>CM030888.1:32416018-33081816 GCA_018136845.1 Heterotis niloticus | reverse complement strand
GGTGGGGCTCCCCAACAACAGTCAAAGTGTCTGAAGGACACCCCCAGTGAGCCCAACAAAACAGAGTCAACCATGAAACTCACAGGGGAGAAGGAGCCCGCTTTGCGGCCAGTCTTAGAGGGTACAGGATCCTCTGCTTCCCTCAAGGCAGCGCCGGAAAAGACAGCCTCTCTCTGTCTCCTCTTCTTCCTCCTGCTCACCAGCACAAACCCATGTTCACTGTCCAGGGTGGGGCCAGGAGGGGCAGGCTCTTCCGGGACCAGGGACCCGGCCGAAGAAACCACCAGCGGTGCCTCCTCGGTCTTGGCCACATCCGGATACTGTTTAGTACCTGCACCACCTGCCGCTGTACCCGGCTGCTACTCAGACACCACCCTTTGGCTCTCAATCGCCGTCTCCGTCGCAGCCTTGGTCTGGGCCGCTCCGGACAACCTCTTGAGGAGAAGGCAGCCCCAGGCAAGGTGACCTTCCCTCCCGCATCTGGTGCAGCGACGAGGTCCGGTGCACTTCTTGGCCACGTGGCCCTGCTCCAGGCACTGCTGGCACTTCATCTTCCAACACTTCCGGCTGGTATGTCCCTGGCCAAAACACAAAGAATACGAGATAGGCTGTCCTGAATAGAAAAGGTAGCCCTTCGCCTTACCCAGATAAAAATGCGCATGGGGGTGGCAAAACCCCTCGAATCCCACAAGGTCTGGATGCAGGTGAACTGAGAAACGCCTGCATCCGGTCCAGACGCCCAGCTCGTCACGTTCTTCCTCCTGACCTGGAAGAACATCAGCATACCTCTTCCAAGAAAGCCCTCGCCACAACCACGGACACGAAGGGGTTGAAAACGTGGACCGTCAGCACACACCTCTCGGTCCTCCACAGAAACTCAATGGAGTAGGGGAGAAGCTCGGTGTTATCAGCACTCACCCTACACGCTTCCAACACCCCCCCGGTACCTCTCGTCGGTCACCAAAGTGATGTCGAAGAAGCACGAAGAGCCGTTCCGTTGGACGCAGACCAGGTCTTCTGCCGAAAGGCCCAGGACCCCGAAGACGACCCTCCGAAGAAAGGAAACTCGCTCCAGGAAGGCCTCGATGTTGTCCCGGTCCTTCCAGCAGAAGTGAATGGTGTTCTTGAGGGTCTGCATCCCGGCAGCCTTCGTCCCGGTTGCAGCAAGAAATCCCTCAGGTAAGCAGCTGATGTCCTCCACAGGTCAGGGATCCGACAACCCAAGCGACCTGGATAAAAACACTAAAAAAAAAACAAAAAACAAAAAAAAACACAAAAACAAGACTCAAAATTAGAATAACTACAAAAAAACACTAAAAATCAAAAAAGCCAGCTTCGCCCTGCTGGGAACGGTGGTCATGCCACCCGAACCCTGCACCCTGAGCTAGGCGGGGCTACCCAAATCCGGAGCAGAGCTTCCCCCACTAATCTGTAGTGGTCATGCCACCAACAAATCAGCATTACTGTAGGTTTGGCCCCACTCCCTAACCGTCTCCGGTGCCGTCTTCTGGATCAAATAGTTTTATTAGCATGACAGTAGTAACAAGCTGCAATGATTAATGAATTAACTAAGCAATGTAAATTAAAATTGAAATTTAAAAAAAACAAAACAAAAAAAAAAAAAACAAAAACAAAAGCTCCAACTGAGCCAAATGCCTTGTCCTGCAAAACATATGAAATAACAGTCACATACTTTTGACTTAGAGCAGGCATGTCCAAAGTCCGGCCCGGGGGCCAATTGCAGCCCGTGTTCAAATTTCCACCGGCCCGCAGCCTCTGTGATAAAATCAATAATATGCGGCCCGCCAGCACAGTTGACCACAGTATAAAATACATGCGTACAAAAAAGCTATTTTATACTTCACCAGAAGATGGCAGTAGACCTGTGGCCACACTCTCGCCGCTGGAGCTCATTGAGCTGCAGTGTGACGCCGAGTGTCGCAGTCAGCACCAACGGTTCCCTCTTGTCAACTTTTACCGCCAGCTGGATAAAGGCAGATTCCAAGAGATTCGAACATTTGCTAAGAAAATGCTGAGCTTGTTCGGCTCGACATACTTGCGCGAGAAGACATTCTCGGTTATGAACATTAACAAGAACCGCGTGAGGACGAGACTGACTCTCACCTGCGTGACATCTTGCGCATCAAAAACCACTGTTTTTGAACCAGACCTGGCTTTAAATTCTAAAATCTCAGTGAATTCATATTTTTGTGATGATCAAAACCACAATTTTCAATATGCACTGAGTCTTTTCAATCCGTGTATCATTTGTTCTTTTGTTTTTCAATTGACAATCAAACCGGGTGTCGTAAACCCGAAAAATTAAATATTAAAATCAAATTCGGTCCGGCAGCCCGTTTTTTCCGTTTCGTATTTTTGATCCGAGTCTAAAACTGAAATAATGAATAAACTCTTCACAACAAAGTCACCAATTAGGAAACCCAACTGGTTACCCTATGCAAATTCAATCATGTTTCCCACACATCATCACTGTTTTTGAGTAAAGACAAAGACATAATGCATGTTGTAGATGTAATGTAGACAAGGTTTGCACATTATTATGGAAATGTAACTCCAGTGCTCAAAGCAATAAAATGTGTAAAATGTGCACATGTGAAGGACTTTGTAGCTTCTCTGCCAAATGACGAATTTTCCAAAACCCTCACAGGTGGGCTGATGTGGTCGGTGGTCAGAGGGATATTGATACTGATGCCAACTGGAGTCCTCATTCTCCTTCATCAAAAATGTGTCACCAGTATGTTAGAATTTCAATGTGCAGTAACACACAGTCATAAAAAGTTGCCTTCGCAAACGTTTGTTGAGTTTGCGAGAGAGAAACAGCTCCTGTTTGAAAAATGGCTCAATACATGTAAAGTCTCTGATTTTGAGTCTTTGAAAGAGCTAATTCTAGTGGAAGAACTGAAACACTGTTTGCCAGAACGAGTGGTAACCTACTTGTCGGAACAGAAAGTAGACACGGTAGAGAAAGCGGCGATTCTTGCTGATGAGTTTGTTCTGACCCATAAAAGTGTGTTTGTTGTAAGAAATACGGAGACGAAAACCAAGGTTAATGCACCTGCTACTGACTCCCCAGGTGATCGGTTGTGTTACTATTGTCACAAGAAGGGACATGTGATTGCTGACTGCTTGGCACTAAAGGCCAAGAATAAACGTATAGAGCTGAAGAGCAAGTCTGTAGGATTGGTATCGGCTATTGCGGATAGTAATCTGCCTGCACCTCATAGTGAGTCGCGCACATCAGGCGATGAGGTTGCTTTCAAACCTTTTATGTCTCACGCTGTTGTATGCTTGCCTACCGATGAGAGTGTTTGCAAGGAGTTTGTTGTCCCTGTTAAGGTTCTGCTTGTGTGCATTAATATTGTACATTTTTCCTTTTTTTTTTTTAGAAAGAAATGATGAAAATAATTAAAGGTGAGATTTTCTGGCAAACACATTTATCGAAAATGATTTTTGATGCATTTGTGGAATCTTAAAATGTGCTTTTGTGTGTCGTCCAGAACTCAAGAATCGCCTGCTAACACAAGGGACACTGGGATATTTTTTTCAATTTAAAAACATTTCAATATCTTTCATAACAATTTAAAATATACCCCTATACGTGGATTTTTAAGATCAACTGTGATATCTTTTCAATCTCAGGATAACATGGTAAGTAAATAAAAAGTGTAAAAATGATTCATTCTCTTTCTATCAGAAGACCAAAATGATCTTTCACAAGAATGTTTATATATTGTTTACATGCAGATAATATAAAGTATTTTTTAAATGCAAATGCAGTAATATTTTAGGTAACAGTTCAGCATTAAAAATGAGTACAGGCACATTGCTGCATTTAATATGTAAGACAATTTAGTTAAATATGATTATGAGTATCACGGACTAAGCATGAATATTGAGCATCAGGGGTTTTGTCCATAGCTGGAGCCGGACACAGAGATGGAGGTGTGGTACACATTCACGGTGCCCTGTAGACCACAGGTGCAGCAGATCAGTTCTGAGGTCCACTTCACTGCAGTGGGGAGCTCCACATCAGCGGACCTGGACACAATATCTGCTGTTCTCTATGCTACTGTGGTTCAGTCCTAGTGATGGACTAAGCCCACTATGATAGTGTAAGATAGTTATCATGCGCTCTGTTAACTTGGCTTCCATGGCACTTTCATCTAAAAACTGCTGTTTCTGCTCTGGCCAAAAGTCATTAAAAAGTCACATTAGTTCCTGTGATTCTTCATATTGTTTTATTGCTGTCTGTCCAAACACGACTCAGTGGTACCAGTGGAGCTGCTGAGTTTCTTGATGCTGAATTTGAAAATGGAGCTGCTCCTTTTCTGGTGTTCAGATTGTACATAAACAAACTCAGATCTGTGTGCACCTTATAAAATTAACCTGTTGAACTACGAAGCTTTATAAGAATAAAGCATTGTATAAAGATTTAACACTGAAGAATGGAAAGAAAATTCTTTTGACACAGTGATTCACTGAGTGTTTCTGCTCTTCATCTTCCATTGTGGTTTGTGTTTCATCTGCAGCTATTTGAGTACCTGCTTTCATCAAACCAAGGCTGAATGTTTCTCACCCTGCTAAGGTCTATTTGTGGAAACCCCATGCTGAGTTTCTCTGCATCACAGTAGGTTACAGAGGGGAGGAAACGGTGTGCAGCTGATGATGTACAGAACACAACCATGTGTAGAAACCACAGAGTGAGGCAGGTGCATTGAGAGGCTGAGGTCTCCTGATGTTTACTTTACATGCTCAGAATCACATGCAGTTTGAGGCCCTGTTGCTGCAGCTAATAGCTGTAACTCACACAAACCACCCTTGTAATTAATATACGTTAACAGAAATGGCCGTTTTAGCTGAATCTACAAAATAAACCAAACTACCAAACAAGGAGATTATTTGCCAACAATAAAAGCCCATCTGTATCTTTCTGAAAAACAGGTGCGTCTTTATCCCCCCCTCCAGTGACAAAGAGGGTGAAGCTCCACCTTAACAGCATGTAGGATACTAGGATCAGCTCTGCTGTCACAGATGGTGAAACCACCCTCGAGCACTGTGGGATGTCACCAACTGGCTGAAGACCTGAATGGATTTTAATGCAGGTTTGATCATTTAATGTTCACACCCCTCGCCCACCTCAGTTTTCTGACTAAGATGGGGCCCCTTACTTAGCCTCCCTGCCACTCAAGCAGCTTCAAAGATCTCTGAGGAGGATGTGTGCCGACTCTTCCAGAAACAAAAGACCAGGAAAGCACCAGGAAATCTCCAGGCCCAGACAGTATCTCACTTTCCTATCTGAAAACCTGTGCTACTCCAATGGCTCCTGTCTTCTCACGAATCTTCAAAAGATCACTGGAACTCTGCAATGTTCCCTCCTGCTTCAAACCCTCCCCAACCATACCAGTCCCCGAAAAACAATCCATTACAAGGCCAAATGACTACAGGCTTTTTGCTTTAATGGCTGTGGTCATGAAGACCTTTGAAAGACTGGTCCTGGTCCATTTAAAGGACTACATAAGTCCCCTAATGGATCCCCTTCAATTCATCTATCAAGCAAGCATGTCAGTGAATGGCACAGTCACCATGGGCATCCACTACGTCCTCCAGCACCTGGATAATCCAGAAATCACACAAGGACCCTGTTTGTAGATTTCAACTCGGCATTGAACACCATTATTCCAGGCCTCCTCCATAATAAACTTGCCCAACTTACTGAGCCTGCCTCCACCTGTCAGAGGACCACCAACTTCCTGACAAATAGGAGGCAGCAGGTGAGATTGCTGAGTTTCCAACTACTGCACAATCAGCACTGGCGCTCCCCAGAGATGGGTGCTCTCCCCACTGTTCTTCTCCTTCTATACCACGACTGCACTTCAAGGGACCCCACTGTCAAGCTCCTTAAATATGCAGATAACACAACTCAGAAATGGTGAGGAGTCTGCATATAGACAGGAGGTGGAACAGCTGCCCTCTGGTGCAGGCAGAACAATCTGGAGCTAAATACACTGATAACATTGGAGATGAAAGTGAGAAGGAACCCCCCAATACTGCCCCCCTCTTCATTGTCAGCAGCACTGCATCTGTTATGGGCACTTAAATTTCTGGGATCTACAATTTCTCAGGATCTGAAGTGGAAAACTAATATGATGTTCATCATAAAAAAAGGCCCAGCAGAGGATGTATTTACTGTCACAGCTGAAGAAGTTCAATCTCCCACAGGAGCTGCTGATTCAGTTCTACACAGCACTCACTGAGTCTGTACTCAGCTCCTCCATCGCAGTCTGGTTTGGATCGGCCACTCTCCCGAATTAGGAGATGGGCAGGTAAAATCATCACAGATTCCACTCACCCAGACCATAGCTTTTTTTAAACTTTTGCCATCTGGCAGGTGCTACAGATCACTGTGTGCCAAAACAACAAGATAGAAAAACAGTTTCTTTCCCCACTCTGTTACAGTCATGAACAACTGACAAACTTTTATAATACAACTGAATCAATATCTGGAATTTGTAGAGGAAACTTATTCCCATTTTCAGCCATTTTAAATTAGTTTTAATTTTAATACAGTCCCAAGGTTCATGATGTCTTACAGCATTTTTTTCATTACAGCTGTATAAGAAAATTTTTGTCTTCCTAGATGCTAAACTGAGACATTCCAACATTGTTGTGCTTTCATTAACTGTACAGATCAGGGGTTCTTAAACTTTTTAATCTGAGGACCCAAATTAAAAAATAGGTGCCATACTGGGACCCAAGAAAAGAATTACCACAATGTCAGCAAAGTTATAAAAAGAGAGTTACATGCTAGCTGATTAAATGGGCATTTATAGAAATACATGTTCATATAACACACACAGTGCTAAACACCAGGAGCTTGATTTATAAAGGGGATCCTGACACCTATCTAACCCCCCCCCCCCGCACGCTTACCAACCGCTACTCACCAGCTAACTAGCGTCCACCAACCATAGTGCCAACCATGGTGTGGCGCAGCAATGGCGCGTCATCTCATCGGGGTTATCAAGTGGGCACCTTCCTTCGTCGGCGTTTCGTCGAGTTAGGCCCACGACACCTCCAGAAGGCTCAACCGCGGCTCAGGCGTCCCGGAGCTGCTCCCCTCCATTACCGCACGCACCACTACGCCACCCCGCCGCTTCTCACATTACGGACTCTTTACCTCAGCGTCCTCACCCTCACCGCTCTTTCTACCCGCCGACTAAAAGGAAGAAGCCCCTCGCCACCTACTTTACTTCGACTACACCGCCTGCTAACAGCTAACCGCCATCACACCTATTCGCTAACAACTATACGCCAATACACTAGCCGCCATGACACCTACGCGCTAATGCTTCGCCGGCACCCACCTGCTCATCGCTTCGCCGCCCCGCTACCATCCGCACTGGTCCTCTTATTCCAGATCCAGAGACTTCCTTGCTCCGCAGCCTGTGACAATTCCTTCACCGCCCGTTGCAACTTCCGCCCCCGAATCCCGAGTTCGCGCAGCAAATCAAGCGTCGATCGGGCTACCGACTTCAATTGGCCTCACCTTCGCGTTCCAGCCACGCCCCCCTACTTCCGCCGCTAACTCGCTATATCTAAGCTTCTTCCTCTCATGAGCGTCGTCCACCGATCCTTCCCACGGAACCGTGAGTTCTATGAAGTACACCACCCGTTGGCTTGCTGACCACAGCACCATGTCTGGTCTCAAGCTTGTATTGACTATTTCCTGGGGCACCACTAATCTTCCTCCCAGGTCCACCTGCATCTCCCAATCTCTAGCCCCCCCTACTACACCTAACTCCTTCCTACCTCTATATCTACTCCTACCCCCTTCTCTAACAAACTGTACCACTGTACCTTCAACCTCCTGCTCTAAGCATACCTGCCTCCTCCAATCTTCAATGGTTGCCGCCAGGCACTTTAGCACCTGATTATGCCGCCATGTAAATCTGCCCAGCGCCAAACTAATCTTGCACCCCACTAAAATGTGTTTCAGCGTCCCAACCTCTGAGCACAGAGTACAAGCGGAGTCCTCACCCCCCCACTGCTTCAGGTTCTGAGGTGATGGCAGCACATCATAAACCGCTCCTAATAGGAACCTTATTTGATATGCATCCATCTTCCACAGTTCCCTCCAGCTCAGCCTCCTTCTTTCCACCCCATCCCAATTTACCCACTGTCCCTGCTTCCCCTGTGAGACCGCCCTGACACACCTATTTCTCTCTTCCTGCCGACGCACCTGCCCTATCACCAACCTCCTTCTCTCTATCGGGCCTGCCTTGCTCCACATAGGGTCTCCTATCTGGTACCCGAGACCTTCCCGTCCCTGCTGTACCTTCCCGACCAATTCCAGCTGCCTCAAGTCCGCTTTCGCTTCCTTTACCGCCTGCCTCGCAACCCATTTCCTGCCTGTACCTATCCTAGGAACCAAGCCTCTTACAACGTCATCCTTACTACCTGACAGCTGCAACTCTAACCGCACCTTCGCACATTTATATTCCTCTGTTAAGCTTGATAGCGGCAACTGCAGGACTCCTTGCCCATACAGCGCCACATTGCTTAGACACCGAGGAACCCCCAGCCACTTTCTGATATAGGAGCTAATCAGCCTCTCCAGCTTCTCCACCTTTGTGACTGATATCTCGTACATAGTCAGTGGCCACATTACCCTTGGGAATAGGCCAAACTGCAAGCACCAGAGCTTCAGTTTACCCGGCAGCCCTGAGTTCTCTATCCTCTGTAACCCATCTGCAACACTTTCCTTAAGCTGCTCCACCTGCCCCACATCAGTCAACTCCCTAGTGTACCACCTCCCTAAACTCTTTACCGGTTTCTCTAATACTGACGGGATCTCCTCACCCTCCACCAAAAAGCTAACTTTCTCTATCTTCCCTTTAACTAGCGAGATGCTCCGGGACTTTGCCGGTTTAATCCTCAAACCAGCCCACTTCAGGTTCTCGTCCAGCTTTCCCAACAGCCGCCTTGCACAGGCCGCTGTTGTTGTCACCAGCGTCATGTCATCCATGTAAGCCCTAATTGGGGGAAGACGAAGCCCATCTGGCCGTCTTTCTCCACCCACCACCCAACCGGATGCCCTAATCACCAACTCTAACGCCATAGTGAATGCTAGCGGGGAAATGGTGCAGCCTGCCATAATCCCCATTCCCAGCCTCTGCCAGGCTGTTGTGTAACCTGCCGTGGTGAAACACATCCTAATGTCCCGAAAGTACTCCTTCACCAAGCCAGTTATCTGGCTTGGTACTCTAAAAAAGTCAAACGCACCCCAGATAAGACTATGTGGCACAGAGCCAAAGGCATTTGCTAGGTCCAAAAACACCACATGCAAATTCCTTCTCTCCTGCTTGGCTTCCTGAATCTGATGCCAGATCACACTAGTGTGTTCTAAACATCCCGAGAAACCTGGGACCCCTGCCTTCTGAATTGATGTATCGATTAGCTTATTTTTCAATAAGTAATGACAACCTCTGTGTCACCACGCTAAAGAAAATCTTACCTTCGACATTTAACAGACATATTGGCCTAAACTGCCCTATCTCTCTAGATACCTTCTCCTTCGGAAGAAATAATCCCCCTGCCCTACGCCAGGCCTTTGGAATTACCTGCTTCTTCCACACTATCCTGAACAACCTCCACAGAAACCTGAGTACATCTGGCGCACTTTTATAAACCCGGTAGGGGACCCCATTCAGCCCTGGGGCGGATGAGGCCTTTGCACGCCTTACCACCTCCTGCACCTCACTCCACTTTGGTGGACTAACATCTACTTCAGCAGTTATGTTTCCCAATGGTGGCATATCTACTGGGAGGCCCCTCTCCCCAACCTCCCCTGCACTTGAATAAGTACACTCTAAATACCTCTCCAGTTCCTGCCTGGACACCTCTAACTTTCCCTTCCTCTCTTGACTGAACAACCCCTTCACAAACTTAAATGGATCTCTGTAGAAACCAGCCCTTGCCCTCTCTTTCTTCCTCCTCTTCCTTTTTAGATATTCTGCCCTCCTAAGTGTGACCAACCTACTTTTAACCTCCTCCTGCAACACCTCTATCCCCTGTCTTTCCTCTTCCGTAGCCTTTTTCCATTGCTTTTTCAGCTGCCGCCTCTCCCTTACTAACTTGTCAATTTCCTTTTGTCTCCTTGACTTTCCTCCCTGCTGGCACTGCTCTCTTCTAATCTGCTGTATCCCAAACCTGTCCATCCCATATTGGTAAATCACATCACCCAACTTTTCCAATTTAACCTGTGCACTCCCTTTCATGCCCTCTAGCACTCCTACCAGATCTGCATTTATAGTCTGCCATACTACCTTTTCACCTGCCTTAGGCCACCTAACTCTAGGCTTCAACTCACAGCTCTTCTCCTTACTCCTTCGGACCCCGTCTACACCGCCATCTCTCATGCCTGCCCCTTCCTCCTCTGCGCCAGAGGTTCTGTTGATATCCTGCGAGCTGTGGTTTTCTACCGGTCGCTGGACTTCATTCGACTTATTTGCCTGACTTCTCAAGAAGTACTGATCAATGCGACCCCCCTGCGCTCCTTCGCACAGGCATTTCTTCCTTCCTTGGTGTACCCTAAGGCCCCGAGCTGTAGTTATCCTCTGCCACCCACAACAACACACCTGTAACTTTTTATCCTCCTGCAACCCTCTAACCCCCCTTACTGCACCAGCCCCACTCGTTGTCGTTTCCATTCCAGGGTCTTTAACCATATCATCTGCCTCTGAGTCATCTTCCACCCTTGCTCTCGCAGACTCACAGGGTATCAATGCATTAATCACACTTGTAGCTTTAGTTTGGGTGCAGTGCAGCTGCTTGCAGACTGTGCTGCTGCTGCCATGGGGTGCCAACCCATGCCAGCCCCGGTGGGGTCTGTTCCCCCTGTCAGCTGTCTTTCCATGCCGTCACCAGGTCTTTCCCTAGTTGTCAGCTGTACTTTTCACAGCAGTCACTAGCCAGGCTAGTTACCAGGTTCATATAACACACACAGTGCTAAACACCTATCAGGTCAAAAAACTTTCCAAGTTTTGATATTTTCATTTAAATTAATCTTTCTGATATTTTGAAAAACTCAAGTTAACTGAAATAATTAAATTTGATCTTTTCAGTAAAAATATGTAAAAATAAAAATTGAATATTGCAATTTAAACAAATCAAGTACATAACAAAATATCACAGACTGCTACTTATAATAATAATAATAATAATAATAATGAAGACACTACGTGAAGGTGTATGAGAGCCAAATACACAGGACTGCTCTTCCAACATTGCTGCCCATCTGCCAGGCAGCTCCTGAAGTCTAAGAGAGAGAAACATCTCAATTCGTCTGGAAATTCTGAAACTTTAACCAGACCAGCTAAGGGGGCGGTCACACGAAAAGAGTGAAGTAAGGAGTTTCCTTCAGTGTCTGCATGACATCTCTAAGCTCAGGTGGGTGTGGAGGATCATCACACACCGCCTGACTCATATTTGTGATGAAATATTTTTATAACTGTTGAGATACAAATGATACATATTTTAATGACACAAATAAGCATTTTGTCGTTTCTCAACTTCAAATTTATATTTTTCACAACGACCAATATATTTGATTGAGTTATTTGGTATCAAACCAAATGAATTCATAACTATTTGAATATTAATTCATCCAAAGAAGCTTAGTAAGCGCAAAATTAGCAGCAGAACAGCGGCATAACCAGTGTCGAACCACTGAGATTTCAGTTTTCTTCCCCCACTAGCACTTTTTTATCTCAAAGGTTCTCAGATCTGTGCTATTTCTTGTTTGTTGTCCCTAAGAATAAGCTGTAAACATGAACATATAAATGTTTTCATAACCAAATTGATAAAATGCAGATAGAAGTTATTAGAGAACTGGGACCACAAAATGCTTTTGATGAAAGTTTTTTTAGTCTTTCTCTGTTCATTTATGCAAATATTTTGTCTCAGGTTCATATTCTGACTTTAAAAATGTGTCTCTCAGCTTAGTCGACTGCATGTGCAGTTGCCCCGCCCCAGCAAAGATGGGCGGAGCCACTAATTACAGATTGTTTAAAAGCGTCGCTGGTTTGTCCCCCGGCGCTCAGTCTTCCTCTGACCTTTCCTGTGCTCAGTCCTTGCTGGTCTCTGTGCTCTCGGCGACTCGGTTCTGTTTCCTGCAGTGCCCCGGCGGCATGCCCTGGTCCTGCGCTCTGTGTTCTGCCTGTGTCTCACAGATGCCTCCTTCCACCCACAATCGTGACATTGTGACAAAACTGTAGCTGATGAACATAAAGCAATGACGTGGCTCTTAGCTGCCGGTCCTGGCTGTTTCGTGGTCTCGTGGCCATTCTTTCCAGGATTTGGCTCTGGATTGCTGGCTCGGGGTAAAACTGTGAAGAAGAAAATTCAGAAGTTAAACTTCTTTTCAGTAAAATGCCTGCACGTCTTCTGTTTGAGCCTCTTTACTACATAACTGGAAGATCTGCAGTGAAAAAACATCAGATTTTAAGATTCGCATTTTCCATTTTACCCCAAACACTCCTCTGGTTTAACCAACAGAAGTTACACCACTATTTTACAGCAAAGTTATTCTTCTCCTCCTCCCCAGTCAACCTGTTCCAACAGATTAGTCTTCTGAATGTGGAAAACATGAAATTCCTTAGTGTCATGCTTCAAAGAGTTTCTGTGCATCTGCGAGTAACAAGTTCATTAATACATCAGTGCAAAAGGCTGGAGTTCAGGGCTTCTCAGGATGTTTAGAACACACAAGCATCATCTGGCACCAAATACAAATGACTAGAAGAGAAACAGAGTTGCACAAGGTATTTCACACGGATCAGTGCCCCATGAGATGCTATGGACAGCTTTCAACTTTTTTCAGAAGCAATCACAACTTTTCCAAGGTTATTTCCAAGATATCAGCTCTGTATTACAATATGAAAATAAACCACTGCTTGGAAAAAGAATTTGAAATTAAAAAACAATAAATTCAGCTAATTGAAATTCAGTTTAGCAAATTTCATTTTTAAAGTATGTGTGAGCATTTTAGTCTCAAAAGTAGTTTTTAACTTTGTCTGCATGTGGACAGAACTGTGTGTCTAGGGCTTCCTTTTGAAATTTGAAATTTGGGAAGGAGCAGGTTGTACTTCCCTGGGGTCACCCTGAGGTCAAGGAAATGTGCAAAGACCTCTTTGGGGTGCAGCTCTGGACGTTTTTTTAAGATTACAACTTCTTTCCATGTGGCTGCGTGTAAAAACAACACCTGATTGATGGTCTGCTCAAGAACTGATGGTTAAGGAAAAGTTTAATGACATAGCATCCATGAAATGAGCTATAGGAAAGGAAAGAAAAAATTCTTTTATATCTTAGTGTACAAACATTCAACTGAAGGGAATCCCTCAGCATCCTGCAATGTCACAATTTCCAGCACTACTGTTCTGATCCCAACAGGACCGTTACAGTTAACTCCACAATTAGACCACAAGGGGGAGAAAGAGAGCACTATTGTATTTGGCCCAAAAAAAGTGTTAGTTTATGCATTAGTTCGCTGGTGCCACCTCCAATCTTCTGTTGCTTGTCCTTCTACAGAATCTCCTCTGCTAAACTTACCAGGATGAACAGGTTCATCTCCACCTTCACTGAGCCCCTCTGGTACCCAAGCAGACATTTTGTGCACAAAAATTGGGTCACAGACCACACAAGGATGTGGGCAGACAAATGCAGACGGCCATGCACACACATACATGGGAGGTTGGGCACTGACGTCAGGTGAGAAGGCCTGGCTCACAGTCGGCATTCCTGTTCATCCCAAAGATGTTCAGTGGGGTTGAGCTCAGGGCTCTGTGCGGCCACTCAAGTTCTTCTACATGAACCTGAGCAAACCATTTATGGAATTCACTTTGTGCACAATAGGGCACAGTTTTGGTGGAGCAAAATTTGAAGGACACAGTTGTATAGAATGCAATTGTATGCTGTATGAGTGTGGCTGAAACAGCTCAACTCATAAGAAATTACTTTTTTTTTAAGTCCATATGCATTACTTTTGACCATGTAGTGTAAATTGGTAACACAATGTCAATAAGATGCTTCTATTTTGCATGTTTAAAAAATGTATTTACCTCCTCCAAAAGGTACTGGAGGTCAATTAATTACTACTATTGGATTATCTGGTTTCTGGTGTATTTGTTGAGTCAAGCAGCTGTCTTGGCAGATGAGTTTGTGTTTACACACAAAAATGTGTTCACATTTGCGTGGATGGAACAGATTCCTATGAAAAATTCCCATGTGTAAGCCCACATCTCGAGACCTTCCAAGTTTTTGTCACCACCGTGACCGCTACAGCAGCATAACATAAGCAGCCATTCTGCTCCCACCATCAAACCAAGCGCTGACTGGAGTACAGACCAATTGCGGACAGTATTTAGTACCTACTTGGACTTCCTGTCAGTGCTCAGTCCTCCACTGGCCTCATCCAGAGCATCCCGTGGCTGCTTCCTATTCAGCTAAGCGAAATGGCTTACTGAACTCTGGATGTTCGATTTTATCTTACCTGTGAATTGCCCCATGTGAACTCTCCTGCGACCTTGCTAAGACCTAGTATTTTGCCTTCCTTGAATTGCTTGTAGAGTATGTGTCATTTGTATAATGTTAGTTGCTAATGCTAAGCGCTTGCTCCCGACTAAGAGTAGCGCTGTTTGTGTTGGAAATAACCCTCAGTAAAGTGTTTTTCGAAAACTAAACTTAGTACCCTGATGTCTTGCAATTGCTTCCACCTCCACAGCACATAACAGTTGTAAAGAGGAGCGTGAAAGTTTTTATGGGCTTAAGCAGGGCCATATTATTGCTGACTGTATAGCTTTGAAGAACAAACACTCTATGAGCTACTAGGATTGTATCTTATGAGCTTTCTTTATCCAAACAAAAGGTTGTGCCTGATGCTGGCTATGAACCATTTATTATGACAGGATTTATTTTGGTAACAGGACATCCAGAAGATCAAATGGAAGTTAAAATACTGAGAGATCCTGGTGCATCCCATCATAATGACCAGATAACCATTCAGGTTGTCTAGACCATGTTTTTCCTGCATGCATGGTTACAGGTGCAGAGTCATAGAAAGTGGGTGATGTGGTTGATCTGTCTAACACTTTTCTTGTGCCAATACTTGCAGATACCACTGATTCCAATTTTGGTACTCTCTCATCTTCTGAAAAAATGAATATATATTGACTATACCTAATGTTAATAATCCCGAGTTACCTTTTTCACAGGAAACCCGTATTGCTCCACAGAAGGAGGACCCCTCCTTAGCTAAATGTTTTAACTCTGCTGTTACTCCAGAGGTAGCCAGGGCAAAGTATGCAGTATATTTCAATGAAAATGGACTATAGATGCAAAAATGGTGCTTTAATACTGAGGCAGACAGGAACTACAGTACCATTTATCAAATTGTGATGCCATCAGTCTACCATCAGCATGTGTTAAGCTTAGCGCATCATCATCAGTTGTATTACAAAGACATATAACTTGATACACGGGCATTTTTTTTTTTTTTGGCCCGGCCTGAAATCTGATGTAGCTGAGTTTTGTCATACGTGTCAAACTTGTCAGTAGATAGGAAAGCCAAACCAGGTGATTCCACCTACCCCACTTTATCCAATTCCAGTTGGATGACCCTTTGAACCCTTTGAACATGTGATACCTGATTGTGCTGGTCCCTTGCCTAAGACTGTCAAAAAATCAGTTTTTTTTGCTTACTTTCATGTGTGCTGCTACCCGATTCTCCGAGGCCATTCCACTCCAGCTCATCTTATAGTTAAAACACTGGTAAATTTTTTCTCAACATTTGGTCTGCCTGTTAGGACTGTCCTGTACACTAGTTCACCAACAGTGTAGGTGTGTAGCATTCCAGCTGTGGAGGAAGAGGTTTTTAATTTTAAAAATTGTTTTACATTTGTTTCAACTGAACAGCTTGTTATTCTGTAAAAAGGTAGTGATTTTCATTGTCAGTTCTGAGCTAAAATTTGTTCCCTTGTAAAAAGTTGTCCACATATCCTCTGCTGATTGTAAGTAATCTTTGTAATTCCCAAGTTTTTTCTTTGTCTAAATCTTCCACCAGTGTGCATGCAACTTCATTGTTATGTTCCTTATTTCAGGTGGTCTGTCTAAAGGAAACCCCTTACTTGGTCTGGTCCACTATTGTACCTCACTCTTTAACACTTTAAATAAGGACCTTTGGACCCAGAAAAGGCAGAATCTTAAACATTTTCAGTTAAATTCCTCATGCTTTATAATTAAAATATAAATTACAGTGGTTTGACTTGTTTCTTTTTTAACAGCAAAATTCTTCCACACAGCCAATGGTCAAACAATTCACAAATCTCTCACACTCAGACCTCAGCTGCTGCCTGGCAGAACTCCTCCTTCAACTATTCTCTGCTGGGAAATTACCTAAATGAACAAACATACCCAGGAGTGGAAAATAAAGATTTGGGAAGGCCACACTTTTCCCAGTATGTGGCCATTGGTTTGGTAAGTTGCCACAGTAGGGTTTAGGTGCATGGGGTAAGTGTGACCTTCTTGAGTCGCATTGTACTTTCACCATATTTGTGATGAACATAAAAATAAACTTTTGTGTATTTCATAAAAAATAGTATTTACACAGAAAATGCACATTACGGAGATTTAAGTTCATGTAAGGCCAAAAGGTCAGTGGTTGATGCAATGAAAAGTCGGTGGTGGATGTCCTCTACAACAAACGTCAGTCCTTCAACCCTGTTGGCTGTTCTAGTTTCCTGTGTATAAGAGACAAAGAACCCCATTCTCTACTTTTACTCTAGCAGAGTGAAACCATGATTCTCTACACACTGATTCTCATTCTGGGTAAGGAACACGGTTTTTACATGAACTTTCAAATGGTTTAATTTCTCTGAAGGAATCACAGTTCAAGTGTATGAGTTTATATGAGTATTAAACTTCCAATTTGTTTAGTAAAACAAAGTGCTTTTATTGAATTTACAACTGCTGATAGATCATGAATGCTTTCTTTTTTTGCAGCTGTACAATTTGACATAACTACAGCTTCTTCAGGTATTTTGTGCTTGATATCTTTCCCTTTTGCACACTTCTGAAATTTATGCACTGTTTCTGACCGAACTAACCAAACTCCACGTAACTCCTCTTCAGATGACTCTACATGTAAAATCATGGCACCTTTGATTGAAGTGCCTGGAAAAATAAACTTCTTTAATGAAGAACAGATTCGCTGTGAAGCCCAGAATGGAGACTTCTGTCTTTTCTACAAAGGCGACAGTGATGTCCCTTTCAGCAAAGTGGAATATAACACACAATATAAATTCTGTCAGCTGTTTATATCTGGTGAAGAAATAGTGGGAGAAACACCAGCCCAGTCTGAAATAGAAGTGTTTTTAAGCTGTGCTGTTTTACTGAACTCAACTGGAGAAACAAGGCTCTCACAGCGCAGCGAAATGAGAAAGATGGTGGTTACAGGTTAGTCTTCCTACAAAGTCTGTATGTAGAATAACTTTGCTAATTCCATAATTCCAACTTTTTATTTGCAAAACTCAACTATGAATTTATTCACAGACCCATTTGTAGTAAGAATTACAGCAGAGAAAAACAACATCAGCAAGGAGGAGTCAACCAGGATTCGATGTGAAGCCCAGAGAGGATCTGAGTGTCATTTCTACAGCGACCAGAGTGAAAGTCCGTTGAGGACAGAAGTATTCCGGTCCAGAGCCTGTATGGTCTCTCTGACTGGGAAGGAGATCCTGGCAAAAACTGTCCATCACAGTGGAATAACAGAGGTTCAGCTGAGCTGTGATGTTCAACTGAAAAAGGATCATAATGAAGCCATCACCTCAGTACGCAGTAAAGAAGTCACAGTTACTGTGTTTGGTAAGTAATGGAATGTAAGAATAATGAGTTTGAGTCATACAGTCAGTGACTCCTTACATCTGTCCAGTCATTACCATTAACAGTTTTGGGCTGGTCAGGGTTGCTAAGATCCAGAGTCTATTTCACAATTGCTGGGCTATGAAACTACACCATGGATGGGACATCAGTCGGCCACAGGGCGTCCACACACACGCACACACATTATAGGTACCTGGAGCTGTTGAATTAAATCGACACAGATATGGGGAGAACATGCAAACTCAACCAAGACTGAGCTGTTTTTTTTTTTTTTTAACTTATTGCAGGTGAGGAAGCTAGAAATACACAACCCCCCATAAGTAAGTATGGTGCAACATGTTTACTTTGTTCTGCATATACTTTGGAAAAACACAGAAAAGATTTCTAAAGTTATTTTTGAGGTGCATAAAAGGCCATCATCATATCTGAATTTAGTACTGTTTTATTACCTAAATCGAGTCATGTTACATTTTTACATTAATATATTCTGAATAAAATTAAAATAATTTGGGTTATTTTATTGCTCTTCAGGTGTGACACATCGTACAACAGAAGGTGTTAATATTGATAATAAAGGAGACCCAGGTAAACATTATGCTTCTATTAGTTTCTCTCTGTAATGGAGATCCCTTCATCATTATGAATCATCCTTGTATTTATTTTTAATTTCTAAATGACTGCCTGATAATAAAATTATTAGAGTAATGATGCTCTAATAGTGGATTCTTCTCACAGGTTTGATCATCTGGGTGCTGACTGGAGGGCTGTTGGTGCTGATGTTGACCGGGGTCCTGGTCCTCCTCTGTCTGAAGCACAGTACGTGGGCAGCACATTGTGAAAACATAGCCAGCAAATTGATTTAATATCTATAAAATCTAATAACTAATTTTCAATTTGTTAAATCAAACTGTTAAAATCCATTTATGAAACTGGATGGATGCTCTCATTATGACTGAGCTCATATATTGAATTCATGTGTATATTTTCCTTCAGAAAGTAAAGATGTCAGAAACAATAACAGGTGAGATACTCTGGTTATTTTATTTGAGGAAACTGAAGTGTATTGTGGATTTTTATTTTATTTACACAATCTTAAATTTTCGTTATAATGTAGGACTCAACAAGTTACTAACACTACACCAGTTTGTAAGTCACAAAAATATTCTTTAATGTTTTGCTGATAAAAAAAGTATTTTATAAAAGTATGTTATTTTAGGTTATTTTCAAGTTATTTAAATTAAGCTTTTTTTTTTTTTTTTTTAAAGATTCCACTATCATAGAATATCAGCCTCGGAATGACATGGTAAGTATCAAACAATTACTATTCGAGTAATAATGTGTGTAAACTCTATGCATCATACTGACATTCTTCTAAATGTTTAACTCGAAATTATTTTGTGATTATTTTGTTTAAGGTCCTGTGATCTCAGAAACTGCTTTTGTGCAGACTGTATAGTATATAATAGAATATGTAGTAGACCCCTGTACTGGATAAATGGTTACTGATAATTCATGAATTTATTAGTTATCTTGCTGCCGAGACAATTATTAGCAGTACTCAACACAGACTGCTGTCTTTTTTTAGATTAGACTTGGGGTCTTTCCTCCTGCTCTAACCCAGCCTATTTGAGATCAGTTAGCTGTTATTATATTGAAACAGAAGTTTTTGCTGAGGGTGGACCTTTGTTTGTTTGGCAGGACACAGAAACTTTGCAGTGCAAGATGCACAAACTCGATACCAGCGCAGACTACGCCACTGTTGTTTACTCCAAGTCAGGGAAACAGTCAATTAACCCTGAGGCCGATTATGCCACTGTGGTTCCCTCTAAGTCAAGAAAACCAAAGAATGTTCCAGAGACTGACTATGCAACTGTGCCCTCATAGTGATGGAGGAAGAACAAGAAAACCAAGGGATTGTGCCACTCTGATGCTTCACATGTGTTCTATTCCATAGCTGATATGTGCAGGACTTGAAACCATAAGCAAAACTGCAATCAATTTCATAACTGTTGAGGCATTTCACATTTCTCAGGAATGAGATAAAAGTCACAGATGGTTGAGAGTACGCCTATACCGTAGTATCCAAGTGTAATTGGTTCATAGAAATAGCTCAAATAAGTGGAACTCAAATATTAGGAAGCTATTTTTTACGAAGAATATTATAATTAATTCCTATTTTTTAACATTATATATGGTTTGTCTCTAATGAGTGAAAATAGCAACAAAACTTTATAGTCAAATCTGTGAGGAACCAGAAACAATATAAAATAGAAAAAACAATATACAGTTATGGGCTGTTAATGTAATGAACTGGGGGACTCGGCCATTGAACAGAAGTGGCGGAAATCACAAAGCACTTGAAGTGTTTGAACCCGGGCCACACAAAGCAAAGACTGAGAACACACTTGCTGGGAACAGTGACGCCACCTAGTATCATATTCATACTTGAGCTGGTTAAAAAAAACTTTGCTCATGTGGTCCGGCTTCCCTCGGACAGAACTCCTTATGCCAGGACATCTTGAGTCCAAGACTGATCCGGGCATCGGTGTATACTGATCATTATCTGAATCTCAGTAACCTGGAGGTTGAACACCGGGGAAGAGGTGTCATTTCAGTTAACAGTTTGGAAACATCAGTCTAACTACAGCACTTTGTGGCAGAAGAGTTGGATTTTTAAAACTGCTTTTATGTATTTTTTGTGAAAAATGGCAATATCTAATTTGTGATAATAACACTGTTAGTTCTGATTTTTTTGTTCCAGTTTTATTCCAGTAAAAATAAAACTTCAATATCAACTGCTTACAAATGTCTTGAAATTGTAAATATTTTCAACAAAACTGTTCAATCTATTAAATAAATTTTTGTAGTGGTTCAATAGTGGCTTGATTTTTTTTTTATACTACTTACACTATTGCACAGCACACACAAAGATTTTTTGAAAATACACCCAAACAATGAAGTACTGAGTACAGACACCCACTGTTTAAATCTATCAACTTGCTAACTTCAAAAGTTAAAAATTCACTTTATTTACTACTTCAGTTAGAACCCACATGATGGTTCTTGAATATCATTCATTCAGACAAAATGGTGCTCTCATTTTTCTACGTTAACTTCAGCCCAGTGAATTTTGACAGAAAACACTGAACATCCATTTTAACAGAAATTATTTCTTCATTTTTCTAAAGCAATCACAGTGCTATTAAGTCTTTACTACCACATGGTGATCATTGTTTTATACTTTATTACAGTAAGTAAGTACAAGTTTGATGGACTGTGGAGAAGATTAAACGCATTTACTGACTGACCAATTTATGGTTCTGTCTAAAAAATGATTTGTCCAAACCCTTACAGTTTGTAACCACTGGTGTACAATGTCCACTACTGTGTAGCACAAGTTTCTAGATCTAGTTTGAACAAAGATAGTAGAAGGAATAAAGATGGTGGCAAACTGTGTGCAAGGCATTCAGTCACTGGCCATTCAGTGTCATACGGGGAGCAGAAAAACACTAAACCCCTGGTTACCCTGCTCTGCTCTTGCTCTTCAGCTTGGGTTGTGGCTTTTGTTTTATTCGCAGTTATTCCAGGATCTGCTGTCTTCACCACAAGCCTCACGTTCAAGTTTACTGCTCAGCTCAGGTTTATTCATAGTGGAGGCAGAGAGCCGTTTGTATCGGGTCTCAGAACAGAGCAGAACTGTGAGCAGAAACCACAGAGTGAGGCGGCTGCACTGTGGGCCTCAGACCTCCTGAGGCTCACATCATGTTTATTTGCAGACACTTTTCTCAAAAATGATCTACAGCTCAGAGTAAAGAAGTAATATAAAATATAAAAAGCTTGGTTTTTTGTCTGATACCACTGTGTTGTTGGGTCAGTCCCTCAGGCTGGCAGGTGTATAAGAGACTTTTTTAATAGCAAACAAATAAGTAATTAAAGCAAATGATGCTGAACTCATGGATGTGGCTGTCTGGTGACTGAGTGCAGGGATTCTCAAAAAATGGCATTTGAGACTTTTATTAGATCAGCAGTTTTGAGGGACAAATTTTTATGTAGAACCGCAAACAGGCAACAATGAGACGACCCCCAAAACAGGAATGATTTAACAGGTGGAGGCCACTGACATTTTTCCCTCCTCATCTTTTCTGACTGTTTTTTCACTAGTTTTGCATTTGACTACGATCAGTGTCACTATTGGTAGCATAAGGTGATACCTGGACCCTACAGAAGTTGCACAGGTAGTCCAACTTCTGCAGGATGGCACATCAATATGGGCATGGAGGAGATTCCAGGAGACAGGCACTTACTCTAGGACAGCTGGACAGGGCAGTAAAAGGTCCTTAACCCATCAACAGGACTGGTATCTGCTCCTTTGGGCAAGGAGGAACAAGATGAGCACTGCCAGAGCCCTACAAAATGACCTCCGGCAGGCCACTGGTGTGAATGTCTCCGACCAAACAATCAGAAACAGACTTCATGAGGGTGGCCTGAGGGCCCGACGTCCTCTAGTGGGCCCTGTGCTCACTGCCCGGCACCGTGGAGCTCGATTGGCATTTTCCATAGAATACCAGAATTGGCAGGTCCACCACTGGCACCCTGTGCTTTTCACAGATGAGCGCAGGTTCACCCTGAGCACATATGACAAACATGAAAGGGTCTGGAGAAGCCGTGGAGAACGTTACGCTGCCTGTAACATCGTTCAGCATGACTGGTTTGGTGGTGGGTCAGTGATGGTCTGGGGAGGCATATCCATGGAGGGACGCACAGACCTTTACAGGCTAGACAATGGCACCTTGACTGCCATTAGGTATCGGGATGAAATCCTTGGACTCATTGTCAGGCCCTATGCTGGTGCAGCGGGTCCTAGGTTCCTCCTGGTGCACGACAATGCCTGGCCTCATGTGGCAAGAGTATGCAGGCAGTTCCTGCAGGATGAAGGAATTGATACCATTGACTGCCCCCACGCTCGCCTGACCTAAATCCAATATAACACCTCTGGGACGTTATGCTTCGACACCTCAGACTGTCCAGGACCTCAGTGATGCCCTGGTCCAGATCTGGGAGGAGATCCACCAGGACACCATCCGTTGTCTCATTAGGAGCATGCCCCGATGTTGTCAGGCATGCTTACAAGGACGTGGGGTCCATACAAACTACTGAGCACACTTTTGAGTTACCGCAATGAAATTTCGGCAAAATGGACTAGCCTGCCGCATCATTTTTTCACTTTTATTTTTGGGGTGTCTTTGAATTCAGCCCTCTGTAGGTTGATCATTTTCATTTCCGTCAAACGATGTGGCATCCTTTCATTCCTAACACATTACCCAGTCCATATCAGTATAGACATCCAGCATGATTTTTTTCCCTTTGAGATCTGATGTGTTTTCAAAGTGTTCCTTTAATTTTTCTGAGCAGTGTATATTAGATCCTGGAAAACCTCGAACTCCTACAGTGCCCATGAAAAACATGAAGACACTCATCACCAGGAAGAGATGGAAATGGATTGGCTATGGATTGCGAAAAAAATCTCATGTCATAGCCAGATTTGCCTTCAGCTGCACACCAGAGGGCAAGAAGCACAACATGGAGAAGAACACCAGAGGGAGAAATGAAGGACTTCAGTTATACCTGGGCATCCCGTGAGAGGCATGTGGATAGCCTTCATCTCTGCCCTATGCCCCAGTGCACAAGGATTCCTTTTAAAGGTTGGTCAGCCCATGAGCTCAATTGGCTGTTCTGGCTTCCTGTGTACAAGATGACAAAGTTCTTTATTGCCTGAATAGATAAATAAATAAATAAATAAATACATAAAACTGTAAGTTGTGTTATGGGGACAGTGACAGTGAGCAGTCAATGGATATTGTGGACTCTGGTTTGTGAGGATTGTAATGGCATGTCTGGGTTCAGAAGTCTTATAGCCTGTGGATAGAAGCTCCTCCTGAGCCTCTGTTTTGGCCATAAAACTTCTGAAACGTTTGCCCGATTTCAGCAGGTCCAACAGGTAATTGCTGGGATGAGACAGGTCATCGATGATCCTAGTTGCTCTGGTCCTGCATTTCCTGGTGTAAATGTCCTGTAGGGGTGGCAGATCAGATCTGGTGCAGCGTTCTGCCGCCTGGATCTCTGCAGGTGGAGATGTGTTTCCTGGAATTGCAGTTGCTGGGATTGAGATTTTGTCTCTTAGCAGATGTGTCTAAACCCGGTACTGAGATTTTTGTATTCTCACTAAACTGAAGAACCAAAAACCTTCTGGGGTCAAAAAGCCATTTTCCCCACTGGAAGCCTGATGTCCCATTTTGGTTTTCTCTGATGAAATCCAAATGGACACAGTTTGCTGCTTCTTACCACAGTCTGTTTATGCAACATAATTTTCACTGAAACACTGAAGTTTCACAGCTCTCAAAGGTACAACGGCAGTACTCACCACACTATTTCTTTCACTGGAACTTAAACCAACAACATTTTGAAAGACAATTCAACACTTTGCCCAGTGCTATCTGTCGGCTCCTGAGACATTACTACAAGTACAGAATTCATCTTGGGAGAAACTTAGAAGCAAGTGGTGTGAAGTCTGCAGTTTGTGAGAGCTGACATTGAAAGGGGAGGATTATCATAATTGTTATTGTTTCAGTTAAAGTGCATAAGTCATTCATAGAGGGAGCATGCAATGCATAGTAACCATTGCTCCATAGACACACACGTGCACTTTGTATCAGCATAATAAAATCACTAAACAAGAAAAAACTAAGACAGCATAACAACAGAATCAAGATGCTGTGGGACTTCCATATCCACACAGATAAAGAAGTAATGGCTGACCAACAGGGATTCCAACCAACAGAACCATCAGTAAGATTGAATATGAGAAGCTGGAGAAATACCAGCATTTGGAAGAAGAACTGGAGAGAATGTGGAAACTGAAAACCAAGGTAGTCCCAATGGTGACAGAAATTGGGGCTGTGACCCCTAAGCTTGAAGCTCCATCAGATCCCAATAATGACATCAGTCTCAGGCCAGAAGAGCACCATCCTAAGAGCAGAAAAAAATACTGGACTCTAACCTCAAACTCCCAGACCTCTGACAGGAGGTCAGAGTCTGAAGAAAGTTACCATCTACAGGGAAGAAGCAAGTTGTGCTTCACTGAGGTCATTCTGAGGTCAAAGAAAGGTGCAAAGGCCTCTTTGGGATGCAGCTCTGGAGGTTTTTCAAAATCACAACCTGTTTCCTTATGACTGTGTGTAGCAACCCCAGCTGAATGATGGTGTGCTCAAAAACTGATGGTTAAAGGAATATTTAATGACACTGCATTGCTGAAATCACCATAAGAGCTATGGGAAAAGAAAGAAAAATGCTTTTATACCTTAGAGTAAAAACATTCAACAGCAGGGACTTCCTCAGCATCCTGTAATGTCACAATTTCCAGTTCTTCTGTTGCACTGAACACACCAAGAAGTTGTGGTCAATTCCACTCCTACACCAGAAGGGGAAGAAATAGACCGGGATTTTATTTAGCCTAAAGTGTGTTAGTGTATACTGAAGAGCAAGCAAAAATATGTTTTAAAGAATAATCATAAATGCACTTTATATTGGTCAAGTACAATATAACTGTATTATTATATAATAATTTATGTAACACAGAAATGTATTTTCTTCACCCTTTAAGTCAGTGCTAAATTACTTTAACCTCAGGGCAAGTTTCAGCTCCTTCGGCATCACAGAACATTTTTGTTCCTTGCCTTCTGACATGTGCAGTAAACTAATGCGTGACACCAAAATAACTTGCTGGACTTCTTCAAAGCTTCAACTTCTTTAAATGCAAAAGCTGCTAATACACGTGATGTTTGTGCTAGATTTGGCATGTTGACCTGGTATCTTATATGCTTTTTTTGTTTTATCATTTTCTTTTCTTTTTTTAAATATGTGCACACTTTATTGTATCGTAATTAGTATTGCATACCTTTATTATTGTAATTCGATTGTTTCAGTATTAATTTAAAAAGTGCTGAACATTTCTATAGAAAACATTTAAGAAAGAAAAAGATGAATGCAACTCTAAAATAACAGGGCAAGAACAGCCTTGACAGGGTCTTTAATAGCATGTTAGAACAATATATTTTAAACTTATAATATTCAAGAAAACCAAACACAATTCCACAAGACCGTATTAACAAAAAATGAACATAAATAATATAATGGCTCCTGTTACGACCCGGCTCGTTGGCTAGGGGACCAATTTTAAGGATCGTCGCATTTTAAGGGAAACGGGAGACAATGTAGGTGGTAGGGGAAGAACCTTCTTTGACCATGAACCTGACACAGTGAACAAGTGACGTTTATTTACTGTGGGATGGTGATGCAAATCTATACAGTTACCGAATCAAACAAAAACCAGAAAACAGGCGCAAAACAGTTATACAAAACATAGGCGGTTCCCAACTCAAAACACAACAACCAGACAAAAACGGACATTCCGACCTGGGCCACGAAAGAAAAGAAAAATGACAAACTCGAGCCCAGAATACAACAGATTGCTACGTGTTAGCAACAGGTAGACAAAGGGGTGTGTACTCCCCAGTGCTAACACTGTACAAAACAAGGGCAAACAGCAAAATCCCCCGCTAGACATAAATTGCCAGAAAGCACGATCAAGACGGAGCTGTTGCCGCTGCCTCCATGGTGGTCCGCACAGATAAGCGCTGGCGGGGGTGACGTCATCCGCCGACGGACCAATCCTGACTCTGACTGACCTGTCAAACGCTGAACCCCTATGGAGAGACCGCGCGAACAGGAACACCGCAATTCCCCACCAGAAAAAAAAAAACAAGAACCGTAACACTCCCCAAACAGCACTACCACGTATTTCCAACAAGAAAGGAAGAGAAAGTTAAATAGAATCATAGCCAATAAGGTTGTGTGACGCTGCCTCTACAAACAGCACAAACGAAGAGAACCAACATTTTCATTAGAGCTACGTTTGTGCTGTTTCGTGCTGCAAAAATCGCTGTTCTGTCACTTTCGGTTTGAGATTGTTTACATGGGGAAGAAACGTCACGTAGCCCCCCTACAATGGTGTAAACTCACGAACCCAAGCTCATTCTTTGGTACCACTCCCATCTTCTGCTGCTCATCCTTCTACAGCATCTCCTCTACAGCATCTCCTCCTGCACAAGTTCACTTCCACCTTCACTGAGCCCCTCTGCCCCCAAGCAGACATTCAAACATTTCTGTGCACAAAAATTGAGTCACAGACCACGCAAGGATGTGGGCAGGCAAATATGAACATAGATAGCCTCACACAAGTATACAACACACATTCAAAGAGTCAAATATGCAAATATATACACTGACAGTAAACCATACATAAATAAATAAACATATAAAGATGCACTCACTCCCTCTTCAATGTGTATTTAATGTTTCTCTGTGTGAAATTCAACTGATTGAGAATTTATCAGGCAAGACCCCCCTGAGACAACCCAGCACCAAGTATTGGCTGCAAGATGCAGACAGGGACAGCAGATACTGAGAGGCATAACCAAGTGGCATGGATCATTTACAGCAACATTTGCAAAGAAAAATGCCTGAACACTTCCAAGTGTAAGTGAGAGGTTCTCCAGAGAGTGGTGGAGAACAACTGGGCCAAGGTCCTGTGGGGCTTCTACATCCAGACGGATACAGTAATCAGATAATGGCTGACCAGTTCAAAGATACAGTGGTAACAGGTAAGGAGGGGAAATAGTAGTGGTGAAAGATGTGGTGATTCCAAGTGACAGAAACATCAAGAAGAAGGAACATGAGAAGTTGGAGAACAGTGGCGGTTGGTAGTTTTTCAAACAGAGGAAGCACATTTTAGGCCTACATCATAAAATAAGTCAATTATTGCATCGTGTTACTTATATGTAAATTCTACTCTCCTTTCTTTTTGTAGAGAGGGGATTAGTGCAAGCATTTTAAAGCAATGGTATGCACCAAATGTATCGCTCTGCAAAGCATGCATGTCGAAAACACAACACTGATCAAACTGCTCCTGCAGTGTAGCCCACACCAAAGGACTCCTTCTTACATTTGCAATTGTACTTTGTTGACATGCCAACTGTAAATGGACTGAAGCATAGGCCTGTCTCCGGGTAGATGCTAAAACGGTTGCAAAGAGAATCCTAGCTGACTATGTATTATGTTTTGGCATTTTAATCAGACCATCAAGGAGTAGGACATTCGCTCCCTGGATGATGAACTGTTTAGTCACTGAGGGCTGATATACCCTTACCTCGCCCCAAGTGTGTGCAGTATGACCAGGGATGACCCATGAAAACTGACATTCCTTCCCTCCAGGTGACTTTGTCGTTATTAAAGTGTCTACGCAAAAGACCGCCTTACAGCTAAGATGGGATGGCCCACGTCAAGTCTTGCTGGTAACCAGAACAGACCAGAAGTGCCTTGGCTGACTTCTGTGGATCCACGCCAGCTACTGCAAGAGAGTGGCAGTGGAAACTCCTAGCAGTGTTCCTTAAGACACCCATCCTCCTCTGGGCCATAATGACCAGCATCATCTTTGGCCTTTTTGGGCACAAGAGCCACTATGATACACACCACCACCACCACACACTATTCACTGACTGATCGATGCACGAGCCCACATGCATATGACATCATTAATGACACGCTGACATGCCGCCAACCCCTCCACATTGTTGTTCTAGCTAAAGTATTAAATAGTTGCATGAAGAAGACTTACTGTACATAGCATTAATACATTCCTGGCACTAAGTAAGAGCCATGTTGTTTCCACAAATACAAACTGTTGGGCATGTTCTCATATCCCACCCTCGGTTTCTTCAGGCTTTTCCATACTTCCTCTACCCACTCCTGTTGCTTTCATGTTGGGGTGGCTCTCCATCTAATCTATTAACATCTCTAACAAAGCCATTCTGTTCTCCAGATTTTCAGACTATTAGCTGTGTAGTTCAAGGTCCTACAAGCTCTTCCAGATGGTCAGCTCCAGCTACGACCTGTTCCCCACCATCTAGTAGCCATAGACTTTATGATGGTTCTACTGCTTTCTAGAGGCCATACCACTATCCTCATGGCTATTGACTGGTTTGCTAAAATTTGTAAGTTGATCCCCCTGCTAAAGTACCCACCTCTGTAGATATCTGCAACAATTTCCCTACTTGTGATTCTAATATGTAGAATGGCAACATACAGAGCATACAAGATAACACAGCAGTTAAAAGTCTGTTTGAAGACCCACATGAATGCTGGTTTTTTATTGGAATTTACCTTCTGTTTAATTTGCCACACCTGAGTAGTTCGATGACCTGACAAGATTATTTAGACAAACAGATATTATTGTTTATTAAAATTTGTAATGTGTCAGAATGACTGCAATGCTGAAAAGATGTTTACATGTCTTTTTTCCCCCTCACAGTGAAAATAAACAAGTGCTAATAACTTCAGGTGATCTTTACAATAAAAGTATTTATATACTGCATTATTCTATCGCAATATATTAATTAGTGCTGCTTCCATAAGGTTGAATGTCTATTTATTAAGTGAACTCATGGATGGGAAAAAAAAAAACATGAAAATCTCTCCTAAGTGCAAATACATATGGAACTGTTTTATAGTATCTTCACTTTAAAGGATATTCATCAACTCTTGTGTTTAAGTGCACAAATGAGAGCAAAACAATACTGAAGAATTTTCTTGTCACAAAAAAAAAAAACATAGGTACCATATATAGCAAATTTATTGACAACTGTGAACAGTGCAGTTACTTGTCAGTCTGCTGCTGGTCTGGCATACTTTTGATGATGTCTGAATCACCTGTGGTGAGGGGAAGAAACAAAGTCAAAATCACTGTTCAAACACAAATCATCCTTTTAGATAATAACGGCACTGAACATCACACAGACCACATTAATGCCTGTGTAGACTTGGCGTGAACATCTGACAGAGCAAGTACAAGAACAGAAAAGACAGACATCTGGTCTTCAGTCCCATCTACTAAATTTCTAGCCCTGATGAGACAGCAGATATGGAACAGGTGAGAATCATTAGCAACAATCTGGGTGCAACACAGGTTATATTACACTGCGTATTGCAGCCGTACAAACTGGCATAACAGGCTAGTAACAACTCTGACACAGGCACTGGCAAATTTAATAACTCAAACTCTTTCACATGACAAACAAGGCTTCTGGCTTCGTGTGACACAGAGTAAGAGCACCATATGGGGGTGGGGTGTTCCAGTAGCTCACCAGGATCAATGATAGCTAGCGTGCACACTCTGTAATACTTCCCACAGGCTGTGCCAAGTTCGATGTTATTTCCACTGTAGTGATGCACACCGATTTTAGCCAGCATGGCACAGTACTCAATTTCAGATTTCCTGTAAAGACAAATGTTGGCAGGTTCAGCTCAACACTCCAAGCACCGTGACAACACAGCAACATCAGTCATCTCCTGCTATTCAGTAAAGGTTCTTCTGGAACTTGTACTCAAAAACATACTGGCTACAGGTTCAGTACTTGAAACTGAGGTGCATCAGGGCATAGTAGTACAACTATTCCTTTAAAATGTAATGTTGAAAAGATTATAAACTTTAATAATAAACTTGTTAGTACCAATAACAAAAAAAATCTTATAAAATAGTTCTAAGCAGTCAAAATACACATCTGTTTTGAAAAATGCTAAATTTGTTCATTAAAACACAGGCAGAATGAATCTTAATTTCACTACTCCCGCTCACTAACTGCAGAATAGGAAGGATCTGTCCTCAGAGCAATCACCCTGCAATCAGATGGTTCCTGGTTGGAATCCCAGTCCTGCTCCAGTACCTAAACATATTTCCACTTACAATTATTTACTCATTTATACAGCAGGGTATTTTACTAGAGGAATTAAAGGTTTATGTCTTTCTAAATGGTATTAAGGTAGAAGGCAGGACTCAATCCTGGGACGTTCAGGTTCAAAGAAAGCAGCTTGAACCGCTGGCCTACTTACTTACCCTGAAGTAAGAGAGTTAGAATTCCCTAACCCCTTGTAAAGTTTCTAATCCAACACTGTAAGATGCCTTGGACAAAGTTATGACCTGAACAAGGGTTAATAATAATCCTTTGCTAAAAATAATAATGCTTTGCTGACATAACAGGTGTAACAGATGAAGTATAATATTGCCTCAGTGTCAAGAGAGTTGGACACAATGAATTTTAGCTGCACATAATTCCAGTGCCAAGCAGACAAAGACATGATTGTAGGGGGGCACATCACCTCAGAGCTGGACAGTTGTTGCCCAGAATGACCAGCTTGGCTTTGCCCTGGCAAATCATCTTGAGTGTCTGTTTGTAGCCCAGAACATATTTACCACTCTTCATTACCAGCTGGAGTCTCGAGTTGATTGACTCCAAAGACTTTTTCTATTCAAGACAAAAACAAACGCACACACATCCCACTCACAGGTGTTACGGTGTCTTGTTCAGTTTCCCAAACATGATGTGATTTTTTTTCCCCATTTATTAAATTAAATGCAAGTTTAAAAAAAACAACATATTCCAGAAAAAATAAAGGGTCCTTGGCAGTGGAGAGCCTATCCTGGAGTTACTGGATGCTAGACTATGAAACTACATCAGAATCAGGATTGATGTAATAATAAGAGAAATCATAAAAGGGGGTTGGTAGAAAATGGAAAATGTCAATCCAGGTTTTCAAAGGTTTTGATATACATAGTACATGTGGTTCTCAAATGTTTTTTTCTTTTTCAAAGATAAGTCAAAAACACTTGAGTGAGAGAAGCTTGTAAAGGTGCTGTGTGAAGGGCTTACCAATAACATATATAATTAAAAAACATACTTTAAAAGGCATAAAGAATTTCGAAAGTCGGTTTAGACAGAAAGACAAGATAAATTAAAACTCAACTACCAGTGAAGTCCCATACAACCCCCGTGACAATGCTATCACGTCATCGTGACGTCATCCACAACGTGGACTAATGATACCTAACCCTAAACCCAGAGTCGCATCGCAGTTGTAAGACAACCTTTGGACCTTTTCTCCGTTGCAGAACGGTCTAGAGCTCTAGAATGACAACATTTCTTCAAAATATACAGATCGAGTCCTATCAGGACTACATATGCGGAACGGCGCATGCGGCCACCACTGCCATGGCCGCGCGGCTCACCCGATACTCACCGTTTTCTTCAAGGCCAGCATGGCTGCAGTTCGTCGTTTTCCAGCCGACCTGATGGCAAGAAGCAGTAGCTGAGTCTTGGCAGCTGAGCGGGCCGCGCAGAGCAGCGCAAACAACGTCGTTCAGCTCGAAGGCGCAACCACCTGCAACGCCCGGTGCTGCCTGGTGAGGAAAGGAGCGATCTCCCGGCATGCTTAGCGTTTCCCAAGCGCGGGGATGCCGTCGCGATGATGTCGTTACTATAAAAACAACTGCCGTATTGTGGTTTTCGATCAAGTAACTTAAATAGAGAAGAAATTACCTGCGTCTCAACTTGTCTTGCAAATTCACAGATCTAACAATGGCGTCGGTTTTCCCCATATTTGTGCATAATTTCAATTGGAGTATTACACAGTATTGATAATGTAGCGTCCTAAGAGCCCCCCCCCAGGAGTAGGAATGCGTACTGGACGTACACATCGTTTGTGTGAGCGACTGTAGAGTAACGGTTCGAGGGTGAAAACTGTACCTTGTTTCTGCAGGTGGTCAGGCTGGTTTTGGGGTTGTTCCAGTGGAGGAAGGAAGAATGTCAGGCTGAAGGAGTGGCATTCCCATCTGGCTGTAACCTCCTGCCTTTCTCATGGACTAATAAACACTTAAGTTTTGGCAGCCATCCTGGTGTCTGCATTTACTTCGTTCACAACCACTGTCATAATAAGACTATATTTTTTAGGTCTCCATATTTTTGTATAAAGCTATACAAAATGTAAGTAGAAACAATCTCAGAAAAATAGAATACATTACCCATATGTAAGAAGTTTGTGCCAGGGCCCATCCATGATGAACCTCACGTACAGTGGTGCATTGTGCCCGACTGTACGTATGTGCTGTGTTCTCTGACCTGGTGAGCCACCTCCCACACACTCCGTGGGGAGGAAAATAAAGTCTCACTTAGCTTTAACGCTATCCTTCTCACCACTAAGATGAACTGGACTGAATGAACAGCACTGCTCCTTTGGTTTTGTCACTTATCCTTGGAGGAGGGTCACAGTTCAGTCAAGGATCTGTCCTTGTTATGAACAAGTTATGAATCATATCTCCATATGGCCTTCATGGTCCTCCACAGATAATCTGTAGCTATGTAATGCTGTACAAATCAGATTTTGTCACTATGGCACCGCCTGTGGTGCTTTTGCTCTGCAGGTTCAGGTCCCAGGAGGCATTGTACGCTGAATTGCTCCATTAAAATTTTCACTTTTATAAATGTATAAAACTTTTAAACTACGTACATAGATTCGGCCATAGCAGTACTTAGTAGTATTTCAAGTAAACAAACAGAAAAATTTCCACATGAAACTGTTTTAAATTGATTTTCATTTGCCACAACTTTTACAATAAACTGGGACTGGAAGCCAAAACATAATTTTACTAACTTATTTTAATTAGTAACAACCAAGACACGATGGGAAAAACAAACTGGCAATAAATGAAGAGACATGAAGAAGTGGATGCCAGATGTGACCTTTCACCGCTACATGTCACCACAGGGGCCACACCGCCACACATGCTACGTGTGATACATAGGAAACCCAAGCCTTTTTGCCCCTACCCACCCTCCTATGTGAAACTTAAGAGTTCTCACAGTGTCAGGTCTTGTGTAATATAAGACAAATATACTATTTATTAGAGTACAATCACAGGCTTCCTTCACATAATAAACATAACTTGTTCCTAAAGATGTACTGTGAAATTTGAATTCTAAAAGAAATTTGTAATTACTCTACTGTTAATTTCAGTAGAAACAGAATAGAAGCAAAAGGAAGCAAATTTTAAAGAGGGTAAATAGTATGTTTTTTAGCCACATGTTCAGATATTATTTCACAAAATGTAGTTTTTTTACCTTTGAAACAGAGAAAATGTAATTAATAATCAAGTCCACTATACACTGTATATCAGAACTGTTTTGAACACTTGGATGGACATTTTCTTCTTTTCCTGCCCCCTTTGACAATTTTTATTACTATTATTTCCTCTTTTGATTTATATACCATAGTATTCTTACTGCATCAATTCCAGATAAAAACTTCAATCAAGCTTTTACAAAGACAACAGAAAGGGACTGAAGCCAGCAAACCTCATCAGGTCACTTCCTGTTGTTCACACATTTTGGTACAAGCTATGCATAAACTCAAGAATTTATCTCTCCGGTGTGGTTGCAAATTTCAAATATGTCTGTATCATTTTGACAGCGGCAGAACTGATAAAATGAGCAGTTACTTGCTCGACAGGGAAGCGTATGAAGGATGGATTATTAATGAATGTAGCGTTGGGTGTGGAAGGTGATGATTATGCCACCTCTTAGTCGAGTCCTTGAGCTTACAGGAGCTCTGGCAAATACAGAGACCGAAAGCAGGATAATAGCCAAATACAAAATTTAAGACAATAAAATATATGCATATAAGGAAAGAACACTGCTTAGGTGAAGAAGCTTTATTCTGTCCATCCACAGTAGTTAGAATATTGAAGAAGGGTTGTAGGAGATCACTTTTAATCTTCAGTGTGCAACAAGTGTGATCTCATAAAATACTGGAGCACTGACACACCATGGAGCTATGCTATACACTGTGACCAAAAGAATTATTATTTAAAAAAGAGCTCTTTCCAACAGGTTAACAGACCTACAACAGTGCATTAGCTTGCACCAATAGCTCGCAATTCATAACAAAAGAGAAACAAACAATATAGCTAGCCAACCACATAAAAGTTTTTAAGGTGCCAAGCGGACTTTTTACATCGTCCAACTTACCAGGGCAGCCACACACAAACGTGCACGTTACATATTGTGGGTGATGTACGCAGTTTAACACCCCATCCTCAGAATAATGAGACATGCCGTACAAGCAGGCCATAAGACTTCTGAACCCAGACATGCCATCACAATCCTTGCCAACCAGAGTTTACAATACTCATTGATCTCTCCCCTTACTGTCACTGTCCCCACAATGTCACTTTAAGGTTTTATTTATTCGTTTTATTTCTTTATTTACTTACTTATTTATCTATTTGTTGTTTGTTACTTGTGAAATGGAACCACACACAGTCTCATGTTGAATCAGGGCACATTTCACTACATGATATACTTGGTAACCATGTATGTAACAAATAAATTCTTTTCACTTTTTTTTTGACAAGGACCACACAGTGAAGCCCAGAAACCTCGCTGCGATGTTGAAGTTTATAAAGGCACCCAAACAACATGTAGGCCACAGTGCTGAAAACTGCTGACGGTACACCAGAATCGAACTTCTTCAACCCGCTGTGAACCTACAACAGTGCATTAGCTTGGAGGACCCCAGAGGATCGCTGTCATTTGAATGCGAGTCACGCCGAGCTAACGGCGCTTTGCCACCAGGTGGACCGTGTGGGTGGACTTCCGTGGACTTCCTATCACTGGGATGCCCGGATCAGCTTGGGGCTCCGTGTAGGACGTCGCCAGGCGTGCGCTCCACTCAGCCCAGCTCACGCCTCGGTTTGTGTAAGTGCAGCTTCCCGAGCGCCGGGTCCACTTCACTCTTCAGTAACGGTGCCGGTTCTGGTGGGTGAGGGTCCTGCTGCGTGGCTTCGTCATACAGAACTCCCAATAACTCCTCGATTCCGCCTCGTACGGGTTCTGGCAGAAATACACGCGCGTCCGGAGCCTCATTCGGCGCTCTCGTTCGTGTCCCAGGTTCTGCGGTCAGGATGGGATGCTCGACCAGCACAGAGACGGAGGCAAGAGAGGGGAGCAGACCGGGTACCAAGCCGGAGGAGACCAACGGAGTTGCGGGTGAGCGAGGCACAAATTCTTCCATCTCTGTCGCTGTTTTGTGCATCTAAAGCTCTTCATCTGCTGCGAAACGCATTTTTGTTTCTCCTGAATTGTTTCGCTTTGAAAAAAGGCGTCTGCGAGGTGACCTGTAAATGGAAATCGGAGGTTTGGCCCCTCTGCGAGCTCTGAAGCACAAGGATCGAGTCTTTCGCTTAAGTTTTACAGTTATTTCATTCTTTCTGTAAAATTCTGCCGAATGTTATTTTTCCATTCCTTATATTTCAGTGAAATCTCTTACAGCTTTACCCTTCTTGGCTTTTTGAGGACCTGGGGCACAAGTCAAAGTAAAGCAGTAACCTAAACAGCTGGAAATATTCTTGAGGAGAACTTTTTAACTTAATCTGCTCAGTTTTTGAGTGATGTGCAAAGTCCTGAAAAGAAGCACACACTTTCCAAATCAACCAGAAATATTAATCCTTTACAAAAAACTGTTCTGTATACTTTCGTATCATTTTGTAACATATAGCTCACATTTGTTCTGCAAAATCCCTTCATATCTTTTGCCTTTGTTTTCTATAATGCATTAGGTTGCTCAAACTGTTTACTGAAGCAGGCAAAACCTGTTTTTCTATTAGCGCTGTACAATTTTATTAGGTATCTTAATGTTTACAGTGCTTTGAAAACCCAAATTATTTTTTCATTAAGTTACAACTTTTCATTGTTCTTTGTTTCTTTGTTTTTTGAAACTTGGGAAACAATCGCTTCAGCAGTCGTGTTCAACTGTATCTAAAAGGCAAACTTTAATGACATACACCTGTACATAAGGATACTTGTATATTTTTGCCTTACTGCTTATCTTTCAATTCTTTATTTACATGGAATAAACAAGTGTCATACGCACATGAGGAAATACTTTTACTTTGCTTACTTGCTGTGTTTTGTGCTGCTTTGACTTCAGTTTATTGTTCCAGCATCTGTTTCTCCTTGGGGAAACGGTTGTGCGGAGGGTAATGCGAGACGTTTAGTTTGAAAGGGGATACGTTTCCTCACATACGTCAGCACTGACAGCATGTGCTGGTTATGTTTTCACATCGTCCAACAGTATGAAAAACCTCTTATTTATGCAACCGATATTCCAACTGTGTCACAATTGTGTTTTGTCTTTAATGGTAAAAAAGTGCACTTTTCAGCTTTTCCATCTTTAGGTTCCTAAGTTGTTTGAGTTACCTGAAGATTTCATCCGTTTTTATTGGATGATCAGGAATTCATAAAAGCTCATCCATGGACTTGAACTGGCAAACTTTGTAACTATGGTAAAAGTCCGCATCTTTAACTAGTGTGTTACCTGTTGTTCTTGTCCTATAGAAGCCGTTTTAGCTGTGGTTGGGGCACATTTGAATGTACATTTGCTTGATTATCTATCGTGCTACACTACCTGCAGGACTTCATTGGTTTTATCTGTTCACATGAAACACTTACTGTGTGTTCACCGACACATTGCGTGTACCTTGCACTTTTTCACAATGATGACAGTATTTCATTTTTGAGAGCCTGCTCATGTTTGAATATCAGACCTTGGAAAGGCCACAAGCTGATTTGTGAGGGGTAATGTGGAGCGCAGAGAACACTTAGTCAGTCCCAGGATGGCCTTAACTGTACAGTAGATATTTCATCACCATACATACAGTACATATATTAAACTGAGCTCAAAGTGCTTTGTTTGCAGTGTTTACTGTTGTACACCTGAGCTCTCAGTGAAAAACTACATTTATTATACAGTGGTAACCATGCTCTTATTTCAGTTGTAACAAGTTATAACATTTTAATAATAATATTATTAAATAATAATAATATTAAATAATAATAATAATAATAATAATAATAATAATAATAATAATAATAATAATAATAATAATAATTTGTTGCATACAGTACTGACTGTTTTACTGTATTAAGAAGACAACAACAAGTGGCTTAGTTTACATGGGAAGTCTGCTTTGCATGAGATCTGCCCTACGCCCAGATGTACACTCTTTTGTTGTCACATGGGCTGTCTGCTGCTGCCAGGGCGATCAGTGCTCAGAAGGCTGCTGAATTAGTCATGTTGCTCCTGATGTCCTGTCTGCATTCTTTCTTTCTAACTGCACCTGCATGGTGTGCTAACAAGCCAGTCTGCTGCAGCTTCTGCTGGAAAAATTGGGTTCTCTGAACCAAATAATACAAATTGAATGAGGACTATGCTAACTGAGGAGAAAAACAAAGAGCTCTGCACCAATGTAATAGATCTCAGAACCTCTAAATAATTCTAGCTTTAGTGATTTTTGCTACAGAAGCACTCCAACTTCACATTACCACTCAAATGCAGGATGCTGAATTGTAATAAAAACCAATGCTTTTTCCACTACCTCCTTACCATGCACACCTTCAATGATAGATGTATAATAACAAATCAAACAAAGCCCTTCCATCAATATGTTTCCCTTTTGATTCTTAAAAAAGTATAAGTACAGTTTATACAATTGTTACTGGTTTCAAAAAATGACCAAGTATGATTTTTTCAGTATAGTATGCATTGACTGGTGTTTGCACAATGACCAGATCTGCAAACGAATATATTTTAAACAGTGGATCATCTATTATTCTGGTAGCCGCTGTGCTTTCTGATTTAATGTTATGGACTGAACTGGAAACTCTGCATGCAATACTCGGATGACATTCACTGTGAACGGCGAATCTGTCCATGGTTATAATGTTTGGGCCAACAGAGGATGAATTCCCATTCCCAGTCAGCACTCAGCACTACAGTACATTTCACGCTGATTTACAGATTGAATTGTTTATCATAAAGTTTAGTGAGAGCCAGACAGAAAGCTGAAATAAATTCCATGATGAATGTTTATTAAGCTGAGCACTGACCCTACAAATCCTATATAATACAGTATAGCACAGAAATTGATTCATTCTCTTATCTCCAGTAAATGTGTGCCCTGTACATGATTGTGGTGGTCTGGAGCCAATCCTGGAAGGAGAGGGAGACTAAACTCTGGATAGTACACGAGTTCATTGCAGGTCAATCATTTACATATTAACACGCACATATACGTTCTATGTGCTATATAGTCACCAATTTATATAAAGCACATCTTTGGACTGTGGGAAGAACGATGCATTAGGAGGAAACCCACACACAAATTTGACACAGGCTAAGCTAGGTTTTTACTGAGAACCAAACACTGATGAATCCAGGAGTTCTAAGGTACTGGCACTACCCAGCGTGTCACTGTGTGGCCAAAGAAATGCTGTATCTAATCAAAAAATGTGCTCCCAACTGATCGTGATCTTAAAGGAAGCGTGCAATATATAGCTAAGTTTATCCTAGATCATCACGGTGAGGGGTCCAGTGTAGGTTAACACTGAAAGCGCCTCTCTTTTGTGGGCTTTGTTTTTATGCCACACAGGGGAGAATGGGGAGGTGGCCCCAGAGCACACCACTGACACTGTGGTCACAGAACCACAGGCAGAGCCAACCAGTCCTCAAGAAGCACCTGGTGAGACTTGCACCTAATATCTTCCATTTGATCTCACTACTCTGACATAAATCTGTGGCCCATTTATTCAAGTGTATCTGCTGTGCTTTTATCTAAAAATGTTACATGAGCAAATTGAATATTGACTTTAGTAAAGCTTAAGTTTAGTAAAGCTCCTAATCCTTTAAGATGAGATATTTGTTTTTTCTTCTAGCATCTCCTGAAAATGAATAGACAAATCCCTCTGTTCATAAATGGTGGCACAAATTGGTCAACAAGAGGAGTGGCTTTTCAGGAAAATAGCGGTAAAGAGATTATAAATCCAAGTGAGAAGTTTAAGGCTTCAAGATTGAGAATTCTGAGAAACCCACCACTGAAACACATCCATTTGTCTGCTGCCAAGATGAAACCAAGTAAGTTGTAGGACCATAATGACTCACACCATTGTGCCTTTGTTCCATAATTTTTTAAATAAATATTTTTTGTTTACTTGACATTTAGCAAGACAGTTGGGTGCTTCAGAACCCTCTTGCTTTTTTACCATAAGGGTTCTTCAGGCAAGATTTATGCTGTATGATGCAAGGACATTTTAGAATAGAATGCTTGTGGAATAAAGATATCGATAGGTACAGGTATGTTCCAGGACTTTACTACTTTATAATTTACCCCCAGTTGCCTTAATATACTATTGTTTTTTGCATGAATGGAGTGGGGATAATATGCATTAGAAATTTTCTCTGTGCTGAACTTATAATGCACCCAGCTTTTGTCAAAATGTAAAAATGTACAGCAACTGAAGCGTATTCACTCTACGTTCATGTCACACTGTACCTACATGATGCAACAATGATGTGAAGAAAATACAATCTTCCTCTGCAAAATGAGTACTTTTAGAAATTTAGACCTAAGAACACATGTGACATGTAATCTAATATTGGCATTACAAGCTATGAACACATTTATGAAGAACACCTTACAAGAACAGAAAATTTCACTCAAACTATTAGCCTTTGTGACACAGAGCATCCACCAAAACATTCATAAGGAAATCTCACAACTTATCTTAGTGTAATCATCTATTAGAATAATAAGCCCTAAAGCAGAACAGCAGTTTGAGAGAAAGTGATCAAAGGCACTTTAAAACCTGAAGTGAAAAAATTTAGTTTTTTTGAAAGGTAGTAGATAGGGATGAGTACAAAAATTACAAGTGCAGCCTTGTAAGGTAATGTTCTGATATTGTGCACTTATACTTGAAAGACAAGACGGGAATTGTGCATGTTTGACGAAAGACATTTGAATCTTTCATAGCTTAAGAATTTATTATTCCCCTCCCCACTTAAAAGACTGATACATTCACTTGAGAAGATTTTTGTTTAGCAGTGAAATTCTGTACTTCCTTTTGGTTGTATGGCTTCATCTCACTAAGAATGCTGTTCAGAAATAAATGCCCTCAAACATTAAACATCAATGAGATGAATCATGTTATATGGGATCCTACAAATTACTCATGTTGGAAACTTTTTTGACATATGGCTTCAGCATGTTGGATTAGCTTTGTATATATTGTAGTTGTATAAATAATAAAAAAAAGAAAATTGTATGGTTTATTTGTCATAAGGTTTGATTTATGTGCTGTAAGGACTTGGACAGATGAGTTAGTTGTGTTCTAATGTATGAAACCATTTAACTGAAAGGTTTCTTTCATTTTTCTCATTGTACATCAGTGTATTTATCATGGTAGTTATTTCTTTTTCAGTGTATTTGAGCAATATTTCTGTAAGAAGGTTTCTTCTGGTTGTTGCACAAAAAAACAAAATAAACATTGTCTTTGAAACGAGGAAGCTTGAAATGCACCGAAAGTTACATCACACACTGTGTACATTACACTGACCGTATGAATCAAGCATGCAGATAGCACACTTTGTTGCTCTCTCTTGCTAACAAATAAGAAATAAGATAATCATATAAGAATAGGAAATAGAAGTTATACATCAAACGTCTCTTACATACATTAGTGATGTGTACCAAATGAAATAAATTTAAAGTTAATCAAGTTTAGTGCTATGTAATTTATTACTGTCTGCACATCATTATGGCCAGCACGAGTAGCTGTTATATGTGAGCATCTGCACACTGAGTACAACATGTACATTAAAGTGTTTTTAGTTTTCTACAGCAGAATAGAATGCAGATGATGGTGTGGCAAGCAGGATGGGTGATTATGAGGCTGTGAATACTTGGAGTATTCAGAACAGAAAAAAGGGTAGGGGAAAAGGGGGGTACTTCACAAAGGGAAAAAACACTATCATCATCATCATGCAGAATGGTAAAAGGAGCCAGTAGCTTTAATATTTTGCAAATGAAAAAGCAATTTGTAAAATCTATATAACATGAAAAAGTAAGAATAAATTATACATCACACTGTGAGCACACATTTTTCTGTATTTCAAGAGTTACATCCTCTACTGTAACTGAGGAAGGTGCAAAAGTATTTATTTAAATGTATGGAACATTTGGCACAGTTAAAATAGAGAAATAAAAGTAATTTTTACTAACTTGCTTGTAGACCTCATTTATAGTTTTTAAATCATTTATATATGCCAACAGGACAGATGATCACAGGTGTTGTTCATGAGCCTATCAACAAAGACATGGCTTCACTAACTCTCAAAACTTAAACCACATGCCTGCATTGAAGATCAGTGTCAAAAAGAAGGCCCCATTTTGTAGAAAATCATGCAGTCACTTTGCTCCATACAGAAGCACCTCAGCTACTGTAAGTGAAATATAACATTGATCAGAAATGCAGAGTATTCTTACTCCTGATTATACATTCATTCCTGGTATCCAGAAGGGCTTTCAGAGATGTGAGAAAAAAATAAACCATCTTAGGGAAAAAGGTGAGAATATGACAATCCCCTGAGTTCTAGGGGAAAAAAAATATTGTCACTCATTTAAATGATGCTTTTCTTCAGAACAACTTTAATCTACCTTAAAATTATTTTACCATTTATACAAATTAAACATAAATACATTGCTCATGTGTATTACAGCAGGAAATGAGATTTGAACCTGTAACCTTTGAATTTAAAGACAATAACTATAATCAGTATATCACCTGCTGACTTATTTTACCCTGGTTTACACTGTAGGAACTTCCAGGACTCAAATATCTCTACAAAGTTGTGAAACATGACAGGATGATGAATGATGGAATCAAACAGAATGACCAAAGGTACTTCACCTAGATGTGTCATTCAAGCACAAAGCAGAAAGATTTGTGCTTGAATGACACATTCAAGCAATTCTAAACTTTTTTAAGGATTTAAAAAATATATATATTATGTCTCTATGGGCAGGATCATGGTCATTTCAAATGTCTAGAAATGTATATTGTTACATTTTTGGGAGAACACTCAAAAACAACTAGCATTGCACACAACTGTCTTTAGTTTTGAACCTTCTAGAATCCTATAATTGAACACAGCTATGAGGAAGGATTAATTTAAACATTAAGATGAAGATATCCCATTGCAATAATCCACTTCATTCCAGTTTATATTATGAAATCTAATGCCAAAACACACTACCTTGACCATATTTTTTCCAAGGTGGAAGAAAATGTAGGTGGAAACCAAAGAAAAAGTGAAGAGCAAGTGAGGCTGAATGATATCCTACTGCTTTCATCTGTGTCTTAAGTAGTGGGTCAGTCCAACAATGTGGTAAAAATGGCAATGTGCTGAGATTGGGTTTCTCCCCACTCTTAGAAGTTCCGCTGCCATTTCCCAGTATCTATGGCATACAGGATCGGCTGATTCATGTAACAAAAAATTAACAAATTACAGATATTCTAACTGTGTCTATAATGTGAAAATATTCCTCATGCTGTACAGTAGTAACTACCAGCTTTTAACCTCAATACCTTTTCAGTGAAGGTGGATCAGAGTCCACAGCCATGGGCCAGTGTGACCAAAATCCACAGAAACAACTGGCTGTGTTTCTATAGCAGCAGGTATTGCCATATTTATGGGTTTCTGAAGGTCTGCTTTTGGATTCCCAACACTGTTGGAATATATGAGGTACTGTACATATCCAGAATTACTTAAATATAAATATTCTGCTACATAAATGTATAAATCATTATACATTTTACCATTTAACATAAGTTGCCTTGGACAAAGGTGTCCACTAAATAAGGTGAAATAATCCATTAATCCAAGCATGAGGGTTCATATGCTTTTAGAGACACTGTACTTTGGTCCAGATGAGTCCTACTCTATGAACTGATACACACACACACACACACACACACACACACACACACACACACACACACACACACACACACACACACACACACACACACACAGCTACCTAATGTTACTACATATTGCTAAAAACACCATTGGGGATACATTACTAGACCTACACAGGAGTAAAAATTGAAAGTTAAGAAGTTTACAAGTTGTTTTGTTGTATGAAGATGTTTTTGAAGAAAATACTGAACTAGTATATAAGATGCTATTCCAATCAACTAAGAGAAATTGTACAGTTGTGTTAGTGACAGTACAACTTTAATATTAAATGTTAAATATAAGAAAATAAAAGCCCTCAAAATGCACAACAGTCTTTCCAAAATAGGTATGTTTTGTGGAACTTGAGTACATATCTTTTACATTACAGCATTGTGTGTGCTTGCTACAGAAATAAAAACACTTCATTTCTTTCAGTTGTTTATCTGTCAACATTAACAATGTTATATTAGGAAAAATTGCCCCTACGTGTCCTAGAACATGTAGCACTTTTGTTATATTTGCCTTGTTACCTACTGAACATGACATATAAGCATTAGAGCCATTATATACACAAACAAAAAAGAGAAAAACAAGACCAAACCCAAAAGGTGACACTCACAAAGTTGAAGTCTTAATCCAGTGGTACCTTCCAGTCGCCTGGGAAGACATTCTTTGAAACGAGGTGAGACTCCGGATTCTTTGGAGTGTGGTTCTCTTTGCCCCCATTTTGGGATTCTGCTTGTCAAAGTAGAACATGAAAAATGGAGGCTGGGCTTGTGAAGGTGCACTTCCTACATTAAATAAAAAAGTGCTCACTGAAAAACTCTTTCACTTTTGTTAATTTTCTAATCTAGTAAGAAATGAATGCTATGCAAGCCTGCAATGGCCAATGCGCAAAACTGAAATACAATCAACAGGTCTTAACATTTTGGTTTGAGGGTACTTTCTTTTAGGCATGCTGAGAATACACTTTTCATCAAATGTTCTGAAATGTATGACTTTTCTGTTAGATTGAAGCATAATGCAAAGACCTGAATAGCTGCAATAATCATTACTTCTTTCACAGATTCCACCATTGTAATAACATCATTCCAGCCGTATCAGTAACTGGGGAAATAAAAATTTCTGCTATTTTCACCAATCCCATTCAAATTAGGGCATTACGAGCATATTAAAAAAGCATAGGACACAAGTCAGGGTACACCTGGGATTGGATGCCATGCCATCACAGGGATGAATAAAAAATTAAGTAAAAAATTATGACACTGAAAATTTCAATATCAAAAAATGATGGACGTGATGGTGAGCTGATTTACAACATCACCTAGTGGCTACAGCATGAACTGCAGGGTGATGAGCAACACTTGATGAAGAGCAGTAAACATCCTTGGCAAATTCAGAAAAATGTTTCTATTTGGCATTCCTGATGAAGGGCTGCTGGACAAGAGCATCTCCAAAAACTGAGATGGTATAAAATAGTCAAGGCTGAATCTAGTCATCCTTCTACCTCTCTGTGCATGTCCCTTGCTCACCTTGATCAGCTCTGTGACCATTGTCTTCTGCTCTGGGTTCTTTACAAAACACTTCACGAAGTCTGTAAACTCATCTGTCCAGAGTTTTGGCTTCCTGAATGTGGATGGTGGTTTGGTGGGAATTATGACAATGCCCTAAGACAGAAACTACCAACGCTTTTTCAGAAAATGCCCAAAGACAGAGAAATAACTTATAAACAAATAATGTCTGAGACACAAACGGACATGGAGACCTACTCTCATGGGATGGTTGCTGGCATAATATATCCCCTCCACCCTTTCAAAGGTGTTGTAACAAGATAATCAATGTTATTCACTTCACCTGGTTTTAAGGTTGTGGCTGATCAGTGTATTTTTAAAACAGATATACTGTAAACGTACTGAAAAACTAAACCAAAAACCTTTAAAAATATAATTTCCACAACCTCCTAATCAACGCCCAGGGATGATGATAGATTGAACCCACAAATGTACCTTTCTGTATTTATTATACAAATGTCTCATTTAAATCTGTCATATAGCATAAATTGTTTCCCTTTTATTTTTTAATTTTATTGGTTTTCAAATAAATTAACATTTCAACTAATTTTAAAGGATTGAAAATAAAAATATGCTGTATCCTATTCAATGCTGAACTGTTTTTCAAAAGCTGTAATGCATCCCAAAGCTACTATAGTTCAGGATTCAAGGATTCAAAGGTTTATTTGTCATGGGTGAACAACACAGCATAGCAGTGTTGTCCCCATGAAAAGTTTTGTTTCCAGGCATCCTCAGTGCAAATATGGACATAATATGTATAGTCAGGAGAGGAGAACAATAAATAATAATAAATAGAGTAATAATAAATAAAAGAGCAGAACAAACGGTTAATAAATAGGGATAGGTATGTGGGGAAAGGGATATACATCAGGGATTTGCGGGGACGGGACGGGACACAGCAACCAAACCAACAGCACACAGCAACCAAACCTACAACTACAGACTAAACCTACAACAACAAAAAGTACCAGAGACGGGTGAACCAGACGGGTTTCCACAATGGGTGGGACAGGCATACAGACAGACAGACAGACCCCGATCGACTGTTCCACTGCCCAGGGAGGGGTCAATGGTTTAGCAGTCTTACGGTGTTGGGGAAAAAACTGTTCCGGAACCGTTTCGTCCTTGTCCGAACGCTTCTAAAGCGTCTTCCGGATGGGAGCAAGGAGAATAGTTTGTGGCTGGGGTGACTCCTGTCCCTCTGGATGGTAAGTGCCTTCTTCTTGCAGCGCTGGGTGTGGAGGTCCTGCAGGGCTGGCAGATCAGTCCTGGTGATGGTCTGTGCTGTCTTGACCACTCTTTGCAGAGCTTTAGTCTGACACATTACAGCTGCCATACCAGGCCGTGAAACAGCCAGTCAGGATACTTTCAATCGTAGATTTGTAGAAGTTGACAAGTATCCTGTTGTCCATGCCAAACCTCCTCAGCCGACGGAGGAAGAAGAGGCGTTGTGTTGCCGTCTTAATGACGACGCTGGTGCGCCGTGACCAGGACAGGTCCTCAGTGATGGTAACGCCGAGGAACCTGAAGCTGTTCACTCTCTCCACTGGGGCGCCGGCTATAGAGATGGGCACATGGCCATTCCCCTGCTGTCTCCTGAAGTCCACGATCAGCTCTTTTGTTTTGCTGACGTTGAGGTGGAGGTCATTGTCCTGAAACCATGAGGTCAGGGTTCTCACCTCCTCTCTATAGGCCTGTTCATCGTTGTCAGTGATCAGGCCGATGACCGTGGTGTCGTCAGCAAACTTGATTATGATGTTGGAGCTGAGCGAGGCAACACAGTCCTGCGTGAACAGGGAGTAGAGCAGGGGGCTAAGCACGCAGGCCTGGGGGGTCCCCGTGCTGAGAGTCAACGCTGAGGAGATGGTGTTCCCCAATCTCACCACCTGGGTCCATGACCCAACCGCACAGAGCCGGGTTAAGTCCTAGGTTGCTAGTTCTTATTTGTTTAATGAAACACTTCAATAGATTTGATCTGATTTACAGTACTTCTACAAGATTTGTTAATATTTCAAGTCTGTTCATGTAAAATTAATTTCATATTTTGTCTTTCTCATGATTTGGCAAAATTTGTACAAGGAAAATTGATATATCTGAACCATATTCGAGCAACACATTTGGTCAAAAGTTAAATTTAAATGCTTCACTGCTTGTTTTTATTTCCACATAGGGTTTTTAATTTTTTTTACAGTTTATTTTCAATTCTTTAAAAATATTTCATTAAGGCTTAATGACAAGCCATATCTGTAGGCTTAAAAGAAATTGGGCAGAGATTTTTAGACAGAACAGCCTCATAAGTATCCCAGTTAAAAACTGTAAATGTAGCTACGTGCTTATCTGAGGGGGAAGAGTGTACTACTGACTTCTGAAATGAAATACGGACTTTTGTGTCAATACATGCTTACCCTAAATGCAGACACTTCATGTCGACTTTCATTTTAATTAAATTTGAAATAACCCTTAGACACAAAATTAAAATAAAAAAAAACAAAAAAGCAGTCAACATTTTTGCAAATAGGTTCCTATTTGTAGGACGTCTGTCTTCGAAGCTTGATGGGGGGAAAAAATCCCAAAAAGAAAAAAAGATGGCGACAGAAATGTAAAGCAATAAAACACATTTTTTATGGTGGATTCTACTCCAATAAAAATAAAAATAATGAAAAATGCAATTTCTCTAAAAAAGTCACTCGTCACTAGCCACGTCCGCCTATAGCCCACTATCATATGTATTACAGGGAATTAGACAAAGTACAGATAAATGTGCTATTATTGGGGGAAATAAACCTCCCATACACAGATATATCGTATTTTCATTCAGAAGCAATAAAAAAGGCGATCAAGAAATGTCCGCTACACCCTAACAGCAAATTTCTTTGCCGATTTTCCTGACCAATCGTGACAGAGATTTTTGACACCCAATCAGAAACGGCGTTGTTTTGAGGTCAACCTTGCTGTTGCGCACGCTCTGAACCGAAGAGACCGCAGTACCGTTTCTGACTAGGATTTTAAGTTTTTATGTGCGGTGAGTTTATCGTTATTTTGTTAAGTTTTAGACTGAATAAAACATTTTAACATGTCTTCTTCAGTTATTCAATAACGCGTTACATTTTTTGGCGTTGTTTGCGCGCTAAAGGAGCCCGTAGCCTTCAGCCTTTTTCGGAGCCAACATGTATTTAACTGAAGCTGGGCTCACTGAATTGATAGTTAAAAAAGAAAAACTATAGAGTTTCTTTTATTGGTCTGCTGTTTTTATTTGGTTACACGTCGCTCTGTTTTATAGCAGGATAGCTTCCAGCAGAGATCCAGTGTTTGTGTTCCAGAACCAGTTATGGACTCACAGAAGGACATGCAGCCGCCTAAACAGCAGCCCATGATCTACATTTGTGGAGGTTCCCCATCTGCCCTTCTCGCCGCTTACTGTAGCTCCCTTTAAAAATTGTTAAATTAGATGTCCAGCTTAACGATATGACTAAAGTTCTTAAATTAGTGTTTAATTCCTCTTATTGCAGTCAGCGCTCTCCCTGATGTGATGTGTTGTCTCCACAGAATGTCATACAGAAAATGAGATCAAAGCCAGGGATCCTATCCGATGCAGGGAGTGTGGCTACAGGATCATGTACAAGAAGAGGACAAAGAGATGTATCCTTACCGTAGCCATGGTAATTCACATCTGTATTTTTACTTTGTTTTGTAAGATTTAAGACCGTTCTGATTACAAACACAATCATTGATGTTACTTGAATATATTCAGCACCTGAGAAGCAGAGGTTTGGTAATACAATCTAATGTAGTGTTTTTAAGCATTTGTTTCAATTTAATTCAGATGTTTTCATTAAGTTTATGTAGAACAAGAGAACCCATAGTTAACATATCTTGGTAGAATGCTTAGTTAGTGAAGTCATTTGTTTACAAATATGCTTGCATTAAGTAAGCTAAGTACCAGGAAAGGAAAAGAAAAGAACTCCCAGGTGAAGAAACTGGGGGAAAAAAAGAAACCTCTGAAGGTCCAGGTACCAGCAACTGTTGTACCCTCATGGGCACAGTGGGCCTGTCTGTGGTGCCTCTTTAACTTCTGCGGAGTCCAGCTGAAGTGGCTGATGCAGAAATCAGGCCAGAGAGAATAGAAATATCAAATGGTGAAATGCACCCATACCTTTACGTTGCTATCATTCTACTTGCCGTTACATAAAAGCATGAGATTTGGAGAAATAATTTTCTCATTAAATTTTTAGTAAAATACTATGATTTCATGTTTCAGTGTTAATTCACTTATGTTTTTAATTCCTTAACTGTTAATACAGTGGTTGTGTTTGATGCACGATGAATTCCCACTTCAGACAACACATTCAGTAACTTTTTCATCGGTTTGTTTTGTACCTTCTCATGTAAATTATGGTTTGTATCCCAATGATGAAAAATAAAATACATTAAAATATGATGCTGTAAATACTAAAACACTCCAGGTGTTAGTAGTCATGTCAATTTTTCCTTACAAGTTCACCATTTTATTCATTTCTATTTGTTTTCATTAATTTACAGTAGTACATAAAAGCATGAGATGCAAGATGTAGCAAGTCCAAAAAAATCCAGTTTCTAGCAAATATGTAACAGAATACAACTGCAATGACAGATTCTTACTGTAGCATTGATTCAATCCATTGCATACAATGGTTCCATTCACTGTTATTTGCTTGGTAGAAAACAGATGGTTAACGCTGTGCCTTAGCTTTTTAAAATAACTTGATTTTCACAAAAGCTTTTGTTTCTCGCTGCCTGATCTGATTAATTTCTCAGTAGAATTATGGGATTGCATCATGAGCAAACAACCTGCAAATTTAAGCACAAATGAAATCTTTTTAAATGATGCAAATGTGATTGTTACATAATATAAAACACAAAGCAATAATTAGTAAGACATTCACTTTTGGGGGATAACATTTACAATAAGTTTTTATGTGAACTGATGGATCTGCTAGCCCTGGTGGAGATGGGAGTGCAGTATCTGTTGAGAGGGGGAACAATGACCATTACCAAGGGGGTCAGAAAAAGGGAAGGAGTTACTTATGTAACTATATCGTTTTACCTCACTATCCAACTTCACAGCTCTGCATCACACAGTGTCACATTTACACAACAGGATTTCTTTATTTGGGCTCATGAATCCCACTGTAACATCACTGGAGACAAAGTGTCATTTGAAGTTGTGTTGATTTTCAGACTGAGGATAGACTGACAAGTCTTACAGCTCTAGCAGCTATGTTGGACACCCATTCAATGTCTCTTAGTGCCTGCTGTGACTGGACCCATGTCCTCAGTTATTCAGTCACTTGATGTTTTTGTCCAATGTAACAACCTGAACTGCGGTAACTGCTTTAGAACCCTTACTTGCCTTTCCTGGCTTAGCAACTGAAAGACTGCTTGCTTCAAGAAGATCCTGCAGTAGTAGCATGGAGTGCAGTGAGAACAAGCAACCTTTAGTGGATAAGCCCATGTCAGTAACAGCTTTTCCATCTGCTGTGGAGATGTTGAATAGTTTGCACCATAGGCTGCAAGTTCTCCACCGGAACTGCCAAATATAAATCCCACTGGTCCCAGCTATATTTAAAAAAAAAAAAAAAAAAAAAAACATCACTGGACTGTTGTAGAATGGAAATGAGTTCTAATCTGAATTCCACAGAAAACCTTCAACAGAAACTAAGAAATAATTTGAATGTAGCATGTTACAGCAGAAAGGAGAGGAAATGTAAAAAAAAAAAAAAAAAAAAGGTAATCACATCTTATGTAATTAAATTCAATCCTTTATACAAGCAATTTAAGGAAATGCTGTATTGTGCATTTCATTATATAGGGTTATTTCTACTGTAGGCAAGGAGGAAAATTTAGATCTTAAATGACAGCATCAAAAGGCACTGGAAAATTTCAGTGGATATGCAAAGCAGAGAACTGAATGCGTCACTTGCACCTGCTGAAAGAAAAAGGTTTTCACAGCATATTCAGCACATGGGCAATGGATGGCTCTAAATACAGACAGATGCCCTCAGTAAAAAGGAGGGTCCCTATGGTAGGAAAAGAGCTTCTGAAATTTAATTTTATTCAACAAAAGTGAACAAATACAAAAACACATTTTTACCATTTTAATTTAGATACACATTTGCGCACACTTATAAAGCAAATTAGCAAACAAATTTACAAATGCTTTAAGCAGTCCTGTTTCAAATAAGGTGTTATACCTGGCACTAGTGTTCAAAAATAGTGAAAAATTTGAGACTGTGGCAAATCCACTTTCACTGAGCAGCACCAGAGTGGCAAAACAGACAGGAGTGAGTGCAGTCAAACCCCTGACATCAACACCAGTGCACTGTAGCACACCGATACAGGAACCCAGCTAAATGGTATGTGGCCAGAGCTCATCAGCCATATGCAAAAGACTTTCTGGGTATTTCTAAAGGCAGCACAGTCCCACATTTATCCAGGAAGAGGGGGTGGTGCCTCCACATGGTCTCAGAGGCGTTACAGGCATCAAGGGTTACAGAAGTACAATTTAACAGGAGCCCGACAGCCCTCTTTGGTAGGAAAGACAATAAGAATAACTGTGGTAAACATCTTGATTACTTACATTTATGTAAACCTTTGAGCATCTTTCTACACATACATTCAGCTTCATGTTTAAAGACATAATGGGAAAACAACGATTACAGCTTTTCAGAAGGCACCACAAGTCAGAGAGTCATTCACTTTGCATGAGAATGACCTGGCCTAAAATCTTCAGCTATGAACTTTACACAATTCAGAAGGCATCTTAACGGTTGTCAGGATACAAGAATGTTGCCCTGCATTCTGATCCTTTTCCCTCAGTCGAGTTCAGTCATTTTCCCATTGAACTTGTTAGCCAGCTAACCTTTTTGAACATGCTGACAAATTAGATCAGGCTGGATTAATACATTGGAAAAAAGGTCACAATTATTCATAATGCAGCATCCTGACTTTTGTTAACAGCCCTACCAGATTACAAGAGTGCAAGTCATAGCTTTTTAGAGGTAACTAAACAGGGGTTTTCTCCACTTGAAGGATAAAACCTGCTCCCTCCCCCAAAGTCCCCCAGGCTGGTTGCCAACCAAAACAAACTTACAACTATAAGGGCTTTGATTGCTAGTCATATTCAGAACAGAAAAAAAATTGAATCCCAACATCCTGCTCCTATTTAAACAAAAAAAGCTCTGGAAAAATTGCATTGGCTGGTCCCTCTAAGACAAAATTCTTATAGTATTTTCATAATACTTGTGTCCTGGTGCTTTATAATGAGGGGTAGGAACTAAATATGGGATCATAGTACAGTGGTTCTGAAACCAAATCCACACACCAAAGCAACTGTAGATGTACGACTACTATTATCAGTCTTCAGAGATTCTCTTCTACATCACCTTATACAACAAGTAAACGTGCCTGCATGTATAATGCTGCCATTGTTGTTCTAAGTCCACATCTCCAGCAGTGACAACACAAAGCTGTGGGCTTTGACAATCTGACATCCCCACCCAACCAGCACTTACAAAAACATCACAGGGCATTTTAAGAAGTGTCTGAGTTGTCTTCATCTACCAACCACATCAGGCTTCTTCCCTTTCTCTTGAACCCAGGAAACAACTTTTCTACTCATGTTAAACTATCACCAATTTAATTTGAACACATCAAGTGAAAAGGGGTGAATGATTAGAAAATATTAAATAAGCAAGAACTGGAAATTTGCTTCTTTTGTAAACTAGCAGTCTGTACAAAGTGATGCAAGCAAGAGCAATCAGAAAATGAGTAAAGTGTACCCACAGGACTTGAGAGACTAAATTTCAGTTTGAATCCATAAGTTCCTTGTGAGGCCAGCTGGCTGGGGGTTATCCCCTGCGGCAATGTGATGGACTGGGGAAATTTCAGGAGAGAGTGGGATTGGGGCAGGGCAACTTTCAAGCCGGTCATTTTCCACCTCAGGTAGCGGATTCACTGTAGCCGGGCGAATGCGGCCATCTACCCTGGCGCTCTCTGGCTCAGAGCAGCTCAGTTCAGAGGACAGGCGGCTACAGTGCGACTCTGCCACCGAGGGCAGGCTGCCACTCAAGGAAGGTGTGTCACACTCACTGGGTGTGTTACTGCGCCGCTCCAGGAGTCTTGCCTCCATGTCTTCACGCGTATCGTTGATCTGGGTGCCAGCTTTCCTACGCAGCTTGCCTTTGTTCTTCTTTCCAGAAGAGGTGTCCTTGGCCCACTTGGTGGGAAGGACTTTGCAGTCGGGGCCTGCTCCATGCCCACCACTGCTCCCATCATCTACGCTGCTGCTGCCACTGTGGTGTCTCTGCTTTCTGGGCTTGGACTCAATGTCCACCTGCACCTCCATGGTGCCGCCATCCCTACAAAGAGCGGGGCCTGGGCATGAGATTAAGACCAAAATTTCCCACCAAAAGACAACAGCCTCAGAGCCAGGTATAACAAGCTGCCTCACCTGTCCACAGGCAAATAGGAGCTGAGGACGGATCCTGCCATAGCTTTGGTGCTGGCATTGTCACTGACTGTCCCCAGGCTGACAGTGGCCGACTCTCCACTTAAGCTGTAGCGCTCCTTCTGAACATCTGCCTGCACCTCAAGTCTACAATGGTATAGGAAGGAAAATGTGAGCCATACATACAGCCAAGAATGCAAAACGAAAGCTGGACCCATGTACAATTACATGCCTCCCACCTGTTGAAGCAGCTGACCATGGTGCTGCCCGACAGGCTGCCGGTAATGCTGGCACCAGCAAGTGCCATGGTGCTGGCATTCTCGCTCAGGTTGTCACGAGCAGCACCTACATGGTCCATGTGGCAGCCACTAGCACTCAGGATACCCATCAGGCCACCCATGCTGCCTTCGCCGATGCTGGGGTTGTTGCGTGTCTCCACTACGGAGGCACTGTCTGTGGGACACAGTAAGACCACAGCAGGCAAAAAGCAAACAATCACAGCTAAAACTATCAATGTATAGGAGCTCTGTGGACAGCATGAGAAGCACCACTATTTGGTACACAAAAATCAGCCACCTCCAGTCACAACAATGCAAGCAGTCTTGTCAAGACCATCAGCCCTGGTAGCCACAGTTCAGAACATGCTGGACACTACTCTTTCATAAATACCGGATTTACATCTGAATTATTAAATGTGCACTGAAATTCAGTTTATGACTTAATGAAAATTGTTAACCAAGCTCCAGAAAAAGCCAGGACCAGGGCTGAAACTGACAGTCAACAATTTCTACAAGGAATGTAGTTCTCGTCCATGTGTTTTTTTTTTTTTTTTTAATAAATGTAATGTGCACCTTTGCTTAACATTTCAAAATGATGATGAAACACCGATTATAGTTATTTTTAACCTTAAATCATCAGACACTGAAGATATTTTGAATGAAAGTAGATTAGGTTCTGTTAGATGCAAAACATGGCTGGGAAAAAAAGCTGCAGACTGCTGTTGTAAGAGTTTGCACAAACTCACCAATTGTTGCTGGTCCGGCTCCAACATTCACATCATTCTCATCATCAAATTCGATGCGCACACCTTTGCCATTGCCAGTGGACACACCGCAGCCCCCACTGCGACACAGCGAGATGGGCACCACGCCATACACATAGGCGAGCATGATGGGAACCCCGATACCTAATCATAGTTATATGGTGTTAGAACTAAGAATCAAGCAGGTTCTACATATAGGAAAGATACTTTGCTGTGTTCTTTGTTTTAAAGTGGTTGCTGCAGCATTCTACTGTCTTTATTCTACTCTGGACCATACCATGTCTACTGGACCTGAGTTGTGCTGAATGTGAACAATAAAGTTGCATTTTTAGTCCTGTTTTCACTTGCTTCTCTTGCGCTTTAAAGCCGGTGGTAAAACTTACAGAACAAAGGCTGCCCACACTGGATGAATGGTCAGAACTTGCTGTGCTTTTGCACAGCATGTGGTAGAAAGATACGTCGCACTGGGGAACACGCCTACAACCTGGGAATTGTGCTGACTGTGCCCTAACTACTACTGGTGTGATCCATGTAGGCGTTGTGTGGCATCATCCACACTGCCCCTGCGAGGCCTCTGTGGAGCAATGTTTCTTTTTGGGTTGGGGGCCCATTTTAGCAGTGAACTGGTCCAGCTGAACTCTCACTTTTGCATTTCACACTTCTATCAGTACTGCATTGTACAGTGCTGTAACCCCATACAATTTCCGTACAGGATAAAGAATTTTCAAATCAATTAAAAATATCTTTCGTTATCATTACATGGTGGAACAGTAAGACGATATCTCCTGTTGTGCCATAAACTGATGCAGTTGATGTAATATAACCGCATGGGTTGAGAGATTGAGAAAGCCAAACAAACTGACAAAGAAGAATGCCTAAAAAGGGCAGAAAACAACTACAGTTTGGAACAATAATGAGATTTATACTACAAGAAAATGTAGTACAATCTATCCAGTACAAAAAGAAACTCACAATGCTACAGCACCTGGACAGAAAGCATGCCATGTCCACATAAAATAGAGCACAAAATAATTTAACCTTCTGGGCAATAGTTTTTTTGTCTCTCACAAAGGTTAAAAAGCCTTAAAGGCCAGCATACTTTATGGCTCATCAAAACCACAGTCTCCTATGAGATTTGCATTATTCCTGAGCTGTACTTAAAAAATAAAATATGCAATGTAAAGTAAATTTTCTGTTTTGGTTTACTTAAGTCTTAGTTTATGACTATCTTGGAGAGTAAACAAATATATTTTGGCCATTTCATTAACAATGCTTTCTTACTGAAAGTGCAATTAATATAGTCCTTAAAGGCTATACAGGTTTCATTTACACTTGAAATTATATTTTTCCTCCATTTAAATATACCATTTAAACAATAAAAATATTGGTCTGCATAAAATGAAATAATGTAATGGTTACACTGAGACCTGCCATAATTATTTCCTCTCCTGCATACTTTCTATTGCTGTTTAATAAAACTTTAAAAAAAAAAAAAAAATCTTATTCAATTCCTCATCTAACTGTCAGAATAATCAATATAGTGCTCTTAATATAATCAATGCTAGCAACCCTACAACCCAAAAATCTCAAATCAGTTTAAATGCTATTTTATTGGTTTTCTAGCTTTACAGATTTTAAAACCAGCGTTTTGAAGATCTACTTGCGAGTCTTGTGAGAACAGACAGGGAAGAATGCAACATCTTACCTACAGTAACCGCTGCCACTACAGGAGAAACTATGACTGACAGAGTCACGCCTCCTGCAATCGCCAGATTCCGCTTGTGCTTTGAGATGTCCTTCATTTCATAGCGACCGTGAATCTACAGAGAACACAAGGACACAATAAGCTAAGGATGGACCTTGTGCCACTCAGACAAACCTAAAATCCTTACTGTCAAATACTTTAAGCGAACAAATTGCTTTTAGCCTTGAATCTTAATTTAAACCAATATCTGATCTATACCTGAAACTCCTATTAAGTTGACAATTGTTTTATTGGAGTGATGTACATCAACAGGTGATGGGGATATGAAAAGAGTCCATCATGGAGGATCTGAGAACAGGTGTTTTTCCATCCTTGTCATACAGCACTACTTACAGCTCAAAATAAATAAATCACTGGACTATGACAAACACACACAAAAACAACATATGGCAGAAACCTACACAAATTAATGTAAATTAAGAATATAAGTAGCTGTAATCCTAAATGTTCCCCCCCCCACATTTTACCTTAATCCTTTAGTAAAAAGTAGCCACCTTTGAATAGAGGTGTGCAATTCAGAGCTTGTTAACAGCTCCTGGGGTCCAAGTCAGTAGCAGGCATAAGGTATGACTAACCTTCCTCCCCACATAGACGGGGATGCCAATGACCATGGCAGGGATGGCAATGCCAGCAATGAGTGCAATGCCCACTGGGGCTCCCACCAGAGTGCCCAGCTGCCACAGGATCTTTTTCTTCCGGCTCCAGGGCTTCTTACCCCAGAAGGTACATCCGGATGGACTGCAGGTGAGAGGGAGTACCGTAACCTTATGTAATCCAAATAAGCTCAGAAAACCAAACACAGCTTGACTAACTATACATTTTTGTTTAAAGTAGCATTCTTTTTCAGTGAAAAGATTCATACAGAAACACCCGCATCTCAGAGGAAGTCAAATTTTCACTCCCATATCATAAGAGTCAATGGGAAACTGGAACGCAAAAGAACAGAGAAGTACATGTTGGAAGTTTCCAAGATTTCAGCGTGGTTATGCCACACTGAAACCTGGACTAAGGTCTGTTAAATGCAGAGCTAATATCATACTTCCCATGAATAAAAACCAATTTAGTACTGCTACGAACTAAAAACCTCAATTCCAAAGAAGTTGAGACAGTACGAGAAATTCTAAAACAGTGATTTGGAAATTGTCTTTGACCTGTATTAAACTGAAGATAATAGAAAACCTGGACTAAGGTGTTTTTTTTCTTGCCATTCTTGCTATGCAAGTCTTCAGCTGTGCAACTGTATGGGGCTTTGCTGTCATTTTATGCACTTCATAATGTGTCGAACATTTTCAATGGAAAACCAGTGCGGACTGCAGGCAGGCCAGTCCAAAAATCACATTCTCTGATTACGCAGTCATGCTGCTGTCCCTCGTGCAGAATGTAGCTTGGCATTGTCACATTGGAATAAGCATGGATATTCCTGAAAAAGACAATCTAGAAAGCAGAATGTTCCAAAATCTGTACATACAGTGTGTATAGAAAAGAATCACCCCTTCAAAATATTCAGGATGGATAAACAAACAAACCAGAATCACTGAAATGGTTAAAGGATCACCTCCCTCCTAAAAATACTTGTAAACTCAATGAGGTGTAACTAATCACCTTCTTCATTGTGTACCAAGCTAATTGACTTCCACCTGTGATCAATTGTAATCATTCTGATGAGGTCAGCATAAAAACAGCTCTTCCTAGAGCATTCCAGTACTTGGAAGTGCAACTGAAAGCAAACAATCAACTATGGGTTGTAAGGCACTGTCAAAAGATCTCAGGGATAAAGTTGCGGACAAGTGCAAGTCAAGAGATAGATACAAATTAATTTCAAAGCCTTCATTGGTCCCTAGGAGCACAGTAAAGTCGATAATCAAGAAGTGGAAAGTGTTTGGTACTACTAGGACCCTTCCCAGATCAGGAAGTTCACCTCCCAACATGACAATGACCCGAAGCACACAGCAAAGTTGACCACACAGTAGCTGGAGAAGAAAAAGGTGAATGTCCTTGCATGGCCTCGTCAGAGCCCAGACTTAAAACCCTATTGAAAATTTGTGGGATGACTTGAAGATTGCAGTCCAGCAGTGGTCACTGTCCACTTTGATTGAACTTGAACAGTTCTGTAAAGAAGAGTGGGCAAATATTGCGTAGTGTAGATGTGCAAAGTTGGTAGAGAAGTATCCCAACAGACTCGGGGCTATAATCAAAGCAAAAGGTGCTTCCACAAAGTACTGACATGGGGAGTGTGTGATCCTTTAACCATCTCAGTGATTCTGGTTTGTTTGTTTGTTTATCCATCCTGAAGTGTTGCTATTACATCTTTCACTTGGCTGTTATAAGTTGAACTGAGTAAATACAGCTGGAGAAATTTGTGTGTCTTCATTTCAGGCTGCAAAGCAATAAGATGTGAATATTTTGAAGGGGGGGGGGGTGATTATTTTCTATACACTAACTTTCAGCACCAAGAGTGCCTGCACAGATGTGCAAATTACCCATGCCATGGTCACTAATACATCCTCATAGCATGACAGACAATGGCTATTGAACCTTACATCGGTAACGATCTGGATGGGCTTATTTTCTTTGGCCTGGAGACCATGACGTCAATAATACGAAACATTGACTTGTCAAACCACAATACATGTTTCCATTATGCATCAGTCCATTTCACTCAGACAAGCTCAAGCCCAGAGAATTTGGAAGTGTTTCTGGGTGGTGTTAGCACATGGGTACCGCTGTGCATAGCACTCTTCTCTTGTATTTGTAGATGCAGCAACGTACGGTATTTACTGACAATGGTTTGTCAAAGTGTCTATGTGGCAATATGCATTACAGAAACATGGTGGTTTATAATGCAGTGCTGTCTGAGGAATCGGAGGTCCTGACATTCAGTCATGGTTTTTGGCCTTGCCCTTTACTCAAAGTGGATTCACAAATCACTGCTTTCTGTTTTTATTTGCATTTCAAATACTGTCCCAACTTTTTTGGAATTGAGGTTTGTAGTATTTAGTTGCTGTTTGTCCAAGGCAATTTACAATGGTTCATACAACTTAAGAGTCACAATTCCACTGAAACATCTTTGGATTGTGTAAGGAAACAGAGTAACAGTTCGGGTACTGTGAGGGACCGGTGCAATCCGTTAAACCTTCAAGCCATATCCCCACTTTAAGTGAACAGGATATAAAGGGAGTAACTACCATGCACAGTGAAATATTTAGTGGAAATAAGGTGAACAAATAGTGTATTGTGACATTTTTCTGCTCACCTCAGGTAGTGTAGGTCAGAGATCTCCTTCATGCAGAGCCAGCAAAATTCACAGCCGCACACAGCACAAGTCATGTGGTTGCAGCTACCATCGTTCATCTTGATAATGTAGGCAGCACAGCGTGGGCAGGGCTTGATGTCATCAGCTGCAGGGGGTATTTCATAATTAAGCTTGAGAATCTGTGCGTACTTACGAATTTGCTTAACTAGGAAACTGGGACTGAGCAAATGTATGGTTCAGTGACAACTCTGCGCGTGTGCACACGCGTGCGTGCATGCATGCATGTATACACACCTTGTACGCCACTTTCCTGGCTGTAACTCAGAGATGATGAGCGTGTGGTCCTCAGCCTTAAACTCTGTGCTCTCTGCTGCCTTGCAGCATCACATGTCTGGTTAGGGTGCCACAGCTGCTTGCAGTGGTAGCAGAACTCTGTCCCACAACCCTCTCGACCACACGTGATCTTGGGGCAGCTGGCACAACCAAAGGCTATCACGGCATATCTGTCCCAAGATAAACAGTAAAGCTTTGGGGAGAGTTGTGCAGGACCCCCAATACAGACATTGCCCAAACAGCACACCCCAGTACAAAAGTGGAACCACAGGTCAAAATTATCTCTGTCCCTTTGAGACACCCTTCTCATTCTGCATGGTCTCCATTGTTAAAATCTCCACCATCACTGCCTAGATTGGCAGTCTGAGACTAAGCATCACACGTTAATTCCCTGGTTTAAATGCATGTCTGTCTATTTTTGTGTCCTGCTAAAGGTCTGCCCTTACAGCACAGCTCACTGAAGGACTGTGGCAGGACCTATGTCAGTCACACAACATTGCAAAGACATATGAGACAAAGGGCCATTTATGTTTTTTGACATACAGCCGTTTGCGTGTATGGCTGAGCATTAAGCCTGTCCTGATGGCTCAATTTCTCAAATGAATATTAATTATATTTCTTTTATCTTAGCACTTTAAAAATAGATGCTGACTACAACAACCATATTTAGGTCACTGGCTATCCATTGTCTATTTCTCACATTATGAGCCATCTGGCATGGAGAAAAGAAAGAAAAAAAATAAATACCCACATCACAAGACTTTCCATAAGGAGGCCATTGCCTCCACTATCAGTAATGAGCTACTGTTTTACTGTACAAAAAAAAAAAAAAAAAGCCCACTTTATTAGGAACACCTGTATGCCTGCTTGTTCATGCATTAATTCAATCAGCCAATTATCTGGTAGCAGCACAATGCATAAAATCTTGCACACACTGGTCAAAAGCTTCAGTTAATGTTCACATCAAACTTTAAAATGGGGAAAAAAATGTGATCCAAGTGACCCTGACAATGGCATTGTTGTGGATGCCAGATGGGGTGTTTTTAATATTTCAGAAACTGCTGGTCTCCTAGGATTTTTAAACAGAACTGTCTCTAGAGTCCACATAGAATTGTGCAGGGTAAGGAGAATCCAGTGAGCGGCAGTTTGGTAGGCAGAAATGCCTTGTTGTTGTGAGGCTAAAGGAGAATGGCCAGGCTTGTTCAAGTTGACAGGAAAGTTACAATAACTCAAATAACCACTCTTCACAGCAGCAAAGAATCACTGAATGCACAACACATCAAACCTTAAGTTTGAAGGGCTACAAGAGCAGAAAAACATATCAGATTCCACTCCTGTCAGCCAAAAACAGGACGCTGAGACTGCAGTGGGCACTGGCCCACTGAAACTGGACAGTTGAAAGTTGGGAAAATATCACCTGATCTGATGAATCTCAATTTCTGCTGTAACATGCAAGTGATCGGGTCAGGTCTGAACTTGGTGCAAACAGCATGAAGCCATGGACCCAACCTGCCTTGTATCAACAGTTTAGGCTGGTGGCAGTGGTATAATGGTCTGGGTAATGTGTTCTTGGCAGACAACGCCCCCCCCCAATACCAATAGAGTATCTAAGTATTGTTGCTGACCACATGCATCCTTTTATGGCCACAATGTGGCCATCATCTAATCATGTTTACTTCTAGCATAATAATGTGCCAAATCACAAAGTCATCACAAACTAATACCATGAACATGACAATGAGTTCAGTGTACTTAAATTTACCCATTCACCAGATCTGAATCCAATTGAGCACGTCTGGGATGTTAAAGCAGCAGATTGGCAGCATGAACGTGCAGCTGGCAAATCTGCAGCATTTACATTATGCAATCGTGTCAGCATGGACCTAAATCTCTTCAGAGTGCTGCAGAATGTTTCCAGCACCTTGTTAAATCCATGTAAAGAATAATTCAGGTTGTCCTGAGAGCAAAGGGAAATCCTATCCAGTATAAGATTGGTGTTTTTAAAAAAGTGGCCAGTGGGACCTGGAAGAGTTAGAGAAATCTATATTAAAGTGTGAAATATTAGCCACAATGATGACATTAGTTTGAGATGAGTGTTTGTTCCCATTGCATATTAATGGGGGGGGCGTTTAAAGGAACAGAAAAGAAGTGGTGGGATTGCTTTGTATCCTTGCAATGCTGCTACAAATGTCCCTGCATGTAAGGTCACCATAAAGCTTTCTCATGACCTACATACTGTTGTAAACAAGAAATTGTAAATGGAAAAGATTTAATAAAAATAACATGTTTACAAGAGTCCGCTAGGGTTTTCAACAAAATATGAAGCTGTTAAACACTTCATGGCTGACATGCTCCAAGCATGGAGAGTCTCTGCTGAGGAGTTGCACTGTAGAATTTCAGTAAAACTCAAGTATAAACCAGCCAAAAAACAGTTGTCAAGCACATATTAAAGAATGCATGTACCAAAATTAAATTGGTCCTTGAGTTGCTCTCAGGGGAACACACACTATCTTGGGAAACAAAGCTTTCAGTTTCAACCATGAGACTGATAAGTGAAAAAGCAGATGATGATCCCAGAAACACCAGCAAAGATGAGGTGAACTTCTCCTTCCTTCTGGTCTGCTATGCAATTTAGGGAAAGAGGTGAGCTCAATAATGCAGATGCATAGGCATTGTCTAAATAGTTTCAATGTGAAAGCTTGGTCTAATGAACCAACCAGGAACAAGGACATGCTAAGATGGGGTTTTCCACATTATAGCATGAGTTTGAGTGGATAAAGCATCTCACTTCCATTCTTAGCCCAATGTGATGAAAAGCTGCTTTCAAACAAAAAAGAAAAAAGGGACATTGTTACAGAACCTTATTTTTTATGCAAACCTGGAATCTTTTTTTTTGCCCATGACATTTTATCAAGTGGTCACATTGCACAGTGCAGCCAAGTAATTTTCCTTGTTCTCAGAACAGCCCCACCACATTTGCCACTACAGACACAGAGCTCTATTTAAATTCCTCTCATGAGTCAGCACTTTAAGGAAAAGACAGATACATGATGTAATTCAACACTACCAAATGGTACTAAAGGAGCTGTTTGAACAATGCTGGAATGACTCCAGCAGTCCTGTAGCAACACATAATGGATGGAAGATTCAGATGGGCCATATACAGGCTGACTGCAGCAGAGCTGTAAGCAGTTTAGCAATGGCAAATTGAACCAAGCTCATTTTGAGGTTTGTGTATTACACGTCTTTATGGAAAACTAACAAAGGCCAGACTCCATCAAAACAGTCTAGTTTAAAACAAAAACAATGGCGGTCTGCTTGAGGGACAACAGGTTGTGAGCAGACAACCTGTTGGGACACCAACAGAAAAGCTGAAGGGATGATTGCTCTTTAACTACATTTGAAACCACAAATTGCTGGCGATGTTTTCTGTACATCTAAATTTGTGTAATGGGATTTACTACTGAAGATATCTTTCACAGCACCACAGACAGCAGACTTTAGTAACACTGGAAAGGAGGTCTTACCCACAGTCGGGGGCTGGACACCAGCGGCAATCAGGATCAGCCACCAGCCAGCGGCGTAACATGAACTCTTCGTATTTCTCCATGAGGGCTCGGTCAGCAAGGATCGTACGGATGTCATGTGGGTCAAAGCGCTCGGTGCACTCAGGGCAACTGATGTTAACACGGCTTTCAGAGATCTCTATGCGCAGGTACTGGCGCAGGCAGTCTGAGCAGGAGCGGTGTGGGCATGTCATAATCTCAGGGAAGCGCTCACGTGTGTGCCGCAGCAGGCACAGGGGGCACTCCAGCAGCTCTGTCGAGGACGAGGAAACAGCTGAGGAAGAGGAGGATGAAGATGTGGCCATTCTTAGTGCCTTCTCCTGACATATCTCTGAATGGATGCTCTCCACGCTGGCAATGCCATCCACACCTAGGTCACAGGAGCGGTGCTTTGGTTCAGGCCTGCGTCGGAAGAACAAGCGTAGCGAGAGCCTACGTTTCCTGGGCGCCTTCTTGATGGAGGGCAGGCTGACTGAGGAGGCAGCAGACTGCAAATCTCGGTCAGATCCCATTTTCTGCTGCTGCTGCCTCTGCAAGCTCATGTCTCTGGGAGGACAGCTGAGAAGGGGAGCAACCAAGGGACAGGGGGGAATGGGGACAGGAATGTCAAAATGGTAGGCCCACTATGACATTGTGGCTTCTTCCCATCAGCTCGACTTCTCATCCAAACTGAAACGATCAATGTCACACAAGATCCTTCTAAAAGTATTCAACAGGATTCTTCAGTTTCTGAAACACAAAAGAGGGGGGGGGGGCAGCAACAAGCAATCATCAATTTTCGTTTACAGATATTAAAATAGCAGTGATATGTGCAAAGAAAAGTAGAATTCCCACAAAAATTTAAGATGTTCAGTTACATACCAGAAATATAAAGTGAAAAAAAAATAGTTACAATCAAAATGTAAGAAACAATATTTTTCAACACTCCAGAGTAATTATCGATTTATACTTGACCATTTCCAAGAGGCAGACCTTCATAATGACATTCTATTTCCTTTTAGACTGATTGAAATCTCTACCCAATATTGTGTAATGCAATTATAGAGAATTTACTGTCAAGAACAAAATAAAATGTGATAAAAAGCAAGATACACTGAAGGTTTGCTTAATTAGGGTACAATTAGGTAAGAGGCAGGGCTGGGCAATGCTCATTCCTTCCTGCACAGCCACCAGTCATCTAATATTTGGCAAGAAGCACTCAAACTGTGTGATTTATTCCTCTTCAGAGCAGACATTTCATGCTAATTATCAGTCACCGGTCCCAATGGTAAATGTTTTAACCGAAATCGGATGCACTTATGTTATTCAGCTTCTCAACACAGGAGAAATACGCGGCTTAAGGATAGGTTAGAAACAGAGGACATGTTGGGTAGATGGAAAAAAAAAAAAAAAAAAAAAACTGTTATAAATGACAGTACAGATGTGACAGATGAAGTGTCTGAACAGCTTTTTAGTGGGAGGAAGGGAAGATCACACAGTTCCCACAATGGTACAGCACAAGCAAAGCTTGAGATGTGTCAAATCTGTCTGGTGAACTGGTTAATGGGCAGTAGAAGACGCATGCACGCACACACACCCCTTAAATCAAATATTTAAAATGCATTGTAAACATCCATTTATTGAATAAAGCAAATTAACCTAGTATATTAGTAACTAAGTGCAGGCTAGAACAAAACTTCTGACTTCAAACAGCTCTACAAATTGGTACTGGATTCATGTCCATCTCAAGCGAGTTGTGTCCGTATGCTGTTTGACTGCAGCTTAAGTCCCCTCTCACTAGGGTCCTGTGGTATCCACTAAGCCCCCACAAGAATTTTGCACCGTGATGGAGGAATGAGAATGAGTTCTAAGACTCCGCAGGCACCAACAGTCTTCTATGCAACTCTCAGGATGAGTGCAGACCCAGTGCCAAGGCCCACAGCTTAAAAAGACAGCATTCCCCTGGGTGAAAATATAAACAGACCTGTACATTAATGTCATAGCTACCATATCCCATAAAAATGCATGCTCACACAAACACAGTCCAGCAGAGATAAGGCTGAAGTAAAATAAACACAAAGACCCAATATGTACATAGCAACACTAAAAATCAGCATGCAAAACAGCTACAAACTGCCAGACACTCACTTCATTACATTTAGCATGGAAGTAAAAAACAGGAAAAGTAACAGCACCATTGTCCTTACTAAGTTTAACTTGTAATAGTGCCATTCTGCTGCTCCATGAACCAAACTGAAGACAGACCACCTGCTTAGTACAGTACAGACCTTCCATAGACTATAAGTGGAAACACTGGCTGTGAGCAACATAAAGAAAACAGTTTAGCAAGTGAATACATGTCCCTGCAGGGGGCAACTTCGCATCTCGCTCCACTGCATTTCCACATCCAACCTGACATGGGTTACAAAGTGTCACAACTAGGTCACCATGCCCTCCAACACAACTCTTTCCTTCTCTGCTGCTTCACAGATTCGTGAAATCACATGGGTTACACTTAAATTTATCTTGTTTCAACTCCCAAAGAAACTGAATTTTTGTGTCCTTTTACTTCATTTTACTCGCATTATATGCTAGTAGCAAAGTGAGCAGCATACAGGGAAATCGCAGTCCCTGCAATTACCAATCCTGAATTGTCAGCTAAACCTGCAGGTGCTGCTGCTCCATTTACATGTCACTTCAAAGAACCACACACGTCACACAGTGATGTGCAAACAATGCACTTGCCACCCCCGTTGTGTAAAATGAGAGACTGCGGATAACCAAGGACTTGTGCACAAAAACATAAATGACATTTTGACAAAACAGACTTAAAACATGCACTTCTGTGCTGTAGTAATAAAATTAGGACAGAAAGAAGAGTGATCTAAAGACAGACTGACACTAACCAGACTACCATTTTGGATGGCAACGTAAAAGGGTAGGAGTGTAGATAAATCAGAGCAGAAACAAATTTTAATTTCACTTAGAATTGTACACTGAAGTTCACAGAGCTTCTCCTTTCCTCTATACCAAATCATTTTAAAGCTTTATAAGCCTGATAAATCTGATTAAGCACATATGAATCGGCTTGCAGACAAACTGTTGTATTTGTCTAACACCTAACCAGCAAAAGAAACTGAGTGACAGGTATTGGCTCCTTCCCAGTTCCCCATATGTTCAGCCTGGAATACAGTGCAAGAACAGTACTGACAATGTTACCTTAATTAGTAATAAAACATCTGCATTCAAAATGCTACGAAACTTTATTATTGACAAACAACTTTATTATTTATATCATTTTTTTTTCTCTTTTGGAACAGGTTATTTTACCAAGGAATGTATTACCCCCCAACATTAAAAAAAAAAAAAAAAAAAATGTAATCCACAATAGGAATTCATGTAATGGGGCAACTTCACAGAACAAATTAACCCTGTGATGAGAACTAGGTGTACACTTGCACATCAACTATCTTTTAAGGCATAAAACACAGGAGTTTCTTTTGACTTCAACAAGCAGCCATCTCAGACGGTGGCACATGCTCTGCACTCGTGACATTTCACCAAGCACTAGCTGCTGTTCCTCCACCTCTCCTTTCAATGAGCAGCCTGCCTGTTACACTTGCACTTTGTGTGAACTGTCACGGCCAGGTGAAACAATCCAGGTCTGAAGCCTTGTATACATTACAATGTGTTGAAGGAAATCATTAACACATTTCTGAATGATCACAGAATTCATGTAAACAGTAAAGATAATGAAAAGTTATATAATATAAAGAGAATAACGTGGCAGTTTTGTCATTTGTTGATATTAGATTTGCTACCTGAGTCTCACAAACTGTCAAAGTTTAACATTTAAATCTGTGCGATGACACTGCACATCTCAGGACCTGTGTGAGAACACCGAATAAAAGAGCGCAGAGCCGTAAGCAGAATGTCCCCCTAGTCAGCTGCACAAGAAGGAAATTATGTCAGCCACCAAGCATCCCTGAGCTTTGGCCATGTGTATGCTGTGTCTGATAGGTCTTTGAGGAAGTTTACCCAGCATTACACATATTTTGCCAACCTATGATCTGCACCAATGTGTGTTTTGAACCACACACACACACACACACACACTTTGATTTACTGTTGTTATTGCACAAAATTACATCATGTTTTACCCTTCCACAGACATTTTAGTGCAAAAAATGAGACTGCCATTATGCCATAACATGATGGCACACACAGTTAATACACAATTCCATGAAAAGGAAATACTTATTTAGTTGCATACACGTGTGTGGCTTTTCAATGAAAAAGAAGGGCTGCGTCTCTTTACTTTTTTCCCCATTTCAGGAACCTGTGCTTTCACCAAGAAAGATGGTATAAATGATTTAAACAGAATACTTTGTTTAGAATTATTCTCTACTTCCATCTCCTTAATTGGTCTCTGTATGTTCTCACTACCATAGTGTGAAGACCCAGCTGGGGAAAGGACCTCTTCATTGCTGTACTCATTGGCATGCATTCTTAGTTGTTCAACAAGCAGACCCATGTCACAACAGGTCAAGGAGGACACAACACTCACAGAACAAGAGAAGTTGAACTAAACTACCTACAATGTCAACCTGAACTGAAATACCACAACTGCTTTTCTGCAACTCTGCAGTGTCAGTATGCTACAAAAGGGTACTGTTGACTGGTACTGCAATACAAGTTCTAGTTTTCACTTTACCAAAGTCATCATGTAGACTATAAATCATCTAAAACAGTGATTCAGGGGCAAAGCAGACCATAACTCAAAAGTAGGCTAGATGTAGCATGACTGCAGCTCTCGGTAACAGAGTATTTATACTCCAAATACTGGGAATCAAAGGACTCAAGCATCTGCCAGCACATTGACCTGACAGTAGCATCTCTGCAGGTTCTCCTTCAAAGCCTCTGTAGCACTTCCTCTTGAATCTGACTCTGCAGACCTTAGGAATGAGGATGCCACAGGGTGTGGCCTGTACAGAGTCTTGCATTGAAGACTGTGTGGGAGCAAGTGCCTTCTAAAAATTGGTCTCAGTACTTACTTTGCTGTATCACACACACCAACCACACCTTAAAGGACAACCAATGGTCCAAAACAGTGTTGAGCTTCACTTGCCATATGCTTTAAGAGTAATAATTCAGTAGATATGTGTCTCAAGTCACAGCAGTTTCTCACGTTTTTGGGTAGAATTAACTAGCCTTTTTTAGTTAGAATTCACTTAACACTGGAACCTTGTGATCAAGTTAATGCTGCCTCTCACTCATTCTGTATTTTAACCCAAGCAGGGTAGTCTTTTTTTTTTTTTTTCCTCTTCTCTTTAACAAGTTCTGTGCTCAAAGATTATTCTGACTTCTGCAGCTCAGGAAAGAATATATATTTTGCAGAAGGTGTTGACCACTGCCCATCAAACAGATGTCCAAGTTCTGACACATCTGAACGATTAAGTCCACACTGCAGTTTAAGTGCCTTCCCCTGGTCCTCTCCTGTCGATAACACTTCTTGTGCCAGAGAACAAGCTCTCCATGTGGTGCCAACTCCTCACAGCACATACACCCACACATGTCAGAGGAAACGTGGGTTGAAGCACTGAGAGGACTTCCGTCTTCTTGAACAATGCACAAGTAGTGAATCTTTACAGCCTGTCACTGGCAGCTTAGTCCACCCACCACAGTGCCCCTGTCCTCTCAGACATTTACAAGTATTCACTCTGTTCCAACACATGCAAAGATACAAAACAGTTTCACTCATGATAGACAGGGGGAAGTGCATTCATTGAGAGCGCTCTCACAAATTGCTCATCTTTCCTCAGGCTGAGCAGCCTCCAGCTGCTGCACAGACACATTTATATGGGCTCATCTACTCATTCAAACAGAACTGGTTTTGCTGAATCAATACAAAGAACCATGCACAAGGCTTTAAACCACACATCTGTAGCAAATCTCCATTAAGGAATCAGAGAAAAAGAAAAGCAAAGACATCCTAAATATACCAAACTATAACCCCTACTGTACAGTATCTTTCTGACAGATTTCCTGAATTTCAGTAAATGATCAGGCAGAACATTAAAACCACTGAGAGGTTAAGTGAATAAAACGGATTATTTTGTTACAATGCCACTCATCAAGGGGTGGGGAATTAAGCAGCCAGTGAACAGTCAGTTCTTGAAGTTGATGTGTTGGAAGCAGGAAAAATGGGCAACCATAAAGAACTGAGCAACTTTGGGGTAAATTCTGATGGCTAGACAACTGGGTCAGAGCATTTCCAAAACGCCAGGTCTTGTGGGGGCTTCCCGGTATGCAATGGTTAGTACCTATAGTACCAAAAGTGGTCCAAGGAAGGACAACCAGTGAACTGCCAACAGGGTCGAGAGAGCCAAAGGCTCACTGATGCCTGCCTGGTCCAATTCCCCAAAAGAGCTACTGTAGCGCAAGTTGCGGAAACCCTTAATGGTGGCCATGACAGAAAGGTGTTGGCTCTCACAGTGCAGTTTCCTGCATATGGGGCTGCATTGCTACAGTGTTAGATAAAGAGGCCAGCAGCTGGATTAATTCTCATAAAAGTTGCATTGAGTCCTAAATGTAGGAGTGTTAGTAGAAAGATCACTGGATGGCCTAGACAACAAGACCTGGATAAACAAGCCCTGTTGAGAACTGTAATTACAGGGAAGCACAGGTCCCTTGTTATTCAATGAGTCAACTTCAAGAACTGCTGCTTAAGCCAGACACCACAGTGCAATTTTAGTTCAAAGAATAGCTTTCCTTTATTCCTGTGTTTGTTTAAAGTACAACTAGATAACCATATGAATCTGTGTTCTTACAACTAAACTTTAAAACTTCATATTGAATAATACCTTTTATATTGATCTGAATTCAGATATTTGTGTTTTCACATGCATCTCAAAAACCCAGCTAAGTTGCTGTCTTCACTAGCCTGAAATCAAGTTCAAAACAAAGAAACTATTTCTGCATGGAGCCAAAATAATTGATGGGTGACCAAAAAAAGGAGGGGGGAGAGAGAGAGATGCAAATTCTTACAACCAAACAGAGCTCAAGGACAAACACAATGAGACAAACTAAGGCTGTGACTCTTCCCAGTTAAAGTAGCAGTCTGCTGATAATTAAAAAAGGCCCAGTAATAAAAATGCAGAAAAGGGAATCAGGTGAACTATCTTCCATGGAGACACACATTAAAACCAGGATACCTGTGGCAAAGTCTAAAAATTAATCGAACATGGTATCGCAGGTGTTCTCACCTGGGGGCTATGGACCCCTTGTGTATCAGTGTTAGGCTTCAGGGACTCTGAAGTGCAGGCTTCCCTTGAAAATACCACTGCCTAAGTAAATAAAAAAAAAATAATAAAAAAAAAAATACAAAAATGACTGTGTAATTACTATCAGAATGTTTTCAGGCAGAAACTTATGGGTCATTGGTTATTCCGATCAATTTTGTTTAATTTTAATAAACACGTTTCCTTGAAAAAAAAAAAAAAAAATTAAAAACTAAATGAAACCCAAATGCAGACAGAAAACAGAGCTCACAATGATTCAGATATTTTCAGTTTCTGTTCTTTGACTTATTTACAGTAAATTGCTAAACTCTGAAAAGAGCCAAGAGATAAAACTTGGTTACGCAACATTCTCACAAGCCTGCGCTCAGGCTTTGAATGGAAACATATCAGTTTGACAAAATTATGTTCAATGGCAGGACAACAAGAACAACCATAATGCTTGCCAGGAACCATGAGCATCACTACTAGTCTACACACATTGTCATGGAATATACAGCTCTCGTAAGCATTTTGCTCAAAGTAGCACAAGCAGTTTATGACAACTGCATAGGTCTAGTGGTTTAGGAATATATCATCCCAAAAGTATGCAATGTCAAAGTTACATCATGACGCTGGGGTCATGGACAACACTCTTACGGAGTCTTGAGAAGGCAGAGAATCAAGCTACATGACCATGTTCAATTCACAAAATCTATTTATCAGGGAAGAGAGACATCAGACAGGGGAGTGCATCACACTGGGCTCAATCTGTAATGGAAGAAGTGTTTTTCTACATGGTGTAGAAAAAGGTGTATGTAGGGATTTAATAGGGAATAGAATTACACAAAGGCATGATTCCGCTCCAGTCACATCCAGCATTCAGAAAGAATTAAGTTACTTTGTGTCAGTACAGCAAAGGTTTGCAAGCTAATAAAAGAGGGAATCTTTATACTCAAAACATTTATGAATCAATGAGAAGCTGAAAATAAGCTGTTTATGTCACAGGTAGAAATTCCCAAGTATATCTTCACAATAATTACAAAAACATATTTATGAGCAAAATAAGCAATTTGAATGCAGTTCATAAACTACTTTTTCCACAATTACAAGAAATGATCCACAAAGCAAAACACTGTAACACTTACTCATGACATGGTGGAATACCCAAGTGCACAAGAGTCACATCACAGCCACCACAAGGATTCTTTTCATAGAGTTCTTGAGTGCCCACAAATGGGCTCAAGACCATCCACAAGTGACAATTATCCTTTCCTTTATGAGTTTGATTTTAAGAAACATTGTACAGCATAATTTAAACAGCACTTGTTAATGTTCGTAGTTATATTGTTCTCACAAACCACACTTCATGAAACAGTTCTAGAAATGGAAGTTAAAAGTCTTACAACATACAATAATTAAAAAACTGCAGTAAGTTATACATTTGTGTTGTAGGCTACACTATATTGAAATTTAAAAATATACTGTAGATGAATACATCATTCACTTAAGACAGTATTAATACAATTATCATAATTTACTTAGCTGTCCTAAATATTGACAGATTGCTACACGAGAATTCAAATCATAACACAGTATTTTCTGTTTGCACCACACCTACATTAAATGCATTACTTAATATCTACTTTGGATTGACAATGATAGTTAAGGCAAAAACAGCTAGTTTAAAGCTGTGAACATGAAAGTTGGAGATGTTTAAGATGCAATGACAGTCATACACTGTGCTGAATGTGACTGTACTTTGTGGCTGAAACAAGATCACAATGTCAGACATGTCTGTTTTTGAGAAACAGTGCCACAGCTGTTGATATTCTGGTCATCTGACACTGTGTAAATCACATCCATGTGAAATACTAAGTTAAACATGTTGGGAACATCAATTCATTAAATATCAACCAACATCTCATATCCACAGCTCAAATATAAATGTAAATATAAAACTGACACTTTAAAGTAAAACACTGATCGGCTAACAGATTTTAAAAAAAAAAAAAAAAAAAAAAAAAAAAACACCCAGTGACATAAAAACAAACGTTATCAATATTGGAATATATACAAGATTTCAGCAAAGCAGAAGACAAGAATTTAAACACGTAAAGCAGAAGGGAAATACAAAGATGTAATGAAGGTGGCAAACATGCAGTGGTCAGCTTGGGTCACTGTGTTTTAAAATCACTCTCAGTACAAAATGACTAGTCAACATGTAAAGGCTTAGAATGAGATCCAACCTGCCTGTCATACAGGTTTCCACACACACCAAACCGCACCACTGGGCAAAAATGATCTTAAGATGTAAGTAGCTATTAATGAATTAGCTGGCATGTGTGGTGGGTCAAAAAGATAACAGGAAAAACAAATGCACCATTATTGTTAGTCAGTTGCTGGTTAAACACTGGTTTTGCTAGTTAGCTTCAAATATTCGGACTATTGTGTAGTTACGCACCAGACTGGAAAGTTAAAGCAGCTACGTGTACCATGATGTACTGTATGTCAGGGTTCGCAGCGCTCCACAAGCAAGGAAGTGGAGTCCAACTGCACTGAGCTCCTATAACAATGAGTTGGTTGTACAAAGGAGTAAATCAATGTTAAGGAGCTTAGCGTCGTGTACCTAACATTGTAAAGTGCCTTGGGCAAAGGCATCAGATAAATAACCGTCAATAACGATAATTCTGGTGATAATGGTAATGCTGGTTTTGGTGTCAGCGTCAATATTTGCACTGTACTTAATGTTAGCTTTGGTGTTAACGTTTGTTTTGGCTTTAATGTCGCTCTCTGTTAATGCTGGTGTTGTACTGGTGTTAATGGCACCAGTATTGGCACCAGTGTCGTTCTTGGTATTAACGATAATATCCGAGCTGGATTTAATGCTAGCGCTGCAGCTAATTTTAGTATTATTGCTAACGTTGGTATTAATGTTAATACTAGAATTGTCTGTAATACTGATGCTAATACAAGTGTTTAGTGTTTGCACTGTTCTTGCTGCTAATGTTAATAATGCTAGAAGTGGTTTTAAAGCTGATGCTAGCTTTAACTAAAGTGCAAGTGTTGGACTTAATGTTCCCCAGGATCCAGCTGGCGAACTAACGCACCAAACAAGCTCAGCACAGCCCGCACACAAACCTACCGTTCAACACACAAACGCCTCAGCGGTCCAAGTCAGCCGACACGCGCCGTCCGAGAGGAAGAACAAAACAACACAGTTAATCCTGAAGGACGCTATTTCGCTTCGGGTTCTTTCCGAACCACTTGGGTTCCACCCCACTCATAACGCGACTCTCGATCCGGATCGACTCACGTCCCCTCTCCTCTGCCTTCTTCCTTCTTGTCTCAACCCGTTCAAATATTCTCGCGAGAACAGACGTCCTGTAACTGAAGGCAGGTCATCTCGCGATAACATAAACCCCGTACTTTCTCCTCCCCATGAAACGACTTGCAAAACTATGTCTGTACAATAAACTGTTCGATGTTTGGTGTCCGTCTCGTTTAGCAGGTGTGAAATTTCATCATGTCAGCAACTGTACAGTTAGATCATACATACATACTAATAATTAAAATATAGCACTGAAATCTTTCCGTTTTTTAAACCAAATGTGTCAAAACGCTGTCTGCTGTTGGTACATTGCTTTCAGTCCTGAAGGCAAATCGGTTATGACAGTAGCAACTACTGACGCAGTCTAAAATCTTGTTTCTTCACGTTTATTGTCTGTGAGTTGACATGATCTTTTTGCACAAGCCTCAGAGGAAATCTGTATATTAGTGTACATATACAGTAGTACATATACTCTATCCTTTCATGTATTAATTCAAAACATTGCCCATGATTCAGATACATTTAACCTGTTGTTGCCGATGGCATTGTACATGAAGTCATGTGCTATCCCTCCCTCCAACAACACCTTTTTTTGTTCGGCAATCTTCCTGGTCTGGGATGGATTGGTATCCTGTCCTTGCCTAGGCCCAGTGATTCTGGGATAGGCTCCAGACCACCGAGACACTAACCAGGACAAGCGGATAATGACAATGACTGAGTGGGTCTAGCTGGTCTGGAGTGTTTGCATTTTTAAAGTTCTGAACATGTAAGAATGCTTCAGGAGTCTTACAACAGAATACCTTAAGGACCTCGCATTTAAAGATTCTTAATTTTGGAATTAGGATGGCGAGACACAATTCTGATCCATTAACCAGTCATGCAGTTTTGGTGCAATGATCTTTAAAGCATGGGGTACCTTGAACAGGAGGCCATGGACCAAATGTACATTTGCACAATCAGCAAGGAAGTGTGCACTAAGCAGAATCCCCTGTGAAGTGGAACACTGTGTCTTTTGAAACTGAGAATAAAACAGTGCATACTGAAGAAACAGGGAAAACACAAAATCCACAAAGATGGAGCTGGACCCTGACTCACAACTCTGTGGCTGCAGCAACAGCACCGCCCACTAAAGCACCCTAACATCCTTCATAATGCTCTTACAAAAATAATGTTTTACTTGTCAGGGTGATTGTGTCAGCCTAATGTGGAACATGTCAACGTGATGTGTGAAAGCTGTGAATTACTTTGCTTTTGTGGTGTGAAAAATCTACATGAAAACAGCTCTCAAAAGATTCCCTGGATAACAGGGCACACTGACACAGGTGAGGTCACAGAAAGAAAAGCAAGAAAAATAAAAATGTCACAGTAAAATGTCACTGACAAAGAAGAGATAAATACTTAACTGTACCAGCAGCACAAGAAATAAAGAAAAAGCAGACACCTGAGAACTGTAGATATATAGACATACAGATAGTAATAACTGATCACCAAACTATTGCCTTTAAGCTTGTGGCCTATGGTTCAGATCATTAACACATGTATTAATAATGCTAAGTCATCATTTTGACATTTAATTAACTTGAACCAAAAATCTCACATAGGTTTGAAAGTAAAAACAATGCTGAGGTATATTTTTAGGGCACTATTTTTATTCACAATTATTGTCATCACTGAACAATGTAGTTCCTTCAATGTAAAATTCTAGATTTTCAGGTTTTCTATTTTTATGATGTAATGGGGTCCACATTATACACTGGAAGGGAAATTTGCTGGAATGAAAGAGTCGGAAAATAAACTTAATTTTTAGTTACACATGAAGAGTACATATTGCTGATAAAACATCGCACTCAGAGCAAATCCTGCAAAAGTCAAAAGAGTCAAAAGAGTTTATTTGTCACGTACATGGTTGTATACCATGTAGTGAAATGTGCTCTGATCCAGGATAGACTGTGCATGAAAATTTACAATGAAAAATAAAACAGACAAACAACCGAACACCAAGAAGAAGAGAAACAAACAGCAAATAGATAAATAAGTAAAATAAATAAAAAAGATAATAAATAAATAAATAAATAAATAAATAAATAAATAAATAAATAAATAAAACGGTAAAGAAACCTTAAGGTGCACTGGAAGGACAGTGACAGTGACAGTGAGCCTCTCCGTTCTGGCCATAATGCTTCTGAAGCGTTTGCCTGATTTCAGCAAGATGAATAGATGGTTGCTGGGATGAGACAGGTCACCGACGATCCTAGTCACTCTGGACCTGCATCTCCTGGTGTAGATGTCTTGTAGGGATGGCAGATCAGATCTGGTGCAGCGTTCCGCTGCCCGGATCACTCTCTGCAGTGCCTTGATGTCTCGAGCACAGCTATTCCCAAACCAGGAGATGATGTTCTGAGTCAGAACAGTTTGTAAAGCACCAGAGTAGAACGTTTTAAGGATCGCCGGAGAGACCTGTAGCTTCCTCAGCTGCCTGAGGTGGTAGAGCCGCTGCTTTGCTCTACCGGCCTGAGCTCGGATGTGTACAGTCCATGTCAAGTCTTCAGTGACATGAACGCCCAGGTATTTGTAACTGCTCACCCTCTCCACTGCAGTCCCCTTGATTTTAAGGGGGGTGTAGGACCGCTGCTGTCGCCTACCAAAGTCCACCACCATCTCCTTAGTTTAGCCGACATTCAGTTGGAGGCAGTTCTCCTGGCACCATGATGCCAAGTTCTCAACCTCCTCCAAGTATGCTGTCTCATCGTTGTTGGAGATGAGGCCCAGCACCACCGTGTTATCAGCAAATTTGATGATGGAGTTGGAGGCGTGCGTAGCTACTAGAAGGCATAGAGCAGAGGGCTAAGTACACAACCTTGTGGAGCTGCTGTGTTGAGTATGATGATGCTGGAGGTGCAACTCCCGACTCTCACCACCTGTGGTCTGCCTGTGAGGAAACTGAGAACCCAGGCACACAGGTGGCGATTCAAACCCAAGTCACTCAGTTTAGTGAACAGTCTGTGGGGGACAATGGTGTTGAAAGCTGAACTATAATCAATGAACAGCAGTCTCACATAGTTCCCCCGTTTCCTGTCCACAAGACTGAGGGTGGTGTGCAGGATGTGGGATAAGGCACCATCTGTGGATCTATTGGGGCGGTAGGCAAACTGAAGTGGGTCTACAAGGCTGGAGATGGATGCAGTGATGAGGGCTTTTAAGAGTCTCTCAAAGACCTTTATGACTACCAGGTTAGTGCAACGGGCGGTAGTCATTTGGGCATGAGGGCTTATTGTTCTTTGGGACCGGGACGATGGTGGATGTCTTAAAGCACCTAGGAACTGTGGACTGAGCCAGAGACTCGTTGAAGATGGTTGTGAGAACTCTAGCCAGCTGGTCGGCGCAGCAGTGCAGAAGGCGCCCGGAGATGCCGTCCGGCCCCATCGCTTTCCTGATGTTGACGCGCTTCAGCTCCCTCCGCACATTGGACTCGGCGACGGTGATGACGTCACCACATTCCGTCGACCGGCTGCGGGCCTCGCTGCTGTCGCGGGTGACTTTAGCGCAATTGGGCTCGAAGCGGGCATAGAACGCGTTGAGTTCGTTAGCGAACCCAGAATCGGCACTCATAGCCACGCTAGATTTCCTTCGGAAATCTGTGATGGTGCGCAGTCCTTGCCCCAATTGGTGCATGTCACCCTGGTGGAACAGCGACTCGACCCGCTCCCGGGACCGGCGCTTCCCATCCTTCACTGCACGCCGAACGCCGTATTTAGCTGCTTTGTAAGCGGTCATGTCGCCGGTGGCGAGACCTGCATTGTACGCAGCAGTGCGCGCATTTACTGCTTTGCGGACCGTACCATCGACCCACGGTTTTTGGTTGGCAAAGTTCTTAATCGTAACCGTGGGGACAGTGTTGTCTTCCAGCACGCTCACAAAGCTGACCACTACCTCCGCGAAGTCGTTGACGTCATCCGAACTTGTCCTGAACATGTCCCAGCCGACGTCATCAAGCGCGTCCTGTAGTGCGGCTTCCGATTGGGCAGACGAGCGCTTTACCTCCCTCCTGGCCAGAGCCTCAAGACGAGATTTCTGTTTGTAAGCCGGCACGAGGTAAACAGCGTTGTGGTCCGACTTCCCAAATGCCAGCTGTGGAATAGCTTTGTATCCCTGCTCGTACAGCGTGTAGCAGTGGTTCAGCGTGTTGTCCCCTCTGGTCATGCACGAGACATGTTGGTATAAGTCCGGCATGACTTGTCTGAGGTTTGCTTTATTTAAGTCCCCCACCACTATGGTTGCTGCGTCCGGGTGCTTGTGCTGAGTTGTGTTGAGTGCCTCATGCAGTTCAGACAGGGCTGTGCCAACATCCGCATGAGGCGGAATATAAACCGCCGTGGCGATAACCGAGCTGAACTCCCGAGGCAGGTAAAAAGGACAGCACTTGATGGTCAAATGCTCCAGATGAGGTGAGCAGGACCGAGAGAGAACAGAAATGCTCTTCGCCTCGCACCACTTAGTGTTCACCATGAAACAGACTCCCCCACCTTTGGATTTGTTGGCCTCCGCCGTTCTGTCCATGCGAAACACAGAGAATGAGTCCGACGGAGTCACTGCCTGGTCCGGCACAAGGGGGGTCAGCCATGTCTCGGTGAAACACAGGATGTTACAGTCCCTCACGTCCCGGTGGAAAGTCACTCTTGCTCTCAAATCGTCCAGCTTATTTTCCAATGACTGAACGTTCGCAAGCAGAATGCTGGGCAGTGGAGGGCGATGAGCTCGTTTCCACAGTCTGTTCCGAACTCCGGCGCGGGTCCCCCGATGTTTCTTTGTGCGTCGCCGCGGGGGGTCTTGGTCGCGTCCTTTATCGTTATCCGCCGTCCGGAGTATCTCAGCCGGCCACGACAAATCGGGTTTTAAGAGTTCAGAAACCACATAAGGAATCTGATTCCCAATTTCCCGAAGTGTCGCGCTGTCATACAGTACCAGTCCCGTTGATATGTGAGGGAACGGTAATAATAGGTAGTAAATTAAAGAAAAACCTCACAGTCTTCCTGGAGCAATCAGATAGGCATCTGGACGTGGCCGCACCATTTTAGTGTATTTTGTGAATATTGCACTAATATCAAAAAGAGACAAAATCCTTTAGGACTATAAGGATGAAAAGAAATGATGAATATTGCTCAGGCATTAACTGGCAGGATTCTTTTTGAAGGTATTTTTGATGGAAAGTGGACAGTGCAATAATAAGTGGTAATAAGGTACCGAGTTAACAGGGAGCCAGCTGCCATCTGAAAGAAAGCATGGTTGGGACTAAATCTGATGTGAAAGAAACAGAATTTATTTCAGTGATTCAAGTCTGTGATCTCCTGCTCCCATCTGAAATGAACCGCCTTCTTGTCCCACATTAACAACTGGTGCACAAATATTCTTACTTGTTCCTTCATGAGCAGTAATATACAGTATTCTCATAAATGAACTTCAGAGTAGGGTTTATGGTTGAGATACTAACATATATTACATCTCAAAGGAAAACACTTTCTAAATTCTTATGTGATGTCATAAATCTGGCCAAAAGTTAGGGCAAAAGCTAGAATGATAACTTCAGACATTCATCCCTGTGGTTTGGGGCCTGAACTTCAGCCTGATGTTCTAAGCACGTGGGCTATTGCTCTAGTGCAGCCGTGAGACATATTTTAAAATTAGTACAGGCTGTGTCTCAACAGAGCATATCAGTAGTGACACAAGCATCAAGACATGAACTGACAACTCTTCTAGAATAGGCTGGAGTTCTTCTGTGCATAGGCCTGGTTTTAATCTGCCTTTGTACCATTCACACAGAGTCAGGCTAACAAACACACAATCTGCAGTGTGATGCTAACTTTTTTTAAAATCAGGGGCAAACGAAACACAGAATTCTCACATGTACCAGTCAGAGATAATATTTTATAATGTATTTTATAATGTAATGAGGTACCACTTTATGTGAGACAATGCCCTCTTCTACCCTGTGGGTGTTGAGGGCACTGTCTCACATAAAGTGGTACCTCATTACATTATAAAATACATTATAAAACATTATCTCTGACTGGTACATGTGAGAATTCTGTGGGTGTTGAGGGCAGCCAAAAGACTAAACACCAAATCCATTATGTTCCTTACTGACCCACAAACAAATGTATACAGTGAAACACTATCCACTGCTCATACAATTTTGTTGATTGAACCGTACATATTGTAATGACTCACATCAGCAATGTTACTGACAGGAGGCTCTAGAGACAAAGCTGTGAGAACATGAACTTTATTCTTGTATCATAATGTATCCAAATATCCATCCAAGATGGCGCCACGAGAGAGGCAGCTAGTTACAGGAGCTCTGACCACCTTCCACTTCTTTGTTTTATTTAATCTATTTTCCTTACTCTTTTCACTCTTTATTGTGATCACTCACAAGTTCGCTAGTCAAAAGAAACTTGTGAACTTATTTTTTTGTTTTTTAATCATATACGGACTGTTTAAACCGGCACATGGAAATTCGTCAAGCAGTGGCTGCATCGTTTACACCCGGGATCAGCTGTTAGCGCTTGGCAACCAGCTGATACACCCCAGAGAAAGACCAGAGATCCCCAGGGAGTTACGGTGGAGGAGACGGGGCCGTAGAGCTGGAGTCAAATGTCGGGAGCAGAAGAGATGGTACAAACCATCTGTGCCCTCGATCATCATGGGGAATGATAGATCTCTCCCTAATAAGATCGATGAGCTAACGGCGCTGACCAGACTTCAGAGGGAGTACCGGGAGGTTAGCATGATGTGCTTCACGGAGTCTTGACTGACACACCTCAATCCAGACTCTCACGTGACTGTACCACCTGGCGAGAGCGGACCGGAATGCGAAGGATACCGGCAAGAGGAAAGGTGGGGGTATTGTGATGTATGTGAACGAGAGATGGTGTAATACGGGGCACATCAGTGTTAAGAAGCAGTGCTGTACACGGGATGTGGCGCTATTAGCGGTGAGCATCCGACCGTATTACCTGCCGCGGGAATTTTAGCAAGTCATCGCGATAACTGTTTACATCCCGCCAGCAGCGGATGCGGCAGCAGCATGTGAGAAAATTCACACAGTTGTGTCCCAGCTGCAGACATCACACCCCCAAGCCTTTCTTTTCATCTCGGGAGACTTCAATCATGCTTCCTTGTCCTCAACCCTCCCTACCTTCACCCAGTATGTGGACTGCTGCACCAGGAACAACAGGATACTGGACCTGTTATATGCAAATACTAAGGATGCATACAGAGCATCACCCCTCCCCCCACTGGGTCGTTCAGACCATAACCTGGTCCACCTGGTTCCCTCATACATACCTTTAGTGTGCAAACAACCCCCCACTACAAGGTATGTGAGAGGATGGTCTGAAGAGGCAAGCATGGCACTGAAAGACTGCTTCCAAACCACAGACTGGGAGGTGCTATGCAGCCCACATGGGGAGGATATTGACGGTCTAACAACCTGCATAACGGACTATATCAACTTCTGCGTGGACAGCACTGTACCAACCAGGAAAGTACGGTGTTACTCCAACAACAAGCCATGGCTGACTCCAGATCTGAGGACTCTGCTGGATTGGAAACAGAGGGCCTTCAGATCAGGTGACAGAGAGGAAATGAGGGGAGTACAGAAGGAGCTAAGGAGAGAAGTAAGAAGGGGAAAAGACGGCAATAGGAGGAAGCTGGAGGAGCAGCTCCAGCAGAGCAACACCAGAGGTGTGTGGAGAGGACTAAATAATATGACCGGACGGAGCCCAGTGTGCAGAGGGGGTCCAGAGTCTGGAGACCAGGATTGGGCTAACAGACTGAACCTGTTCTTCAACAGGTTTGACTCAGAAGCCCTTCCCTCCCCCACCTGCCAGAGATCATCACACCTCCTTCACACCTCTCTGCAACCCCCGACGGCACAAGGGACATTAGCGGCACACCATCTACCCCCCTTGTCCCCCAACGGCTCTACTTCCCCCTCCCCCCTCGCTGTTCATCTGGAGTCACCCAAACACACCCTGCACTGCAGCCTCTCCATCACACCTGACCAGGTGCGGAGTCAACTAATGAAGTTGAAAACCAGGAAGGCCACAGGTCCGGATGGAATCAGCTCCAGAATGTCGAGGGACTGCGCAGGTCAACTCTGTGAGGTTATCACACACATCTTTAACCTCAGCCTCAGTCTGGAGAGGGTCCCCACTCTGTGGAAGATGTCCTGTGTGGTGCCAGTCCCCAAGACAACGCACCCCAAGGAGCCGAACCACTTCAGACCCGTTGCCCTAACTTCGCACCTGATGAAGACGATGGAGAGGATCATACTTCACCACCTTCGCCCTCTGGTCAAGAAGGATCTAGACCCGCTGCAGTTTGCATACCAGCCAAACATCGGGGTGGATGATGCCGTCATCTACCTGCTGCATTGGACCTTTTCTCACCTGGAGAGCGCCAGGAGCACTGTGAGAGTCATGTTTTTTGACTTCTCCAGTGCCTTCAACACAATCCAGCCCTCAGTGCTGAGGGGGAAGCTGGAGGGAGCGGGAGTGGACCATCAACTGTCCGCGTGGATTATTGACTACCTCACCAGTAGACCGCAGTACGTGAGGCTCCGGGACTGTGTGTCTGAGGTGGTAGTCAGTAGCACGGGGGCCCCACAAGGAACAGTACTCGCCCCTTTCCTCTTCACCCTATACACCGCGGACTTCAGTTACAATACGGACACTTGCCACCTCCAGAAGTTCTCGGATGACACTGCCATTGTTGGTCGGGTGTCTGAAGGGAACGAACTGGAATACAGAGGGGTCATCAACGACTTTGTCAGCTGGTGCGAACAGAACCATCTTCGCATCAATGCCAACAAGACGAAGGAGCTGGTGATTGACTTCAGCAAGAAGTCACCCCCTATTACGGCAGTGACCATCCAGGGCTTGTTCAATGAGATGGTGGAGGAGTACAAGTACCTGGGTGTTCACCTCAACAATAAACTGGACTGGTCCACAAACACAGAGGCACTTTATAAAAAGGGCCTAGGTCGCCTTCACCTGCTAAGGCGACTGAGGTCCTTTGGGGTTAACAGGACTCTCCTAAAGACATTCTATGACACTGTGGTAGCGTCTGCTATCCTCTATGCTGTAGTCTGCTGGTGTGGCGGAATCGCGGAGAGGGACAGGGGGAAACTCAACAGACTGGTCAAGAGGGCCAGCTCTGTCCTGGGCTGTTCTCTGAAGTCCATCGAGCAGGCTGGGGAGGAGAGAATGTTGTCCAAGCTGACATCAATCATGGACAACACCTCCCACCCCCTACATGAGTCTGTACGAGCACTGCGTAGCTCATTCAGCAGCAGACTCTTACATCCACAGTGTAGGAAGGAGCGCTACCGCAGGTCATTTCTACCAGCAGCTGTCAGACTGCACAACGCAGTCTGAATTGGTTAAATTATTTATTTATAACTTATTAATGTATATAGAGTTATTTTATTTTATTGTACTTGTGTACAGACTTACTAATCTAATTGTTCGTGTCCTTCTTTAATACTAACCTACTTGTTCTTCTCCTATATTCCCTTCCTGATAAGAGCCCTGTAACACCGAAATTTCCCATTCGTGGGATAATGAAGGTTTATTCTATTCTATTCTATTCTATCCAATCCAGCATTGAAGAACACAGAAGCAGGGTAACTGTCAGTCTCAAACAGTTCAACAACTATTTACACATACATGATGAGAAAGCCGCAGCTTCCCCTGCCATTGTTACCACATCATATTATATAGCAATACATTGTGTGGACAGGATAAAACACAAGTTTATAACTTGTACAATACTGAGTTTAACTGAGAGCAGCTGTGGCAGTCCCATTCTGGAAGTTAAGTTCAACAGATCACCCTTAATTACTAGTTAAACTGTTTCCTTTGCCGTTTCATCACGGTGGAGACAAAACAGAGATCCTAAAATCCATCAGACTGTTTAATCCAAAGAAAATCACCCCTCCATCCATCCATTATCATTAAACATTTTACCCTGGTCAGGGTTGCAGTGCTCCAGAGGGTGTCCTGGATAGGACGTCAGTCCATTACAGCCAAAGAAAACCAGACAAGCTACATTTTTTCCTGGCACTTCCCAGACCAATCCATTCTCCCTGACAATGTCTAGTTCAATTCCATCTATTATCTGTAACACCCTTAACCACTTGTACTGGTCAGGATTGTGGGAGTCTAGAGCCTATTTCAGAATCTCTGGGCACTAGGCCAGGAGACTATAATCTGAATGGGATGGCAATCCATTGCAAGATAGCCATAACCTCACACACACATAAATGCACAGTGTCACTTACACATTCACACAATATGGGCAATTTACAGTGACACGTTAACCTGAAACACACATCTTTGGACTGTAGGATGAAACCCACCCAGGCGCAGAGAGAACATCCAAACTGAGCTGGATTCAACCCCACACCCAGAAAACTCAGGAGCTATCAGAGAATAGTGGTACCCACGGTTTCCTTCTGCAACAAAGTGTTTCTTGAAGGAATCCATCTGACACAGACGAGTGCAGAATGTTTAGATAGAACTGAATGTTTTACAGACTTTATGTAGGCATAATCATTAGAAATCCATATAATTCAGAGATGTCTTTATGAAAGCATAAACAGTGGGAAAACATTCCAAACTAGTGATGATGGATTTTACAGTATTTTCATTTTTCAGTTCTACATACAATGTGTTGTTATGATTGGTATGTTGCTATATTTTCAAGAATGCCTTGCACATTTCACTAGCATAGTTTTCTTTTTTAAATATTTTAATAAGGACAGTTATAAAAGGACATATGAATTTTAACTAAGAAATGGTTCAAAAGCACTCAAATTTTAGTAGCAGTAATGCAGTGAGGTGATCATGCACTGCAAAAGAAGTGCCATGCTGTTACAAAGAGCCATTACTGTTTAACATAATATCTCATTTTAACTAAATATACATTGTTCACCCTTCTACTCGTGACCACTGTTAAACAGAGAGAGGATTGGTCACTGTCTGACTGCTTGTCAATCACAGACTTTTGTCTTCTGCTCAGTTTCCTAGACAACCATCTCAGCGAGTACCTTACTGACAGAACTGGAAGGTTACTTCATTGGTGTAGAGAAATGGTGTCTGTTCAGTCTCCCCCTGTGCATTTGTATCAAGTAGACAAAATGAAAATTAAGCCCATCTAAGAATGCTTAATAAACTATGTGTAAATGACTGTACAGCCTTTACTGCTACATGTTGGGCTCTGCCTCGATTGCATAAAATCCTGCATGAAATAATAGCTGCCTGAAGCTCTATGAAAATGAATGTTACACATCATTTCTAAGAATGTGCTCAGATCAGCCTGCCTGAATTTCTGCGTTACTGACTACCTTAATGGGAACTTATTTGCTTTGTGGATTCCAGACTTACATTATAGTGTAACATGAGTACAAAATGCATTTCTTATCACATCCATCATGACTGGTGTGCAAATAAATCTATTGCAGGTCCAGTATAAAAATGCAGTTATTTTTTCCACAAGATTACAAACATTAGCATGAGTAACACACAAGGTATGTAGACTTTTTACCTACGTACTTAATAGCAACTCCTGTCTTCAGGGACATATTTTCCAGAGAAATCCTGGCCTGCAAAACAAAGAAAAATAAATCCACCACCACCAAGTGTATTTCATATGCATTAAGTTATAAACACTAGTTTGGTGTGTCAGACACAAATAAATCAAATTTTATGGACTTGTCCTGGCTACCTGCGCTTATGCTCTATACCAGTTGTTATTTTGGGTGTCAAAGGCCAGCGCTGACTTTACAGCAATGTGGAAAAAACCTCTCATGACAACCAGAAAATAAGCAGTGACCTCTTATCTCCACCTTGGCCAGCATAACTCAACCTACACAGGAAATGTCATCAGGGTAGGAAAGCAGTCACACCAACTGCTTTCAGTGTTCATGTGATGATCATTGGCAGATTGGTGAATTTGTTTGGGTTGGATATGCTTGCTCCAGTGAACTACGATTTTATATAATCAGTCCTGTTTTCTGACTTGTCAGACAGTTGCTTCCAGTCCATGCAGGCTTCCCTTTTTCCAATCTGTCTACAAAGTCTACTTTTTAAACAACCTATTAATTTCCAGCGGTTTTGGTGTACAGATGATCCTCCACTTATGATGGGGTTACATTCTGATAAATACATTGTAATTCAAAAATGCATTTAATACACCTAACCTACTGTCACGTCTGCGGCTGTTTCAGGAACAGAACGTAGGCAGTCTCTCTGCCCCATTTTCAGACTGAGCACTGATTGGATGACTGATTAATGTAGGAACCAATTGTGGACAGGATTTAATTACTACCCAGATTTCCTATTAATGCTCAGTTTCCACTTCCTCTTGTAAACTCTCTTGCAGCTACTGTCTGGCTAAGATCTTGTATTTTGTTTATTTTTTCATTTACTGCCAGTTACTAATGTTCACTGCTAGCTACCGGCTAACAGCAACACTTTTTGTTGGAAACAACACTCAGTTAAGAGTTTAATGAAACTTAAATGTAATACCACGGTGTCTCGCGATTGCTTCCACCAACCCACGCCATAGCACCTACCGAACATCATAGCCTAGCGTAGCCTAGCCTACTTTAAAAGTCATTACAGGCTTCCCACTTCCAGAAGACACAAACACAAATGGGTGTTTCATAGACATGATGGATGCACAAAGCACAACGTAGATACGGAGGTGGTTATCCAAAACATACTGGCAATACAGAACACTGTAAAGTATCGGTTGTACACACTAGCGACTACCTGGCGTACTGGGAGATGCGGATTGCTGCCATTGCCCAGCACCATCAGAGAGTAGAGTCAAGAGTCAAGAAAGTTTTTGTCAGCCTGTTCATATACAGGTATACGTTGGGGCCGAAATTTCGTTTCTCTGGGGGTGCAGAAGAAAAACAATGCAAATACATACAACAAATAAATAATAAATATCAGTGCAGTAATGTCCAGGTAAACATAGACTTAAAGTGATCGTACAGTCATCGGTATGGTTGTGGGAAAGGGGGTGGTTGGACCCTGGGCAGCAGGGTAAATCCCAGTGGTGGGGGGGGGAACATGGGTGAGTTTAAGGCCGTTGAGGATCCTGACCACCTGAGGAATGAAGCTGTTGTGGAGCCTGGTAGTTTTTTGCTGGATGCTCCGGTACCTTCTACCAGATGGTAAGAGGGTGAACAGGGCATGGGAGGGGTGATCCGGGTTAGCACCAATGCCTGTGGCTCTATGGGTGCAGTATTTATTGTAGAGTTTCTCAGTGGGTGGGAGAGGAACACCCATGATCCTCTCAAATGTCTTCACCAGGTGCTGGAGGGTCGTGCGGTCGGCAACATTGCAGTTCCCGCACCAGACAGTGATGCAGCTACAGAGGATGCTTTCTACAGGTATAGTTCCTGTATAGAAGGTGATGAGGATGGAGGCAGGCTGGGTTTCTTCAGCCTCCACAGGAAGCGAAGACACTGCCGGGCCTTTTTTGTGGTAGAGGTGGTGTTGAGTGTCTAGGTGAGATCTTCTGCTATCTGTACGCCAAGGAACTTGATGCTGCTGACTGTCTCAACAGCAGAGCTGTCATTCTCCAATGGAGAGCAGGTTGTGGGAGTTCTCCTGAATCGTACTGTATATTACTTACCCAGGAAAAAAATCAAAATTCAAAGTACGGTTTCTACTGAATAAGCATCACTATTGCACCACTGTAAAGTTGAAAAATCGTAAGTCGGGCCATCGTAATTCAGGGACCATCTGTATTCAGAAGAATTTCAAGACAGAGAAGCAAATGAATTGCCTCGTCAGAATATATACAAATTGTATTGGTCCAGTGACTTCTAGAGAGAGGCTACAGGAGAAATGCTGGAAATCAGAATCTGTATTGAATGTGTTTTACTTTAGCAGTCTTATAGTAGATGGGAAATAGCTAAGTCAGTTCCCCAGGCCTCCTGAGTACTATCAGCCCTTAACCACTGAAGACCCTTCTTCAGAAAAAATGAACGCAGTGTGGAATGGAGGGTAACTCAAGCTAAGGGGCCTGAGGATGCCACATGATTGGAAAACCTTCAACTTGTGAGTTCTATTCAGGTAGATTACCTGTTTTCTATTATGTTGGAGCAAGCTGTGTGAATAATGGGAATAGCAGGTGGACTACTATTTTTTTCTCCATGGGGGACTACAATTCTGTCCAGTCATAACAGCCAGTAGCTACGATGATTCAACTGGTTTTATATCAACTTCAGATGTTCCACCTGTATGAGCAGATGTACACTAGGATGGTAAATTTTGAATGAAAATAGTAAGCTGGTACTGAATACTGCATTGAGGACTCCCTTATTATTCTGTCCCCAGCAATTGGGATCACTTTTGTTCAGAGTCCATACTGAATTGGTGCTGTGCAATAAATTCATCATTCAACAACTGAATACATTTGGAAGGAGTTATTTATCTGTCCAGTATCAGAAGGGGAACCCAGTGAGGACAGAAGAGTAAAAAAGCAGTACCCAATGGTGACTGCATCCTATGGTGGATAGGATATCAAACCAACTCTACTGCTTCTGGTGATGACAGCTGAAAACATAATCAGAGAAAGAAGACAGCTTGGAGTCCAGATTTGTGTGCTCAGGCTCATGCAAAACAGCAAAGTATTCTAGCAGATCTGCAGTTAGCATGGCTCAAGTAATAGCTTGCACCAGAGTTGAAGTAGCCAGTGTTGGCGCATCATATGGACATAGAGAAATTGATATAAAGTAAAACAGGCTCAGCCTAAAACTGAAGAGTCATATTTAAGAGTTGAATTAAACCTAGAGCAGGCACCTTTGGAAGTTGCATCTGCAACCCTCAGACAAGAGAGAAGGAGGCAGGGGCAGCCTTAGCTAAGGCTGAGGTCTATGAGGCCTCAGTGAAGTCTAGTGAAAAACCTTTCGTACAGAGTCAGCTGTGCTTGCAAGAAAGATAAGGTAAATTCATATCAGTCACTGTGCCACAAGGTTAGTGGGGTGTGGGAAAGACTACAGGAGTGTTGTGAGACAAGCTTGAACCCTTCCCCTATAATCTCAAATACCCTTGGTATCTTAGTTAGCTAGAGGACCTGTTCCTTGACTTGGAGCTCACCATAGAAGGCTACTGGCCTGGCCTGTAATGTCAAGAGTCTGCAAGTGACATAAGTCCTATCTTGAAGATGCCATTCCGTCTTTGAGAAGAGTGGATAGAGGAAGAGCCTGACTACCAACAGAAACCTACAGTGAACTTTTTCATTCTTGTCCAATTTCAAATTAAGATGAGAAATAACCTCAGTGACAGTGCACAAAGAAGTTGTCAGTACTGACCAGAAGAATATTTGTCACAGAATTTTACATGTTTTTTGGCATGCAAATTAATAACAGTCACATTAAACAACACATTAAATCCAGGGTGTAGCTTCATAACTTAGCACTCAGTCATTCCAGTCTATGGATGGATAGATGGACAAATTAAGAGTGGCATGGTAATGTTGGCGATAATGTTGGAATCTCAGAGTTCTTGAGTTGTGGGATTAGGTACAAGTTTGAATCCCGCTCAGGTTGTGCAGAGTTTTCATTTTCTCTCTATTTCTGTGGGTTTCCTCTGGGTGTTCTGGTTTCCTTCCATGGTCAAAAAACATGTTTCTCAGGTGATAATTCTAAACAGATTCAGTGAATGTAAGTGTGTGATTGCTCTACAGTGGACTGGCGTTTCACACCCTTCCTCACACACTATGTTTCTGAGACAGGCTTTGGCATCCCCTTTCTGCATTGCAACAACCAGTTACTAATAAGGAATTAACTAACATGTTCATTTTTGTCATCTGAAAACTCTTAATGGAGCTTAGGCTGACATATTTTATTCTTATGATGTGTAAGCCATTCAAGATTTTAGTTTTTGGCCTTCACTGCAAAACCACCATCACACATTACAATGGTACATTACATAGTGTAGCATGGGAGATATGCCCATTGGCTGAATTACTCAACCAACTCATCACATTGATAGCAGGGCATGACCTGAGGTCTGGTTTAATACTTCCCTCCCAAAATTTATTTTTGTTCAAAAATTAACTATTGACACTATTCAAAAGTAAACGTTCTGAAGGTGTTCCACCACACAGTAGCATCTTTTTACACTAAGTACTCTTTTCCCTCATGTATTTGTATACAACTTCCAAAGGACACTACTGCTGGATGGGAGTAGAGCTGACAGCACTGGGGGGTCTAGGTCAGCATCTCAACATCGGTCTGTTACTTCAAAAAAGTTTATTCACTTATCTGTCCACCCATCAGTGGAGGAAAAATAAGTGCTAAACATTGCAACATAACTTCTTTCAGGATCACTGCGGTAATTTACAGCAGCACAAAGTCACGTCCTTCTAGCCAAGGTATTTGATAGCTCACCAAAACATAGTCAGCTCATTTAGCTTGGCAGATCACACCTGAAATAATGAAGAAGATAAACAGGATTGTGCTATTAAAATGATCTTCACGTAAAGCACTTTTCAGTACATTTTTTATTCAGGAAAAGTACATTTCGCTCAAACAGCAGGAAAACAAAATCAATAAAAAGGAGCTGTTTCTGCCAACACAACCCTGATCACATGCGATAAATTTAGAAGGTTTCATTACATTACCCACACATAAAATGTCCCCTTTTCTACTTTTACAGAGTAATGGAATCCCCTTCCACAGTTAAAGTGCTATAATGGGTGGTTGAACAGGATTTTGGTTTGTAATATTGGACATTCATAGTCCTCCGGGTGTAGTTTATTAGCAAACTTTAAAGTTTTCCTTTTGCTGAATATGCACATATCCATTCACAGAACAATATAAGGGCAGGTTAGATAGTGAAATACAAAATATATATTGAATATATAATGTATAAGTTAGCAAAAGTTCTTGTAGTTGAAGTATTGTTAAATCAAATTACAGTATTTCACCATGTGGAGCTTAGGTATCTACATGTTCAGCAGAGTCTTCGTTGAAGTTGTAAAATTTTTTCATGATCTCACATGATGTTCTAAATTAGAAATTATTTATAAATTTCATCAAACACATACATGTTCTTAGTCCTTAGTAAATCTTAGTAATATAATCATAGTACATAAATAAAAAAAACTATAAACAATGCATCAAATATAATTTATATTCACATCTATTCAAGAATCAGGCACTTTTTGCCAAAGCAACAAACAACTCAGAACAAAAACTGCATTTTGCCAACATATACAGAATATCTGATGATTTCACCATTTTGTCACACTTATCTTATGGACACACACTGTGCATTTTCATATTTCACGGTATAACCCAAACTCAAATGCCTAAATGAAGAGTGATCAGAAGTCTGAACTAAGAAATTTCCTACAGCAGCTGGCCTGCTGTTACTGTTTGAGAAAATCTTGCTTGCTAAGACAGGAGTACAACAAAACTATAACCCTACAAAAAGACATTCCTGGCTTTAGTAAGAAACCAGAATCTGCCTCTGAAGAGATATCGTTCAAGACTCAGCACATGTGTTGGATACACTGTTTGCCATAGCAAGAAGGCCTGCTGTGAGGGAGAGGTTGCACAATCCTTCCGCATGTTCACTTCTCAAGATTCACCCTAACCTTCACAGTAAACAGAAACATACAGTGAGAAAAAGTGAACACCCCGTGTAACTCCCCATTGGCTTATGAATCCGAGGCCCAAGCCTTATTCAGTTTTTGAAATACACTAGGAAGCTCAGGACAGCTCTGGCTCAGCCATCAGAGCAAGAGAAATGCTTGTGTTGCAGGTGTTTATGAGATGGAGGAATAGCCTACACTAATCTGGCTTGCGTAAGCCCGAGGCCAGGCCCAGCCAGGCTCTCCTTTGTGGTAGCACTTGGTGGCAGCTGTGAGAAGTTTGAAATAACTAGTACAAAGGTAGTTGCTGCACAGGGCCAGAAAAGATGTGTTTAAAACAGTGGACCCTAAATGACTCAAGGGAACAATGGCAAAAGCAGTCTCTCCAAAGTACTATAATCTGGCATCATGACAAAAAAAACATAAAAGAACACTGAGATCTTAATATTTGATATTAAAAATAACTTCTTTAATAATGCAGTGTACACGTGTATGAGCTAGAATTCAGGTTTGGTAAGGAGTATAGATACATGGGTTTAAGAATGACGTTATGGGCTAAAGACCATCACCCTCATGATCATTGTGTACCATGTTGGGATGGATCCTACATGATGCAGACCCCTACCATTTATTGGAATAAAGCACATATCAGTTTTATCAGAGGACACACTGGCCCCAGACGGAAGAATCTCTCCGGTTTGCTGTTGTTGCTTTGAATATCTTGAATATTCATTGGGCCGTTTTGCTGACGTCTCAGAGCGCATCCTCTGCAATGCCTTCAAAAACATTCCCCATGCTCTCATCCAGGTCTATGGTACAGCACCTCAGTGCAGCCTTTGACACTGTGGCCTGTGCAAAACAAGGATACAGAACCAGAGCAGAAGCGGACTTAGGAAAAGGCCTCTGTTTTCAGTGTATAGTCATTCTTTTCATGCTGCACTAGGCCTCAACAGAGTAAATGCTGTTAAGGTGTCTGACTTACTGACTCTTTTTTTTGTGCTGAATATGACCATAACATAACAAGCTCTGTGATGATTTTTTTTTTTCTTTAGTTGCTTTTATTTAAAACTGTTTATCATTTTACTAGACAAATTCAGATTTTATTCAGAGATACTAGAGTAGAACACAACCTCCAACTTGAACCAGCAACCTCTTGTTTTCAGGTCTTGGTCCTTCAAACATCCTATTTACCTTTCAAGCTACTAATGCTAACAATGCTCCTTCTCCAACAAACTATAACTACACTAAAACTCTAACTCCATATTATATTAATGAACATACTTTGTGTACAAGTCAAAGAAATATTAGTAAAATAATATATACAGTATAAGTACACCAATTGAACTCTTACTTATACATGTGCACATTTCTCTGCTCTCGGGGATATTCATTTCATTATGTCTTTTTGGCATTTCTGTCTACTGAGATTCCAATTCTGAGTCCAAAGTGTGATACTGCCAATCTCATTAGTCAAGAAGTAAAATGCAAGGCTTTGTCCTCTGGTAGCGCCAGAATGCTGCATCCCTTTAATCCTTTCTTCTTTTTCATGAGTGCAGCCAGTTTAAACTGGACTTGCAACAGAGGGCTGCCATGCTATCCAGAGGGCAAGGATGAAAAGGTGGCCCCTGGTAACCCTTGGCTCCTGCCAAGAGTGCTACACTGACAAACATTAAACCCACTGTATTCAAACACTTGCTCGTGTCACCATGACCAGTGTCACACACATTACTCATATATGGTTCTGCAGAACAGCAAGGTTGCTGGGCTTTCAAACATACGCAGCTGAAGGTTGTAAAGCACTCAGAAGGCTTTCAGCGCAGATCTACTGACATTGTTGCTGCGGTCCGTAGAGCTCTGCTGCCACTCCGTCCAAAGCTGGTCCATGCATGAACTTAGAAGGTAGGCCTGTTGAGAAAACCAAATATAATGGTTCAGAAGGGCAGTACAATATGTTTTACAGAGCTCTGCCTAAAGGCTCTAACCGTTAATGTGTTAAAAGATGTAAGTAAATATGCATAAGTCAAAATGTCACTGTACCGGCCAAGTGAATGTTTATTTTTCTTAAATTTTGAAGATGCATCAAAACAACAGAGTACAGTACCTGTTTTGAATGAATAGTAACCCATCTTAAGCCTGAATCAAAGTTGTATTCAAAACTCAACTCCATCGTGAAATCTTCATCAGATGTTGGCTATAGCAAAAACATGCAATGTGCTAGCAATATTTTTTCAAGAATTATTTTCAAGCATTGAAGTCTATGCATAGTATTTGTGAGGGAAAAGTGCTGTGACCAAACTCAACAATTCTTCCCTTCACTTGCAAATTTTAAGTATGTCTCAGTGTCTGAGTTCGGGGATTTAAATCACAAAGCGTGAACTACAAAACATGTTGTATTTGTATTGAAAAGGCAATACTTTCCTAACATCTACAAAAATCAAAAAACTGCATAACTGATTTCTTGCTTCAAACCACACATCCATCCATTCAGCAGTCTGGAACCTATCCCAGACCAAACCCTACAAGTACAGTCAAAATAAAACAGCATAGTAGGGAGAACATCTGAGTCAAACCAGGGAGGACGCTCACCATCATGCTAACACGCCAGCTCTTTACTCTGCTGATGTGGTAGCAAATCTGTTGTAAATTGTTCCGAGGTGACATGAGGGAGCATGTGATGCTCTGCTGACCGACCCTGACAACAGCCGGGCAGTCTGGCTCAGGACAGTCACAGGTGCAGACGTCCACCTGCATGCAGCCATAGTGCTGCACGAGCTGAGCAGCCTGCAGAAACTGAGGGGTTGGAACCAAGGGGCTGATGGACTGAATTAAACAACATCTCCAACATTCCTGCTCAGCTGAATCAACAGGAGGCTTTTTCATTAAAAAAAATAAACGGTACCATTTATAATACATTAGCTTTACAAATGTGGACATCTCAGTTTTCATTAAATACTGGGTGTTAAACGTAATTTACTCCGTAAAGAAAAGTGATCAGAATCAGCAGCCTGGCAGCATAAACAGGAAGGCATTAATAATTCAAGAAACAAAAATGAAGCTAAGAAAACACATTCAGTATAAAACAAAGATGATTCTGGATGGTGAACTGGAGTGCTACTCCGCTTCACCTCTGTTCCAGCTCACATTACATTACACTATTGTAACCAAGACAAACACCAGGTGAACTATTTATACAGAAGACTTTCACGTTCGCAGCAGCAGCAAGGAGACAAAATACCACTTGAGACCCCGGTTTAGAAAATACATTTGACTCAAGTGTTGTATCCAGCCATTTTCCTCCACATCTTTGAAACAGCAGCTGCGAAAGAGCAGCTGTGACCCAGACACAAAAGTCAAACAGACATTTATACAGACATATCATAGCCTCTAGCTGTGACACTTTGCATGTTATGTTCTTTTCCATATGATGCAGCTGTACTTCCTGCCGTTCAGCAGACTGGGGTCTACGTTACATTTGCAAAGACCTCGGTGGCGAGCAGCTCTAGCAAACAGAAAAACCACACCCATAAAGTGTGTACTGACAACATCCTGGACTGCACGCTGCACCTGCCACATAATCTTACATAACACCTTAATGTTATTATAATGGAATACCGTTGCAACAGTGTACGAGGTAAGTCATGATGAATATAAAAATAAAATCACTGTTGCCTAGAGAAACAGACTTTCCAAGAAAGTAAAACGCCAACACATTAATCAAATTCTTCAGATTCTAGGGTGGAGGGCCAGGAAGTCGGTCTGCTAAGCACCTCTCTCATCCGGCCTGCCTGCAGCAACCCATCCAGCTCCTGGCACTGTGCAGCAGTGGGCAGACTCCAGCCCCGCTCCATGTCTCCACATGCCTTTCAAAGTGGGAAGGGAAGAGAAATTCAGCAAAAGTAGGTTCTCAGAGAAAGAGAACATGCATTCTCATTTTAGCACTGTCACTTTTACAATATCTGAGGATTTTTTTTTTTTTTTACGAGAAAAGAGAAAGCTTTGATGAGATGGAAGGGATGGAATCTTGTTCAAGTTCAAGTTGTATCAGGCTCACCTGTGCACACAGCAGTTGTAAACCAGAGCTTTTCTGGATCACCATACTGTCCAAGGTAAGATCTGAGTAGCTAAAATAAAACCAAAATATTATAAAATAATTTCCTCTGTAATTCATGGAGCACAAAGAGAAGGAAAACTCCAAACATGGAAATTCCATTTTCAGACATTTGAAAATGAAAAATGAAAAATGTTTATACTAAACGTTTCTCATCATAGCTTTGGCTCCCTCTTTCGGTTGCAATAGGGAACATTAACACTCTTGCTCTGCCACATAAGACCAAAACGGAAATGGAATGTCTGTTCTTCATTTGGAACAGTCTGTAATCCCACTTACTATATCACATTCTAGAAAAACTGAATAACATGGCTTAATAGCATCAATGGATTCACAGTTAAGGTCCATTAAAAACAAACTGAATGGAAAATTTGCTATAAGACATCTATTTGTTACTTCACTCATTCATTCTCTTTTCATAAACAACTCATACAATGAAGGGTGCCAGCATCTCTCTACACCAGGCAAAACAATGCTATTGCTCTAAGGGGGCACATTAAATTTTAACACTGTGTAGCACTTTAGGATGCTACTACAATATTAGAGTAAATATTAGCTTGGGATCACACCTTTTTCGGACCATGAGCGCCCATTGTTCCATCCTGACTGCCTCCAGTGTGTAGCATGGCAGTTCCCAGGGCACCAGTTTCTTCAAAACTGAGCAGGGAGAGACCCCCAGTAAACAGGAAAATCCCAAGAATAGACATATTTGCCAAACATTAGAAGAAATAAGGAGCAGTTACAAGTCACCAAAATGAAATACTCGGAAAAATTTTCATTGTGACGTGTGGTTGGAAAATAATTAGATGTTCAAACTAACAGCTCAGTCCATCCTTAATTTCCCAGACCATTTGGGAAGAAGTTGTCTGAATATGTTGAACATTGGGAAAATCAAAGGCACAATTTTACCCTAATATTTTTTACTACAGCACTGTGTACTGAACTATGTATTACAATAACTTAACTTATAACTTAATGCAATGTGCAATAAATATGCAATGTCCACCCATCAGTCCATTGTTGCTACCCGCTGTTCCTGAGCAAGGTCATGGCAGTCCAGAGCTTATCTTGGAAGGAGAAGACGTTAGGCTATGAAACTGCCCCCAGATGGGAAACCAGTCCATTGGGCCGTGGCCGCAGACACACCCTGGGCAATTTAGACTGGCCAATTACCCTAAAACACACATGTTTGAACAGTGAAGGAAGGAAATAGGAGGACCCTGAGGAAACCTATCAAGATGGGATGGCGAGAACAGGCAAACTCCACATAGACCAAGCTGGATTCAAACACACACCCAACCAGCCCAGGTACTGTGAGGTAGCGGAGCTACTTGCTGAGCCACCACCATATGAAAATGTAATGTACCTAATAAAAGTTAAGTCTGCACTGTAATTTAAACATACAGTACAGTACTTACATTTAGTACAGTAAATAAATGGCATAAGCAGTGACTAAGGTAACGATAGGTCTCTATCAGAAAACTGCTGCAAGGGGATTAAGTGCCACTGCACTGCTTTCAATAATAATAGAGATGGTTCTTTTATCAAAAGGTATCAAATTGTTTAAAACAATATTTTATAAATCAATGATGTTATTTCCTCCAAAAATTGGCTAAAAATGGCTAAATGTACCTTTATATATTTCCCATTATGCGTATGAATAAGTTTTGTATAGTCGTGATTTTTAATTTTTTCTGGAAACCAAAGTCCTTAAAATTGAAGTTTAGTAAATCGAGGATGGACTGTATTTTTGCGTGCTTTACATCTATTTTTGATGCCTTATATGTCTGAGATTGTGAACCAAAGATAACACTTTTGTTAATTTCCTTCTAAATTCTCTGACATACTAGTGATAAAATGGAGTATGATTTTAACAGCAATCCAGCTGTTTTGCATACTCACTACAAAAGTCATCTCTGCCTTTTCCTTTCACAAGGAACAGGTTGAAATATCCTCTCAGATCTCCAGGTAAACCTATGTGGTCAAAGACAGCCTGCAGACAAATGTTAAAACGTCAGTTTGTAGAAACTCAAAAGGAGTTCCCCAGATGACTGTTAGCTACAGTTGACAAAAAAACCTTTCAACACCTAGAGTTTTGTTCTTTGTGGTTTTCCTGGTTTGGTTCATTTCGTTTATATCATATCTTCAGATTGCTGTAAGAAGCAATCTCTGGAATACCTAGAATATTGAACATATTTATGCAATAACTGGAACAATTTTCCCATGGGAGATGCAAAAACAAAGTTGGCATTACAGGTAAAGCAAATTCAGATGAGTGCCAGGTAACTGCTACTTTAAATCATGTCAAACCTGCTTTAACTTCCTCATCACTCCTCAGATATTAAAGGGTAGCAAATGCTTTTTCAGAGAACTGGCAGCTTGATTTTGTTCTTGTGTCACATAAAAAGGGTTTTGTTCTGTTTTACTAGGCAGAGGGACAACCAGCCTACATAACATGAAGAGGAAGCACCACAGGGGACATAATAATACTAATTTATACCTCCAGTATAGTTTGGGCAGTGTATGACACCTTCATTTGGACTGCTACACTCCTCCCATCTGGTAGCAACACCTCAAGTACCTCGTCCAGCCTGTGAATGCTTAGCGTCTCCTGGGAAAACAGGAGCCGCATCACAAAAGGAAGTGGTGAGAAATGCAGGTGCAGCCCTAAGAAAAGCAATTACTGTGGTTAGAAAAGAAGGAGGAACAGTCACAAAGGGAACTTTATTGGTCACAAATGCAGGTGGGGCACTTACATTCCTTTAGATACAAAAGAAGGGTAAATGGTCAGAAAAGCAGCCTGAGTGACTAGGAAAACACAGCAAGTGATAAAAATAGAAGTCTGAGAGATGACAAACAAAGGTACAAACGTCAGTCAACATCCAGCCCTTCAGAACTTACCTACCCAGTATGGTTCAAAGTATTAAAAACCACATTAGCTTGGAGCCATAGTTGATGTGCCTGACTAATTTGCACTTTACTGAATCCCAGGGGTGGATCTGTTGTTCAAGGAAAAGAGAAAATACCTGCTGCATCCTTTGGAGAAACTTGCAGAACACTTCTGACACCACAATGCTGCTAATGTTGGCCACTGTAAGAGGGTAATAATGACATAAATCAGGAACAAGAAATAAGTGGCGTTCCCACTGAATGCTGCTTCACTACTGTTTATGCCAGTAAATATGCAGAGGTGAGCACAATGGAATGTGTTGGTGACAAAATTATTTGCCTTTTTTTATTTTGAAACTGCAGTTTTACAGAGGTTCACCATTTGTAGAGAAGGACATTTCTTCACGGTAATTATCTTGCTCAAGGTCCCACAGTGCTGATTTTGGCCATTTGATCACGAGGTGACAGCCTTAACCACTGTTCGACCGGCTACGCTTATTGTCATGTAATGAAACAACAGCTCCTGTACCATTGTCCATCTTGGGGTCACCTCATCAAGCATTGTATGTAAACCTGGTTGGGTTTGTCACACACTGGCTGGCTCCATGAGGATGAAACCTGTAAAGATGCTTACCCACCTCCCTGTAGGTACTGCTCAAGACCCAGCCTTCTGTCATCAGCCTGCTTCTGTGTCATGGCCAGGTACACTTTCGGAGGGAATCGTGGCAGACGAGCCTTAAACGTCCTGCTCAGCTATGTGAATAAAAATGGTTTTACTCTTACACGACTCAAAAAAGTATTTAAAGTTTAATCTAAAACATGAAATATTATTAAACGATATTTGGATGTTCATATTAGACATGCAAATATGAGGTTTTAGATTTGAGATCTTAATATGCAGGAGTAGATTTTGTAAACTTTGAGTAAACTTTGTCATTTTTATTCTGAGATGATTTTATTATCGTATATTATGATGACCCACAAATGTACCTGTTCGTTCCACCTGTGCATCTCACTATATCTGACCTTACACAGAAGTACACCGTCCAACAATACACTGTACACCTACACAGAAGGAAAAAACGATTTTAACAGATTGGCAGACTGCAAAATAAACTTCTAAATAAACTGTTAAGAATGAATTAGTGATGTCAAGCCAGAGAAAACTTACAACATAACGTCCGCCGAGACTGTCAACCTGAGTCTCAGTTGTGGGTACGTTGAAGAGCATCGCAGCAGCCGGCTGTCAACTCGGCGCGTTCGCTGACAACTGCGCTGCTCTTCAAATCCAGGCGTAAAAGGAGGCTCAAAGGAGGCGCTGCGTCATACGCATACGTCATCACGTACAAACGTACGTAACGCTCTGATATTTGATTGGATGGACTGGGCGATTCGATCAGAAGTTACCTAAATTCTAATTGCCAGTATTTTCCTAAACACATTAGAGAAAAAAGTTAATGAACGAATTTTGGGGTTTTTCCGCTATTTATTTCTCCGTTTATAGATGCACAAAATACCTATTTATTTCACCTACGGTAAAGACACCTGCATTTGTTTACAGTAGTTACTACTGCATTCAATAAAGGCAACAATTACTGTAACAAATTACTCCTCACCAAATAGGAAAAAAGTACAGCGATGTTCAAAGAAGGTGCCAGCAAAGCAAACTTCAGATGTGTTAAAAGGCCCATTTGTGATATTATGTTATACTGGTATTTATTTAAGCAGTCTTACCTACTGTATATGTCACATTCCTTAAAACCTAGCTGCATTACACATGGTTATGAAAAACGCTGGTTAAAGATTTGTTCCCTGTATTTCCGAGGAAAGTATTTTAACAAATCAATCCTGCAAAAATATTAAGCTGTATAAATTTATTTATACAGCTGCATCAATATTTAGTTGGGGCTCCTTTGGCCTGGATTATGCCGCATTGCTGCAGTAATCCAGGCCAAAGGAGCCCCGACTAAATATTGAGTGCTGTACATGCTCATACTTTTCATGTTCATACCTTTCAGTTGGCCAACATTTCTAAAAATCCTTTTTTTGCATTGGTCTTAATTGATATTCTAATTTTCCAAGATACTGAATTTGGGACTTTCATTAGTTGTCAGTTATAATCATCAAAATTAAAAGAAATAAACATTTGAAATAGATCAGTCTGTGTGTAATGAATGAATCTAATACACAAGTTTCACTTTTTGAATGGAATTACTGGAATAAATCAACTTTGTCATGATATTCTAATTTTATGACCAGCACCTGTATGTGAAGCAAGACCCCCTGTCAGTGCCTTCATCTGCTGTGTCCCTGCTTCCACTTCTCCAAGCCTGCTCAGAGACTGAATTTTAAATGTTCAGAATGGTTAAGTAGCCTTTTCAGAATCCAACGAACTTGACTACACAGAAACCTGATTTAAGGTGAGCAATACTTATGAGCCAAATTTTAAATGTGTGACTTAAGCTGTGCATAAACCAACTGAACTTTATATGCAGTAGATCACATCAATCTGGCAGTGGAGAATTCACTGTAGAGCTGAATTTGGGTCAATCACTTCTTAAAATACAAGCCTGAAAAAAGCTCTAGGATTTAAAAGGCATTACAAATTCTTCTCAAACTGTTTGCCTGCATGCAGAAGTCTTACTGTGCCCTGTAGATGCTGAGGCATCAAGAAAAATTAACAACCATCTCAGTGTTTAACAGTTTTATTAAAGCAAGCAAATGTAGGATACTTTTCACAGTACTCGGCCATTACTTCTTATCACCACCTAAGATGTAACACCAAGTAATCACATGGTAAAAGGAATAAAAAGTAAAAAAAAAAAAAAAAAATAAAATTAAAAAAAAAAAAAAAAAAGGAATGGTCCATCTTCCATTTTGTGGGACACTTAAACCTGGGGTTTAACTTTTTATATTTTATTTTTTCCCTTTTTTGTTGTTTTTTTTTTTTTTTTTAAACAAGATCTAGGTTCTCTCTAGACCTGGCTGAATTTTTTAAAAAAAGTATTTTTTCAATGCTTTTTGTGTTTTAGCTTTTTATACTTTCTCTTCCCTTGGTGAAGCAGGTTTCATGGACTTCCTTTCCTAGAGTTGGGGGGGGGGGGAAGAAAAAAAAACAAAACAAAAAAAAAACATGCATGACCAGTGGAACACAGAACAAAGGATAACTCCAGATTATAATCAGCAAAGCGCAAATCAAACAGGTGTTGAAAGATGTCAATCTTTCAGCATAGTAATAACAGTCAACAGTATACATACAGCCCCTACCCTTGGCTCAAACACCTGGGACTCCAGCTGAGTTGGTTACAGTCTTTTGTGCAGCCTCTTTGGCCTGGTGGGCCTGCAGCACTGCAACAGCCTCATCCACCTGGAACAGAATCACAGTCAAGACATGGCACAGCTGCAGGACTACATGCCCATAACAGCAGCTACATTCCACCAACCAACTAAATGGGGGGGGAAAAAAAAAAAAAAAAAAAAAAAAAAAAAAGACAGATAACTTCCAGGCTGCTGCTTTTAACCTACAGAAATTTAGCTGTCTTGGTATCTTTATTACTTTCCACAGGGACATTTACCCATACAGCAGCTTGAAACAGAAGACACACAAGATGCAAAATTAAATCGAAGATGATTCTCAACTGTACTCAAATCAAGTTTAACAATCACATGAGGTACAAACTAATTCTTGACTGGCTCTGATGTATTGGTATGGAGGAAGATGGCTGCTGACAGAAAGAAGTGCTTCTTGGTCCTGCTAAAATTAGTAATGCAGTGGCTAAAAGAACCCTAAACATTCACTTGTTACATGTGGATGTGCTGTGCCTGTGCAGACCCACCTTGGAGCGTAGGGACTCAGGGGACTCCAGCATGTGCAAAAGCTCTGAGTTGTCAATCTCCAGCAGCATGCCAGTAATCTTACCAGCCAGGTTTGGGTGCATATTCTGGATAAGTGGGAAGAGGCGTTCACCTTTGGAGAAAATCAGATAAATGTCATTAAAGGCCTGAGAGACTGAAACACAAATTAGCACACAGCAAGGAATAGACATCTCACCCAGCATCTGCTTCTGTTCTTGTGGGGGGGCAGCAGCCAGCATGGAAGCTGTTAGGGGTTCCTGACCCTGCACATGGACAGCAGGCTGCACAGGGTCACACAAGGATAATGTTAAACACTGTACAAACTGCTTAGCTGCTTCTACAATACCTATCATCTGAAAAGTTGTTAATCCGTGACCTATGAAGGATGAGGCCACACATTGTTACCTGCTGCATGGCCACCTGTGGTTGTGTGTTCAAGTGTTGCTGGGGATTGCGCACTCCTGCTGCATACTTGTACTGGGGAACATTTCGGACTGGGGTGGCAGCAGCTGCAGCAGCAGGGCGCGGCCCCATAGTCTGTGTGGCTGTAGGAAGGAACGTAGCCATATCCATCCTAAGTATACAGTGGCATCTGTTGACCTTGTGAAAGAAATTTATCTAAAGAACCACTCACCAACACGCTGGGTTGATATCATGCGGGGCACCTGGGAGGTGGGTCTCACAGTACCAAAGGTTTGAGGCCTGGGGGCTGAAGGACGCATGGTACTTGGCATATTCTGGAAATCTGACAACAGGGAAGCAAAATATGAATAAGCTTCTCACCAGTCCTAGGATGTTCCATTTGCATAACACTGATTTTCCCTGAAGGGAAACTTACGCTGAGGCCTGACACCCTGAGTGGTCCAGCGAGGGCTGGGTCTTAGCTGTGCAATCTGACTAGTTGGGTAGTAAGCAGCACGGTTCTGAGCCTAATGAGAGGAATCACCATAAAATTGTAGATAACACAAATTGTACTGGAATAAATTCATTTTATATGAAGGAAGGAAAACTTTTAAGAAAATGTTTTCATTATCAACATGGTCAGTGAAAAGCCAAACCTGTGGAATAGCAGCCATGAAGTATCCAGAGGGAGGCGCTGGTTGGTAGGGATTGAGAACTGGGTTGGGCACAGCCCTGACACTGGCCATCCGCTGCATGTACTGGTTGGTGAGGTGGGCCTGGCGTTCTTCCTTCCGCTGGGCCAATGCCACATACAGGGGTTTGGTAGCAACAATGCGGCCGTTCATCTCTGTTACGGCTTTGGTGGCCTCCTCTGGGGAGGAGAAACACACAAAGCCAAAGCCCTTGCTCCGGCCTCCCTCCATCATAACCTGGGAATTGGTAGGGAACAACGCAAAGCATCAAAAGGATTTCAACTTCATACAGACATACCATACTAACAAGCATTGCCTGGTTAGCATTCAGGTGACAGGATGTACTATACCTTTGCACTAGTGATGGTTCCAAACGGTGAGAACTCTTTGCGTAGACGCTCATCATCAATTCCATCATCCAAATTTTTCACATAAAGATTCACACCCTGAGAAACAAAAATAGCATGCTAGTTTCCAGAAGGTATTTGGGCTTTCATGATAATAGAAATTCCTTAACTACAAGCAAGCAGTTTGGCCAAGATGGCAGAATGTGTATTTTTACAAGCATTAAATACATTCCACAAACTGTAAAAACATACGAGTTCTGACACATTTTACAAACATCTTCAGTATTATTCCGGTCAAAACAATGCAAATACCACAATACTAGGTAGGCATTTAAAACTGTCCACAATACAAATTTATCCCCAACATCCAGTGTTGATATGGGGCCCATGAACTACGTTTCACTGTGGCAGCCACTTAGCCAGTACAGCCCACAGCCAAAGACATACTGAATTTGACAAAGCTGTGGCAGTACTCCGAGTAAGAGTAGGTGAAAGGTCGAACCTGGTAGCGGGTCATGCGGTCCTGCTTCATCTGCTCAAATTTGCGCTTCAGCTCCGTCTGACGCTCCACCTTCTTCTGCGCACGTCCCACATAGATAAGCTTCCCATTGAGCTCCTTGCCGTTCATTTCATCAACAGCCTGAAAAGAACCAAACAAGTTAGTGGTCTGGCCTAGCACACTTGAGTGTATGCTCGGTGCGGGTGTGTTTGCCTTCTGTGCATCCTCATGCCTCTCGAAGCTGACAAAACCGAAGCCCCGGGACTTTCCCGTGTCGTCAGTCATCACACGAATACTCATGGCTGTTCCTGAGGGGTAGGGTGGAACATGAGCTCAGATACACCAGTGTAACACCTTGTTTCCTTAAATGCTTAAAATACATTGAAAGATAACATACCATATTTGCTAAACAACTCCTTCAGTTTCTCATCATCCATATCTTCTCCAAAGTTCTTGATGTATACATTTGTAAACTCTTTGGCCCGTGCCCCAAGTTCAGCTTCACGCTCTTTACGTGATTTGAAGCGTCCGACAAACCTTTAATTCAAAACATTTATTTAGACTTTTTTGACAAAAATGCCCATAAGATTGACATTCTTACAAGGTTCCAGTGGGAAAATTCACAGGGTTTCATTTACGTGCTGTCGTTAGGTTGCAAGACTGACTTATAGGGTAGGGATTCCATAAGCTATCTATTAGTATCTAGCAAAGAAGTTTTAGTGAGGACAATCATCTTCAACAGTCAAATTATGAAATCTAAACAAGGAAACTTTCAAGGCAGAAACAAATTGTACTTGGTTAGGACTTTACAAATAAACATCACATCAACATCTGAAAACACTTACACTTTGCGATCATTGAGCAACATGCCGTTCATTTTCTCAATGGCTCTTTCAGCTGCCTCTTGGGTCTCAAAGTGTACAAAGCCATAGCCCTTAGAGCCATTCTCATCACAAACCACCTTGGGAAGAGGTCATCAGTTGGCACAAGCAACTTCAAAACCATGACTCAAGAGCTTAGATGACTACAAGTTGAATACTGCAGCAACCAAAACATAAACCCAAGCCAAAGCACACTGCCAAGCACAGACAATAACAATACCCACACGGATTCCATTACCTTACAGGAAAGAATGTTGCCAAAGGCAGAGAAGGTGTCATAGAGAGCTTTATTGTCAATGGACTTGTCAAGATTCTTGATGAAGATGTTGCCGACGCCACTTTTCCTAAGGGACGGGTCACGCTGAGACCACATGATGCGAACAGGCCTGCCCTTGATGACATCAAAATTCATGGTGTCCAGGGCACGCTCAGCTGGTGAGACAATTTTTCATCAGACCACTTTAGTTCATGTCCTTCATGGACTTTTGGGTAGTTTGCAATTGACAATACACCTCAATACCAAATGGCAAACATATAATTAGTTGTTTTTGACAGACTAAGAATTCAAAGGACAGAATAGAAATCCAGTGCTGTAATAGAAAGACATGTCAAATTATTATAATCACCAAAAATTAAGTGGCTACTTGTAAACAGATATATAGATCTGTTTGTTGGCCTGATAGCTGCAGCCTTACAGTGTACTTCCAGTTCAATCTTGGATGATCTGTAATCACAAAGTGTAACATGATGAGATACCTGATGAACACCATTAAATTTAATACTGCAACAGTACAGCCTGTCAGGTAAAAACCATCAAAATGAACTACTGCATAAATAATCATAGCCAGAGATACAGCCACTGAAGTTATGAGAATTAGACTTTATGAAGAGTGCTTTACCCCTAGCTTTGTTTCCAGTTAATTTCTTTGCATTTAAGATGACCACATTTCCATGTTAGCTGCCTCCTGACAGCTGAGTGGTGCAAGATCAAAGGAGTTAGTCTCAATTTTCAACACTTGTCTGTTAGCTTGACCTATTATAATCTTAACAGTGAATGTTATTGGGATTATCTAAACAGCATCAACTTGCTCTGAGTGTAAATTCATGTGGATTGTTTTTATTTTCTTTATTTTGCTTTTACTCTTTTTGGAAAACCGAATTTATGTGTAAACAGCAACCACGACATATGTTACGTTTATGTGTGTTTAAGAGTACATAATATCTGACAACCAGTAGAGAGCAGCAGACACAGTAATGAAAAAGAATAACTAATGTGTTATTTCAGAATAGATGGGGTTCAGCAGCACAAAAATAACCACTGGTTTAAAAAAAAAAAAAAAAAAAGGTCTTAATGTATGAGAATTCAACTTAGAAAGCATTTTTCTACAACATATTACATTTATAAGACTGGAAAGAAGTACATTTAAAACATGGACAGCTCATCCTCAGGGATAAACAGGCATAACAGGCTTTCACTTAAATGTATGTAATGCAACAGTTCAAAATAAGGGTGAAGTCATTAAAACATGACACTAACTAAAACAAACCAACTTGAACCAAGCTAACTTCTTTCAAGTGGGAATAACTTCAGAATGGGTCTTCACTTAGTAACATCTACAAAAATACATTTGAAATAGTGTATAAATGTCCACATACTCTATGTATAGGGGATCCCTGCTTTACAACCCTAATAACGGCTGTCAAAGATTACTAATGAGATTTAATTCCTCAAGCAAAAGCATGAAGACCTATTTTGCTTTTTGACTTTTCTGCTGGGGCACCTTGGATTTTGTTTGGTTAACATTTAAAGATAAATCCAAACTTTGCACAAAAAAAAGCACAAAACCAAAGACACCAGCAGAGTGAACGGACAACATGGGTAATAAGATTCAACTACATTCCATTTCCCATACCACATCATGACCGCATTTGACAGCTTCCCTTCCTTAGCCTTGGATATTTTAACCATTTAAAAAGGAGCAGTTAATGTGGATAATGTTCTTTCCATGTATATAGACATGGCAGCAGCGCAGTGAGTCACACGCTGTAGAACTAGCGGTACCACTACGTACCGCAATTCATTAGAACACATTTTATGGACATAGTACTTTATTAGTAGTATTTTATATTTGGTAGTTTAACAAACGATATAAAACGTTTGTTTTCACAACTCGCGACGCGCAACGTTAAAGCACGTACTCTACTGAATTTGCGTGGTAAAAATGTCCTACATGGCGGCAAATAAGGAGGGACACATTTACCAATGTTTACACGTATACAGGGGTACTACAAGCAGATTTCAGACTTTATGGGCGCTGCACCGCTTTGGGTAAATCAATAAATATACATACACAGCAGCTAACGGGCTGCAGGGGGTTTGCTGCCATAACAATCCCGGCGTGACACTGACAGGCGCGCGTCCGCTCGCCTCCATTTTACTTCCAGCTGAAGTGGCTGGAAACCAGCGTGACCCCCAGGTGAGCACCGAACACACTATCCGAGCCCGTTTTCGGCCTCACCAGACACGTGTGAAAGAGCAACTGCGAAACGGCTCTCTTGCGCTTGCACTGCCCACGAAGCTCACCCACTGTTCGTGCCTTCTATAAGCACAGATTATTTGCGCGTCCTCAAAACTGTGGCCACTTGTCTGTCATTCTGTGCGAGTTCTACCCCGAAATATTTCCATGGTTACGAAAACAAGGAGGCCCGGCGACACACTGACCATCGGCCGGCTGCTGGAAGTTGACGTAGGCGTAGCCGAGCGAGCGGCGGGTGATCATGTCCCTGCACACCCGGATGGAGAGGATGGCACCAGCGGGGCTGAACTTCTCATATAACATAGCCTCGGTGACGTCCGGGTGCAGGTCTCCCACGTAGAGTGAAGCCATCGGATAACTGGGAGCGCTGGGGTTCATCTTGCTCCTGCTCTTCTTCCGCGGACAAGGGACGGGAATAAGATGCGACTGGAAGGCACGCTAATACGGCCAATCTGCGCGTCTGTTAGCCGAAGAGGCCTGTTGACCGAGGAAGCACACAGCTAGCTAACCTCACCTAAACGCGGCGGTGTAAATGTTTTGATATTCCCCTCGTCGTGTTACGGTCCTCAAGTAGCTCCTCTCGTTTCACAAACTTGATTATAAAAATGATTTTTTAAGAGTTTTTTCAAATTTTTAAATTTTTTTGTATTTTTTATTTTTTTATATGGTGTGCCGAGACGAGCTCCGGAGCACACACTCACACACAGTACTACCAGCCGGGTTTAAGGAAAGGGGTGGGAATTAGTGCGCGCTTATATATACTTTTGTATACGTCACTCAACGTGGCCCCTCCTCCAAATAGCGTAGCCTTCAGCGAACTGGGTCGGTCGGAGTCACGTGTGTGCAGCCTAGGATGAGCTTGTAATTGAGCTGCTTTAGCGGCGCCCCGCTAAACGATGTATTCGCTCCATGTTAGCGCCGTAGTACGGAAACCGTTTTTGTTGACTTAGGAACAGCTTTCTCCAGTTTCTCGGGTTTTGTGTGCCTTATTGTTTTTTACTACGAAAATTTTAGGTTGTGTCATTTTTTTCCCTTCCAGCTGTGGTCATGTGACAGAATGACTGGAAAATGCGTGAAACTGTCAGTTTTAGTAAATCATCCTTTACAAAGCAGCCACAAAAATCTAGTCCTGTTTGTTGAGTTTAGCATCACATGCTAAGGGTAACCTTACTTCCAGAAAGTGAGATCCTTTATTAGAATACTAACTGGGCAGTTTTCGATGTCATTGTTTGCTCCAATCTGACAGTTGCCTTTGTTTGTGGAATCTTAAAGTGGTCATAATTTTAATGTCAAATTTCATGTAGCTGTGTTAAAGGGACATAAACACCTGTCTATTTAGGTGAACTTACTGGCAGAAACCATGATGACAGGGACATTCTCAAACAAAATTCATAGATTTTGATAAACTGCATGAAAGTGCTCTATCTGAATGTATAATGTATATGTTTGAAGATTTAGAAGAACAAGCTTTTAAAAATGCCCAGGGGCATATTTAATATACAATTCATGCTTTACAGACATATAAAGCAAGTACAAAAACAAGTTCTGCAGCACATTGTACAGTATTTTAGTTTTTTTTTCCAAATTTTTTTCTTAGCATTGTTCAGCATTTGCATTGCAGTTGACCTTTTTTTACAGCAGGGTACTTTTACTGCAGCAGTTCAGGGGATTTACCCTGATCAAGGGTACTACAGCAGGATTGGGATTCAGACCTGAAACCTTCAAATAACATCTTGATGCTACCTTGTGATTACAAGCAATTGCATTTTATTGTGGGTTTTCAGTTTCCTCAGTACTTTATCAGTCTTTTTTGCTTGACATCAGCCAGTTAAATCCAAAATTAATAAAACAGTACATAAATCAGTGAAAATTAAGATTGGCACAGAAAACACAACCAAACTTGAGATTGCTTCCATTCAGAGGATCCTCATCCTTTACACACAGCTTTTAGCATGTCCATCTGCTAGTTAGGTCGCATGCTAAAAGATAATTCATCCTGGATTTGGTGCACTCACAGACTAAAAAGTGCAGATAAACATGGGAGTCCTACAATGGCCGTACAATGAATCTACGTATGTACAGTATAATGGAGATGGCTGTAGGAGTTCACACGAAGAGCCCCAGTACCTCTGCAATGCTTGGATTAACAAAGTAGATCATTTTGCACTTTTATCTTTATCCAGTGGTGCTGCAATAACTTAGAGGCCATCTGAGTAAAATCCCCATAATTTGAATGAAGGTGCTGCTGTGGTAAGAATAGGACATCCAGAGGGTCACCACTCCACTCGGTTCCTGTCGCTGCATGTTGGCTACCTTCCGCAGGTTCCATTGGGAATTCTGGTGTGATACCAAATGACACCACTTTGCTTTTGGCTACCAGAGTTGTATGGCTGCTGCAGAGGACACACATCACACCTTCTGAAACATTTACCTTGTCTTGTTATTCTTTGCTTAGCTACATAAATGTCATCAATAAATGCATGTTGTACCTTATTATTGGGTGGCTTACTGAAAATTTGACTGACAAAGTAGCTAATGCAAGTACTGTACTATAAAGGATCCCTTATGAGGCATTTTTGCCAGGCAGAGTTGTTTTGTCTAAAATAATGTTGGGGATAGACCTTTTATGCTTGTTTGTTTCTCAAGGAAGGATGATGCATATAAAATTGTGTGAAATGTAGTTTCATTTGCAAACAACAGTGAAGTTACTATAAAGAGAGACAGTTTACAAATAGTTAACTTTTAAATTCAGTCATGTGATAGGAAACATCTCACTACAGCTGCTATGCTATTTCTAGAGTATAGTGGGGTTTTGGTGATACAGGCAAGTCTGCAGTACCTCTGAGAAATCAAAGACACACATTTTGGATCAGTGACTATTTCCCCTTTCTCAAAGTCACATTGAGGTAGCAGTCTATTTTTCCTTTCACAGAAATGTGGCAAACTAAGAGCTCTTGGATCTACTCCATGCATCCAGAGCTGTGTTGGGGCAAAATTTTTGGTCTGTACATCATTTCTGAATTCTGTTTAATCACAATTGCTTGAGTATCATCCAGTTCGACTGTACAAACACAGCACTAACACCATGAATGTAGTTTTCAGACACATCTTCCCAGATGCAAAACTGTGAACTATTTGCATGTAAAATGCGCAAACTTTTCATGTCCTGTGGCATTTCAGCCGATTCATGCATTTTCCAGTGCTTGTCTGTAGAGACTGGCATAGCCTAATGAAGTGTTAGTGCCCTGCTCACTTCCTCATTTTGCTTTGCTGGCATGCTCAGTACCAGCTTCTCTGCACTTCACTCAAATTTCCTGCCCCCAGTCCCCTTCATCCAGACATCCCTCCTTAGCAAGTGGCACCCCCATTGCCACAGGTACGAACAGGGGCCATTTCTCAGAATTCTTGGAAGGAAACTGGGATTTCAGGGGTCGATGGGGTTTTCCCTTTCCAGGTTTAGCTCCTGTTTGTGAACAGACTTGCATGGTTAATGCAAAAATGACAGCTTCAGTCAGCTTTGCAACCAGGCTAATATGATGACTCACCTGACAAAACCATTAGAGGATTACTTGATAAATACATAAGCACATGCTGTGGGAAATGTGCATACCCAATCACGATGACAGAGCTACATGCATGCATTTACATGCAAGGTGTGCAGATGGATCAAGTTTTTCCAAGTCCCTCTATAATTCCCAGCACAAGTCTGCTGGGCCACAGCGAATTACTCCCACTGGCATCCATGCAGCATGGGGGCGAGACCATCGTAAGCCCACACAAGTTTTACTGTGGAGTGTGCTGCTTCACAGCAATGTGCAGATCTGCACTGGCCCACAACGTTATCTTCAGATATTCTGAAAGATCTGAATTAAGTTGAGCTCCAACTGACCTAGAAAGCAAAACTTGGTCTGTTGTCTGCTCTGAGTTAATGTGTACACATCAGCTTATACACACTTCGGTGTTAACAGCAAACATAGACCCATGGATCTGTCTGAGTGGACTGACAGTGCCAGTGGTCATGCCACTGGGGGAGCTGCAAGGCCATGTGACAAGTTACAGTCAAAAGATGACACAGCAGCCTTAGTCATGGTGGTGGTTACTTGGGTTGCCATGGTAAGATAACCTTTTTCAAAACTGGCACTTTCAGGGGCTCAAAACTATTGGTGTCCATATTTAGAGCAGTATCTTTTGTAACAGAAAAGTGGTTCAGCATGACTAGTCATACAGTAGAAATTTAATCAGAATATTTAAACTATAACAATGCTGTTCAATATGTCACCAATATTTGCCTAGTTTGTTGACTGTTGCCCAAATCACATTTTTTAGAGAAACTCAAAGTGAATAAAACTGTCTATGATTCAATTTTTTTAAGTATTTTTATTCCACTTACATGAAATTACATTTGCCCTCCAAATAACAATTAAACTTGGGTGTTTAGTATGAAATTTCCAAAGACATGAAAGCTTGCCAACCCAACAGCAGTATCCATTCCCTCTCCGCTAATTACTCTTTGCCACATGCATTTAAGTATCAAAAGAAGAAACAAAGGAGAAAAAAAAAACACCCTTGTAAGAAATATAGCAACTAGATAAGTACATGGGAGTCTTTCTGCTCTGCTCAGTTATGACAAAGTTACAGTATAGAGCTATATTAAGTGCTTACTTTTGCTCTTAGGTTTTCTATACCTCATAATTGTATGAGAAAATTTGAGGGTCACATCAAAAATGTACTTGAGCAGATAGTAAATGGAATGTTTGTTTCTGCACAACCTTACCATTTGAAATAAGTTTGGTTCATTCCACAGCTCTCCTGCCACTTTCTAAGTGACAGACTAAAGCAACACCACCCTCAACCCCTCCAACTTTCAACCTCTTTGATTCACAACATTGTCATGTTCGCCTTGTGATGAAACAAAGGTTGGTCAAATGCCAAACAGTTAAGATGTTTCATGTATATATAAACAAACATTAATAATCTGCTGTTTTTTCTCCCTAACCCAAAAACTCAATTTCTTCCAAGGCCCTTTTCCCTTTCATACACAAAAAAAAAAAAAAATTAAAAATTTTTTTTTTTTTTTAAAATTACAAGATTAACTGACATATCCCAATGCTCAATTTCTCTCCCCCCCCCCCACCACACACACACACACACACACACACACACACACACACACACACACACACACAGTAGTGAAAGAGGCTGGTGAGAAGTTTATGAGAATGAACCAGGACATTGAGGTGGTCTCAGTGTAGATAATGAGCTGGGACGATTGACAAGAAGACCAGAACGGAGGGGTAGAACTCAGTTGTCCCTGTTCTCTTCTGCGTCATCGCAGTCACCCTGGCTGTCAGAGGTCCACAGCTAAGTGGGAAACAAAGGGAATGCTCAGCTGACAAATTAACAATACCTACAATGCAGTATGTGAATGAAGAGCCTTTCAGAAGTACAGTATACAAAAAAAATGAGCAAGTTTAATTTCTACACCACATCAGTTTCCTGCTCAAGTGTAATACTTACTGTCAAATTGTCTCTTAGCAGCTGCATTATCAGTGTACTGTCTTTGTATGAATCTTCATTCAGAGTGTCAAGCTCAGCAATTGCCTCATCGAAGGCCTGGAAAACAAAGTGTGCAGCTAAAACTAAATTGCGCAATATCTCAAACTAGAGCACGTTATTTATGGTTTGCATAAATTTATTTAGACTCATTCAGCTATACCGTTTTAGCCAGCTTGCAAGCCTTGTCTGGTGAGCCAAGGATCTCGTAGAAGAAGACAGAGAAATTCAGGGCCAGACCCAAACGAATGGGGTGTGTTGGCTGCATTTCTTCCTTGCTGATGTCAGAAGCAGCCTGGTAGGCTTCCTGTGAGCTAGAGATGATTGCTAAAAAGGGTGGAAATAAGACAGTTAAGAACACAGTCTAAGGCCACAGATAAGTGGGACCACCACTGAACTTATTTTAAGTGAATTATTGCATCATCAGATCCAACCAGACCTATCCCAAAGCACATACAGGCCCCAAAAATATTTAATAGAAAGTAATGGGGCTATCATTCCATTTTCAACTTTAAGAAGCAAATTCAGAGAACCATTTCCCCAACATTCATACAGTGAAAGCAATCTCTTCGGTGACTCAGTTTACAAAATTGCAAATTGAAAATGGAATAATTTCAGAGAAAAGTCTCAAAAACAGGCAGAATTTGAGATACCCCTGAAGAATTTCTCTCAGACTTCCACAATTTGAGTGATAAAAGTTTTTGAAGGCAAGAGACAGATTCAACCTAAAATTAATATAAATGAAAAACATTGATCCTGAAAGCTGTGTCAGCAACAGTAACTGGGACAGGGTCCACCCTTTGTAGCCTTATTCCATGTTGCTGTAGTAACAGTGTACAGAAGTAGTAGGTCACGAGCACAAGCTTTGTACCAAAAAGTAGATGCAGAATTCAAATGCCTTGTTCATTACCAAACTTCTGACTGCCAACACAGGAAGGGTATAAGATATTTACCAAAATGGAAAAGCCTGAAATATTCCATTTTAAATTCATATTGGTTTTGTAGGAAATTGTTTGAATCAAAATGTTATATTCTCTGGAAGAAACTCAGACCTCAATATTCAGCTGTTATGGCAATAGCATGTAGTGCTTATATTAGCCTGTGGTTGGGATCATGTCATCTAGCTCACAGGAGGCTATATTAAGAAAAAAAGACATTTAAAACTTATAGGAAATATTAAAACAACTTAAGATGGCTTGTTGCAGAACTAGAGGAAAAGGTCAGCGATTTCAAAACTGCCCTATTTGCAAACAACTTCAACTTTGTGTCCTATGTGAGCAACACTACAAACTTTCAAAAGTGGTACACTGGATAAATTTAGAGATTTATCAAAAGCAAATCTCATTTAATATTGTTAGCAAAAAACCAAACTAGAAAAATCTAACCGGATGTTGCACCATATGATAAACTGCCTTCATTCTAAAGAACACTTCAGTTTCAGCAAGAATTGCTTTTTGTGTGAGACAATTGTTGACAACTTACTCAAAGGTTTAAAACGTCACTTCGCAGGCAAATGTAGTGCTGCTAAGGTCTTGTAGGAGGGATGCAAAGCATCAACTTAAGGGCAGGCCACTATTAAATTGCAGCCCAGCTATTTGGCCTCCATTTCTGATATTACATAAGCGGTTTCCCTAATCATCCTAAGATTCTCCACATGCATAAAGCATTAAGTCTTTTGCTTTCACCACTCTCATAATCCACCCTGAGATCTGAAAAGCCAAAAATCAGGCAACACAGAGGCTGAAACATACATTTCTGGTGTTAAATACAGCTACATTTTGCAGTTATGAACAGAAAGACCATAATTTCTAACAACACTATACAGATTGAGGGGGGAAAAGGGGATCCAAACATACTGTAATGTTCATGTCTCTCTCTACTTAACTGCTGCATAAATAAATCCACATATAGGGAATGCTTCAATGCTTGCTAGCACTTTGACCACTGATACTCGGAGAACAGATTAAACTGGTTAATACAACAAACATTGACACGAACAACCCTGTGGGAAAGTGTCTTAAATTATACAACATGTTCCAACTCTATACAAGTTTCTTTCAAAGCATAGCATGAAGTTATTCAATGAGTGTAATTTATAAGTACACACTAAAATATGCAGAGATGTTATCTCCCCATGTAACAAGCAACTTTCTGGGTAATTGTATTACCAATGTTGGACACACTCAATACCTTCAGTGAAATCATTTATGGGGAAAAAAATACACTATGATGCTGTCAGATGGGCAATCCTCCACTTATCTTTGAAACAACTTCAGTGGCAGTCACAGGGTGTGTCAAACTTCAATGCTAGCTCCCCCCAGGGAACATGCCCCTGTAGCACAGGCCACTGCCTTGAGATTCCCACAGGAAACCTGCTTGGGCTTGCAACGTCCCCAAGGTAGAGTGTGTGTTTCTGTTCCTAACCACCGGCTGCTCATTGTAGTTCCTAGGGGTAAACTGTTGCATACTAGCTTTTTCATAACTAATCTTCTGTATTTAACTTATCTTTGCTGGACCATTACAATATTATTTATAATTTCATATCTTACACTGGAAGCTAATCTAACATGCAGAAAGCAATAAAAAAAAAAAAAAAACCATTGCTGCGTTTAAATGTTACCCAAAACTCATAATATTAAAATTGAAATGAATGGTAAAACTAAAATGTAAACAATGAAGAAATGACCCCAGACAGGTTTATCATTATACTTACAAGTTTTTTCATCTCCCACTGCCACCTCAGCTAGGTAGCGGTAGTAATCTCCTTTCATTTTCAAGAAGAACACTTTACTTTCAGCAGGAGTTGCTTTTGGGATTAGATATTTGTCCAGAAGAACCTATAGAAGATTAATAATAAAAAAAAAAAAAGTATAAACAAAACAAAATTGACAAAAACCTTCCTTCTGTAATTATTGGGTCAATATCATCACACAATGAAGATGACCAATTCATCCCATAGCATGAACATGTATTGACATTTAATAGAGGTTCTGAAGATGACTTTATCATTTTAAAGTAGCAGAAACTCATTTCTAGCTGTTAAATAACAATCCAGCTAAGTAATATTGAGCCATCCTGAGCATACCTAACCTTTCACACTGTTTCTGGGATAGGGTTGGAAGACCTCTGCCCTGCAGCAGATAAACTGATGTCTTCATTAGAGCTTTACTTGAGTTTTTTTTTGAAAACCAAGCACATGAATTACTATCAAAAAAAGGACATATATATTGCTACGTTTTTATTAACTATGACATAATGGTAAATTGTCTGTGGACTTAATTCACCCATATACAGACCTCCAAAGTCAGTTATATTTGCAAGTTGAGGGGCAAGTGAACTCTGCACAATGGGGGTAGATTTAAACATCTAGTAAGAGCAACCTTAATCACAGATGAGAAAAGGTGAGACACTTATGTTCCAGCAGGGGACCCTGAACTGCAGCCTTTGAGTGAACTGGAAGAGTCCTGCTTCCACAGTTCTGTGAAGTTGCTCTCAGCTTTTGAAGAGACCACCTCAAATGGCACAAAGGAACTTTGTACACCACTCCCCAGTACACCACTACTTACATTTTTTGTCCTGACTTCAAACACTGGCAAAAGCATGCTTCATTCCAGGAACACAAGGATTTATGATGAGCTTTCTATGCCTAAACAAGATGGCCAGCAACTTAACTATTTCATAAGGTAGTCCTGGTTTCTTACTTTCCCTGCTTTTCAAAGTTTAATGATATCATTTAGTCCAGTAAGTTAGCTTAGCAACTTTCACATGGAAGCTAGGTATTAATCCAGTGTTTCTTTAACACAAAACTACAGCTTTAAAGTCTGTGCATTCCTCAGGCTGAACATAAGCATTACATAAGCAAAAACTATTTCTATATTCATTCAGTACTTGAGCTGTGCAAGTAGTTTTAGGCAGACTGGCAGGGACCTGGGTTAGATAACACAAATGTGTGAACCAGTCTGTGGATATTCCATCACCGACTGAGTACATAAACTACAATCTGCTGGCTTGTGGAAATGAGGGCACAGAATGAATCAAACGAACACTGACTGAGTCTAAGAGCTGACCTTTATTCTTTGGTATGCCAAAATTTCTGTTATGCAACAGCACTACGGAGGTGACATTATACTGTAGGTGCTTGAAGGCCAGAATAGTTATATTCCAGCAGCAAAATAACTAGCACCAGCAGTCATTGCATCTCTGCCCTAAAGCAGATGTTACACTCCTTACACCTTTACCTTTTGCTTTTTCCAATTAAACATTCTAATTATGGAGGAATTCAACTCAGACATTCTACACTGTTATATTAATCCCAAATGTAAAACCAATTTATGGACAAGTACTAAAAATAGGATGAGAATATAAAGTTGTTTCCCTTTTAGTAACCAAATAGCTATAATGAAAGTGGCATGAAAATATTTATATTAGACTGTAATAAATGCATAATGACCTAAAGCCTCTCTTCTAGTTTTGCTCCACTGAAATACTCAATAATGAAAATTGCTCATTTGTTTATATGAATTTCATTTGCATCACGCTAACAGATGTAACATATGTGTTATGTGAAAGCACAATTTGATTTATACGCAGAATGGAACACACTTTAGATGGAGATGAGGACGGCTGAGAGCTGACCCAATCGTGCAAATCCAAGCCTAGGCTCTCATAACCTGCTCTGGTGTTGTTGCTAGTTATGATTATTTATGTCCTAGTCTGTATTTGTGGAACTGGACATAAAAAGTCTAACAGCCTGATGGTACCTCAAAAGTTCAATAATTTAATAGTAAACCTTCTTATGCTTGACATTACAAATTAAAAGATTTTCAAAGTCTATATGTTCCTTTTAATTGTAAGCTATGTCCACACATTTGATCACTTATCTAAGGCCATGTAAATGGACTTAAAAGATGACATTTTACCAATTTTGCATTTAATGCTGAACAAAGATATAAAGTAAAGCCAGCATGCAACCTTGGTTTGTCGCTTAAAATTACCGGAATTCCCACTGTAATCATTAAAGCCTTGTAATTTCAGAGAAGCATGTGGTAAAATGTAACGCAAACGGTCATAAAAGTGTAAATTTAAGATCAGGAAACAGTTCTTTACAACATGGCCTCATGTACAACATGGTCAGATTTTCTTGGACCTCAACAACCACCTTATTTCAAGTCACCAGGGTGCCTCATATCTAGAAAGGGGAAAAAAATCTATTCCTTATAACATGCCATTCAGATATAGGGTGAAAGGTCATGTCCAGCAGACTTCACAACCCTCTTAAATCACTAAAATTTCAAAACAGGAATTAAACAGGGATATATGTAGAATCAGGTGTTTCACTCTAACAAGGACAAAAACCCCCTGTGGTCTCTGGGACCATAGTTAAAAAAGCATGTTTTATTCTCTATTAGAATGGACTATTTTTTACACACACACACACACACACACACACACACACACACACACTTTTATATATATAAGCAAGCAAGCAGTTGTTTTTAGTCTCCTTGAAAACCATGGTTTGACAATTCTAAAGATTTTGCACACCTATACCTTTAGCCCTGGACACTCAAAATAGTTAAAAGAACGAGTGCACACTTCTGGGCACAGCCTTACCAGGACATCATTGCAGATGTCCTTGAGCTCCTTCTCAATCTTTTCCCTGTACTCCTTGGCCATCACTTGCTTCTTGTCACTGCCATCACTCTTCTGCTCAATGCTGGAGACCACACGCCAGGAGGATCGCCGGGCACCCACCACATTCTTGTAGGCCACTGAGAGCAGGTTGCGCTCTTCATTGGACAGCTCACCGCCCTGTTCTGTCACCGCCTTCATTGCTGCTGCCATGTCATCATAGCGCTCTGCCTGCTCAGCCAACTTGGCCTTCTGCACCAGTTCCATCTTGTCCATGGCTGCCTAGTACTAGGGATGAAGGGACAAAGCACATGGTCAGTCAGATCACATATTCACAGACTTTCACAGTGGTAAATACAGACAATAATTATGATTGAGTAGCAAAAAAAAAAAAATGTAGTAACATGAAAAAGTAGAAATACTTCATTTAATGTAGCAATATGGTCAGTCAGGTCTTTATTTTATGAACTAGTATAACATGCAAATAACATGCAAGATTTATACCAAACAAAGTGCTAATAAAAGGACTAGTGCTCCAAAAGGGGATTCAACACCCTAACCTTCAGTCTTATGGTTTCCTAACTTGTTAGCACCACAGTAGCCCCAAGATCAGACCTAGAACAAACCTATCTAACCACTATGCAATGGTTTGCATCTACTTAGTCTGTAAAGTCAGTGCCATCAAAGTTAGCCAACTACACACATAAACCCACACACAATATGACAACACGATAGTGCAGTATCTCTTTGGGGTTGTTAAGTGGGCACCCCCCCTTTGCCAAGTTAGGCCCAGAACACCTCCAGAAAGCTTAACCACAGTTATAGCATCCTGTGACTGGTTTTAGAGTTGAAAAGAAAAGCAGCTGAAACCACTGACATGCAATGCAAGCCACAGAACTCATATGTGGACTCCTTAAGGTACTTTTATAACAGAATCTATGCAACAGAGAAGACAACTAATTTATAACAAATTCTGAATGATGAAGTCTAAGCTTGTACAAGTTTTCTTAAGCCTTAGCCAAAAAGGAAGTAAAATGTATCCACAGTGAACTGGTTAATCTGTCATTCAAGTCACTCTCACAAGTCTTTACAGGGAAGACCTCATTATCTGGATACTTTAGTCAACTTAAACTGGTCATGTTTTTCATAAATTGGAAACAGCCACAATAGGGAAATGTATCATAAAGACTTACATTACATGAATTTGTGAAATTAAAGGCAAAACTGTCAAAGTTTGTGTCTTAATGAATGACAAATATGAATTACATCCTCATATTGACTGATATTTCAGTCTAAGACAGAATACATGTGCGTAAATGAGGGAAGACAGAGGAATGGTGAAGATGCAGGGAGTAGAGTTGGCAAAGGTGGATGAATTTAAATACTTGGGATCAACAGTTCAGAGTAACGGGGAGTGTGGAAGAGAGGTGAAGAAGAGAGTGCAGGCAGGGTGGAGTGGGTGGAGAAGAGTGTCAGGAGTGATTTGTGACAGAAGGGTACCAGCAAGAGTGAAAGGGAAGGTCTACAAGATGGTAGTGAGACCAGCTATGCTTTATGGGTTGGAGATGCACTGAGCAAAAGACAGGAGGCAGAGCTAGAGGTGGCAGAGTTAAAGATGTTAAGGTTTGCAATGGGTGTGACGAGGATGGACAGGATTAGGAATGAGTACATTAGAGGGGCAGCACAGGTTAGACGATTTGGAGACAAAGTCACAGAGGTGAGATTGCGTTGGTTTGGACATGTGCAGAGGAGAGATTCTGGATATATCGGGAGAAGGATGCTAGGGATGGAGCTGCCAGGCAAGAGGAAGAGAGGAAGGCCTAAGAGGAGATTTATGGATGTTGTGAAGGAGGACATGCAGGTGGTGGGTGTGACAGAGAAAGATGCAGAGGACAGGAAGAAGTGGAAACAATTGATCTGCTGTGGTGACCCCTAACAGGAGCAGCCGAAAGAAGATTGACTGATATTTCAGTGAACATTTTCCTTTAGGCAGATGTCATAGCCTCCACTTTCTGCTTTTAAATATACAAATTCTGTGATGTGACAACATTCTATTCTACTGAGATGATCACTTTTAGTAATGGCACCATTAGAAAGTTTAGATATAAATTCAAATTGGAAGGAAGCTGACAACTTTCAGCAGCATGAATCACCATGAATTAGCTGTAGTCAGAACAGATCTGTCTGATATAGCAGAAAACCTGAAGTCTTAACCTTCTGAATTTGATATAAACTTATTCTATAGATCTGATGTGCAAATACAAAAGTGTGCTACAACAATGCACTCATTTCTCATGAAAAATCTTGAGAAGGGTGGTGCTCATTTTGGCACTTGTGTGACAGAATGCTTTCTCCCTATCCCTAAAAACTGAGGAATTCCTTTCAGCATTCAGGAAGTGACTCAAAGTTCATCTGTTTTGGACCCACTTCTCATCTTATCTCCTACCAGCTTCATAAATTTGCATCGCACTGTCTGTTACAATAGCTTTTCTATTTCTTACCAGATCCATTTCTACAGGCAACTAATGTACATTTGTTTACCATGTTTAACGTCACCAAGGAGAAAAGTGTCTGCTTTAAAATATGCCTCTAAAATATGCGCTCCAAAAAAAAAAAAAAAATTATACTAGGGGAGGCCCAGGGCAACACAGGAGGGTAGCGCCATAGGGCGATCGTCGGAGCTGGAGCAGCAGCAGTACAGTCAGCCGAGGGCCTCTTCCCCACTGGCCACAGCTGACCTCCAGTGACCGCACTCATCCGCCGACGTCCATCAACCCTCATTCCCCACCGTGCGGGGTTCCGGCACCTCAGCAGCACATTAATACTGTGCCTATTCGATATACCTATATCTTTTAAACACACATAAGCAACAACCAAACATGACTCTGTGCATTGATTCAACAGCACATTTTACCGAAAGAGCGTGTGCTTCCCTGCCAATAACGGACGCTAGCGCTGGACTTTTGTGGCACAGCCTGCAACGATGAGCGAGGGCAAGAATGCGGAGGTGCTGCTCACACCCAGGCGCTCCTCCATGCTACCTGTTGGCGCGCTACTGGCGCTTAGGGGCTGTGGCTTGGTGGCGCCTGCGAAATCGTCGCCACGCCGCGCGGGGCACATCCGGAAGTCGCTTGCGAAGAACGAACTTCGTGCAACTGCGTTGAAGTGGCAGACAGAGGTTCTGAAGGGCTGATTTTGTTACTCTGTATCCCAAGGAGGAAAAACGAATCGACTCCTGGCTTTGCTACCGAGCATCTCCATAACTTGCTTTCAGAGGCTTCTGATAAGGACATTCAGCTTCGCCGGGCCTTTGGCCTCGGAGCGGGGAATAAAGCTGGCGCCGGCTGACAAGTAATGGAGGTTGTGCGGCCCTTCCCATCCCCTCCGACACACACGGCGAAATCGCTAGGCTGCAGCTAGCTGCTCGTCTGTGAACGCCCTGTTCGCGCATTCCCGGCAGAACGCAGACCCGTTCCGAAATGCGCCATTTGCAACACAACATCTTCTGCGACGCGCAAGAAAACCAAGTAACCGAGTAAAAGGTACTGATCCGGGAGTCCCACGGGCACCAGGCTCGCCGTCACTCTCGGCACGGAGATGGTTCATTCTCCCATCACAGCCAATTCACACCGTTCGTCGCACACCGTCCGCTAAGCCCACAAAGGTCTACGTGTACACTGGGCTCAAAAGAACGAACCCACAACGAACAAAACGCTGAAGAGCATTTGTATGGATGGGCACGGAGCCATAAGGGAAGGTGGAGAGGTGATTCACCGTAATGGACGGACTTACTCCTCCCATAACCGGGATTCCGAAGCTCAGCGCGACCCAAGACAGCGCGCTGGGAAGCCTTCAAGCCTCAACACGTTGTTCCTACACCTACATTTCAGCTCATAAAGCCACAACACGCAGGAAAATGTCACTATGCTAAATACGACACCGTTTCCACAATTTATACAATCAGTTATGCACAGCCACTACTCACCTATGAGCGCAAGATAATGGTGCTCTCGCTCGGCGACACAGCTGATTCTCACCAAGTCCGGCTCGCTCTGATCCACGGGGTTTCCTCCAATCGCCAGCCCGAAGAGCAGGGACAGGACTTGGGGCGGGAGCTCTGACGTCAAAGGCTGCCAGGGTAACCGTTGTTTGACGGCTCCAACGACCGCTCAGAGTAAGACCCGAGGCGCGCTTTTCCCTCCACTTTCGCCTTGGTCCCGCCTCTCTTTTCATTCAGTTCGTTTATACATGTCGGCGGGACGGTGTCGGAATGTTCATCTCCGTACTGGTGCCGAAGAGTCGTATTAGTTTAAATACGGCACCGATGTTTACTGCTAGTAAAGTACATGATGGGAAATTTGAAACGAATGAAAGTGTCGCTCACATTTTCATGTCTTGGGAGTGGCAAGGGGGACGCGCCCACAGAGCCATGTTCGCACGCTTGTGAAATGGCTCGTGTGGCTCGAAGGTGTAGCGCTCCAAGTAAACCAGCCAATACCAAACATTATAATATACTTATAAATATAATTTCACAACCACCACAGGTTATTAATACTTTCGTTTTGCGCATTCAACTATTTATCTTCCTTAGTGACAGCCTAAGCTTTTCAATTTAACTGTTATTGTGACACTGATGTATGACTAACATTTAAAGGCAGTCACTAAGGAGGATAGTAAATGCAGACCAAGATACTGAAAATGGTACACATCCTAAATAAATAACGTTTTTACACATATATTCGAAAATGTCTGTGCTTAAGGTTTCCCTTTCAAGTTGTGCTTTAAACAAGGTACTTCACATGAGGAGGGCAGTAGGTTGCGTACTGGTTAGAGCCACTGCCTATGGACTCTGCTGTAGTACCCATAAGGAAGTATTTACTAAATTACTCTGGTAAAATTTCCCACCTTTGTAAAGGAGTAAAGCAACAGTTAAATGACTAACTGTAAATGTTGCAGCTTCAGTCAGATTCAGCTAAAGATAAAATGACCACTGCAAAAAAAATTGAGCATTATAAAATTAAGTACATTAATATGGTATTAAATAATAGGTGGGTGTAGATCACATATTGAGGTTTTTATGGATACATAAGTAATATCAATCTGAAATGTTACATGTGCAAATAAAATTAAATCACAGCAAAGGAAACATTTATCAGTGCTTTATGTGCAGTATTTGTACATTTTTAGTCTATATTTTAGTACTGAACTGATGTTTATATCATGCTTGAGTTGAGGAATTAATTTTTTTTCTTCAGAAGAATTAGTTTAACTGGTTAAGTATATTTAATGTATACAGATCAAATTATAGCATTGTGTTTTTATCTTTTTGAATGCTTTAGGTTAATTAATTTCCTCATGCAGTTTCATGTATTGCTTTTGATAGCTGCTTGTCCAGTACTAGGGTGTGGTTGTCCAGACCCATTTATTTATATACATTTATACTGCTGTTACACTTGTGGTAAATTCATTTTGCCAAATCTGGCACAGTAGTTGCTTGTGTTCTAAACATTTAGTAAATAATCTGTCTGACAGCAAAAATCTGTCACTGTCTGGCAACACCCCAACATTTTAAGCATTGTGCTGGAATGCTACCAAAGCAGCACAAAGTTTGTATGCATTTATTATATTATCTCTGTGTTACTATTGACTAACATTTGAAGTATGCTGGTCGCAGGAAGGAAGGAGTGGGTTGTCATGGAAGGAAGAGGCCAAAAAAAAAAAAAAAAAAAAACATGCATTCACTGTTGCGAATCATGACCAATTGTAAGAGCCAAAGGAAGTCAGTGCTGAATATTTATTAGGGGAAGTTCTAAAAATAAAGGATAATTCCTTCCTTTCCTTTTAGTTTTAAAGCAGTTAATCATGTTAATATTTACCTTATTCTAAAAAGAGAAGGTTTGTACTTCTCTCTCCTGTTCAAAAATATTACCAAAAAAGTTTCAGTAGTATCAAATTGTAGTACACATATTGATAAAAATGCACAAAACAATCATTGAAGTTACTTTCATGTATATTTTCCAACCCAATATCAATGTTATTAAATATAAGTAACTTTATAGTTAACTAATTTTTATTACTATAACCAATTTTTTAAGAGGCTTATTCCATGTAGGGGAAACTGTACACAGAGTTGCTAGTTTATTAGGTACACCCTCCCACCTTCACACAAATCATACATCACATGACTGCAGTGTATGGTACAAATCAATCAGACCAGCACTTCTGGTGTTCAACTGAGCTTTGTGACGGGCAAAATGAGTGACTTCGGTGACTTAGAACATGGCGTGATGACTTTGGCCAGTGGGTTCATCTCCGAAGCAGCAACTTTCCCATTCTTTTAATTTTAAAGGTTCACAGAAAATGGTGCAAAAAAAGCAAGAAGTACTAGTAATTGAAGATTATGTTGGCAAAAACAGTTAATGGATCAGAGGGGTTAAAGGGGAATGTTGAGACATCCAAACTCAACATGGGTTTTCAAAATGTTATTTTAGATAATTCCACTTCTCACACTTCGTCTCAAATGGGCTACAGCAACCGAAGACCATGTGGGGCACTCATGCTGTCAATGAAAAACAAGAAAGTACATCTCCAGTGGGCACAGGAGCATCAAAACTGGGCCATTGAGGAGTGAAAAAAAGTTGCCTGGTTGGATGAACCCCAAGTCCATTTTGCATCATGCTGATGGAAAGATCAGTTTGTCACAATCCTGCCTGGCAGCAGTGTGACTGTGTGGGGAATGTTGAAGAATGCCTGAATGGCTAAGTATATCTGAACATTGTTACTAACCAAGTTCAACCCTTCATTCCTACAGTTTATCCACATTCAGATGGACACTTCCAGCATGATAATGCGGCATGTCACAAGGGATGCATCATTGCTAAATGATTCCAGGAACATGGCAGTGAGCTTTTATTGCTTCAGTCACCTGCACAGTCTCCAGATCTCAACCCGATGAAGCATCTTTGGAATGAGGTGGAAAGGGCTGCCACACCAAGACTGTGCAGTTGTGCAATCGGTAGGAACTGTGCAATGCAATTATTTCTGCATGGTACTACATTCCTGTCACGTCCAGCATCTTGTAGAATCCATGTTCAGACAAATTCATACTGTTTTGATGTCCAAAGGAAACACATGCTATTAAACAGGTGTACCTAATAAACTGGTTATTCAGTGTAACCTAAACTGAATTTATGCCATCAAACTTTTAGCTCTCACAAAGTGTCTTATAAGCATGGTCAATATTGCAAAAACTATCCATCTTCAACACCTTTGTTTTACAAGCACAGAATGTGTAAAAGTATACCAACTCCCCATGGCTGTTTGAGGGAAAGAAGCCACTTCCTCTGTCAGCCACTGGGTGTGGTTTTATTGTACCTCAGCCCTTCAATTGATTATTTTTACCTAAGGTTTTTAATCTGCTTGGTAGTTAAACTAATATTTTGATTATTGGTCAGAACCAGACCTGGGTGATTTGATTTTGAGCTTTTCAGCATCAGACTGGATGGCATCTTCAACACAGATCTAAGTGGGAAGCGTGCCAGTTAGTTACAATTTATGTTTCAACAGATACCGGTGACATACGTAACTACTAATTATGCATTCACAGAACTGTAGGACTGACTTTTTACATGAAAGACAAATACTCTAGAAAATCCTCATAGATATGAACTGTACAGGCATGTTGCCTTCTGACCTGGACTGAGGGAATTATGAGCTGGAATAATGAACCATATTGCATACTCTGATGTGTACATGGGGCGGACACATTTCATAACAATAAGGACATAAGTTAGCAAAGTGGTAAGAACCTTTGGACTTATTTGAATTCCACCCGTCTTTGCTGTCATTTTGCAAAAAAATGCTCACCCCAAACTGATCCAGCCAAATTACCCAATTGTATACAACGGGTAAATACACTTTTCAGCCACAACATTAAAACCACTGACAGGTGAAGAGAATAATATTGATTTTCTCACTACAATGGCACCTGTCAAGGGGTGGGTAGATACATTAGGCAGCAAGTGAAGTTGATATGTCGGAAGCAGGAAAAATGGGCAAGCGGAAGGATCTGAGCGACTTTGACAAGGACTAAATTCTGATGGCTAGGGGACTGGGTCAGAGTATGTCAAAAACAGCAGCCTGTTTTGTGGGTGCTTCCCGGTACGCAGTGGTTAATACCTACAGTACCAAAAGTAGTCCATGGAAGGACAACCAGTAAACTGGTGACAGGGTCACGAGCACTCAATGTTCACTGATGCCTATCTGGTCCGATCACACAGAAGAGCACCAATTGCTGAAAACCTTAATGCTTGCCATGATGGAAAGGTGTCAGAACACCCAGTGCAGAAACACAGATCAGAGTGCCCCCATCCATTGACAAAATCGGCTACAATGGGCACGTGAGCATCAGAAGTGGACCATGGAGCAGTGGAAGAAGGTGGCCTGGTCTTTCTTTTGGATGATGTGGATGACCGGGTGCGTGTGCATCGTTTACCTGGGGAAGAGATGGCAGCAGGATGCACTATGGGAAGAAGGCAGTGTGATGCTCTGGGCAATGTTTTGCGGGGCAAGCTTGGGTCCTGGCATTCATGCGGATGTTACTTTGACCCATACCACCTACCTAAACACTGTTGCAGACCACTTACACCTCTTCATGACAATGATATTCCCTGAAATTGTTCAGAAATTGCAGAAATTGTTCAGGAATCTTTTGAGGAACATGACAAAGAGTTCAAGGTGTTATCTTAGCCTCCAAATTCCAAATCTGATTGAGCATCTGTGGGATATGCTGGAAAAACAAGTCTGATCCATGGAGGCCCCACCTCGCCCCTCTACTTCTGCCGCTAGTTTACTATATCTGAGCTTCTTCCTCTCATGAGCATCGTCCACCGATCCTTCCCACGGAACCGTGAGTTCTATAAAATAAACTACCCGCTGGCTTGCTGACCACAGCACCATATCTAGTCTCATGCTTGTACTAACTATTTCCTGGGGCACCACTAACCTTCCTCCCAGGTCAACCTGCATTTCCCAGTCTCTACTGCCCCTTACTTCACCTATCTCCTTCCTACCTCCGCCTCGCCTACCCTCCTCCCCCTCCCTAATAAACTGAAACTGTACCACTCTACTTCTAGCCTCATGTCCCGACCATACCTGCATCCTCCAGTCTTCAACGGCCGCAGCCAGGCACCTTAGCACCTGGTTATGTCTCCACGTATACCTACCCAGCGCTAAACTATCCTTACATTCAACTAAAATATGTTTCACCGTCCCTACCTCCGAGCACAGATGACAAGCGGAGTCCTCACTCCCCCCACTGCTTCAGGTACTGAGGCGATGGCAGCACATCATAAACAGCTCCTAACAGGAACCTTATTTGATATGTATCCATACTCCACAGCTCCTTCCAGCTCAGCCTCCTCCTCTCGACCCCCTCCCAATTCACCCACTGTCCCTGATTTCCCCGTGAGACTGCCCTGACACACCTCTTTATTTCCTCCTGCCGACGCACCTGCTCTATTACCAACCTCCTTCTCTCTGTCGGGCCTGCCTTACTCCACATAGGGTCTCCTAACCGACAACCTAGACCTTCCCTCCCTTGCTGTACCTTCCCGACCATCTCCAGCTGCCTTAAGTCTGCCTTAGCTTCCTCTACCGCCCATCTCACGTCCCACTTTATACCTGTTGCTATCCTGGGTACCAAGCCCTTTACAACCTCATCCCTACTACCTGACAGCTGCAATTCTAACCATACCTTTGCACACTTAAATTCCTCTGTTAAGCTTGAAAGTGGCAGCTGCAGAACTCTTTTCCCGTACAGAGCCACACTACTTAAACACAGAGGAACCCCCAGCCACTTTCTAATGTAGGAGCTGATCAGCCTCTCCAGCTTCTCCACCTTCGTGACTGATGCCTCATACATAGTTAGTAGCCACATCACCCTTGGGAATAGGCCAAACTTTAAGCATCAGAGCTTCAGTTTTCCTGGCAGCCCTGAATTCTCTATCTTCTGTAAACCATCTACTACACTTCTCTTAAGCTGCTCCACCTGATCCACATGAGTTAGCTCTCTAGTGTACCACCTCCCTAAACTCTTTACTGGCTTCTCTAACACTGATGGGATCTCCTCATTATCCACCAGAAAACTAATTTTCTCTACCTTCCCTTTGACCAGTGAGATGTTCTGGGACTTTGCTGGTTTAATCTTCAAACCTGCCCACTTCAAGTTCTCATCCAGCTTTCCTAACAGCCGCCTCGCGCAAGCCGCTGTTGTGGTCACCAGCGTCATGTTGTCCATGTAAGCCCTAACTGGGGGAAGACGGAGCCCATCTGGCCGTCTCTCTCCACCTACTACCCAACTTGAAGTCCTAATTACTAACTCTAGAGCCATAGTGAATGCTAGGAGGGAAATGGTGCAGCCTGCCATGATCCCCATTCCCAGCCTCTGCCAGGCTGTTGTGTAATCTGCCGTGGTAAAGCACATCCTAGCATCCTGAAAGTACAGTCATGGCCAAAAGTTTTGAGAATGGCACAAATACTGGTTTTCACAAAGTTTGCTGCTTCAGTTTTTATGATGGCAATTTGCATATACTCCAGAATGTTATGAAGAGTGATAAATTGAATTGCAAAGTCCTTCAACCATTTATCGGATCATCAAGAACTTCAAGGAGAGAGGTTCAACTGTTGTGAAGAAGGCTTCAGGGCGCCCAAGAAAGTCCAGCAAGCGCCAGGACCGTCTCCTAAAGATGATTCAGCTGCGGGATCGGGGTGCCACCAGTGCAGAGCTTGCTCAGGAATGGCAGCAGGCAGGTGTGAGTGCATCTGCACGCACAGTGAGGCGAAGACTTTTGGAGGATGGCCTGGTGTCAAGAAGGGCAGTAAAGAAGCCACTTCTCTCCAAGAAAAACATCAGGCACAGGCTGATATTCTGCAAAAAGTACAGGGATTAGACTGCTGAGGACTGAGGTAAAGTCATTTTCTCTGATGAAGCCCCTTTCCGAATGTTTGGGGCATCTGGCAAAATGATTGTCCGGAGAAGAAAAGGTGAGCGCTACCATCAGTCCTGTCTCATGCCAACAGTAAAGCATCCTGAGACCATTCATGTGTGGGGCTGTTTCTCATCCAAGGTAGTGGGCTCTCTCACAATTTTGCCTAAGAACACAGCCATGAATAAAGAATGGTACCAAAACATCCTATGACAGCAACTTCTTCCAAACATCCAAGAACGGTTTGGTGAAGAACAATGCCTTTTCCAGCATGATGGAGCACCGTGCCATAAGACTAAAGTGATAACTAAGTGGCTCGAGGAACAAAACATTGAAATTTTGGGTCCATGGCCAGGAAACTCCCCAGATCTTAATCCAATTGAGAACTTGTGGTCAATCCTCAAGAGGCGGGTGGACAAACAAAAACCCACAAATTCTGACAAACTCCAAGCATTGATTATGAAAGAATGGGTTGCCATCAGTCAGGATTTGGCCCAGAAGTTGATTGACAGCATGCTAGGGCGAATTGCAGAGGTCTTGAAAAAGAAGGGCCAACACTGCAAATATTGACTCTTTGCATAAACGATGTAATTGTCAATAAAAGCCTTTGAAACTTATGAAATGCTTGTAATTATACTTCAATACACCACAGAAACAACTGACAAAAAGATCTAAAAACATTGAAGCAGCAAACTTTGTGAAAACCAGTATTTGTGCCATTCTCAAAACTTTTGGCCATGACTATATACATATAAAAAAAATTTTTTAAGAACTTATAGTAGCATTTTGGATATTTATACTTATTTATATTTATTTATTGTATATTCTATTTACTTAACATGGTTATCACTACTGTTGCTTACTTCCCTTTTTGTTATGTGTTTTCCTGCTATTTGTGTCCTAGTGGATTGCACAATTGCAACATAAGCAATTTCTTTCAGGATAATAAAGTCTTTATGATTCTGATTCATTTCAGCTAATTCGGAAGTAATTTTGTTAAACTGCCAATGCAAACATTTATTATGTTTTGTAAATGTAAGGCTCGGTGCAGTGTATTTGATTTACATATTGTAAACATGCAAATGGAATCATGTAAACGCTACAAAGTTGAGCCACCTCTGAGGTTCACAAATTTGAAAAGTCACGCAGTTCTGACACATCACACAGAAAAAGACACACTGACAAAAAGCCAAGAGCTTGAGCGCATGTAGTGGACAAAGATACTAAAATGTACTTATCTGAAGCATCTAATAGCTCATATTTTTTACATGGAATTCCGCACATGCATCCGCATTTCCTGTATCCAGCAATTTGATTTGAAAGCACTATGAATGGCAATGCAGTTTCCATGTATTTTAATTACTATTCTACCACCTGATGTTTGCATATTAAAATGACCTCTCATGACCGCTGTTACAGTTAAATATTGCTAGCATTTAGGAGACCAACCGAGTATTTAATTTGGGGGAGAGGGCAATTCATTGCCCATGTGACACTGCCATCTCCTGGACACCGACCGCATAACCATGTGCAGTGGAACCCATTGATCCCAGGAAATGTGCACCTGCCATACGGAAATGTTCCTTCAATGCAGTTTTTGCCAAAGCCACGCGTCATGATTTGAATTAGTTCAGTTAAAACGCATTTTGTAGAGGAAAAATGCATTTTAGATATGGTAAAGTCAGTTAGTAGATGTCCATCTTTTTAATCACTATTAAAAGCGATTAAAAACACTACAAAAACACTATAGAGAAGTTTGCGCATACATTTCCACCTTGAAAAGCATTCCGTTTACCCTGTTTATTGTGCCACAACAATTTTTTTCTGCGTTTTCCATGGGATGAAAAATGGTTTCAATTTCAGAGACGCTTCGCTGGATGTTGCTGGAAGTGGATCAGAATATGTACACTTCACGTACAAGATAACACACGACTTAAATGCCCTTCACAGAAACCGAAGTGTAATTAATCTTTGTGTAAACACGGGCGCAATAGGGCTGACGTGGAAACGATCTTGCGGAAAATTATAAAGGCGGTCGTGCAGCGAGCGCAGTTGTTCGCCTGACGGCAGCCTGAGCGCAGGACACCTGTCACCGCCTTTTTCGGCAGTCCATTTGTCCCGTCTGAACTCAACTCAAGGTTACAGGTACGTCACGTCACTTCACACTGCATGGACCAGGTAATCAGCTGGAATTTGGAACGGCCCAGCATGACTGCCACCCGCGCTTCGCCCATGTTTCGCGCTGCCGCGTCAACCTCTTCCGCCAAAAGTGACGTAGTTCTTCCGCGACGGGGAGGTGTTAGCTCCACCCCTCACCATAGTCTGGCGGGTGGTGGCGCCGGGTGGCTCGCGCGGTAGGCAGCTCGCGGGGACAGCTCTTGCTTCGGTGGACTTGAGCTTCGTGAGGAGGGGGGCGCTGCGGCAGGTAGGCACATGGCCGGCGTTCGTTTCGTCTTGTGTTCACCGGTAAAGTTCGTCCTTTCGTTCAGCGAGGCTGGATTATTACTACATTTACTGTATAGCCTTCACGCAGGGGTGTGTTGAAAGCAGCGGTGGCTTGTCAAGTCCACCGCGGAGGCTGGAAGACTACTAGCAGGAGCGCCGAGTGGTTCACGCAGTGGTGTGGAAACTAGGCTTGGAAACAAGTTCCTTTCCGTGATGTGCCTGTTCGTCTAAGTAATAAATGTTAGCTTTTATGGTGAAATATTTGTGCTGGCCGTTTATCTTTCCCCCGTGTATCTTGTTATTTCTGTGAAACAGCTCGGTGCTTGTAGTGACCTGCCCGTTGCTCGGGGTTTCAGCTTGACTTCCTTTAGTCCTCTTGCTAGTCGCCCATACCGAATGACTGATCTTATGGAGTCTTATAATATTTTTAGCTCCATTTTAGCGTAGGCAGCTTGACCAAGTACTAGTTGGTATGCATTTAATGTTTTGCTCGTCAATGTGGCAGTTTATTTCTGGTTAATGTCAGCTAAACTCCAGCCCAACCTCATGTTTTCTTATCTATGGAAAATGATAAAGCTCGAGGAAAGGTGGAAAATGTCATTGGAACTTAGTACTGAGCATTATTGTGTACACCTGTCCTTAGAGCTTTCGGCACTCTCCTGAGCAAGCAGCAATGGCCCGTGGGCACCAAAAAATCCAGTCCCAGATGAAGAATGCCAAGAAGCAGGCTGAGGCAAAGAAGTCCAAGGGGCATGACCAGAAGACCGCAGCTAAAGCTGCTCTGGTTTACACCTGCTCTGTTTGCAAAGTAAGGTGATGGACAGTGGAAGAATTTTCTCTTAGTGTTGTATAAGTAGTTGAGTTGGTTGTTGTGTGTGTGTGTGGGGGGGTGCTTGTGGATTAAATCCAGAATGCCATTTTACTTTTGGTGTCAATATATGAGGAATTTTTTTCCTAGTGTTTACATTGGAAACCCTTGTGTCTTATCAGTCCCAGATGCCTGACCCAAAAACATTTAAGCAGCACTTTGAGAGCAAGCACCCAAAGTCACCAATGCCCCCTGAGCTGGTGGATGTGCAGGCGTGAGACTTAACCTGGATGCTCAGCAGGAGGAAGACTATAAATTCCCCTCCATTGAGGTGCTTGGTGAGCCTTATGTTAACTGTTGAAGCACAAGTCTGGGATAGATGTGGTAACAATTGAATGACATGGGAGAATGACCAAACTCGATAAAATGGATCAGTGGTCTCTGACTCAATATTTTGAGATGTGGGTATAGGTTGAAATATGACAAATGGAGATCCCAATTAATAGTCTACTTTCCACTACTGTCTTCATATGGCTTAGATAATGTTGGGAATTAAATGAACCCCATGTGTGCTTTTACACTTTTAATTTGATCAGTTAAAATTTTAGAAATGCAGCCTATAGATTGCATGCATGTGAATTTTATGGTGCTTAAAATTATGTGGTTCTGGATCTGACCAGCGTTTATTTTCTTACATCTTGAATAACTGGTCTATGAACATCTTGCGGTCTTTGGTTTAATAAAATCTATAAAATGCATTCCTTGATCTGTCAGTTCCACTGTGTTTCATATGCTTTTATTTTACATGTTAAACAGCTAGAAGTGTTTATGGTATGTCTCGTACAATGCTTATCAGCTCTCAGACTAATGGAACATAACATTTGAGGTATTTTCAACCTAAAACTTGAATCCAGCTATCTGAAGCAAACCTTTTAGCTCATGAACAGCCTGGTTTTAAACAGTGGATTCCTTAGATGATCTCCCCCCCCCCCCCCCCCCGAACCGTTTTTAGTTCTTTGCGAGAGTATAAATGTCCTTCTACTACCTAGCGTTCACAGAAATTTTGTTTGAGTGAAACTAATGTTGCTGTGGATCTTTTCCTACAACTGAAAGACTTGCTGTTCTGGTCATTGTTGGCCCTAAATTTCTGTGAATGTGCAACAAACCTTGCAAGACACTGGCATCCAACTTTTACTTAAACTGGGTCTTTGTGGCCCCCCAGAGCACTCACTAATGTTGGATTCAAAGAAAATTATGGTGGATTTGTCATCTTAAACCTCTGGGGGCCACTACCTGTAAATTTAAATTTTAACACTGTATTAACTGAGCAGCACACAAATGTTAAAGGCTTTAGATGAGGTTTTTCAGAACAAATACAGTGGTGCTGAACTTATTTGAAAACCAGCTTACAACACATAGTTTTGTTTTGAGTTGATCCTTTTTTACTCAAGATAAATGCTGCTTAAACCTACAACAAACATTACTGTATGCATTTGCTGCCTGTACATGAAAATGGTAAATCTCCAGTCTCATTTTTTTTCCATGCTGGAATCACAGCAGTTTCTTCTTTACAGTTGCCTCTCAGTCAGCAGTAGCAGTTTAGTGTGGCTACTTGGAGAATTTGACCTCAAGTCCACAATCTATACCTGCCTTTGAAGGTAATTTTAGTGTATATTCTTGGTTTAGGAATTCAGTAGTGAATTTTTCTAAGCCTTATTCCCCAAAAATGAGTGAAATCCTCAAAAAAAATCTGGAGAAGAGTGTTTTGCAAAGTTAAGAGAATTAGCTTTCAGTGGAGACACTGCTGAAACTTGCTGATAGAGTGGACACACCCAAGAACATGGTATCTAACTGTAGTGTACACAGGTAGATAAACTGGTTTAGTGGAAAAACTGGCTACTGTTTGCATACAACCATGATGTAACCTATGTATCATGTATCTGGGTAGAATTGGAAAAGTGGTTCACATTTGTAAGAAATTGTGTATCTTTCCTGTGTGTTTTAGACATTTTAGTCTAAAAGGAAATGTGACTCCAATATATTCTGCATTCGCTACTTTGGATGTGGGGAGTGTGTGTGTGTGTGTGTGTGTGTGTGTGTGTGTGTGTGTGTGTGTGTGTGTGAATTTCATTACTTTCAGTACCTTTTCCTCAAATGACAATCTCTTAAATGTTTTATAATCCTATTGATTTCAACACATTCATTCAATAGTTGGTGCTGTTTCTTCAATACCTGGGCTATTCAGGTGTGTATTTGAATCCAGTTCACACTGTGGAGTCTACATTACATTCTCCCGAGTCAGTGGGTTTCCTCCTACAGTTTAAAGATAAAGTATGTGTTTCAGGTAACTGGTCACACTAAATTACCCTTTGTATGTACTCCTGCCCAGGGAGTACCCTTTTGCCCAGTGACTCCAGGATAGGCTCCAAACTACTGCAGCCCTGATTGTGACAAGTGGTTAATGAAAATGAGAGAAAGAATTAATGAAGAGAAACCAGAGTGAATTGAATTCTGCAATTGGCATTGGTGAAGTTCATATGAAATAGGCTAAGGCTTAATTTGCAAGTCTGCTGGGAGCAAATGTGTGTGAAAATAAGCACTACACTCCATGTGGAATCCACTCAGAATGGACAGAAATAGTGCTGGTACATCACAAACTGCACATCTTCTGCTCTAGTTTGCTTTAGAACCCTTGGTGTTGGCACTTAAATTTGACATTGCAATATAATTGCTGTTGAAACTATATTTGCCATATTGCAGCAGCTTAAAGAATTTTGAGATAATTTAACATTGTACTATTAAGAAACCTATGTAGCAATAAAAATAATAGGAATTTATGTTAATATTTTGACCCTTTGTTGCATAGTTCTGTTTCAGTCACATAGAGATGCATATACTGTATAACAGCAGTGATTTTGTATTTGTGTCTTACAATGTAACACTATCTACATGTATACTGATCATCCACAACATTAAAACCAGCTGCCTAATATTGTGTAGGTCCCCATCATGCTGCAAAAACAGCTCTGACCCATTGAGGCCTGGAGTCTGCAAGACCTCTGAAGGTGCCCTGTGGTATCTGGCACCAAGAAGTTAGCAGCAGTTCCTTTAAGTCCTGTAAGTTGTGATGGGTGAAGTGATCTATCAATATGGGGTGAATAGGTTTGGGGTAGAGCAGGTTAGGAGGGTACAGGGCCAGCAGGGGGAAAAGTCAAGGAGACAGAGGGAAATTGTCAGGCTAGTGAGGGAGAGGAGGCAGTTAAAAAAGCAGTGGAAAAAGGCTACGGAAGAGGAAAGGCAGGGGATAGAGGTGTTGCAGGAGGAGGTTAAAGGTAGGTTGATAATACTTAGGAGGGTAAAATATTTAAGGAGGAAGAGGAAGAAGAAAGAGAGGGTGAGGGCTGGTTTTTATAGAGATCCATTTAGGTTTGTGAAGGGGTTGTTTAGTCAAGAGAGGAAGGGAAAGCTAGAGGTGTCCAAACAGGAGTTGGAGAGGTATTTAGAGGGTACTTATTCAAGCGCAGGGGAGGTTGGGGAGAGGGGCCTCCCATTAGATATGCCACCATTGGGAGAAATAGAATTTGAATTTGATGTTAGTCCACCAAAGTGGAGTGAGGTGCAGGGTGTGGTAAGGCGTGCAAAGGTCTCATCCGCCCCAGGGCTGAGTGGGGTCCCCTACCGGGTATATAAATGTGCGCCTGATGTACTCAGGTTATTGTGGAAGTTGTTTAGGATAGTGTGGAAGAAGTAGGTTATTCCAAAGGCCTGGTGTAGGGCAGGGGGGTTGTTTTTACCAAAAGAGAAGGTATCTATAGAGATAGGGCAGTTTAAACCGATATGTCTGTTAAATGTAGAAGGTAAGATATTCTTTAGTGTAGTGGCACAGAGGCTGTCAGATTATTTGGTGAAAAATAAACTGATCGATACCACAGTCCAGAAAGCGGGGGTCCCAGGTTTCTCGGGATGCTTACAGCATACTAGTGTGATATGGCATCAGATTCAGGAAGCCAAGCGGGAGAAAAGGGACTTGCATGTGGTGTTTTTAGACCTAGCAAACACCTTTGGCTCTGTGCCACACAGTCTTATCTGGGGTGCATTTGACTGTTTTAGAGTTCCAGGCCAGATAGCTGGCTTAGTGAAGGAGTACAGTCATGGCCAAAAGTTTTGAGAATGGCACAAATACGGTTTTTCACAAAGTTTGCTGCTTCAGTGTTTTTAGATCTTTTTGTCAGTTGTTTCTGTGGTGTATTGAAGTATAATTACAAGCATTTCATAAGTTTCAAAGGCTTTTATTGACAATTACATCAAGTTTATGCAAAGAGTCAATATTTGCAGTGTTGGCCCTTCTTTTTCAAGACCTCTGCAATTTGCCCTAGCATGCTGTCAATCAACTTCTGGGCCAAATCCTGACTGATGGCAACCCATTCTTTCATAATCAATGCTTGGAGTTTGTCAGAATTTTTGGGTTTTTGTTTGTCCACCTGCCTCTTGAGGATTGACCACAAGTTCTCAATTGGATTAAGATCTGGGGAGTTCCTTGGCCATGGACCCAAAATTTCAATGTTTTGTTCCTCGAGCCACTTAGTTATCACTTTAGCCTTATGGCACGGTGCTCCATCATGCTGGAAAAGGCATTGTTCTTCACCAAACCGTTCTTGGATGTTTGGAAGAAGTTGCTGTCATAGGATGTTTTGGTACCATTCTTTATTCATGGCTGTGTTCTTAGGCAAAATTGTGAGAGAGCCCACTACCTTGGATGAGAAACAGCCCCACACATGAATGGTCTCAGGATGCTTTACTGTTGGCATGAGACAGGACTGATGGTAGCGCTCACCTTTTCTTCTCCGGACAATCATTTTGCCAGATGCCCCAAACATTCGGAAAGGGGCTTCATCAGAGAAAATGACTTTACCTCAGTCCTCAGCAGTCTAATCCCTGTACTTTTTGCAGAATATCAGCCTGTGCCTGATGTTTTTCTTGGAGAGAAGTGGCTTCTTTACTGCCCTTCTTGACACCAGGCCATCCTCCAAAAGTCTTCGCCTCACTGTGCGTGCAGATGCACTCACACCTGCCTGCTGCCATTCCTGAGCAAGCTCTGCACTGGTGGCACCCCGATCCCGCAGCTGAATCATCTTTAGGAGACGGTCCTGGCGCTTGCTGGACTTTCTTGGGCGCCCTGAAGCCTTCTTCACAACAGTTGAACCTCTCTCCTTGAAGTTCTTGATGATCCGATAAATGGTTGAAGGACTTTGCAATTCAATTTATCACTCTTCATAACATTCTGGAGTATATGCAAATTGCCATCATAAAAACTGAAGCAGCAAACTTTGTGAAAACCAGTATTTGTGCCATTCTCAAAACTTTTGGCCATGACTGTATATATATTCTGTATGTACATTCAGGTGTAGTATCGCACGTTCAGAAACATTTATCAGGGTTTGATACTGGTGGAAGAATAAGCACGGAGTTATTGCACATCAGAGTTTATGTGTGCATCTTCTTTTTCTTTCGGCTGCTCCCATTAGGGGTTGCCACAGCAGATCAATTGTTTCCACTTCTTACTGTCCTCTGCATCTTTCTCCGTCACACCCACCACCTGCATGTCCTCCTTTACCACATCCATAAACCTCCTCTTAGGCCTTCCTCTCTTCCTCTTGCCTGGCAGCTCCATCCCTAGCATCCTTCTCCCGATATATCCAGAATCTCTCCTCTGCACATGTCCAAACCAACGCAATCTCACCTCTGTGACTTTGTCTCCAAACCGTCTAACCTGTGCTGACCCTCTAATATACTCATTCCTAATCCTGTCCATCCTCGTCACACCCATTGCAAACCTTAACATCTTTAACTCTGCCACCTCTAGCTCTGCCTCCTGTCTTTTGCTCAGTGCATCTCCAACCCATAAAGCATAGCTGGTCTCACTACCATCTTGTAGACCTTCCCTTTCACTCTTGCTGGTACCCTTCTGTCACAAATCGCTCCTGATGCTCTTCTCCACCCACTCCACCCTGCCTGCACTCTCTTCTTCACCTCTCTTCCACACTCCCCATTACTCTGGACTGTTGATCCTAAGTATTTAAATTCACCCACCTTCGCCAACTCTATTCCCTGCATCCTCACCATTCCTCTGTCCTCCCTCTCATTTATGCACATGTATTCTGTCTTAGTCCTACTGACCTTCATTCCTCTTCTCTCTAGAGCATATCTCCACCTCTCCAGGGTCTCCTCAACCTGCTCCCTACTCTCACTACAGATCACAATGTCATCCACAAACATCATAGTCCACGGTGACTCCTGTCTGATCTCATCTGTCAACCTGTCCATTACCATTGCAAACAAGAAAGGACTCAAAGCTGATCCTTGATGTAATCCTTGAAAGCATCCGTCACTCCTACCGCAGACCTCACCACTGTCTCACTGTCCTTGTACATATCCTGTACCACTCTTGCATACTTTTCTGGCATACCCAACTTCCTCATACAATACCACAGCTCCTCTCTAGGTACCCTGTCATATGCTTTCTCTAAGTCCACAAAGACACAATGCAACTCCTTCTTACCTTCTCGGTACTTCTCCATCAACACCCTCAGAGCAAACATCGCATCTGTAGTACTCCTTCTTGGCATGAAGCCATACTGCTGCTCACTAATTGTCACCTCCCTTCTTAACCTAGCTTCCACTACTCTTTCCCATAACTTCATGCTGTGGCTGATCAATTTTATCCCTCTGTAGTTACTACAGCTTTGCACATCACCCTTATTCTTAAAAATTGGTACCAGAGAGTTTATGTGTGCATATGTTTAATTTTATTTAACTGAGTCGTTTCATTTTGAGAGGGATTTTTGTGGAAAGTTTAATTATTAGGAGCACAATAAATAAGTCGCATGTTTTTAAAGATTCCAAATCTTTTATGGTTCTCTCATAATTTGGTGTATGGTGCAAGCAACCAATATTGTAACAGACATACTACTGACACTGTCTGAATGTTGTCCCTGTCACTTTATTATGATTGTGGAAACCAGTGTGGTTAGATAGGATTTCAAGTATTAGGTCATATCTTGACACTTGAATCAACAGGCTATAGCCAGCATGCCTCATCGTAACATTAAATAGCAAGGAAAATCGGTCACTTTTTGTGTGTTAGACACAAAGGCGCCGTTTGCAAGTCAAAGGGTGAACCACCTCTCTTGAACTGTAAACAGTATATAAATTAGTTTATTCTTCACATTACAACAGGCCTGGATACGTCGACACACCTTTTTTTAAGTTAGTTCCCACAGGGACACCTGCATGGGATCACTTGCCAGTATTCATTTACTTGTGGTGTATATTTCATCATACAAGCTCCAGCATCATTTACTTTTGGAAGATGTTCTGAAGATGGCTGTTGTTTTAGGTGATGTCCACAGTACATTCTCAATTAAAGTGTTAAATCCAGCTTGCAAGAAGGATAAGCTTCATATTTGGAAGTTGCAAAACGTGACATGCCTCACTGGGTCAGCTTCAAAATAATGTAATGTGATCCAGTACACTAGGTTGGTCCCACACCAAATCATAGTGCAATGTGACAATTTACCCTGTCTCCATTATAGACAAATTTCATCGTCTGCTCACAGATTAGAAATAATAGAACAGAACTGACTGTCTGTTAGCATGTATTTCAAATTAATCATAGGTTATCCCTTGCCAATGAAAAATAGAACAATATTTTATTAAGTCAGAAGTTATATGTTTGGGTGTCAAAATTTTGAGGAAGAAAGTCAGGGGTCCAGTCAAATGGGGACTGAATGGTTTCAGCTCGTCCAGGTCCGATATCATCCAATCAGCTAATATAGCTTTGTTAACAGTATTTTTTATTTTTAATTGTTTGATGCTGCCGAGTGACAAAAACCAACTTCACTCCCTCAGAAGAACCCCAAGTCATGGTTCAGAGATGAGTCACCAAATAGCTTCTGTGAGTCGTATAGGTTTAACTTGTCCTTAACTCAACGCAGTAATAGTTCAACCTTGAGCCATGACTCTCATAAACTACCCCACACCCTGAGTTTTAAAGGCCCAACCCTTATTTAGCAACACCTTCTGCTCTGAAGCAACACAGAATGCACCGTCACACCTGTTTAGTATTGGCACTGCTTATATTCCAGAGTAGTAGTTCAATGATCACATTTTGGAACATCAGTACCTGGTAATTTCCATCTCATAAGTATTCCCCCTGAAAACATGGAATACAGCTACATCAGTTCAATCGTTTGTTTTGTAAAAAAAGTTAGTAAATGTGTCTTGGTCACTAGTTGTTCAGCTCTTAGAGACCTTTAATCTAGAGTGCAATGAAGTAGGTCAACCTTCTGATTACTTTTAGGAGCTACAGGTGACATTTCAGAGTGCTGAGACTGTACTTCAATCATTTTATGTCAGTTGTTAATGACGGATGACACAGTGATGCAGCAGGTAAAGCACATGCCTCAAAAGTGAACGAGCTGTGTGACTGGACGTAGGTTTGAATCCCACTCAGTGTGTGAGGGTGTATATTGTCCCAGTGTTGAAGGACTCCCTTTTTGTACTACGATTCAAAGATGTTTTCAGGCAAACTGGTGACTCTGAACTGTCTTTAATGCACGTGAGACAGCGAATGTATGTTTGGCATCCCATTCAGGGGGTATCGTGCCTCATCCAGAGTTTTTGTGGGACGGGCTATGGGTCACTGAGATCCTACATTGGATGAGTGGTTATTCATAATGAATGATCTTGTCATCTTGTTAGATCTTTAATGGCCAAAAAGGTTTTACTGTGCCCCACTGTACAGCTTTAGTCTATTTATATGCATGAAATGCTATCAGGGTGAGAAAAATTCCCTAGCAATGGAAGGTGTTGTGTTTCTCTAGTGTTCACATCACAAAGAGAGTGGAAATTCCTCCAGTACTTTGTCAAATACTTTGTATCACTTCCAGCGGCGAGAGCAACAGACAATGAATAACAATACGCAAAACCACTGGCTGTTCTGTCTCAGAGGGGATTGTCAAGCACCTTGGTCAACACTATATTATGTACATATTAAGGAAAAAATGTTGTCTCAAAAACAAATTCACTGTTAGTAGAAATAATGACATAAGTAACTGCTGTTAATAAGGGTGATGAAAAACAGCAACAGCAATATTAGCAAAAAAGTTTTTGTAAGCCAGGGTTTCTCTATTTGTCTCGGTCTTACCAACATCACCCTGCAGTGTTCTCTTTTGGCATCTGAAACCACTCCTACGATATTCATATGAGGATTTATAGTTTCCGGTGTGAATTTCTGCAAGGCGAATGGTCACCCCTGTGAGCAACAAGTGAGCTCACTACTGGAGCAGGATGAGGTGTCAGGCCTAAGGCTTTTTGAAAGGAAAAACGTCCAGCTTTAAGGTACTATAAGGCTACTGGGAATCCTATATACCTCATTATTGTCCCTGTAAAAGGTAGGATGCTATAACTGCACACTGATATTTTATTCCTGTCTTTTTCTGAAACAATGTGTCTCTTGATCCATCTTTTAGGAAATGGTAGGACCGGTTGTCCTGATACCCAAAACAGTCTTACAATTTCATTGCCATGTGGGCAGGACAGAGGGCTGTATAGAGGTTACATTTATTTATTTTAAGTTGAAAAAGCTGCAAAATTGTACATTTTGGTTGATCTGGAAAAGCAGAAGCCCATCACCTGTACAGAACTTTGTGACTCATTAATTTTTGTTTTATAAAATTGCACATTAAACTTGATGCTGTGAGTGAAAAAAAAATGCAACTTTTGTCAGAAGATTCAAAGGGATGATGAAATAATACGCAATGTTGAAAGGAAACTTCTCACTGCCTAATTCAGGGAAAAAATTTTGTTGTCTTTGTTTTTTTATTTAAAAAAACAAAAAAAACAAAAAAAAACATTTATGTTGTAGGAGCCCCTCCTAATTTTGCTGTATCAGTTTACAAAAGTAAAAGGTTTCAGCAAAGGAGTAAAAATATATAATAGATGGCTGAAAAAGCTGTTCTGTGACTGAAGAAATGGATGAAAGGGGAAGTTCATCTTTCAAACTCCTTACTTCTGCTGCACTGAGCAGATGCCTCTAATGTGACATGCACATAGGTCTATACACATGTTTGGCCTTGCATTCCTTCTTCTGCCTTAGCTCCCATGTTGTTGTTGAAATGACTTCAAAAGGACCAAGAGAAAAAACGCAAACACTCATCTAGCACAGTTACAGCGCTTGGTTTTCCTCAGGCAAAGTACCGTCTGAACCACTTTTTCAAAAATGCAAATGTCAAATGGTAGTTGTAACGGCGGTCATGCCTCACTGCAGTAGCACGTCAAATGGTCCCTGACCCGAAGAACTTGTTCTGCAGCCAGGATAGCTCTGCAGGACTGGTTTGGAGGACCTTGTAAGTTGGTCCTGGTTGTGCCCCCCACTCTGCCAACACTATGGTCACTTTAAGAACCAGAGGAATTTGTGGTGCACAGATACAGTTCTCCCCTCTCAGGAGCCTTCACCTAAGTCCTGCCTGCCCCCACCCCTGCTATCCCAGGTGAGGTGGGTGCGTCAGCATGGGCCTCAACTGCCTGCATTCCAGTCCGCCTGCACTCGCACCATGTGATTGTTACCAGACGAACAGGTAACGGAGTTCACTACCCTGCCTGGACATGCACTTTTTCCCATGAAACCTCTGACAGGCAAGGCCCTGTTTACATTTTCCTGCAGCAGGATAATGAAATGCAAAACCTGCGATGCAGAGAAACCTTTACATGCATTTCGTGGCGGAATTTGGAGATAAGCAATGACAATTCACTTAGAAGAATAAAGATACAAAAACGTTTTACAGTCACATTCTTGTAAGCGAGGAAACTATCATGAAGGCATTTTAAACTGAATCACTGCATTTCTCCTTCGCTTATGTCAAGAACAATGTCAATGCACAGGGAGAACAACGGAGCAATGGGGCCTCTAGCTGACTCAAACTTCCCCCCAAAAAAGGGGGTCCCTTCTTATGTTTCTTTCACTGAAGTCAAGGTGATGACAGACACAAGGAGCTCAAGTAAAGTACGAATGCACGCATTCCTGCTCTCTGTTCTTGTCCAAATATATATCCCCTCCCCAAGGTAAAAAAAAAAAAAGCTCTGGGTGTGAAGCAGTTTTCCACAGGGATGCTCTTTCTCAACACTGCCATTTGCTGGAATTAGACATAATCCCCCTGGATTGTCCAGAAGGAAAGCCTGGAAGAACTTGGAAAAGATGGTCCCACCCATATTTGTCTAATAAGCACCTTCATCCATGTGCCAGAGAGCCCAGGTGCTCAGAGAGACAAATTAGAGAAAGAAAATAATCCTCTGTACAAAAAATGCAAACAAACACGAGCTCAGAGGGAAATGCTGCTGGTGTCACAGCATAATGTGCCACTTACTGTACATCTAGTACAATGCCACAAACAGCAAAACAAGTTTTGCTCACAAAGGTTTGTTTTGCAAAATCTCTCCTGTATCCTGCATGTATGAAAAAATGCACCAAAGCAGCGTCATTAGAAATGCTGCTTCCCTGACACTAATGCCATGCTTTCTAAAATGAGAAGATAGAAGTGGACAGCAGTGGAAGAATGGTAGTAACAGTGAGCTGAGCCATAGCTAACACATTTGAAGTGTACAAAGCAAATCCAAAGGACACATTGGATGTGTTCAGCAGCCCATTACTCCACTGTGCTAAATAAACATGGAAGCATGGGGTCATACCGATCAGACTAAGGCCTGGCAGTTTAAACTGCGGCAGACGGCAGAGATGTTATCAGTCTGTGTCTACATATGAGTATGGCCTGCATTGGCTGAGTACTTTTAATAGCCTCACCCTCAAAACAATGACCCATCGCTGGTGACCTGGGAATTTGCTCAGAACTCTCAGATGAAACACTTATGGACCACAGCCTTTTGTCAAGAGAGGTTTAAAAACTGGCGTAACAGTCCGCTGCATAAAGGAGTTGGTGTTACGTACGTTTCAGAATGGAAATACCAATAAAGCACACTTTAGACCTTTGTATTGTGTAACTGAACATATTAATCATTCCAAACCATTGCCAATTCAAATCCCATGATGGACCAGACTTGTTCAAGATGCTAAATATGAACTGATTTCATAAAAATTCAGCAGCTTCACTGTATGAAAGCAAAGGAATGTGAATAAAATAATCAATGTCAAGTTTTGTTTCTTGTTCTTGTATGAGCTAATGCAAAAAAAGTTGCAAGCTTGACTGAGTTTGCCTTACCACCCAAATAAGTCTTGACCTTAGAACAGTGCCAGGTGTTATGGGGGGGCTGTTTTACCAAATATGCTGATTATATGGTATTGTACTTTGAGAAAACGGCAGTCATTTAAAATCCTGTGATTCCAAGTTTTATTTAAAGCTCTCCCTTATTTCTGCACCAGCACAAGGTGTCCCCGTGCTCTTCTCCGGCTGCAGTGACTGCCACCGCTGTAAAACGAAAAGATCTGAGAAGGAGGCGGTCAAATGCTTGCTTTCCCAGTTTAAGGTGCAGATGTTGCTTGGCTGGTTCTAAGGGTTTTATGTCTTGGTGTTCATGGGTACTGGTGCCTGACACTCACACACTCACACACTCCACTTTCACACGGGAAACGACTGGGTGTTTCTGTGCCTCACAAACGGTTCACTTCAACTGTTCCTTTGCACACTTTTCCCCTCTATTCAAATTTAATTTCTGGATTTGCCATTCTGCACAGGCTCTGCTTTGCAACGCAGTTTCCTTATTGATTCATTTTGTTCGGCAAGGGAATATTTTCACTCCTGTTTAAGGTGACCGAAACAAACTTTTTATGTAGCTCTTTCTCTGGCGGTGCATCGCCATCCTATCCAACGTCATATTGTCAAACAGTTGCTAGAAAACAATCCAAATCAATATCAAAAGAATTGTATTTTTTCCTTGAAACTGTGTATCGATTATATTAAAAATCCCACAGCCTTAGCTGTTGACAGCGTTGATACTGTAATCATTTTACTGCCAACATTATTCAGCAAGAAAAATGGCTGAATAAAACATCCTGGTCTGGTGGATGAACTTGTCATATGTTCGCCCATACATTCTATTGATCGTAATCCTTCCTGTCCTTTTTGTGTCATGTTTTCAAACAGAAATACTGCTGGTCGTAATTCACGTTTCTGCCACAACCTGAGATGGGCCAAAAGCGTCCCCAATGCTCTTATTTCTCCAGCACTGCGGAGGCAGATTGGCCCCAGCGCCTTTCCACCACCATCCGAGCAGTCACTTCCCGGACGCGGCCACGGCGGCTCCCCGCCAGTCCGCCGAGAACCGGCAAGGTTGCTGCAGCGTGAGCAACCCGAGCGACTGCCAATTGGCGAGGCGGGTCTCACCTGCAGGCTTCCCAGCCAATCAATAACTTAACTTGGAAACGCCTCAGCCAATCGGCGGAGAGTTGCTCTCCTCTCAACTTGGGACGAATTGTGACAAAAAGTGCAGTAAACCTTGTACAAGTGCGACAAAACGGCGTGCAAATTTTTTACGTGGACTGCTCGTGTTTTTCTACGTGGATTTGGCCAGCAGGGGTGTTGACGCGGAGCCGCTCGCCTGCTCACCTGCGCGCCGGGCAGCAGCGGAATTGAAAAGCAGTCCTACCTGTAGCTCGGGTTCTCACACCTCTTATCGTGTCTTCTACACAAACAGCCGCACCGACTTGAAAGTCCAGTTTCACCAGGAAGAACCGCCGAGTGGAGGCGAGATGTCACAGGAGTCAGACAAGTAAGTGATCACACCAGTTTTCACGTGTGTTGGAGCTCTGCTTTTTTTCGTGCGCGTTTCTGTGGGATCGAGGTTTGATTTTTTTTTCCCCCCGACATGTAAAAGTCCACCGGAGCAAAACATTTAAGTTCATAAATATGGCGCGACTGTTTTTTTTTTTTGTGCGCCTCGAAGAAACACCTTATTTTTCTTTTTTCGCCTGAAGTTTGGAGAGTGAAGCAGCCGCTTTGGTTGCGAGGGGATTCCGAGATTAACAGTGCAGTTCCATTCGACCCAGCAAACTCGCCATTTTCGCAGGAACAAGATGTGATCGCCCTGTAGTTCCCGTTTCCTCTTCGTTATTTTGCGCTCTGCTTCGGCGTTGCACAGTTTTCACTCGGGCTACACAGAGTACAAATCTGCCGTAAAATGTTGTGAATGCACTTTTGACTGCACAAAACTGAGCGAGGAAAGAAAAATTATGAAATTGAACATACTGTATAACAATACTATTTGAACTGAAATTATATTGAACTTTGAAACGGCACAAAATGTACGACCTGTATTATTTACCCGAATGCGTACTTTTGTAAGATGCTTGGGGAGAATTTTATTAGCTGGTCTTTATTTTACACCTAAAATATAAATAGTTCTTACATCTTTTCCCTATTATCTTGCCTTTGTGCAAAAAAAGTAGTTATTGGACAAATAATATTCATATACGATTGTTTGTGTCCTTGCATTATTCTTTGCTTGATATTCCATTTACACCAGCTTAGTCGGAACATCACATTTTCTTTATAAGTTCCCGCTTATAAATTCATCTCCCTTGAGGATAATGTCTGATATGAATTCTATGGCACCGGGCGTAACTTTAAAGAAATGCCGTTAATATGAACTTGTGCAGACAGCTTAGGTACGGTTTACTAGTAGCCGTAGTGAACACACACCAAGCCCATATAAGTAAATGCAGTGTTTCTGACAACAGCACACAGGTACTGCCCATGTTGCTAGTTTTCAAAATTGTAGTCGCACGCTGGAAACTTTGTCTCCTGCTATGGAAGTGTACTGGCAACTCCAGTGCTTCCTATGGCTTTGTTTTGACACCAGGGAATGGTAAGATGTGGGAGGGCAGTGAAAAAGTGACAGAGGAAGAGCACCAGGACAGACCAATTCACCCCGGAGAAGGGGAGGGTGATGAAGGGTCTCACTCGGTGGCAGGGTTTGTATTCCTCTGTCTGCCGTGGATGTGTAGTTTTGTGGTTTGCTGGAAGTTTGCTGGACTTTGGTGGTACTGTGATGAAAAGGCCCCAGGGCAAGCAGGTATCCAAAACAGGAACAGGCACACAACAGTACTGCTTTGAATAAACAACACTTTTCTTTAGGGTTCTTGCACATATCGGGCTGCAACATGTTCCTAAAAACTTTATTTCACAAGCAGAGGGCAGAAAACTGGCATCCAGGACTGTTTGGCATGATATCCAGTCTTTGATAAGTAGCCTCTGTCAGTTTATTCATAAGTAGTGAAAGGAATGGCCCTGTCTGACATGGAAATTGATCTGGAGATCATCTCTCATGCACAGAAAAAACACATGTTGTACATACAATTGCTCATAGAGTGCAAAGAACGGTAAGGGAACCCCTCTGCAAATGTTGGCTGTTGTTTCTCTTATACCTTAAGCCCCTTGTAGTGCCATTATTAAGCCAAACAAACGCTGCAGAAATCAGTGTCTGATAAATTCTGCAAGAGCGGCACAAAGGGTTTGTGTTATTGCTGCTTTAATGGCAGTTAACAGTTGACATACGAACAAAGCAGAACTCTTAGCCCACACGTGACCCTGACTCAAGCAAGACATCAGAAAATGTTAAACCCACATTATAAATGCAAATGTAAACAAGACTCGCCCGATTAAGTCATGAAGCAACTTGCAGAAAAAGGGCCCGATGTGGGTTTGCGGGCCTGAATGCCTCTCATTTTCAAGTCACCTTTTTTAATGTACGGCTAAGTGTTTGCTGACTGTAAACCTGTTTAGTAATGAATCGAACTATAGATTCTTGTATAGCATTATTTATTTAGCTGATGATTTTCTTAAAAGCACCTTAAAATTTTAGCTTTGTGTGCTAAGCTGTGCTTATTTTCCCCACGTACATCGCTGACTAGTGTTTACTGGAGGAATTCATGGTAAATAACTTGATCAAGGGTACTGCGGTGGAGGCAGGATTTGAACTCAGGTGCTTTGAGTAAAAGGCGATGACTGTAACTTCCACTACACCCCCTGCTGGTCCCCAGCAGATGAAACCCAACACAAACTACAACACACTGTTACTACCTAGAGATCAAGTTCCTGCGTCTGGTGTTAAAGGTTATTTGGTGTTAGTTCTGCGCCCCATGTTTTTTTCCATAATTTTAGCATCTTTCTTTTCTGTGATTGACCTTTGCTGTCCAAAATGACTCCCTGTGACACAAATGGTGCAGGCTCCTGTAATCCACACCATGACTAGTTTGCTTACTTTTCACGTTGTAAAGTACAGTGCTTGAGATCATCCATTGGGTGTAGCTCTCGCTTAACTGATTTAAACTTTGCTTTTCCCCTCTGTGCTTACAAAATGATGCAGTCATTGCACACTGGCTGGGTTCCTTGCAACAGTTGATAAATGGCAAGAAATCACTGTTTCAGTCGACCTCTGGCAAGTCATACTTTATTTGTGAAAGGCAGCATCATCCCTGCTGTTAGGCCTGTTCTCCTATTCTCTACTGAGTGTTTCCTCTGTTTTCTGTATGTTTCAGCAAGCGGCTAGTGGTGGTGGTGCCGAATGAGGTTTCGTTACACTCGAGGCGAGCCTACACTAGCGAGGATGAAGCCTGGAAGTCATACCTCGAGAACCCTTTGACGGCTGCCACCGAGGCCATGATGAGCGTCATCGGGGATGAGGACAGCGCTGCTGCCTTGGGCCTGCTTTACGACTACTATAAGGTGACAGAGATGTGTTTCACCCAGATTGTCAACTTTTTTTTTTTTTTTTTTTACAGGTTACTCAGATGGGTAGCTGCATTGCAGATACTTTAGGATAGGATTCTAACTGCAAAGCTATTTCCTTTTTCAGTGCACTTACTATTACTACTAAATAAAACAAAAAAAACCCAACAAATAATACTGGAGTGACAAATATGTCATACATTTGTATAAAGATACTACAGATACTTATGTACCAGTATGTTTCTGCCTGAATATAATACATTATACACATATAATGTTTGAATACAATTTTCAGGTTTCCAAAGAAAAGCGGTTGTTGTCCATTGGTAAAGTGGTTGAAATTTCAGATGAGCAAGAAAAGAGGTCAGTGCTTTGAATTTCTATTTTACTGTAGACATATAATATCAGTGAGACATAGTTTTATCAAAAGATTGACTTTGTTCATTTAGCACAGTTGCTGGTTTCAAAGAGTGCATGATGTATGAGTGAATGTGTGTGGGGTTTTTTTTTTTTTTTTGGGTGATACACAGGACCCCACTGGAGGCAAATGGCAGCCAGGGGGATCCAAACATGGTGGACAACCGAGTCCAGGTGCTCAAGTCTGTTCCTGTCAACCTGTCATTGAACACGGAACACCTGGACACCAAACGAGAAGTTCTTGGGGTGGGATCTGGAGTAGGTGTGGCTGTGCCACTTGTGAAGACGGAGCTTTATACCCCCAACCTGCCCTACAAGCTTGAGCAAGAAGAGCATGCACGTGTGTATGAAGTGGGCCCTTTTGACACCGCGTCCCTCCACCATGGTGGGTATGGGAAGGACAACCAGCGGAGCAGCCCAGAGGTTGCTTACGATGAGGAGCAGGCGGTAAGAAATTATGTCACATATGCAACTTTGAGATGGAAATTGAAAAGCAGGTTGGTTACACTTCTGAAGGGCCCAAAAGCTATATGTAGTACAGGAAAGATTTGGAAACTCCTGAAAATCCATGACTAGGTAGTGTCTCCTTCCGACTAATGAACAAATCATTTTGATGTGAATTAGGTTTGAATGGTTTTTTGTGTTTTGGAAGATGTTTTTTTTTTTTGTTTCTTTTTTATTTCCTGGTCTGGTGGATGAACTTGTCATATGTTCACCCATACATTCTATTGATCGTAATCCTTCCTGTCCTTTTTGTGTCATGTTTTCAAACAGAAATACTGCCAGTCAACAGTCTTGGGTGCTGATGGATTTGTCTATGATCAACAACTAGTGTAAGCAACTGCCCATCACCCATTTCCATTCCAATAGAAATAATTCTGTATACTGCAAGGTTAAATAATATGAGTAACTTGTGCATTTGCAGAAGTAAAAATGATGCAAGGTTCCAAAGTATACGTTACAGATTCATGTTGGTGAATGAAACCCCTTTCTGTTGCCAACAGAGACACATTCGAATATACGCTGGAGGCCACCAGGTCCCTACGTCAGAAACAGGGGGAGGGGCCCATGACCTACCTGAACAAGGGGCAGTTCTATGCTGTGACCCTGAGAGAAACAGGTGCCAACAAGTGCCTGCGGCACCCCATCAGTAAAGTGAGGGTGAGTAGGGTAAAATGTCAGGGACTTTTGTTTGTCAGCACAAACAAAGCTATAGGATGTAACATACTGGCATGGCCAAAATCACTTTAAGTACAGTACACATGTTGGCCCATATGTTTAACCTGTTAGTACAACCACAAGCACATGGTTAAGCATTTTGGCACAGGGATAGACCTATGCCACTGAGCGACATAACATGAAAATGGCTTGCAGACGATGTATTTCCTGAGTGTAAGATTGCAGGAAATTGTTTCCATAATCACCAAGGAAAAAGTCCTGAGATACTTTTACTGTTCAAATTAAAGGTACACAGGTATACGCCACTTAATGATGGGGATTTGTTCCGAGAAATACTTTGCTAGGCGATTCTGTCATTGTGTGAACATCAAAGTGCACGTGTGCTGCATCATGTCCGTTTTAACTTATTATTATTATTATTATTATTTATTATCATCATTGTTATTATTGTATACGGTATAGCCTATTGCTCCTAGTCTACAAACCTGTACTACAAGTTACAGCAGATGCAGTAAACACGAGATGTATGAGGCTGCTGCTGGCTTAACATGGGATACTGTTTTACAGTAAACTTTAACACTCTAAAATAACGATAAAAAGTATGGTACAGTAAAAACTGTACATAAACCAGTAACATAGTTATTATCATTATCAAGTATTATGTACTGTATATAATCTTATGGGACCACCATTGTGTATGTGGTTTGTCATTGGTCATTATGCAGCACATACCTGTATTGAGTCTCATTTCACAGAGATGCCGAGCTATTTTATATGAGGTACATGGAACAGAAACTGCACTCTTTGAGTGTTAAGCCCCAACAGTTAATTCTTTGCCGTTATTCATACACAATCCATAATTATTTACATCCATACGAGGTAAGGAAATCCCTTTTCACGTGAACATTGACTTGAATTTGCTCACTGAATATGAATGATCTGAAGCCCAGATGTCCGTTCTAACCTGCTGCCCCAGATGGGTTGTAGTCGAGTCCTTCTGTTCATTCACCTACACCTTCCCTTCCATCTCAGAGCGTGATCATGGTGGTCTTCAGTGAGGACAAGAACCGGGATGAGCAGCTCAAGTACTGGAAATACTGGCACTCCAGACAACACACAGCCAAGCAGAGGGTCTTGGACATTGGTAAGACCTTTGACCTCCCACTCCCTGTTGAGCAAAAAAACACACAACAGGACAGCGATTGTCACTTGAATATGTAATTTCGAATAAACAAAAGTTCTTGAGGTGACACTCATGAGATTTGTACTTTGTTGCAACTTTGCTGCTATGATAAAAATTGATAGATGTATTATGGTGAAAAACCGTGGACTGCCTTAGAATTATCAGATAAGTGTCCGTTAAGCAAACAAATCTATTATTAAAAAAAGCTGGAACAGAAAGCGCTTGTCTGTTTGGCTTGACAGATGGTTGTGGTTGCCTCATTTGATAAGGATCTACGATATGCAGAATGAGAACTACTGGATTGCTGTACAAAACTGCGTTTCATCTGTTTGAGGCAGAATTTGCACCTGCTTCAGTGGCAGCTTGAGAGAAGCTAATGAATATTGATGGTCAACAGTGTTAGAATATTGTCTTCATTACTTCCTTCCTTCCTTCCTTCCTTCTGAGCAAAGAAAGGTGCAGTCCTGCTTCTTGGCTATTTGTAAGATGTCAAATGCCTGTTTATCGCATAGGCACCGTTTCGGTTGAAAGACTCCCTTTTATTCTCTGAGACAGAAAGAAGAATGAAAGTGTTGTTTTTGAAATTTAAACAGCTGCACAGTGTAGGAATTCCATTCAGGTTGCTTTTGCAGTTCACTAGCATTACTTTGTTAAAACAAAACAGCATATTTGACTGCTTTTATTTGTAATAAATTGTTATAAATCTGTCTGTCAGACTTAGTTTTAGGTGGATTTATTGCTGCTCAAAGGCTGTATTGAATGCAGCAAGAAAGGATGTTTAAGACCTCCCTGTCAGCAAGTCTGTGCTTGCGCTCCATGTAGAAACAGAGGTATGTGTCAGAGTGCTGGGAGATATGGGACTTGTATGGACAGATAGAGGAATGTCACAGGGCTCCATCCAGCACAGACATCTGGAGGGCTTCCACCATGTAACTCCTTGCTCATTTAACTGGACCCATTGTTGAGACAAGGAACAGGGCATTCCCTCAACCTGGACTGAGCTGGTGCTTCATAATTCTTGGGCTCTGGGTTTGGATACAACTTAAAATCCTGTATTGTCTATATGGATTTTGCATATTCTCCCCATGTTTGCATGAGATTTCTCTGAGTGCTTGTTCTGTGTCCAGGGCGTATGCTGTGTTACGTCCTACGCTTTGGGACCACATCCTTACATTGGACCAATGGTTTTTGTCAGTGGATTAATGGAGGCACGGATGGGTGGATGTAATAATGAAACTTACAGTAATAACTGGAAAGCCAAAAGCCTTCCCATCACATTTTATCATAGCAATATGGAATCTTTCTCTCTGATCTGGGTACAAAAATAAATATGCCTGTGTGTCCAGACCCACCGACTTAACAACAGAACAGTGCTAGATCTTATCAACAGAGAAGGAAATGACACACAAAGAAATTATAAATATCTTCACATACATAATGCAATACAAGGGCACAGGGTTGAAGTAATTCACAGTTCTAAAAAGCTGTCCAGATACTGCAGCAATCATTCCATTTGCTATATAGATCAAAGGCTATTTTATCAAGTCGAAGAAAGCAATATAGTTAGGTCAACCACATATGTATTTACAGTGGGAACTTCTGGTGAATACCATGACAATAAAATGCATTTCCTTGCCAAATATTTTAGAGTAATCAGCCTGTGTTCAATAACTTCATCAAAAAGCAAATTTGGGTTGTGGCTTCAGTTTTGTTTGACAAGCCAGATTGAATGCGAAACTATTCAGCAACAGATTGAATATGCTTTGAGGCAGTATGCTTTTCCCCCCCCTTGATTCCAGACGCTGTCCCTTTTGCATATCCCTGAACCTTTTGTGTCCGATCAGCTCTGCTTTTATTATCCATCCTCTGTTTGGACCCAGCCACACCCCCACCCTCATGATATGACACCTATGTACACTGTAAACTGTAATCATAGTAAGGGCATGGCAGCTGCAGAATGAGGGACTGCCTGAGGCAGGTGAGAAAAAGGAGGAGGAGATTAAGGGGGTGTTGTTTTTGTGAGATGGGCTGGTGGGGCCACCAGCATCTTTAGGAAGCATATGGCAGCCTGGAGCAGTGCAAGAAGGAGGGTGTGGCAGGAGGAACTGCAACCCAACACTGTAATGTAGATTTGAATAGCAGTTGAGCCCTGATTCTGCCAGATGCCTGAGGGCCTCTTACAGGAACCAGGATCTCAATAGCACGGCATGACTGAAGGTTGTAACCTAGGAGCAAGGAGACGCGACCCTGCTCATGACACAGAGAGTGGGACTCCAGCATGAGACTGTCTTTGCTCTGGTTACAGATTGTTGACTGCTATAAAGGCTTACACTTCAGTGGTGAGTCTAGTGGTCTTGGATTTTGACAGTGTTTGACCACAGTGCTAGCCTTCATGAAATACTGCAGTGCACCGGTACATAATGGAAATCTGAACACAATGAAATTTAAATGTACATAGAAGGAAGTTAACATTACACTGGCTGCCCAGTTTACAAACTTTTAAGAAACAAATTTTTCAGCCGTATGAATTTTTTTGAGGAGCAATTATTGTCTTTTTTTTTTGCACAAATAAAGCTAATATACCAATTTAAGTTGAATACTGTAGCTTTGCACACTTTACCTGATAGATATCAGTCTCAGTCCTAAGCAGTATCTTAAGTTTTTCCAGTGCCCTTCTCTAGTTCTGGCCAGAGTTCTTTATTGTGTTTTCTTATTTACAGTGTGTTATAAATACCCTTGCAAAGGGACTCAGAACACACAGGCATGTGCAGAAAGAGTCCTGGTTCACCAGAGGGATGTGCTGCCTGGTAGCCTGCTCTTTGTGAACTGGTCTTTTTGGGTATGAAAAATCCCACTGTTGCTTTCCACCCCATGGAGCTGACTGGGTTTCTGACAGTTACTTTTAAGTCTGTTCTTTAAGCAAATGCTTTTATTCCAAGTGATTTAGAATAAACCAAATTGCATTTCATCAACAGGGATTGTTAGAGACATTCTTGGAGAACAGTAAGCAGCACCGTTTCTGCCTGCGTGCATTACATAAATAAGTACATACAGAATTCATAATGAGCCCGTTGCCTACCCCATGTTTCATTTGACTACCAAACATGCTCAGGTACGAGCTCTTGGTCCCAGGTAAGCTTATAAGGGGATCCACAATGTAATGTTGTTGTTCTCTTATGTAGCGTTCGATCGAGTTTCATCGGATGAATAAAAAAAAATACAATAAATTAAGAAAACCCCAGATAACCTCTAGAAAGGACAAAACTGTCCCTAAAATTCTCAGCACTGTCTTTCTCAGGAATTTTAAGGACATGAGTTGATTCTTTCAGACGTTGTTTGTGTCTAGCAACTAGCGGTTTATTGGGACCACACAGCCGAGCTCCGCTTCTGTACGGCTCCAGTGCAGATAAATATTGTGAGCCACTGCTATGCTACAGATAGGAAGGCTCTGTGAGGTCAAGAGTCCCACAGGAAGTTGACCGTGTGCCTCTGATGTTTCCTCTGTAGCTGACTACAAAGAGAGTTTTAACACCATTGGGAACATTGAGGAAATTGCCTACAATGCCGTTTCCTTCACCTGGGATGTGAATGAAGAAGCAAAGGTAAATGAGACCAACCTGGCAATTTCATCTCCTCCTGCACTTCTCTTCCACTGTTTCTTGTCTGAGCTATTTGCTTTACTGGGTTTCCCTCAGCAACAAGTTCCCTTTGCACCTGATGCCAGACACCTGTTCTGTGTGAAATGGGGAATAATCTTCTCTGTTTTTCTTAGGTGGCACCTTCCTAATTTCACAAAATCATCACTAATAATAAAGTTAATCATAACCAGGACAAGCTGATGCATTGGGGAGCACAGGGAGTTCGCAGCTTCTGAGCTGTCAATTCAGATTTGAGTTCAAATCCTACTCTGTATGTGTAGAATTTTTTCTTTTCAGACTTTAATTTCAAAGAAACGGTTCATGTGAATGGATAACTAAAATTTTTTGTGTGTGTGTGTGTGTGTGTGTGATGTCTTATGATGGACTGGCATCCTCTCTGAAGGATGGGTTTTTGACCATTTGTCCAGTGCAACCCTGCACTGGACAAATGGTTAGAGATAATGCATGGATAGATGGATAACAATAAAAATAACAAATCTTGCTCTTTTTTCACGAAGCCATGAAGGTTGTTTTTTCAAAATGTATTGTCATTCTATAACTCAGTATCACTGAGTGTTGGGAAAACATTTGAAGATACAGGAACATCCTGACCTAGTGAGCTTCATTAATTTGTGCCACAGCACAGTCATGCCAACATTTATTTTTAAGATGACATATAATGTGTTTATGGACTGCAAGGTGACCCTGGTACCCTTCCCCCTCACGTTTGACCCCTGCAGTCATTTCACTTTGTATGCTGGGGCCCCATTTAAACTACTCTAGGCCAGCAGCCGGGGTTCTGCTCCAGCTCCGGTGTAGAATGTCTCATGTTTGTCTCCATTGTTTAACGGGGTGGGGGACTGCACCAGCAAACCTCGGAAACTGGATTTCATATCTCTGGGTAAATATTTGCTGTCGGGATGGGCTTCATTACAGGTGGCTGGTCTCAATGGACCAGGCAGAGGCTTGCTGGGCTTTTGTGGCTCTTGCTATGAAAGAGCTGCAGCCAGCTGTACTTGCCAGCTTGCCCCTTTTAAAACTGAGCTTATGAGCAGTATGTGTTGGAAACCAACCATTTCTAATCAAATGTATTTTATGTCCTCTAGGTTGCATCATCTTTCACCAACTAGTGTAAAACAAAAAAGAACAGTCACTGTTTGAGGGTAAAATTGGGTAAATGCCCTTAAATTCAATGCGGTCTAATTTGCTGCTATTAATTCACATTTAAATGCTTGGTACTGCTACACTGCCAACATGTGAAATCTTTTAGACATTTACAAGTAAGTAAGAGGCCCCGATAACATCAGCGCTATCTGAAGTTCTTGTGATAACTATCTCAGCCCAGACAATTAAGGCCTACAGCCATCCCAGGACACAAGCTACATGCTGTACTTGTGACTCCTGAACACGAGAATGGTGGTGGCCTTAGTTTGGTTTCATAGTCCCATTGATCAGTGGAGCGAAAATGATGACCACACCAAGGGCTGGATGTGTTCCAGCTTGCAGATCAGAGCTTTTTCACAGTGACCTTAATTCAGTGGTCTTCCGGCTTACCAGCAGTAAAAACAGCCCTTTAAGCGGACCAATATCACCGTTGTCTCAGAATAGATCATGACTTTAAGTAGAGTTTCTTCTTGTCACAAAATGTCGAGACTTTTTCAGTGGAACAGTCACTTTGCCTTTTGTCTTCAGCTCTGTGCCATGCAGTTTCCTCCCAGAAAGCGAACAGTGGCTCAGTGAAAGACAGCAGATCGAAATGCATATGAAAAACGGTCATTCTAGAGCATTTACAATGCAGAAAGAACCTGAAGTTGACTTTATAATCTTTTACATAATATAAATCACCTATATTGCAACTTGGGATCAAACTGTGAAAATGTGAAACATTTATATGCAAATAATAAGGTTCAACTTCACTTTATCTATCCTGAGAGAAATGGCACAGGTGACATCAGCACAGTTATAACACAATGACAAGTGACATAAACTACAGGTACAAAAGAGTGTGCAAATGGTAAAGCTGCAGAGGAGGAAAAGCAGCATTGATGGGCATCACACTGATGTTGCGGAGGCAGAAGCGTCAATGACACAAAGTGATTTTGGTGCCCACTATACATTGTACACTATATATATATATATCTGGATGACTTACTTGCCATCACCTTGTTTAAACCTCTGCCAAGATGAGGGCAAGTTCACTATGATCTTCCAGCCCCGCCCTGAAGAAGATGTTCAGATATCAAAGTTCTGACAGTTGGAGTTAGTGGCAACGCTTGATGTGAGCCAGAACTCAGTACTTCAGTACTTGGCGGTTCTACATTTTGCTCTTTGGAGTACGGTGACTTTTTCTCTTGTACCGGTACTTTTCATAAACTTCCAGTACTCTTCTCTGTCCCCAAACAGCCAGGATCTCTGGCTAAGCTGCTCTCCCAGCAAAAAGCCTGCTACAGTCCATGGCATTTATTCACAACAGTCCTCTCAGCTACATTTCATTACCTAGGGTGCACCAAGTTACACTGCAAGTCAGCTCACAGGGCACTTTCCTGCCATTTGTGTGAAAATTGTGTTCCTTTAACAAAGATTATTAAAGAAATGACTATTGTGAACTTCAGCAGTATCTCCTGGTATCTTTTATTCACTGCAGAAATGGAAAATGAAATGCTTTATCTCTTGCTGACACATGCTGTTATGCTAATAAGAGGAGTATTCATTATTTATTTGTAAGTATTAATTTAAGCTGTTAACTTCAGCTGCAGGCACTGGATAGTGGACAGCAATATAAAACAAGGTGAGATTCAGCATCGCATTGGCTGTCCAAAGCATACACAGAGAATGGTCCTTAGCAGCCTGGAGGACAGAAGAGCAGGCAGAATGAGGTGGCTACGCAGACAGGAAGGGAGCTTCGGTACCTTTAAGAAAGAATGTAAAATTATATGCTGTGGAGTGACTAAATATACATCAGTGGACAAAAACCTGTAGTGCTGGTGTACTGGTGAAATTTTAATTTCTTTTTTTATAAACAGTTCAGATGTTTATTTTTTTCCATTTCCTTCTCCTTGGTATTTGTTTCCTTTCCTCAGCTTCCAGATGATTTAGTGTAATTCATTGCTAAAAGTCCTCTGTTTTTTCCTCTTCCATTCAATACTGTTCTAACCATGTTATGTCAATGTATAATGAGTGCTTTCTGAAATATTTTTAGCACAGAAATAAACATTAACAGGTCAAGACTGTTGGTTGCAGCAAAAGGATTAAAAAAAAAATCCTACACTGTTAGCAGCTGTTATCTTGCAGCCTTGTAACCACTGTTTTGGCATCTGTCACCTGTCAGCTCAATAAAGTTGAGAAATATGAGTGATGTCTGCTGAATGGCCTGCAATGGCAATACTGTATCATGAAATTACGATTTACATATTGAGAAGACCTTGCGATTGTCAGGGACTTTCACCAGCAGGAGAATGCAAATATGTTAAAATCCTGACTTGAACCCTTTCGACATGTTAAGACAGTACCTAAAAAGAGCAGCTGATGCTCAAAAACTTTCCAATGTGTCTGACTGAAAACAGAAGAGGGGCCTAAAATCCCTCAACAGGGATGTGAAAGACTGATATCGAATTACATGCGAATTCTATGGAGTGTATAGGTCAGATTATTGCTATGTATGTACTCAGATTCCCTTTGTCTAATATTACAATTAAATAAAGAGCTGAAACAACGCGATGTGATAAATATGCGATAATAGGAGAAAATCAAATACTTTCTCAGGACTAATCTCATCTCCATTTTGATTTGGGCTAAAATCATGTTTTCTGGTTGGCAGATTTTCATTACAGTGAACTGCCTGAGCACAGACTTCTCCTCTCAAAAGGGCGTCAAGGGGCTGCCGCTTATCATTCAGATTGACACCTACAGTTACAATAACCGCAGCAACAAGCCTCTCCACCGGGCCTACTCCCAGATTAAAGTCTTCTGTGACAAGGTGAGTGGGGCACCCCAGCGCCAGCTGCCTTACTGATGCTTCTTTTTGGGTCGCTGGAAGAGGTGCGCTCAGACTCTATGCTGTGAAACAAGTGGAAGGGGCTGATCTGTGCTCAGATTTCTTCACAGTTGCAGGTGGAGCGAATGGAAGTCGTATCTCCCCCTTGTGGGTGAAGTAGCAAAGCTCAGGTTTGAACAGTCAGCTGCAGGGGGGCTTTTTTGGAGGCCAGACAGCAAATTGTGGTGCCATCACATACAAAAACATGCATTTTACAATTCATGTGTTTTGCACATCTTTGGATTTTAAATGCAAAGGCTTTACAAAGTTTCCACCATTGATACACCATCCCAAGGTGACACTTTTTCACCAGACCCACTGTCCCAATAAAAGGGTTAATAATAATAATAATAATAATAATAATAATAATAATGTTAGCGGTGCCATCCAGACCACTTCAGTCACTGTGCGTGTCTTTGTGTTCCAGGGAGCTGAGAGGAAGATCCGGGATGAGGAGAGGAAGCAGAATCGCAAGAAGACAAAAGGTCAGGTGTGCATGGATACTAACGGTGCTAAAGAGCTCCTTTCTGAGTTTTTAGTGTTCCCTGCTGTTCCACAGAAGAGACAGCTTTATTCATTATCGACAAACGTGAGCCACACACAAATGCACGCTTCTGTTAGTGGAGATGACGTAGTGTACGTTGTCCAGACACCCACACTTCACATACATGCCGACACATTCCACCCACGTAGATCTTCCAGTGAAGGCCCTGCCCATGCCAGTGGTGTGCGCACACAACTTCCCAAGTAGAGGAAAGATCTACCTGAGTAACTTGGATCTGGGGGGGTAGATCCTTTCCTTGGCGGTCATCCCACCCTCAATACACTTGTGTGGCAAGATTATTAGTAGTAACAGTATATGCACCAGCTAATATAATAAATTTTAGTAATGGACAGCGAATGAACAAATTAGGTAACATTCTTTTATCATAAGCTGTTTGAATCCTGCACCCCACATCCTTTCCTTCCCTTCACACCCCACACACCACTTACACCTCAAAAGTGTCCCCCAGAGGTAGAGGTTAGCACATGCTAGGCTAACAGACAGCCGAGGAAATGGGGGTTGTACCCTAACAACACAATTTATCAACTGCAAAACATAGCACAAGCCACATCCAGGGCGCACAGACATACATATGCAACAACAATTCAATTCAATTGACAAAAGGAAAATTTAATACCAAACGCTTGTTGGACATAACTAAACATCACTGTTGCTCAGTGGCAAAGCATGATGGGAAGAGTTCATCACCCTGCTGTGGCAATAATTATAGCTGCAGAATATTTGCCCCTTTGTGTTCTGGGTGAAACAATTCAAGGTTTGTGCTGGTATCACATTTTGCGGAAACATTTTATGGTTTTCCATGTTTTTTTTTTAAGTTCATAACTAAAAGAAAAAAAATTTGATGCACTGTAGTACATATGGCTGTCTGCCAGACCACATTTGTCATTTGAGGTGGCAATTTGTATAAAACACAGCCAGGCTGGGGAAAGGGCTCTAGAATAAACTTTGGATAATTATTTTGTTTTCACTTGCTGTAGTCACCCAAAAAAATCCAACTGTAAAAACTGGAAAGAACCATTTCACAGCCCTGGCACCCCTTTTCTGCCTGGCGCCCAGGGCCCACTGGGGCCCTCTTAGCAAATCACTGCTTCTTCCAAACACTTTGCCATCTTGTCCATCATCGAGTCCATTCAAGAGTCTGCAATTTAAATGACAATAATGCACCAAGTCTGTCCATGTGTCTATGGTTGTGGCACATACCTGTTGGTTTACCTGTTTCTTATACCAACACTCTATGTAGCTGGCATGGTGCCCAATCTGACATGTGTACCTCATATGTCTCCTCCAGACATCTGTACATGCTGATGTGAGTCCTACTGAACTGCTGCTGCGGTGACCTGGTTCCTTGTATGTGCTGGTGCTGTGCCAATAGTGTACGTTTGTGCCATCTGTCTCCAGGGAAGGATGGGGACCCAGGGCTCCTCCCACTGGCCAGGAGGGCTGACAGCACCTTCTTCAAGACCATGACAGACCTCAACTCACAGCCTGTCCTCTTTATCCCTGACGTCCACTTTGGAAACCTGCAGAGGGCAGGACAGGTGAAATCACGCCACAGATGCATCTGGGTGTGCAGGGTGTAGCCAACAAAATGCACAAAAAAACAAGAATTGTCACATGGCAGCTGTGCATACTTGGTAACCTGTGGTAGCCTGGTATTAGCAGAACACAAGCTAGTGGCTCTCCTTCCTGTTCCAGAACCTTGTACATTAGCAGTGATACCTTGTTCACCTGGTCTGCCCAGACATTGCAGCGATATTGCTCTCCATATGAAATACAGTGCAGTCTTATAGACCTTACCTCTTAGATGACGATTATGCCAAACGTTGCCATGGTTACGGAGATTTTGGTGTCGTGCAGTGCCAGCCTGCCTGAGACGTTGAGTCACACTGCTTTCCGAGCAGAGCAGAAAGAGAAAAAGTAATATTGTTTCCTGCCCACAGTGTACCAACAAAGGCCTTTGAGGCCCATTCAATACCATCCATTAACCATGAGCTTCACTGGTGCCCCCTAGGTAAGAATCAGTTAGGGACTCCTTGGACTACGTTAATGAAATCTAAATTAATGAAAGTACAGTTGTACCTCATGATGTTACTCATACCTGTCTAACAAATTTTTGGAAAGAAGGGAGATTAGTTACTAAACAGAGGACTTCATGGAGGTCAGTATAGTGCGAGCCAGATAACACACAACTAGTACAGTAGTATCTGCAGTTACTTAAAGTATATCCATCCTTCCATCAATCCATACATATATTTTTGAAAAGTACTTAATCCTGAGCAGGATTGCAGCAGTCTGGAACCTAAGTTATATGCAAGGATGACACCTACCAAATGCAGCTCAATAAACAGTTGTGAGATTTTCAAAGGGTTTTTGCTGTACGCAGATACGCAGAGACCGCTGTTGTCTTTTTATTGCGCTTTTCATTTGCCTGACAGTTTACTGCAGAAAGATAAGAAACAGTAAACTTAGAATTGTGCTTAATGCAGTGGACAACTGAGGTGAGACTTCAGCAACGCCATGTGGAGGTGGGTGAGCCAGAATATATTAGCTCACGTGAAATTGTTAGTGATGCACTTTTGTTTTATGCATTTTGTCAGAGCACATTGTTAGCTATGAGTGGCACTATAACAGGATATAATTGCACAGGTGGTAACATGAATGGGGGGAGCAAGAGGTGAGGTTGGTGGCTTTTCAGGGGAGAGAGCATGTTGGGAAATCTGTTCTACCACAACATGTCGTAAGATCCAAGGTTGGCGAGATAACCAGTTAACACTGCACGAAAATTATTTTTATTTTAAATATGGATCCACACAAATAATGAAGAAAAGTAATATTTTAATTTAGAATGTTATTTTTATGTAATCAACATGCATATGAATGTGATAATATATATCTGCAGAGCACAAAAACAGATTCCTGGCCACCTAAAGAACTTATGCACGTCGACTGAATAAACAGACGTAACCTCTTCTTTCTGCAGATCTATGCCATCAACACAGAGGAAATTGAATCGGAGGGGTGAGTTAGCCGTTTTCCTGAAAACCAGACAGTCACTTTACTTTCAGTACATGTAAAAAAATGTACCGCTTCAGCTTTAAATGCTGTGGCGATTATACATGATGGCAAGTAACTTGTGTGGGAAAGTTTCTGTTCTCTTGTACGGTTTATGTTGTGAAGTTTTGTCGCAATTGCGCTTGTATTGGCTGGTTGTGCTTGACTAGTGACCTGGCATGTGTGTTTCAGAAGCCTTGTGGTTAAGAGTATATTCAGGCCGTCCAAGGATGACTACTGCCCACCCCCCCCTAAAATGATGAAGCAGGAGACACAGAAGAGAGGCAAGTAACAGGATTAAACACTCAGTTTGTACCACGCTATGGTGCCTCCTTTAAAAAGCACAAAGGAACCTCAGAACAACTCGTGGGTCTTCTGACACTTTGTTATGCCTCTCCGTAGTTCTCCTGTATGTGAGGAAGGAGTCAGATGAAGTGTTTGACGCTTTAATGCTCAAATCCCCAACATTAAGAGGCCTCATGGATGCAGTAAGTTCTTCCTACTCTGCAGTCAGAGAAATGGGACATGGACTTTGAGATGAAAAGGATTAATTGTTAATAAGTGGCTATTTTGGCATTTTTATTGCACAGTTTCATAGCCGCAAAGGAGAATGTCAAGGTGAGCCACACTTTCTTATAATGAACCTAGAATGTCAGTTGTGTGCATTTGCTCCTACAGATATCAGAAAAGTATGGAGTTCCTATCGAGAGGATGGCCAAAATCTACAAGAAAAGCAAAAAAGGGTGAGCAAATCCAAGTGACAATGTAGACCTTGGTAGCTCCAGGCCTGTATGCACTACACATTAGTGTCCTCCTGGAGTCACATCCATTGCGGTCTTTTTTCAGAATTCTTGTCAACATGGATGACAACATTGTTGAACATTATTCAAATGAAGACACGTTCATCTTGAGCATCGAGAACCTGGCTGACAGCTACAAAGTCACGCTGATGGAAATCTGACCGATTTTCCAAAGGGCTGCCCTTTTATCGGGGGACAAAATCTGGGCTGAACGGGACGTTTGATCACGGCTGGGCAGAAAGTGAGTCAGTAGTTCATAGGCAGATCTTCCTCACGGTTGAGCAAATATCTCTGCTAAGACTATGAGCCCACCCTGTAAATATACTCGTATTCCAAACTGTTACTGACTTGTTCTACAGATATAATGTGATGCTTTCTTATTTATATTATCTTGGATCTCACTCGAGTTCAGGGAATGGACAGAGTGGAGGGCAGCTGCCTGTCACATCACAGTCTTGCCGAAGCAAAAAAATGCTCTGGATGAAGGGATACAATCCCTCCAAATATGTACCACCGCATATTGTAGACCCAGAACAGCCCATTTCCTTGAAGGACTCCTAAAACTCACAAAACTCAAAGAAGAACAGGACCAAGGGTGTCAGAGATGTTCTCCATACAGAGGAGGCTTGCGTAACATGTCCGAAGGGATCGGACTGCTGGGTAAAGACACTGCTAAGGCAGCTCAGCATCTGGGTGCACAGACTAGTTGGCAAAGACTGGATCGGTGCAACTCATATGAGCAGTGGACAGAATCTCAGATGCTGACAGTGATGTTTGTCAAGTGTAGTGGAAAAAATCTATTCTGGTTTTTGGTGCAGTCCCCTATGGAAGTGATTATGTGATCCCAGAGTTGTCTCATGGGTCTGGCTTAACTGTCCAATAGATTGTCTGCTCTGGCAAAATAAGCAAATGTTTGTGAGAGAGGAGATATTCAGGATGAAATCGTCTGTGGAAAATAAAGCACAGGAGTGACACCCCCCCTTTCCCGCTGTTCCATCATGCGAAAGTTAGGGTGCACTACTGATCCTTCCACATGCTTGAACTTCATGGAAAAGCTGTGCAGGACCTGTGGTTCCAGCAGGGCTCTTCTCATTGTGCTCAGCGTAAATCTTTATGCATTTGTTTTCCTGCCTCTTCTCACTGGACATTAACCCTTAAAAACCCACAAGGCGAATGAAATTCAGCGCTCCATGTGAATTGTGTGTTGGTTTATTTTCTATGTAAAGGATAAGAGTATAGAGCACTGGGACTATGTTTTATAGTGTGTTTTCAACAAAATACATTTTGTACATTTTTTTATATTAATGCCAAAATAAACACTCTTAAAAGCTTTATTCATCTAAATGAGTAGCAATGTGTCTGCTGCCTTTCATCACACTGCTTCATGTTTAAAGCTGATAAAATCTGTCCTTTGCAGGTCTGCTGAATCAGGGTAAAACTTTTGTTTTAGTGAGACCAGCTATGCTTTATGGGTTAGAGATGGTGGCACTGAGCAAAAGACAGGAGGCTGGCAGAGTTAAAAATGTTAAGATTTGCATTGGGTGTGACGAGGATGGACAGGATTAGGAATGAGTATATTAGAGGGTCAGCCCAGGTTAGACGGTTTGGAGACAAAGTCAGAGAGGCGAGCTTGCGTTGGTTTGGACATGTGCAGAGGAGAGATGCTGGATATATTGGGAGAAGGATGCTAAGGATGGAGCTGCCAGGCAAGAGGAAGAGAGGAAGGCCTAAGAGGAGATTTATGGATGTGGTGAAGGAGGACATGCAGGTGGTGGGTGTGACGGAGAAAGATGCAGGGGACAGGAAGAAGTGGAAACAATTGATCCGCTGTGGCGACCCCTAATGGGAGCAGCTGAAAGATGAAGACGATTCTTCTGTTAAGCTGCAACAATGCTACACGTTTACCATCACTCACAAAAACATTTTTTACTTTTTATTATTCCATTTAGCATATACTGTGTACTCATACAGTACGTATGCTAGAAATTACAACGCAAAAACAGGATGAGGAGTGCAAGGTTAAAGCTGACTGAATGAGGTACACAAGTTTTTCCGAATGTAAGAGTTTTTGTTGGTGAATGCAGCAGTGGTCTTCACTTCAGTTTTGACTCACAGTGCACTGTCCCTGCAAGTGACCCTCAACTAAGGCGTCAGGCAAATAAACAAAAAGCAAGACAAAATCCTTCAAGTCACCGCAAAGATCTTAGTGTAACAAACATTGTCAAAGTGCTAAAATGCCGATTCATAGTAAATCTGGCACTTGAGCGTGCCAGGGGGTGCAATACAGAACAGAATATTGAAATAGAAAAAAGCTAACAGCCACAGTGGTAGTCTTTAAGTACATTAGGATTAAATAAAATGTCTGAGAATTTTTGCACTACTAGTTAACTGATGCATTGAGTTACTTGCATATAAAGCTGAGACTTTGGATCAAGGATGCGACAGCAGGAGTGGGATTTGCGTCTGAAACGTTCAGCCTGTAAGAAAGAAGCCCCAACTTGGACAGTGCTAGGTGTAAACACTGAGAGATTTGCTTTTTAACTGATGCATTGTGTAGCATAAACAATCACAGTGCTTACATTTACATGCCAATAGATAAGTAAACTGAATTCAAGAATGGTCTGGAGAATCACTTGAATCTGCATGTACAATTTCTAGTTGATTCAAGTAAAGTGGCATGAAAAGAAGCACATTTAAGAGCTGCGATTGATGCTTATTGACAAGTCCACTTTTGTGGCAGCAGGGTCCCACTGTTCAGAACTCGCGCACATAAAATGAATCCTATTTGTATTTATGCTCAACATAAAAATTAAACATGAGATTTAAACCTGTTTACCAACTAGCAATGATTTGTAGCGCAGTTTTCAAAAACATGTGTGAGCAAACATACCGTGCATACTCAGGATTTTAAGAGGTCTGAAATCAGTATAAAATAATGCTGAGGTCCTTTCAGAAACAATGCAGGTTTTATTGAAATGTCACAAATGCACATGAGAACATCCAGAGACAACTCACATTGCCAGCATTCAACTGGGTAGTGAAATGTTACTGTATTTCACCGATTTAGAGAAATGTAGGAAGACACAAGTCCTTTGTTTTCAAACTGCTTGTGCATACATTTAAATAATGTGTGTGTGTGTGTGTGTGTGTGTGTGTGTGTGTGTGTGTGTGTGTGTGTGTGTGTGTGTGTGTGTGTGTGTGTGTGTGTGTGTGTGTGTGTGTGAGAGAGAGAGTGGCTATACGACCACCGATTCCATAGTGCCACGTGCATGGCAGTCGCCAAGCGTTTCTCCTGGCCACTTCCTTGTCCCAGGGCAGCGGGTGCACAGCCAATTGTGTGGTCCCTCTCATTTTTTTACAGCCATAACACAAATCACTGTACTATACAAATAATGCATTCTTTTACGGTCAAATTCAATCATAAAAACAATTTTAGATGCTTCTTTTGACATTGCGATTGCCACAATATTTTCTTAAAAATGCAGTAATCCATGTCAATTTTACATAAAGCTTTCTCATACAACACAAAGAAAAAAATTAAAAATAACAGGGAGGATCGGGGAGCATTAGGGAGAAAGGGGGGTGATGCCAAAAATGCACTGAAAACTGAAAAACTAGTTTGCAGGGACTAAAATGCTTGAATGTAGTGTTCTTATTTCTAAGCATTAACGTCTGTGTGTTTGCGCGTTTCAGTCAACTGGTGGTTGTCTTCCAAGCAACAGTGGCAATAGATACAAGACAATATATTTTACATACCGTACATATACACTTACAAACATGTATACATACATACATACATACAGTACATAGACACAGTTTTTGACATGAAACTAATAGTGTAAACTTACAAACTTATCACAGAATAAATGCTGTGCATTTCGTGTCTCTTATCCAGTATTTCAGTGACAATGTTGCATTACAGGAAACATGGTGACAGTGCTAAAAGTAGGAGTTTCAATAAAAATGAAGTCTAAAATAATCAGCAGGAAATATGACAAATTCCTTACCGAAAAAACCACTCAACACTTCATACATCATCCAGTGAACTCAACTTTCCTTTCAATTTTTGATAAAACACAATTAACCTTTAAGAAACACACAGCCTGTATGGTGGCTCTGACTTGCAACGAGAAGAGCAGTTCTTTACACAGCAAAGATTACAAGTCTCCCTAAACCGCGCCGAGAGACTTGATCCCAGCTCACACCGTGAAGACCTGCTGTTTTCGACTTCCAGTCACTCAGTGGTCCTGTGAGTGCTGTGCTTCAAAGGTGGGGAGGGATTCTTCATCTCTGTACAGCAATTTATCCTGCAAGTGTCCATTTTTTCCCCCCTCGCAGACATCCATGTCATTGAAAAGTCCTCAGAGTGAACACAGTCCACCGGAGCTGGGAAGTGGCGCACACACGTACGTATGTGCTTTTGTGAGAGAGGGTGCCCATTGCCGCGTATAAAACAAATGTGACTGTATGCAAGAGACGGTGCGTGTGCGCAAGTGTGACCGCGAGCTGTGCATGAACAGTACCCAACATACTGCTGTGGCTAGTTGGCTTCAGTAAATAACACTAAAAATTTTAAAAAAGGAATAAAAGAGCTTAATAAATAAGGGGATGAAGTGGGACACCCTTCAAATCCCTTGTTTATAACTGGCCAGCGCTGCTGGGGTCGCACTGCAGTAGGCGGACGATGGAGGGGTCGTTCTTTGCTCCCTCAACAAACTCCTCCAGCGACAACTTGCCTGGCAAATAAAGGAAAAGCAACAACATGATCAAGAACCATTAAGCGCACCTCAAGTGCTTAACAGCCTCCATTTACCTCCAAGGTTGAAGTGTGTGTTGCAATTCTGCTTCTTCACCCATAGGTGGGGATGCTGTTTTTCTACTTGGCATGAGAAACTCTCCACTCACCCAAACAGGAAACCCCAGCACCTACTGTGCACCACATGCAAGCGCTCAGCAGTTTTCCATCACCGGTGCAATGGTAGGTGCTCACCATCACGGTTGGTGTCCATCTGCCTGAAGATCTTCTCCGTCCGCTTCTCGGGCGTGGACTCGTCCTCTGGCATCTTCATCACAGAGGACACCATCTTGTAGATAGCCTGGACACCAAAGCACAAGATGCATTAGGGGATGCTGGAATTGTCCACAACAGAAAGGCATTTAGGTGAAAAATTGGGGAAAAAAATGAGTCTGGAAAACATTCAGTAACAGAAACGTGGAGCATTACTCTGCAGGAGAGAAAAAAAAAAATTGAAATTGAAAATTTATCCCCTTTGAGAAAAATTGATAAAAGGGTGAATAAATGAACCCTGAGATCACAGTGATGCACATTTTATAATATTATGTACTATACATTTACTTTTGCAGGACAGAGCACGGAGGCACTGTCTGTTCTCTCTTCGATCCCACGCTCCTGGCAACGAGATATCAACATGACTACTTTAGGGCATGGCTCTGTCATCTGTGGTCCAAAAGAGTGACGTGTCTGTGCAAGACGGAGCTTGTAGAGTGCCCCATATCCTGATATCAACATGTATAATGTAAATATGATATATGAGAACAATGCAAAACTCCGCCATGTGATAAAGTTTTACATAATCAAAACTGAATAAAAACCATAGCAGCAGTATGAGACGACTTTGTCGTGCACTCCCATACAGCACAGACAGCTGGGTGTGAGCTCCAGCCATACACTCGAGCAGCGGAGAAGCTACACAGATCTGCTAACAACAGAAGGCTGATTGTAATTGTCGCGTGAGGCCAGTTCCCTCTGAACGGCCGTACCGTTCCGGCCCGGCAGCTGCCCAAGCGGCAGCCATTAGCCATCCGAGCATTTCCTCCTCCGCACCGGCCTAGCAGAGCTGTGCATCATAGGATTCAGGTGATAGATAAAATGCATGCACACACGCACAGAGTGCTGTGAAAAAGTATTTGCACTTCCCCAATTTCCCCAATTATTGCATATTTGTCGCACTGACTGGTTTCACATCTTCAGACAAAATGCTGTATAAGACACAGGGAACCTGTGACTTTTTTTTTTTTTTTTTAAACTATTACTTTGTTTATTTAAGGTATAAAATTCTCAAATACATTTAAAAAAATAACTTCCCCTTATATATTACATGAACCAACTGTAGCCAGTCTTGTTGAATCTAAACTTCACAATATTTTGATCCTTGTCATAAGTATTTTTTTTTAATCTCTTCCTGTCAATATCATAGAAACCCAGATAAAAATTAATATATATATATATATANTTTTGCTTTCTTCCCGTAATGCGATTATAGATAAATGCTAAAAATTGCGATCCGTCTATGAAAGAAAATAAGGCAGGACTGTGACCACTGCTGAGGCCTAGAAAAGCAAGACGTAGATCAAGGAGACCAAAATACAAACACCTGAAGACCACTGATCTCATTATGTCTACCTGTCCCGTGCACAAATAGTCCACACATTCGTATGTAGTAATGCATGTGGCAAAGTTAGTTGTCCAGCCGTACAGTCCTCTTAATTTGTATAAGAAGACACAAACATCTTGCAAAGCAAATACAAAAAATCCATGCACACATGCAATAAACATGCAGTAAATGCTGCTACTTAAATGCATATAAATATACGATATAAATATATATATATATATATATATATATATATATATATATATTAATTTTTATCTGGGTTTCTATGATATATAATACTCACAAAATGAGCAGTTTGTTTTCTTTGAATTTGTTTAAAGAGATATTTTGGTCGAGTTAAATCTCCAAAATTTGGAAGACTTCCCAAAATATGTCTGCAACTAAATACTTCAAATGGTTTGATCACAACTTTTCCCAGTGAATATTTTTGAACAAAACTATTCCAGTGGGACAATGGATGTTTCACTTATTTTTAAAAGGTTGACATAATCCAGCACCAAATCCTGCTTTTGCAAAAGACCAGCTTGTAACGACTAAATGTGTTCCTGAGCATCCGTGTGTAAAGACTGAATGAGGTGGGCCAGGGGGCTGGGTCCTGCCCGGGTTCATCGCTCAGACAACCGTGATCCCAGATTACAGAAACAATTACCCGGATTAAAGACCCCCCCCATTCCGGGCAAATCCAGCTGCATCCGAGACCTTCTTTTCCATTTGTGTGAAAGACCCCAGACCCCGGCTCGCAACTCGTGAGCTCCAAATTTCACTACAGTCCAAGGCTGTGCAATGTATAAATCTGACATGAAACTGCTGGAGTCTAACAGGCACTCTGTGGGTTTAGAGCTCATAACCTACAATCACAGGCAGGGTGAAGTGTGGATCCTCTCTGCAGCAACTCTGGGTGTTGCATGGTGTTTTGGGCCCCTCAGGCCAGTTTGGAAACAATGAAGTCCTGCCTCAGCATTGTACTTTGTGGCAGCAGTCTGGCTACAGGGCACACCGCCATACAGCCCGCTCAACCTCCATCCTTGCACAATCGGCTAAATCACACTTGAAAATGGGTTCACGTGGGGTCTCAACACACATGTACAACCTGTCCATAGTACAGAGGTCTGGCTTCCATACAACAAGCTGAGATGAAACTGGCCTTACTGTGATAAGGTGAAGTTGAACTGGTTGACAGGGGTTAAACCTGTAGGCCACATACTTACATTTAAGACAGTAATAGTCATGTTTTGAGTGAGACTTTAGCAAGATGGACATATAGACTTTTCTCTGTTTCTCAGGACAGGAGGAGGCAAGTGGTCAGAGGCATATTTGATCTCTAAGGACTAGGTTCAAATCCCAACTCCTAATTTACTTATCCTCAAGCAAAGTACTTATCCTGAATTGACACAGTAAAAATTACCCTGCTGTATATATGCATAAATCTTTCTAAGCTAAAGAAAAGTATCTTCTATGTATAAATGTTTTGGTGTTTGAAGCCACACCCACTTTTATACAGCAGCTCGAACCACTATGACACCTACTGCTCTGTATTTACTCAGCCAATTGCTACTCACAGTTATACGTGGGAAAAATAAACAATACTCCTCGCTCTACCATGACCCCGCTGTGTACGTGACCAACGCCATAGTTTATGTACAAAACGTTCACAAATAATTTCCAGTGCTGAAGGCTGGCAGGAAATAACACAGCGCTAAACAAACCTGTACAATCTCCAGCATCTCCGACTTGCTGATGTAGCCGTTTCCATCCAGGTCATACATGCTGAAGGCCCACTTCAACTTCTGCTCCAGTCTGCCACGTGATGTGATGCTCAGAGCGATGATGAACTCCCGGAAATCTATTGTCCCGTCGCCGTTTGCATCGAAGGTGCGGAACACATGCTCAGCGAACTTGGACGCGTCGCCATAGGGGAAGAAGTTGCCGTAGATCTTCTTGAACTCATCCATGGTGAGGGCCCCACTGGGGCAGTCCCGCAGGAAGCCCTTGTACCACTCCTGGATCTCATGCTCAGTGAAGTCCGTGCTCTCCAGCAGGTCCTGCATCACCTCAGGCCGGAGCTTGCTGTTCTGCTTGCCCATTGTGAATGCGTTGGTGTTGGGCTGTGGATCCAGAGAGGAAGGGAGCAGATTTCGGTTAGAGCAGCTGCTGCAGTCAGCCAATTGCTCAGTGTCACCTACAGACAGCCTATGTGTCACTTTCTCCCCGCATTATATGTTGGAGCTGCACAAACCCAGACCTGACCACCAGCAGCTGCGTTCCGGGGCGTCTGCTTACCATGAGAACTCAACAGTTTCCCCTTAACTGCGTTTTGTAATTTGTAATTTTCCACTGGCTACCACAAACACATTTCCTTTCAGGGCTAATACTGGCATTGTTCTAGATATGAAATTTGCAGAAACTCCGTCTCTTGACACAGATAAAATCTAAGGGAGAAGTATTTCTTCTACTGACTCCACAGCCTTAGCAGATCCACAGTCAAGTCCAGCACCTGTGAGTGACACTGATGCTGGACTGGACTGTGGATCTGCTAAGGTTGCGGATCCTAAGGTACATTACAGGGGTGTGTACACTATACACGCTGGCCCAATTTCAGGTACAAACAGGTTGAGATGACAGATAACTACAGTTTCTACTATGCAACTGTAAGAAAAGAATAGTCAACTGTTAAGGAATAAAACAGGTTAACTGATACATCATTTCTTAACAGCATCAATGGCTCAAATAGGAAAAGAGGAGGGGTTGATGGGAAGCAAAAGCCAAGATTCGTTCCTTCATTTAGCCAGTTGCCACAGAGCAAGAATCACGTTATAATGTAAAGTGTGATCCTTTAAAGCAGCGTTAATTCGGCAAACCATTATAAAAGATATTATTTTGATTTCTTCATAATGGTGGTTGCCCACTGATCAATGATAATCAATAATTATCAATTATGAAGTGTTGAGGAAATTAATTGAAGGGTTAAATATTTCATAAGCCAATAACCCGTGTCACCAGTATCACTAGAATTGATGAATGTGTCTTCTCTGCTCTGTTAAAAGAAATCAAATTCAAAAACTCACGTCTGGAGGCAGTACAGCAAAGCAAAGGGGAAGCAAATTGCACATTTACCAGGTTCCAGAAAGTTCTATACTGTAGACCCTCAGGGGGCTCCCAAGCTCGACATGTTTCTATGTGTTAGCGTGAGCTGCATGCGAACTTGAAACAGGCAACGAGGAGTGCAAGCAAAGCACCACAGCCAAAATATTTATGGGGCTGTAATCGATAGCCTCAGGGCGGACCCCTTTCCCCCTTCCTTCTATAGCCTCGACCTTCTTTATGACAGGTGGCCCAACTTCTTGGGATTCTTTAGCTAAGCAATTTGATCAGACCACCTCCCAAGCCCCATCTCCCCAGCCCATTAGAGAGAGCTGAAATTGGGGTGATTGAACAGCAAGAGAGGAGGACACAGCCAGTTTGTCAGAACTATGATAAATTTATCAGTTACTACCGCTAATACCTAATGCGTTCAGTGATGCCCGGACTTATCGGAAATTTTAAACAAAGCAAGAATCCCAATCTCATTATCTAATTACGGATACACATCAGGTAGGGTAACAATACTGCCAATTTATCATCAACAGTGCTTTAAAAAAAAAATACCAGACAGTATTTTCACTCTCTGCCACACCATGACAGAAATATTTCTTTCTGGTTGGGAATAAAAAGATACCCTGTTCTCATTGCTCTGGTAAACATCTGCCTTGTGGTGAGGCCTTTCGGTCATAAGCTCCCCTCGCAGCAGAAAGAAGGTGGCAGGATGTTTAAATAACGGGCATTCTCCCAAACTGTGATGCTTAACCATCGACCACAAAAGGCAGGTTGGCTGGATGTCTTAAATTATAGTGCAGGACCGCTCACGTGAGTGCTGCACAGTGTCTAAGGGAAACTCCCTCCGCTGCAGTGGTTGGGAGCCGACTTCCTACAGCTGAGAAAATGAGACAGAGCGTGTACACATGTGCACGCACATGCACACAGCTGAGTTATGTGGGGATGGGTCTGAAATTATTCTTTACTGGTTAGAAGACCACACCCCTTCTCCTCTGAGAAGTGAAAAACAGTTGTGCATTTTCCACTGGTCAAACGGTCCTGACAGCTGCAGCTGCGCACGATGATCGGCTATGTAGCTCTTTGAAAATCATCTTGAAAATCAGTTTCATGCAAAAGTATACAGTTTTTTTTAACACCGGGGACTTCTTCATCCCCACATAATGATCTTTTCAGACAAAAGCAACAGCAGCCAACTGCAATTTCTTCATTAATGAATTTCTTTAATTTGCATGTTTTGTACGGTTGCCATGGTAAGACACCAACTGTCAACTGTAACTATGGAGAAAGGATATGAACATCATCATGAGATGATTCCTGCAATGTTCAATTGACTCACAAATGGATGCACCTGTAAGCAGATTACACAGTGCAGATTACAGTAGGATTGCCATAAAAGCTAAAGACCCATTCACACAGAACTGTCATATAAAATAACAGTGTAGTATATTTTATAAATTTCCACATCATGAATTTCCTAAAGCCCACCCACATATGACCATTTGATCCCAGGTTAAGAAATACTGATGAAAGTGGTAGACATTCATGCTGAATATAAAATTACACAGAAATATCTTCAGAAATAACAATAAGAAATAACAGAAATAAACTTCAGTCACACCAAATGGTAGAAACGCTACAGGAGAATAACACTCAGCACATGTAAAACGTAAAAATGGGGTATGGTCCCATCTGAGGCAGTTACCCAATTCCCGAGGCACAAAGTAAGATGCTGCACCTGTGCAGCCCTGTCAGTGCAACACCTACTGGTTGCCCAGTACTGCATGGTGACTGGGATGAAGAACAGACTGAGTCAACTGCTCTGTATTCTCACCTCCTGAAGAACCCATCTCACTTCTTGCAATGGCTGGATCCACTGTTCTGCTACAAGCCAGAATTTGCAAAATGATAAATGACTGCATAAACATAGTGGCTATGGGGCAGCATGGTGGAAAAGCTCAGTGAAGGCTCCTGAGGAGTCGAGCAGCTTGAGGGTCACAGTAATAGCTTCAGCCTGACTATCAAAGAACCAATTTGTGTGCCGTCAGAGGAACGCAACTCTGGGGAGCAAATATCAGGAAGCAGTGCAACGCCGAGCTCTGAACGTGATCAGGCTGACGCATGGCATGCATTCTGCATTTTCACTTCTCTGGATGACTGTACAGCAACAGAAGGGGAAACATTTCTACACCAGGTATTGACTATATGAATAAACTAAAGAGTAATACTCCCAACGTTTACATGATGGCACACATCCTGCTTCCACATTGCTTCACAACAAGGGAGAATCTTTCCATGGTCACAGACAACAAACAGAAGAATGGAGGTGCAAGGTACCTATAGTCTACAAGATGTGAACTCTTCAAGCCTCTTTCAGTCTCTCGGGGGTGCACTGCTCAGCATTGAAGCCTGAGAGCAACAGGTGACAAAGTTGATGGAGTTAACGGGAACGGCTGAAAATCCAAGGTAAATCCCGGGGGCAGACTGATACACAGTCTGTCCTTTGGCTTTTCAAGCTAAGCATCTTGTTTCCAGTAATCCTCATTTCCAAATCCTTGTTTATATTTTCTTGGAGAAATTGTCTGGGCCTGTAGTGTCACAAACAGAGCAAGGAAATGCATTTTTACTCACTGCTGAGCTGCTCCTTTGGAAAAGTGCCCAATCTGCACTGTGGGGGATAATTGCAGCTCTTACACCAGACGCCCTCAGACAAACTTCATCTAAAACTGTGAAAATGCCATCGGTGGCTGCCAGCCCTCTCCCCTGAAAATCACAGTGACCGAGATGGATCGTGTTCCCAAACAAGAGCCAAAATAAGCCCTGCTTTGACCACTGAATTTTTGCTTAAGCTCTATTGTTTCATGCTACCTGGGTTTTCTTTCACCGCAGGCCACTTGTCCAATTGCACATGCATCTTTGTCCCTCAGCTACAAACTTCTCTTACGTTCATGAATTCTCATGTCTTAAACTCCATTCTTGACACTCAGCCTTGACCTCATGGACATCATCTTGAGCCGTTCACATGCCAAGAAACTCAAGGACTTACAGTAGCGTGTTTACAAGCCACAGGTGGCCTAGCAGGGGATAGTAGGTGAAGAACCTGAAGACCAGTTATTTCTGGGGCTGCTCTGCTATGTTCTTTCCCTCCTATTACCTTTAAGGCTCTTACTGAAAAAATTCAAGCAGTGACGCCTTTATTGCATAACAAAGCAAAGGGACCAGGCTGCATGGCACAACGTGTGACCATTTCCACGCTAGTCCGAGGGTTGCTTCTCTTTGCGACATAAAACTCATTTCGTAGTTTTGAAAGATGGGAAATTCAGAGGGGAGCATGACAGTAGCACATGAACTTTCCTCGAAAGGATTTGCAGGCAAAAGTGACCCCAGTGCTGCTTAGTACTTCACAGAACAGCAAGCATAGAACTGTTCGTTTATGACAGAGTTTCTGATTTTTTAAGCAACTATTGTGGTTTTGCATCAGCATATTTTTGACTTTCAAAACCTTTACAAATTATCTGTCTGAGAAAGAAACAACATCCAATTTTAACATCCAACAATTTCAGCTGAACGCAAAAAGATGCAGCACTGTAACTCAGTGCACATTACGGAAAAAACAGTAATGAGTCATTTGATAAATGTGAACTAGCTAATTTTGTCTGGTTAAAAACTAAATTGGGGAGTCCCCCCCCAAACAGACTGAAGCTACAATGCTTTGGCTAGCACTCTCATAATAAGTCCATACTAATGTCACATTTATTTTTCCAGAACTTCCTGGGAAAATGAGGTGCATCTAAGACCTCCTGCCACGAATGATCCAGCCTGCTTGGCAATGGGAAAATTCCCTACTGATTGGTTCAGCATTTGTCCATGAAGCAGCAAATTGCAACAGCACTGATGCCTGCTGAATGGATGTCTCTGTGCTACCAACATGCAGGCTGTGCAGTCGCGATAAGGAGCAAAAAGCGATCATCTAGCCCTTGCAAAATTCAAGTTGCTCACTGCCCTGCTGTTGACCAAATGCAAATAAACCAGCTCAAGAGCCAGGTCACGAAGCACATAGTGGAGAACTGCTCTCCATGGAAACACAAGGGCCCACAAAAAACCCAGCCTGTTGTCAGCCTAGAAAGTATAAAAGACTCTAAGCATAAAGTGGACCAAAATACATTTATTAAAAGGTTTGCAGTAAAACATTTAGGCTAAAACATACTATCACAAACAGAGGCTAAACGTAAACAGCACTTATCTCTTACATTAAGAATGATGTTACGGATGTAGATCGGCCCATGAATTATGAAAAAAGTCACTATGCAAACTCTTGAAGCCTTTCTGTAACCTCGCCAAGCTGGAGTTTGGCTCTTGTACAACACACAGGAGTGATTATTTTTATCCTGTTGATACCACTTAGCCTTTCAACCTCTCATGCTTACTGACTACAGTAGGGCCATGGGCTCTAGGCATGCACCATCAAGCAACATTAGAGAACATAGGGGCCAAGACCTGTTCAGGTATGGGGGGGGGAGCTGTTGGCACATACTGTGCAACTGTCTGCTGGAGGCTGGATTAGCACAGCCCCCCACAACCAACATACATACACCCTTAATATATACCTTGCACAAGGATCATCTTCAGACATGTTATTGCCTCTTCTAAGAAGGCATCACTGAGCAAGGATCCTTAGTTGTGAGAACATTTGTAAACCAAAGAGCTTTACCAAATTCTCCAGACACCTCTCAAAATAAAGCCAAAGAGCAACAAGAGCAGTATAAGCCTTTCTGATCCCTTATTGCTGCAGAAGATAGCTCGACAAGCTAAAGTATCTGACACCCCTCAGGGCAGGGAGTGGGACTTTAATGACTGCTAGCAAGACCCAGCAGGAACCCCTCAGGGCCCTTTTTTAAGCAGTCACTTGAGAGATCAACAGAGGAGGCTCTAAGACCCATTCGATGCAGCAGCCATCTTGGACCCAGCAAGATGAGACCACAATGAAGCTTGTCATGTACCCAGCTGCCAGACCACTATCGCAGAGCATGACTCAAGAGCGCAGTAAATGCTGATGAGATAAGGATCCAGGTCTAGAGGCAAGAAGCAAGACAAGTCTGCACCATTTTACTGCTCATGGGCCATTAAAAAGCCCAAGGAGTTGAATGACAAGTAAAGCATTTAGATTGCAGTTTTACTGATGGCAGGAAGCAGAAGATACAAATGTCAATTTAACTCTTAATACCTTACACTGAGTAAAAAAAAAAAAAAAAAAACAAGGTAAAACCATTGAACAATTTTGATTAAAGTATTTGAAAAGACAACTATGGAAATTGCAATATGTTGGAAAAATAAAATTTATAAAACTAAATTTCCTTAAAAAACGTATATGACTAACAATATTCCAACATGTAACCAGATTCATTTAACAACAGATTAACCTAAAAGTGTAGTTTTGTTTGACATGTTGGCATTCAGTGGCACATAAATGATGCTGACAATTCTGTTAGTCCAGTGGCTGCGGTCTGTCATCTCTCACTCCTTTAGACACACTCGCACCTCCATCCCGCTGAGCTGAAACCAACAGGATGTCACAGAACTACAAACATCAGGAGTGCCTAACGTTACACACAGCTGGTGTTTACTGTCCTCCCCCATCTCACACTAAATGTGAAAAAAAGAATACATTTGCACATTTAGCCTCATTTTACCATGTTCCACTGTAGCACAGGTTCAGTACAGACTGATCCCAACTAATATGCTCGCTGGCAAAGATTAGTGCCTACAGTATGTACTGTATTTTATTTCATGGCGATCAAGTAATGGGATCGTGTACACATTGCAGAGAAACCTAAGGTTCAAGTACCAATCCAGACTCTGCTGTTTTACCCTTTAGCAAGTCAGCCAACGTTAATTATTACAACAAAATTTCCAACCATATATATCTTGCAAAAGTAGTCAGGTCCTTGGTAAATAAAAACACACATTTTACTGGATAACAAAATGATGTTTTAATATTTTCTTCCATTGGATATTTTAATTCTAAAAAATACTCAAAAAGAATTTTTGTAAGTCAACATGAGTTTTGCATCACAAAATATTTGTTAAAGAAAATTTTAAATATTCCATAAGTATTCAAACCCTTAAATTCCATTTTTGGTGCAAGTATTTTGACAACAATTTTCTACCTGGTTCTGACACCAGCTTGGTGCAATAATTCCCCATTCATGTTGGCAAATCTGTTCAAGCTCTCTCAAGATGCTTGGACATCACTTGTGGACAGGGCTTTTCAAGTCTTGCCACAGATTCTCATTTGTATTAAGATCAGGACTGGGCCACTCTAGGACACTAACTTTCTTCTTCTGAAGCCACTCCAGGATAGCTTTAGCCTTGTGTTCGGAATCACTGCCCTACTCAAAGATGAAATGTCACCAATTTTTTAATTATCCCTTCAGTTTTTACAAGCTTTCCAGTTCCTGCTGAAGAAAAGTAACCCACGACATGATGCTGCCACCTCTCCTTGTTTAGTGTTAGGATGGTGTTACTTGGGCAATGTGCTGTGTTGGATTTACATCAAACATTACCTTTTACATGCAATCCAAAATGCTCAATTTTTGTTTCAGCTGATGATAATATATTTTGCCATTTTTGGATGGATCACTCAAGAGTTTTGCTGGAAATTCTATGCAAGATTTGATGGGGTTGTTTAACCATACAGGCTGCATTTATGCAGTGTTCTGGAAATGGTTGACTGATGCCCATTCTCTCCCATTGCAGCCAATGATCTCTGCAACTCTTTCAAAGTTAATGCTGGCCTCAGAGTGGCATCTTTTACCAGTATCCTTCTAGATGAAGTGCTCAGTTTGGAGGTTGACCTAATGTAGACAGCAACTGGGTTGTATAAAGGTTCTTATATTGTTTTTTTTTTTTTTTGATGGACTCCGACTGTGTGCACAGGTATGCTCAGGGCCTGTCATTATATTGTACCCTTATCCATATCTGTGCTTTCTGATTACTTCATCTTTAACTTGCTTTGACAGCTCCTTGGACTTAATTTCTTTGCTTCAGATTTTACTACCTGAATGAGGGACTTCACAGATACAAGGATTTTTCTATTGAAATGTGTGATCATTTATTGACAACCACACCAGTATAGACCAATCAATTAACTGGCTGGCTTCTTAAGGTCATTTTTTGCAACTTAAGGTTAGCCACAATAAATGACCTTATGGAAACAGTATGACTTATGGAAACAGTATATTTCAGGTTTTTCATTAAAAATATACTGTGATACAAAACTCATGTTGACATAAAAATTAATTTTGAGTATTATCATTTTGAATTAAAATATCACATGGATGACTAACTTACTAATAAACTAATTTGACTTACTAATTTTGTCAGAGGTCTGAACACTTTTGCAAGCCATTGTAAATAGGTAGAATTTTCACTGACATAAAAATAATTATGATTATGGGAAACTATGAATGTGCTGTGCAGCAAGTTGTAAGGGCTACCCTGCACATTATCTTGACTGTCATAAAACAGCAGCACACCGAGATGACAAGCTACCAAACTATTCTAGTCAAACATTACACAAGAAACCCACATAAGAAGGATTCTGGGGATGGAGAGTACATATCCTACATCCACATCCAGAGATCCATGTGTCTGCACACTGACAGGTAGCACTGGTAGACTGCAAGGTTCAGCCTAAGGCTCAACTGACACAGAAGCACCATAGGACAGACCAAGTCACTTATTGAATCTGACATGGATAAACATAAAGCAGTCACACACCACACCACAAACTAAAGCCACCTGCCTAAAACATTTAAATTTAGTAAAAGAATGCAAAAGAGATTCTATATTGAAATATATCTTGCGTTTCTAAAGAAAATTTAAGACAGTTCACTTGAATGGAACCTTTTAAAAGCATATAACATACCCACTTACATATTACTGAAACTAGCCTTAACAATAGAGCACACACTGGGAAAAGCCTCATGTACCTAAATTTCATGAGATTCTGACAGTCTCCTATTCTGATGACATTTAAATGCAACAATAACTTGTGCCAGGCCAGCATTTCTGTGCCATTTCAAAATGGACATCTAACAGTTAATGAATCACTGTTCTATTGTATAAACAAAAGCATGCCTACTAAATATTTTTAAATGAAGAAGCAATTATCTTGTAACAACAGCTTCACAAGCCTAAGCTAGCAGAAAACAAAAGAAAATGACTAAAGCCATCTCAGTGCAATACCAGCTAGAGTTGAATGCGAGCCGTAGACCAGTGCATTGTGCCAGATTGACGGCAGCTCTCCTATTAGCCAACAGGTCACGGTGGGCCTCTGGTAGACCCATGCACGGTTGCATTGTGCACCCTTAAGAAGCCAGTGCCATGCCTGTATTTTAAACATTCTGTGTTGATGTTCTGGAGTCAGACGTGGCATAACAGTCTGGTACATTCGACATATAATAGCATGATACCCTGCATACCCAGCTCCCTCATTAGCCTCATAGTCTTCCTACACATGAATTCACAAAAAGTCAACATTTTCCCAGACTGTGCATACCAAATTGTAGGGAAAACACTGAACTATATGCTTGCTGACTTTCACTAGATTTTTCAGCTGAAATGCACATTAGTGGCGAAAAACACAGCAACCCTAAGAGCTGTGCCTTGGTTACAAAGTGTTCTGCAATGGTTCAAGTGACAACAGGTCAGCGAGCAACCCACTGGCTGGAAAACAAAGCAGATACATATCCAGTCTAGAGATGAAGGAAAGCATTCACACTGTATGACCAACCTATGCGTAGCAGTTTACTTTCCCAAGAAGGAAGGATGCTGCCTGGGGATCGGAGGAGAAAAGTAAAATGACCGTACACTCCTGGAGGTGATGGACAAACTCACCAACAGTTACCAGGGTTTGTTCCTGACTGCCCGAAGCGTCTGTAATGCAGATACGGCATCTCTCTTTAAAAACACTCAATGCTGTAGTACCGGGAGAAGAGGTTAAATCGGTTCAACCAGTCTAACAAACTGTTCGCCTGAGCATTTGTATTCAGTCGTTCAGCTGATGGTTTTCTCCAAAGTGAATTACAGTGTCACACTACTTACAGCGATTTACCCATTTGCACAGCTGGCTCATTTGGACCACCGCAATTCATTGCAAGTACTTTGCTCAGCTGGGTTCAAATGCAACACAGCAGCTATAACCACTACTGCCTGCACGCGCCCCCCCCCCAATTCTTCAGAAAGATTTAAAACGTCCAGAGTGCAGGCCATCAAGGCAAGTGGATTCCAGTCAAAAGAACTTCACTGCACTGCTGTCTCCGGGCGTCTTCCAGCTCTCCTCCCCCTTGCCGAGTTGCGTGCTGACATTTTCAAACAGGAAGACGCGTCTCTGCATTCAGCATAAACCAGTAACTGGTGCAGAACAGCAGCAGCGCGCAGCAGGTTGTAAGCCACACTGCTGTAAAAGTAGGCACCCAAAAGGTGGATTCTCCTGATGCCAGCACTGAACAGTGACAGCATTCAAAAGCAATTTTACTGAGAAAGTCACACAAACACTTGGGGAGAAAAGGGAAAAAAAAAACAACAGAATGTGTCTACTTCCAGTGACAACAACACGTGAATCTCTCCTGAAATCTACATCATAGCCTATGCAGCGGATTGAGGGCTCTTACATACAACTCGTAAACATGGTAATATTTACCACACACACACACACAGATGCAAGAGATCGCAAGTCTCGTTCCAGCTGAAACACATCTGTACCCCACACATACAAATTATGTGTACAGTGAGTTAAACAGCGTAAAGTTGTTGTTTTTTTTTCCCCCCCCCCAGCCATTTTTTCTGGATGAGTCAGTTCACGTCGGTGACCGGCAGTCAGGCTCGTTTCTGAGGACGCACTCCGTGCACGGCTGCCGGTACCCACGGTGCTCCGAGAGCTCGGGCGAGCCGCCCGCGATGTGACTGCAGTCTCTGTTCCCCGCCTCAGTACAATTTCCTGCTTCGCCCGGAGAAAAGGAGACCGAGCGAAGAGGAAAGGCACGTTTGCCGGACGAGGCGCGCACGGATGCCGAAAACGAGCAGAAGGCGCTGTGTAGCCGCCGCTCCTCGCCCTCCGGAAGTGTCAGCGCTAAGTTGTTCACGTCCGTTCTCACTCGGGATGAGCGCCGACGGCAACACAGACACGCAGTCCGGAGTCTGAGCAGCTCCACAGCCTGACACCTGCAGCACTCACCGTTACTCCACGCTGATCCACAGTTACCTGCGCTTACCTGCTTTACCTCAAGCGTACCGCTAGCCCTCAGCAGTCCATAACCCGGCAGGTTCCGATCAGCGGAAAACAGCTCGCGTCCGCTCCGGCTCCGAACGCCAATAGACCGTGTGAAGCCTCGCGCTCGGCACCAAACTCTGTCACCCTGCTGACGTCAAAGCCGCGCGTCACGTGATCTGACGGAACGCCGAAGCCGACCTGCGTTGCCCCGGGCAACGAGAATACTGCGCTGCAATGATTTCAACAGGTCATCTGTCACACTGCTTGTCTACAAGACTAAAGACTAAACTTGCTTTTTGTCCGTTCTACAACAACAAAAACACACACACACACACACACACACACCGCTTTGCAAGCAAATGCACATATAAAATCTGCAGTTTTACGGAAATAAGTGTTCTCATTATTTTATGTTTTACAAAATGTGTAAATATTTAATACTTCTTTACGTGGAGAGGCTAATTTTAAATATGATTGAAGAGGTGTTTATTTCCGAAGCATAAACAAAAATTTTACTATGTTTGAGGTCATAGCTGTGGCCAGATGTCTTTTCTCACATTGGATGCCATGCTCCGTCTAAAGGGATTATGGAAATTAAAGCTCAGGCTGGTTAGCCCCAAATTAGCTGGACCTTTTCTCCTAATGGCCTTCAAAATCCTTTGCTTCTTGCTGAGTCAGACTTTCTCATGAAAGTCCTGGGACCAGTGTCAGACCCCTCTTACTGAAACAATGGATAAGCAAAGGGGAAATTAGCTTTATTAATGATCCTGTTGAACCAGTGTGTCTGCTTACTGATATTTCAAAGTTTCACCTCCTTGTTGATAATATTAAAAAATTCAGTGTTTTCAATTAAATTGGTTCAGTGTAATGGAGCTTGGAAATTCAAGTCCAGTAAATGATTGTCTTTCATTGTGTAGTAAGTGGTTAAACTACAACATTAAATTTGTTCAGTATTAAGGCTGTAAAACTGAGGAATGGCAGTACAAGTTGGCCTTTATCTATTTTGGTAATTACATGTAATAAATTATCCTTGTCAAAGGTTAATGGTCAATGTTCAGCTGTAAGTGTTAGGCCGTTTTCAAAACAAACAGAAAGTAAATTTCAAGCTCAAAATTTTACTTTCTGCAGAAAATACCCAATTTGGAAATTAATGTTTCCTGCCATCTATGAAGTGGTATTTTGTAAGGCTTTGCACACATGCACCACAGCTCAAATTTTGCACAGCAGACATGGAAGCAAAAGAATAACAGATATGTGCATATGCTGCATTTGTGCATGCCAATAAAAACCACAGTGTTGTGTGTCATCCCTCAACATTTTCATACAGGATAGGAAAAAGGGGAACATGAAAATTATTTAGTGGCAAATGCCATACACTAAACTCATGCAATCCCATTTGAATACCATCTGGTCCCAATTAGGATAGGGGATGGAGTCCTTTCACAAGGCACTGTTGTTTTGTGTCTGAAAGTAGAGAGGAACATCCAAAATTTTGAAAAAGATAAGCTGCAAGCTCAGAGGGCCGGTTGTCAAAATGAGAAAAATGTATCTAGAACGTGGAAGGAATCTAGAAGTGTTGGCTTTTCTGCTAACGTGGTACAACTGCCTCTGACGAATACCACTGAAACAAGTGCACCTCAGGGAAGTGTGCATTGGTGTGAGATATATCATGGAACAAAATGTAAATGTATTATAAACAAGAACATGCTTTTAATTGTACTATTTAGCAAGGAAACTGCAATTCCAGACAAATAAAATCATAGGTGGTCAAAATTTTCTGAGGAACAGGGAAGTGAATTGTCTGCTAGCATCTCCGTATGAGTAACGGAGTCTCCTTCCCTTAAAGCTGGGCATCCAACCTTGTAATGCAATGTTATCCATTAGTCTTGCAGGTTCTAGGGTTATTTTTTAGCTCCTTGTGATTTTTGCATATTCACTCAAATCTCATCATAGTTTCCTTTTTTTATTGTTAAATCTGCAGAGTGAACCTACACGCTTGGAGTTCTCTTATAAATAAAGTGCCTCAGTGCCTCACCACGGGTTCCTATCATTAGGTAATGGCAGCTTTGAGGTGGCTAATTACCAGCATGGTGAAGGCAGAGGGTGGCTAATAGATCTCGCCGATTATCTATTACCTAACCGCATGGCCTGCAAAACAGCGTGATGTGCTATTTTAGTCAGCGATCTCTGGTGGCAACCAGCTTACCTTCAGCGCTGCTGGTTTCCCCGTGCACATTGCAGTTTTTGAAAAAGGAATTCCTTGCTGCTACAATAATTTAATTAAGGATATACAGGGTCGCACTTTTCCCCTGTGGTTCTGGGTTTTGTTCTACACATCCACAGTCTAGATGAGTAGGGTCTGGGGATGGACTTCAGGGGGTTTGTGGGGTGAAAACTGTATATATGAAGAAAAGCTAAAACAAAAGGAAAATGTTACCATGCCTTGACAAAATTCAGCATTCAGTGAAATTAACTGAGTGCAGTATTTCTAATTTTTTATTTTTCTTGGAGCGGCCCTCAGCTTCCTTCAGATTTTTAAACGGCTCTACATCTTAGAAAAGGATAAGAACCTCTGTTTTAGTCTAACCAAAAAGTACACCTAATAAAAAACACAGTGTAATTTGAAGATCAAACAGGAAATGTTCAAAATGAACGAGGCTACACTTGTAAAAAGACAAAAATACTTAACCTCAGTTTTCCATTCTCTTAAGAAAATGTATATAAATCTATATAAAATGTTCAAAGTTGTATTATGAGACATTTGCCAAGACTTCATTCACAATGGCAAGTTGATCATTGATCATTTCATTGTCTAGATGATGATGATAAATATTGTTGTTGTTGTTGTTATATTTAAGTGCAGTCCAACTTCACCTTACTCATTGTTGTTAATAGTTTTCTTTTTACACAGATCTTAAAACAAAGTTGCTTTTAAAAATCCTTCTGCAGTATCTGTATGATAGCATTGCCTGCCACATGACTGGAAAGGAAAACCAAATTCCATGTTCTGACTCTGGGTATTGGATACAAACTGCTAATCCCTCAAACCCATACACCATTCACTGAAGGGGCAGTGCAAGAGTCAAAGATTACAAGATGCGGTAATCAAGAAACTGGCTTTACCTTCCTGGAGCTGTAACCCGTCTTCTTTGAAATGTCAGTGAAGAGAGCACCCTGGTAAACCGCCAGACCTTGGTGGAATGCGTCATAGGTGCAAATCATGGCCACTTAAACAGGGTAAGCCAACCAGATTAGCCAGTGGTCTCCGTGTGTGCCTGAGCAGGTGGAACTATTCAGATCTTACAGCATGCTTGGGGAGGGAGTTAGCAGAATCCAGCCTAGGATATTGACCTCTGAAAGCAAGAGCCTCACAGGTGTGTCCAGCCCTTATATGACATCCCACAGAGGCTGTGTTTTACCACAGATGTCAAGGTAGAGTTCAGCCTGTTCCCTAAGCACAAGAGAGGTTAGCGGCATTGTGCAAAGCTGTTAATCCTCTCAAATATGCGTGCCATTTTTTAATAAAACAACTCAGATAGTTTGCTTACTTTTGCTAAGTTAACACTCAGTGAAATCAGTATGTGACATTTACTTCAAAATATTTTTAAACAGGAAAAACAGTGTCAAATCTTTCTTTCATATCTTTCTTTAGCTTTTCAGTTTACCTCACTAATGTTTTGGCTGGATTTTCCATAGAGAAGTATTGGGCAACTCCCCTGCCTGTTTCAACTACCTGTCCATCGCAAACCATTTAAATGCCTACAATCCTCTGCATTGTACGCTGCTCCCAGAATCCCACAGCCATCATCACCAATGAATGGTGCCCCATTTAGGGGCTTAGCGACCTTGACAATAGGAATTGCAAGCCATTCAGTGGACTCCGAAACAAAACTAAAGTGCAGGAAGCAAAACCCCACAGGCGCAAATCCCCTCTACTACTTCTAACTAAGACACACAGCTGCAGAGGTAACATTTTATTGGCCTACCATGAAAAACACACACAAACCAGTAACGATGTCATAGACTGATACCTACAGGGATATGATTATTTATCTCGCCCTTTCCTGTAAGGTGTAAACCCCACACTACAGGTTTTGTTGGCTGATGGTACTCTAAGCCAGATCAGGCTGTAGGCCCTTGGTGCAACATGAAGGCCATGTGCCTCTCTGCTTATCCACAGCTAATGAATTCCAGCAGCAGGTCAGGAGATGTCAAAGCAGTGCAACAGATTCATGCTGTTCCGAGCACAGAACCTGTTATGAACAGTACTCCTAGGATTCAGCACTATACCACCCTGCACCATGAACCACCAGTATTTCTGAAACCAAGTAACCTATGGAAATGATTTCAGTACCCATCAAAATTGCCTGCCTTTATGCACTGCAAATATTATCCCTTCTGACCTTTTTCACAATTTGTAGTTTAATACCTTAAATTTGAATGTATGGTAACACATTTTTCTTCTCACTTCTACAGTGAATAGAATATATCTGTGATTATTTTTTCATTTTGTATATAGAACTGTACAGCTCTGAATGTTCACCAATATGTCTATGTGGTTTGCACATTTCAAAATAGGGATTTTTGCCCATTTCCAAATACAAACTTGTTCAGTATTTGCCAAGTTACACACAGTTTTGGTATATAGTGTATTTCCAGCTCATGCCACAAATTCTCTGGCAGGATTTTCTTGTACTTCATGTTCATTTTACTCTTGATGAGAAAAAGTGTCCCAGTCCCTTTTGCTGAAAAGCAAACTGATGTATCCACCAGCATGCTTGATAACCAAAGAGCTCAGCTCAGGGCTTGTATCATAATGGAAAATGGTTCCCTTTATCTAACCACTCTTCCACAGACACCAAATTTGCAAAGGGTTTTTGAGACTGTCAGTCTCTGGACAGAGTTTCTTATTTCCACAAATGAGTTCAGAATTCATATTTCTGTTGCTTCACAATGATTTCTTCTCTCTTGATGGTTGAGTATTTGAAGTGACTCAAAATCTAGTGTACATGCCAGCAGAGGTAGAAATGCTGTCTATCAGGAAGAAACTAAACATTTTTTCATGCAACTTGCAGATGATGAGCTAATACTTTGTTAAGTGTTGCTTACCTCCCACATTGTGATTAAGAGTACATCAGGCAACAAAAAATTAAGATGTTTTTCTAGGTCATTGAAAATGTACAAATTTTGAAGTGATAGATAGATAGATAGATAGATAGATAGATAGATAGATAGATAGATATGAATTTATTATACACATTTCGTGATGGACCTGGACATCATCAGTGATACTCAGGTCTTTCAATATCAAACAGTCGACCCCACCAGGGCTGACGAGACCTTAGCCTGGGTAATGGAAACATTACCTTGAATCCACTTCTCATTTCTCCTGATCTCTTGCCAGCTAGCTGCCCTCTCTGCAGCCTCAGTAAAAGCTTCCCTTCCTAAATAGCCTCCCTCCTCTCTGCTTGTGACGTGTTCAACACATTAGAAAACTATGACAAGTAAAACTGCTGGCTGTGGTGTCAGTCTCCTCTGGCCATGAGCAAATCATGACTCAAACATCTCATATTCAAATGAATGGCCTAAACACTGGGAACACATTAATCGCAGTAGTCTTTGCTTTTCTGAGAATGGTGTGATGCCAACCAGCCATTACAACAATGAAGCTGTTGAGCAGAATCACTGATTGCAAAATCTGGAAAAATGTTTACTCTTTGCAACCAAAACATGAAGAGAAGCTACATGTCTACCATAAGCAAAGAGCAACCAACAAGAAAACATTCCACAGTCTTTAAAGTTCATGTTCGCTTTCTTATGCATGATATAAATGTAAGGTGTAAAGAAGGGAAAATGTCAACTTTATATAATCTTTTTTATTTATTTCCATCTAAAAGAATGAGATAATAATAAATAATAATAATCATAACAAATAAGTTGTTGTTCTGTTGATGTTTCATCTTTATTATTGTGTTGTTGTTACTATCATACATACTCAAAAAATGTGTTTGCAAGATAGGTTGTGGACCCTGGCAACCCTGCACTGGACATTCACTGATATAATGGATAAATGAACAGATGACAGGATAACAGCTTGATGAAGGTATGGAAAGGTTTTGGGAAGAAAATGGGTTACAAGCAGCTCATAAAAGAAGGCGACAGAAGGAATGTGGACCACAAGGGAATGAGATGAATCAATTCTAGCAGCAGATTCAGTTCAGCCATCTCCACTTGGATCCCTTTCCTCCTCTCTATGGCAAGGCAGACGGACCTGATGAAACCGTGCCCAGGGTGCTCAAAGCATGCGCCAACCGTCTGTTGTCTTCATGCATGTCGTCAACCTGTCACTGAGTCTGTAGAAAATTTCATTACAGCGGAAAACAATCTGCCTCATTCCAGTCTCAAAGAAGAAAGCTGACTGTGAGCTGAATGGCAATGGACCACATTAGCTATCTCTAAGACCCTTGAGAGACTTTTTCTTGATTGCATCACAACTCTTGTCAGAGACCACCTGGACCCCCTGCAGTTTGCCTACCAGGCTGAAATTGGTGTAAATGAGGCACTCATCTCTATGCTCCACAAAGCTTATTCTTACTTGAAGAAACCAGGCAGCACACATAGCCATGTTTTGACTTCTTCGGTGTCTTCAGCATCATCCAGCCACTCCAGTTGATGGATATACTTACTAAAATGACTGTACCAGTGGTATCTTAGATTCTGGATTATCTAACAGGCAGTCCACAATTTGTCAGGCTTCAAAACATGTCTTTGACAGAGCAGTGAGCAACACAGGGGCACCTCAAGGAACAGTACTCTCACCATTCCTGTTTGCACTCTACACCTCTGACTTCAAACACAAGTTTGGGCAGTGTCTCCTGCAGAGGATCTCTGATGGGTCTGCGTTATTGGGGTGTATAGAGAAAGGTGAGGAGGTGATGTACAGCTATCTGAATGAGGACTTCATTTCTTCCATTCAAGTCAAATCACCTCCAGTTCAGTATCAGCAAAACAAAGGAGGTGGTGGTTAATCTTTGCCATATTAAAGTGCTCTTGTGCCCTGTTACTATTGAGGGTGCAGTCATGGAGATGGTCGTGGTCCACTGCTGCAACTACATGGAATTCCACATAGATGACAATCTGGATTTGCCTCACAACATGGATGTACTGTGTAAGAAAAGACAGAACTGTGTGTTTTTAAAAGGCTTGCAGGGCAAAAAAGTCATCAAGAACCCTGGTTTTTTCATGGGTCAGGACAGAGCAGGATGAGGAGGAAACAACAATCTGTAATGGACATTGACTCACATACCCTGAATGAGTTAGTCACTATGAGCTCTTTAAGCTATCGGGTTATTCAACTGAAATGCACCCAGAAGTGCTTCCGTGTGTCCTTCTTACACTCAGCCAACTGCCTCCATAATGCCACGCTAGATCTTGTCAGCAGTTTGTTTTGACAGATCAAGAATTTATTGATTATTTATCTGTTTTCGTTGCACCTTGCTATGTGTTTTATGTTTCCTCTTGGTCCAGTTGCTGTATAAATGAATTCCTCTGAGGGGACTGAAAAAGTTGTATCCTATCCTATCCTATCCTATCCTATACCACACTACACTACACTATGCTATACTGTACTATACTATACTAAAATGCCAAAGTTAAATACAAAATTCCAAATATAAATAAAAAAACTGAATGTTTAATGAAAGACTGCAAGGAACAATGTCACTAAATGCTGATGTGAGTGATGCATTTGTTGCGACTGCCTGCGTTACAAATGAACGAGCTATAAAACAATAAAGACTCGGCATGACGTGAACGTTACCTCTAGGCTACACTGCAGACAGAATTGCAACTGAGCTGTGGATGTTTTTTGTGAGCAAGGTGCGATGAGTCATACCTAGTTCAAGCAGTTAGTGGGCACACAGTACTGAAACACAGAGTGCAATGCGGGAGAGGAATATCAAAGTCAATACTCAGTGTCCCTTATAATCCCCATTTTGAGGAATGTGTCATTAGGAAGAATACAGGTATTAATGGGAACTGTGATGATGCTTATGAAAGAATCATTGGAAATATATTTTGTTTCCTGGAAGCTGTCTGCAATTCAGGAGGTTTTCTTAGTATGGACTACAAGAAACCACACATGGGTCTTTAGATGATGTCTGCAGTTCTGTACTGGCAGGCAGGTGCTCATAGTCAACATCTGTGAACATCTTGAAGTTAACGCAACATCTCCCACCTGCAACATCATCAGACATGATGGAGTTCTGCAAGGAGAGTGTCCTCTGAGAACCTGACAGTTACTCAGTAGGTCTATTTTTAAAAAATGATTGCTTTAACAGACTGTAAACCCCTTACACAGTGAGCGTGCTAGGAGCAATGGCAGTCTTAAGCATGTGAGTCAGCATTTACAAGGACCACGTGAGAGTTCTGCTCAGGAGCTGTGGGCGGAGCCTTGAAAATGAGCTGCAACTGTTTCGGACCTGCAGGAATCCTCACACGCTGAACCCTAGGATGTCTTACCTTGAGAGTGTGACATGATGTGATGCAACGGTGACAAGAACTTTGTCTGAGTCGTGTTCAAAGTCAGAGTGATCAGCTTCTCCACCTGATATGTCTAAAGTATTAAAAGTGAAGGCCTGTCATTTGAGCTTCAGGGATAACTTCAGTTGGATCCTCTCCAACACCGATTTAGTTGTTTTGTGAGCAGCCCACGATATGCAAAGTATAACAATGTTAAATCGTTTATTGGTCATGTTTGTTTGCTAAAAATAAAAGAAGCATCATATGCATGCACAGAAAAAGTTTTATCCAAAAAGGTTGACATTCTGTTGCTCTAACTTTTTTGTTAATAAGTGCTGGGTTTATTTGTGGCCTCAGGGGTGTAAATAAAACTTTTTTGAGACAGGGATCATGCTGGAACACTCCATTCTCATTTTTTAAAAGGAAAGCAAATATACGGTGTCGTTTCAGGACTAGCGCTATACACAGCTGCCACATATGTACACCCTGCCCACTCTGACACTCTCTTCTTCTTTTTTCACCCCTCTCTGCCACATCACTCACTCAAGCTCCCTCCACATTCAACCTTAGATAAAATAGACCCACCTCACAACCAACAAAATATCAAATTTAAGCTCTTACATTGCAAAAAAGTCAGGAGTGCTGCAGCTGCAGTTTGTCTGAGGACAGAAAAATATCGACTGAAGGATTATTATTTATTATTCATGGTGTGTATCCTGTCACATACTGAATATCATTTGACAAAATAATTAGACCTCCAAACAATTCACGAAGCACGAAAACACCACTGAGCTGAAACCTCACAGTGTTGAGAGTGGTCAAATGTAATGCTTACATTTCCTGGGCTGAAGAGCTGTGTGTGTCCTAACCCCTGCACAAATTCATGAAATATACACCATACTGTGGTGTGTGATGTTCCCATAGGGTTTCGACACTTCCCGCAATAGAGGAGCAGCTACTTGCTGTCCATACTCCTAAACACATAAGAATGAAATTAAAAGTTGCTTAACTGAATGTCACCTACCAGCCTAGAAGTTTCTGGCACTCTTTGAGCATGACCACATGTGAATGCAAGTGTCCACCATTTGAAAGTATGAGCAATACAGTGGGCAGCAGAGCACTGGACTCCTCACATTCCAGCTTTGAACCCCAGCCTCTGCTGTAGCACCCTTGAACATGCCACATACTCTGACATACAAATGGATAAATACTGTAAGTTAAAACCAAATGTGAAGCTTAAACAAACTCAATGGCCACAGTACCGAAACTGAGGGCTGCAGAAAATGTCCATGCAGGTAGCGTCAGCCAGCAGGAAAATGCGAGTGTTCTCCAGCAGAAGGCAGCAGTGGTCCGTTGGCAGCGTGCATTCAGGAGCTCAGCTTTCATTCAAAGTTCAGTCCTTTGCATAGCTGGGAATTTAGCCAACACAGCGTGTTTTATGACACAATTTAATTCTGCATTCACAACATAGCACTCATTAAACTTTGGCACAGCTGTTCATTCCTCAAATGACAAACTAGCAGAATTACGTACTGGAGCTGCAGATATACGTGCAACCGAATTACCGACAACCACAGAACAGAAATATTAAGCAGATGTAAATGTTTTGAAGAGAAATTAAGCTTAAAAAAACATTGTGATGTGTAGACTTTGATTGTTGAATTAAAAGGCTTCCTGCTTAATGGGAAGGCATGGTTTCCTGATGAAAAGGAACCAATAAACCACAAATGCTCGTATTGCTTCCCCCAGCCCCTGAGAATAAAGGAACAGCTGGCAAGGTTGCAGCCCCATTTTGTTCCATGCTGTGGACCACGTGCCCCTTGGCCCCATGCTTTTATATTCTTTTACCGAACAATGCATTTGAAGACTTCCAAAATGAGAGACAGCAAAGGGAAACTAAGTAAACCTTAGCATTTTCCTTATTGTGCATTTTAACTTTTCGGCTGAAATAGCAGAAATGTTCATTTCCTGAGAAAGGAATGAACTCATCCTGTTAGAGAGAAGACAAACCTGCATTGCTTGTGTCTTTCACCTACAAATGAAAAACAGTTGTCCCAGTCTCCTATTGTTGCTGCACCTGGGATGAGCCAAAGAAATTCCTTCTTCTCTATGTAATATTGCGCTGAGCCAAAAAGATCTTAATTTCCATCAAAACACCTGTGCTCCACTTTGTCACCTGATTTCCAGTTGTTGCTGTTGTCCCTGTGCTCTCAGCTCACCAGTGGAAGAAAAGGGGCAGAGGAGGAATTTTCCCACATTCCTCTCCGTGTTACAAGAACTTAGTCCAAAGAAAGTGCTCTGAAGCCCTAATCCTAGGGGACAGTTGGACTGCAATAACAAAAGGTGGTGTTCACAAGCCCCAAATAAATTCTTAAAAATCAAATATTACATTATTGTACAGTTGAAACACAATTTGAAACTGCAGTACCATCTTCTCTGAACAGAACAGAAGTGCAAAGTGGCAGTGGGTGAAAGTGGCTTTTTGCTTTTGTGTAGCATAGTGGTCAGGACTTCTACAGCATTTATAAGGTTCGGAGTTTCAATTTTGGGCCCCACTGTAGCGCAGTTGTTCCACTATATAAATGTGGTAACCACTGTAAATTGTAAGTTTCTACAGTTATACAATTTATGAATAAGGTGGTGATTTTTTTGTAAACAAATGTGTTTGGAATATACATGAATAGGGCCACTGACCTGGACCCCTCATAAACAGATCACTTTCAAGACTTCAGTGAGAACAGGTGTGTCCAGTATTTCTTGCAGAAAGTGTGTGTGTGTGTGTGTGTGTGTGTGTGTGTGTGTGTGTGTGTGTGTGAAACAAAGGAAAACAGGTGTGGTTGCTGGGGAACGTTACTGCAGACATCACCTCCCAGAAGCCACCTGTGTCCTGCTCCATAAATCTACCTGGCAGCCCATCTGCAAGCGAGCCAGTGATTACTCAACATGAAAGCTGGTGCACCTTCTGCAAACGGCAGCGTTTGACCAATAAACTGTAAATGTCACTCAATACACACCTGCCGCACAAGTGAGCTCCTCTAGGTAGTGGCACCATTGGAAATCGGTTTTTATTGTAACAGTTGAAAAATTACTATCATTGATGTCATTGCAACGACTTTGAATTGTTAATGAGCAAAATTGCATTTCCCCAATAGATATTGTCCCAAAAATTATATTTTGTATTTTATTATCTGTTAATAGGGCAGTTTGCACTTCCAAGTTCAGGCAATCCCACTTTCATTTGACTCATTGTCTACTTAAGGGAAAACGCCTCTGCTCCTATAGAGTACATTGGTTTTAATTGTTTTCTAGAGATATTTCGGCTGTGTCTGTGCCTTTTTTCCACAGGGTCTGATTTTTTTGTTATTAGCTGATGTGATTGTACCGAAAATGAAGATGATTGAAATATGAAAACTTTTTTTAGTATGGCAACACTTTTTTCCCAGAAGTCTTTCAGTGGCTGAAAGGAGTCGCCATTAGATTTTTGTTAAATGCATCTTCTGTTTGAAAGTGACTGCTTGTGAAGAAAGCTTTCCATGAAGTGCAGCTCATGGAATGATATAGACACTAAATAACAAGCAGAGGTCAGCAGAGCAATGTGTGGGTTACTGTATGGCACGTGCTGAGCCAGTTCTGGCAGCCAAAATCGTTCATTAATTCCAAATGGATGGGCATCTAAAGAGGCATTCTCCTGGGAGGGTTTGCAGCCATCATTTACTGCAAGCAAAAAATGAAACTAACTAAACACACCCACCTGTCACATAACTATTTGTCATTTTGCCAGCATAATTAGCTCATTTAGTGGCTATTCCTCAGGATCATGGACTGTTGATGTTCAATTTCAACACTGCTCTTGACACAACCAAGAACTTGGATTTCAATGCAGTAAGAAACTCTTTTTAAGGAGAAGCAGGGCGTGCGGAGACTGGATGTCCAAGAACCGGGTCCTTTTCCTTGAGGAAATGGAGCTTCTGCTTTGAAGTGGCCGTTCTTTATGAAAATGTTTGACGCTGGGAAGCGTGCACAGAAAATATTGATTTTAAAAAATATAAATGTTGAATGAGAGACAGTACAGGATCTGGAATGCAAAGCTTTAAATGAATTTTCAGACATTTTGGCCAGGATTCTCAGTTGAGCATTCTCAGCCAGGTCTTCGAGGCTCATGAGAAGTCAGGTAATTCCTTCATTCAGTTCTCCAGAGCCTGAAACCTAGAGGGCCACACCTTCCTCCTACAGATTTCACAATCAGGTTTCGGCAGAAATCAGACCCACAGCTGCAAAAGGCTAACATGGTGGAAAAAACAAAGGGAAGCTTTTGGCACTTTTTTATTTGGACTCCTATACAGTACTATGGACAAAGGGAGCTCAAAAACTGCAAAATAATGCTAAAAACAGATTACTAATACCGTAAATAGTGCAAAATAAACACTGAAAAGTCTATGTTTTATATAATATAATATAATATAATATAATATAATATAATATAATATAAAGTTCCAAGAAAATTCTTTCCTAAATTTTCTTTAAAAATTTTTTAAAATATGATAAATTACTATAGGAGATAGCACTATTCAAGGTATTACTGTACTGTGAGTTTTTGAGTCCTAAATTCTTTTTTGGGAGATGATGTTTTTCAGGTGGGTAAAAGCACTTTTCTAACACTGAAACTTTATGCTTCCTTATGCTAACTTGTCCATTCATTACATTTTGTGACTTAGAAACTCTCAAGCAAGATAACAAGTCATAAAGTGCAGGTCGTAGTTACAAATAAATTCACTAGGCTAAGAGTTCTGAAAGATGTACGAGTGCATATTTACTAACATAAAGCTGCCATGAAGTAAACTGACACTGTTAGTCGTAGCCATGACTGCCCTTGACAATAATCTGGAATTTTTCATATTTATTCCAATTGTTCTGCAATAACACGATGTGGATTACAGAGGTTTGTATGTGTAAATGTAAAACACATGCAGTAAAACATCTCCTGAATATGAAAATAAACTGCTTATACTGTCACCAAACCCTTTATGTCGTATTTAGTTATAACAATTATAACTGAACAATTTAGTGGCCAACATCAAAGCAGTGTTAGCAGTATAGTGCTATGCTGTGTGCATGTCAGGCTTTGGGCACTGAAGACAGTAGATCCCCTGTTCAAGCTGAGTGATATCTGTCTGAATCCTTGGAAGACCACCTGCACACCATCCCTCTATCTCTCTGTGGTGGTTGTCACCGAGTTTGTCTGGGCTTAGGGAAGGGTGTCAGGGAGAGAAGTCTAACACAGAGAACAGCAGGAGGTCCCGTGGTTAAACATGTACATTTAAGCAAAAAAAACTTTTAAACTGAGATGTGTGTTCTAATGTATCAAGCTGTATAAGTATCCAAAAACATGTCAGCTATACAAGTTGGCAAAAACAAGAAAAAAACAGCATCTTGTATTATATTTTCCAGCTGTTTTACAGTCCATTTACATTATTGTTGAGTACAGGATATCACCTATTCTTGATTTAGCCAATACCTTTGCCCCAGGTTACTGACAAAGTTAGGTTTTTGCATAAATGATCTACCCAGTTATACAACCAGATATGTTTATTGGACAAATTTTGGGTAAATACCTTGTTCAAGGGCGCTGCAGCAGGAATTTAAGCCGCTCCACCCATCCAATTCAATCAACAGCCTGTGGCAAGGAAGTATTCCTGCTGGACAGCTAAAATATTGCTGTGTTTCTTTACGACATTTCAGTTATTAGTTGGTCTGTTCAGTTAAATCAAAAATCACATGAAAGTGGACGTTTCACCTTTCATGAGCATTAATGCTACAGTCTGTGCTTCATGCTGTATGATACAAAATGGCCCTGGTATGAAGTTATCCCTTAGATGTGCCACTGTGGCCTCTGTGCACTACCAATAAAAGTGTTCTTTCAGTTCAGAAACAACAAGTGTTTGCTTAAAAAACCTTCTTCATTCTTAACCATTTCCAGAAATGCAGTATGTTTTATTTGTTCTACAGATTCCTCAGGGGTCTTTCCAAACACCACTTAGTGATGTTACAGCTACAGCTTAGTTGCTTTCTGCACTGCTTTAACCGCAGCTGTGTACAGGGCAGGGCCCAGAGACTAAGGACATCTGTTTCTCAGTGCTCTGCTGTGTGACAGTTTCTCTGGCCCACATTGGCGGAAAAAGTACTAAAACTGTACAATGTTTATAATACAAAGTTTTTTAGCCACTGTGTGACTTAAAACTAAAGTAGAATACAGGCTTCATATCCTGAAGTTGAAAATGTAATAAGTACTGTATATGCACTTTTCCACATGTATGGAATTTTTTCCTTCTGAAGTTCAATTGCTTTAGACAGCCAAAGCAGATTCTTTTCAAGGAGCTAAAGGTTTATCTCTAAATCTCTAAGCTCAGTCGATGTCTGTCTGTTCTTGTGTTTGTTCTTTATGCACAACTTTGCTTTTCAAGCCACAGACCTGAAATGTGGCATGCAGGTGCTTCTCACCCTAAGTGAGGATTTTGCATGATCATACATAAATGCACGCGCACGCACACGCACACACACACACACACACACACACACACACACACACACATACTCAGATAGCACCACGTTATTCAGCCGGTATGTGATATATTACACTAGTGGATGGAATTAATATTGCAATAGTTGCAGCTGCTGGTTCATTTTTTGATGATTGTGGTCCACTCTTTAATACCAGAAAATTAATTTAAGGCAGAAAAAAATTTGCACAAACATTTCACATTTTGACAGTTTGTGTAAGTGACTCCGTATGGTTAAATTTATAGCGGTGGTGAAGTATCCTATATTGTGATGGATTTTAAAGTTGTATGGACACATAGTATTGAATGTTTCAGAAAGGTAAGCGATAAGAGGTTTACATACAGTACCAACAATATTCAAATGCAGTGGTTGGTATTAATCACTTATAGCTTTGTGTAAACTAATGCTCAGTTGACTCCCAGTTAAAAATCCACCAGGTGTTCCACTTACCACACATTTTAAGCTTTGTAGCCTTGAAGACAAAGCACACTCTTTCTATAAATAATTTTGGTTTTGTTGCAGAATTTCACCTGTGCACATTTGAAAAGAAATTCAAATACACATTGTTGCATAACTTTTTAAATGCACGGCAGATTTGGTTTACACTAGGTGTTGACCCAGGTTTATAACAGACGTAGGACAATTAGGGCAATGAAAACATGACATTCACACTGCACGCACATAGCAAATATCAGAGTATAATGAGTTCAAAACCAACTGCTTTCAATAGAGAACACAAAGGACCAGGATGTTTAAACTGCTAATTCCTGAATACTTTGTGCTAAGAGGGGCAAAGGGAATGAGACGTGCTAGAAGAAATATGCAGCAGTGCTTGAGGTGGGCAAAGGTAAAGACTTATAACAGGGATTAAATGAGTTTACACTGAAAATCATTCTAATGCAAAGCTTGAATTCGGGTAAGAAAGATGCCTGTACTTGTAAATGGACTACAATTTGTGTACACGTGATAAAGTGGCAGTGCTCTGTACGGAGGGCTAGCATTCCAACAGTTAGAATCTGAGCTGCATGCTGAGCTGCAGCCCACCTCCATCTCTTTGGGCTCCAGTGTTTGTGTGGAAACCCAAGCTGTGTCTTCAGAGTTCTCTTGCTGCATCACAGGGAAAAGCTACTATAAACAGACATCCCATCGAACCCTCACACCCCACCTCAGAATGTGACTCTCACCAACAGGGGATGGCAGGCACACATAGACTGCTCACAGACTGAAGTCCTGTCCTGAAATGCATCTAAGGGCTTATACCACAGGTTTTGGGTTTCAGTCTTTTATTTTTGTTTATCTCATGCAAAATTATGAAACAGCTCTGAATTTGCTGATTGCTCACAACAGCCACACTGCCAAACCCAGCAATTTGTGGATAAACAAGCGGTGAGCAATCCAGGGAAAAAATTCCTCTTGTAGCAACAGAATGTGCTGTCTAAGAACATACATCCATCACTCTATACTGGCTCTCTACCGGTTATCCTGATCATGGAAATCCAGAATCTATTCTAGCATCCCTGGGTGTCGGTCGTCCATCATCTCCGACGATAAACGATTGCGCTTGTGCAGCTCATTGGTTGTGGGTTCGAAAGTGACTAAAGAGTCCAGTTCTGGAGTGACAAGGATGCTCACAATGGGGGCAGGGAAGTTATCCAGTCTCTGCTGGTGAGGTTCTAGCTGCAGCTTTTTTTCTCTGCTGGGAAGCAGCCAGGTCTGCACGGCATATCTCCCCAAAGTGAACTTGGGCTTTTCTACCAGAGTACATCAACCATTTTGGTCCTGTGCTCTCAGCTCCAGATGTCTGGGACTAATCCCGACATGTGCAGTATTGGCATCGACATAGTCTTTGGACCTCCTGCAAGGCCTACCCTGGTTTCCCTTGCCCTGAGAAATAGTAGTTCACCATACTTGCTGTTCGGGGATTGTAGAATTGTGCATGTGCATGATGTGCCCTGGCCAGTATATCTGACCTTACAGGATCATGGTTTAAATGCTGGTGGTGTTTGCCCTAGACATGACTTCCAGGTTAGTAACTCAATTGTGCCATTTGAATCCTAGGACTGATCTTGGGCTGCAGATGTGGAATCCCTCCAGCTGTTTGAGATGTCATCCCTGGATGCTAGGTTTTGAAACATATATGAAAGGAATGAGGAAAAAAGCAAAAGGAATCTCAGAACACTGAAGTCTGGCACAAACAGAAGCAGTTTAAGAACATGTCCTGCAGTGGAACACTTCTTTATAACATAGATTTGTACATGTGAAAGAATGCATCACGATGTAATTAAAACTTTTTATATACTGTATGTTTGTTTCCATGTTGCATCTGTACATATTTCAGACAGGAACAATCTTAAAAATCCTTAATGGCACAAATATGTTAGAATTATAGAAATAATGTAACTATCTGTTACTGCATCAATTTGTCTGCAACTTCAAAGTAAAATATACTATTATTTTATAAGTCAATAAATGTTACATAATGGCAATGCCTCTCCATTTATCCATAGGTAAGATTCTGTAAAAATCTCAGATAAATAAATACATACTATTTAATACTTCTATACTTCAATCCATTACCAATAAACATTGCAGTGCAGGGTCCAGTTCAGGGTCACAGTGTTCCAGAACCTATATAGTTTAAAATTATTAACAATAAAAATACCTGCTGTCCATAACCTCCCATGTATTACTGACCGTCAACCAATTTCATCCCATAAACACAAAAAAGCATTTGTTATGAACAAAGAAAGCGCGAGAAAAACACCATAACTTCACTATTTAGATGTTTGTGTAGAGAGGTACCAATGCTGATAAAAATTCTACAGTTTGTGTGTGTGTGTGTGTGTGTGTGTGTGTGTGTGTGTCTGTCCTTTTCCTTGTGGCTTAAACTGATGGGCAGAAATTCAGCAATGTAACAGGCTACACACTTGTCAAGTTTATATTGATCTGAATCTGAATTCAGCTTTGATACTTTTTTCTATAATAAACAAACATAGAAACAAACAAATAAATATCCTCAGAGTGACTTGTGTGGCACAGGCTGTGTGGAACTGGAATGCTGCACTCATGTTTAGTGCGGTGAAATACATAGTTCATGCCGTAGGGACCAGAAACTTGGCGTATTCCTGAGTGCTGCATGTATGCCAGTTTGTCCTGTTTAAGGCATCATTGCATTTATATTACTTTCAAAAAATCAATTTTCATACATATTCTGAGAGACTGATAGCACACAAACTGACTGGAAGGGAATTCACTCAGCCATTCAAAAGACATTTAACAAAATCTATTTTTCTGTTAAACCACAGTGTGTGTGGTTGTGGATTTCTAATGAAATTGCAAGGAGGTAACAAGTAGCTGAACAGCCAGGTAGTGTGAAGGGTGTAGCTGGTTAGCACAGGTGCTAAGGGGTGCCGCTTGTGTTGTGCAGTTGGGTAGCGTAGGTGATGTGTGCAGTTGTTGAGGGGAGCAGTTCTGGGATGTGGGAGCATGGGGTTGAGCCATCCTGAGGTGTTGAGGGCCTAACCCGACGAAATACCCATGACAGGAGGTGCCCACTTGACAACCCCAAGGAGATGCTGCACCATCGTGTTGTCATATTGTGTGTGGGTTTATGTGTGTAGTTGGCTAACTTTGATGGCACTGACTTTGCAGACTAAGTAGATGCAAACCATTGCATAGTGGGTTTGTTCTAAGTCTGATCTTGGGGCTGCCTGCCCAGGTCAGGATAACATAAGACTGAAGGTTAGGGTGTTGAATCCCCTTTTGGAACACTAGTCCTTTTATTAGCACTTTGTTTAGTATGAATCAACCAAATTCTTGTTTTGAGGAAGTCATTTATTCTGACGTACTATATGCCGCAAAGAAATGTATTTTAATGCTTTGGTGTGTACATTGGAAGGTCCCTATGTAAATATGTGGATGTCTGAAGTGTTTAAATTTCTCCCAGATAAAAAATTAACATCTGACCTGCACAATAATTCTAATCAATTTTGAAATGTGTGGACACCCTTCTGGAATTTAGTACACAGGGCTACATGGTCATTCCTGTGACCGCCTGCAACCGCCTGACCGCCTGACCCTGTTCTGTGTAAGTAATGGTGTGTGCAGTCTTTCACTGTGTATGCTGCTGTGTCCTAAAGCTGCTCATAAATGCTTAAAAAATCAATGATTATGATTGAATTATGATGACATAGCACATCCATGCCACTGTGTCACTCATACATGTATTATTATTATTATTATTATTATTATTATTATTTATGATATGGTGACTTAGGTATTAGGTGTTAAGTTTCTTCTCTAAGCTTGTAAAAACAATTTAGATTTCCCGATTAACTTGTAATTTTATTGTGCTGGATTAAAATCGAACTCAGTTCATTTTACAGACAGCTAACGCGCACTCTCCCTCTCTCTCCCTGTCCCTCACTCACTGTCCCTCACCCTCTCTCCCTCCCTGTCTCTCTTTCCCTCTCACTCCCTGTCCCTCTCTCCCTCTTTCCCCCTCTCTCTCTCTCTCGTTCTCTCTCTCTCTCTCTCTCTCTCTCTAACACACACACACACACACACACACACACACACACACACACACACACACACACACCTGTCTCCTGGGCCCAACGGCCACGCCTCCGAGGAGGGGGGGGGGGTTGCCCCGCCTCTCCTCGCTATAAACACGCAGCGAGCCGCAGCCCCCGCCTCACCAGGTTCTTCGCTGCGCCGCGGGTCACTTGGGCGGGCTTTTACGAACACATTTTCTCCGAAATACGCGGCCACTTTTCTACCGTAGGCTGCTCGCGTTTTCGGCCAGTTGAAACTAGCAGTCGCAGTTTACTGTTTCTGTTTGCCACTGATGAAGGCGCTGGCTCCGGTCAGAGTCCATAAGGACTCCTCGTCCTCGTCCTCCTCGTCCTCGTCCTCCTCGTCGTCTTCTCCTCCGGGCTGCGCCCCGGGCGGGGAGGAGGGCGCGCGCAGCCTGCAGCTGGACGCGCGCGCCGACATGAACGGCTGCTACGACGCGCTGAGGCGCCTGGTGCCCACGATCCCGCAGGACAAGAGGGTGAGCAGAGTGGAGATCCTCCAGCACGCCATCGACTACATCCTGGAGCTGCAACGGGCGCTCGACACGGGGCCGCCGCCGTGCGGGAGGTGCCCGTCCGAGGCGCCGCGCGCGCCGCTCGTGGCCCTCAACACCGGCCAGGTGAGCGCAGCAACAACAGTCATAACAGTAAAAATCATAACAAAAACGACGACAAAAATCATGGCAACAAAGGCAACCGATCTGCAGCCCACAGCCATGCTGAGTGTGAGTGTCACAGTGCAGCAGAACTGTGGGCGCGCGAAAAAAAATTGTGACGCGTGTGTGCGCGCCGGTGAAACCTCGTTTGTGCACCTTAGCCCCAGTAACACCTTTTATTTTTTGCTGTCGCTGCGTTTTATTTCCCTCGCATCGTAAAGGTGTCATAAGCACACGTGCTCGCTTGTCGCATCAGGCTGGAGGCGTCTGTCTGGTGCTGTGAGCGCCCTGTGACAATGGCTGGCCTCCTGATGGTATTCCCACGCAGGCTTGAGCGCTGGCGGTGCTGTCACCCGGCCCCGCTCCTCGTCCTCGTCCCTTTTCGCGTCCTCTGTTTGCATTATTCACGCGTCCCTGTTCCAGTTTCAGGTCGCGTCCTCGTCCGAGCAGAAGGAGGAAGCCACCGCATGTCCCCGCAGCACTGCTAAGTGGTGAGAGCCTCAGCCAGCTCGGCGACGACGACGACGGAAGTGTGTCGCAGCGTCGGAGAAAGTTCGGACATCCCACCCTTAGGCCCTTTGTCCTTCGTTTTCCCCGTTCTCCATGGAAACGGTGTTCACGGCGCTCCAGTGGGCGAGCCGGAGAATATTAAAGCGGTGCCAAGATGGGCAGGCCGTGCGTGCGAACGTGTCCTCTCATGTCAGCAACGGTCGCGTGGCCTTCAGCTGCGTTTGTGCAGGATGCTCTCAGAGCCTGTAGGTCCGGATCCGGCAGTTCGCTCGCACACCCCCTCCGCTCGAACCTTGTTCCGCAGGGGCGCAGAGGCTGATCTGCAGGTTGGGATGCCTCACGAGAGGCAGACCTGAGAGGCAGAGCTATGACGCTACAGGGTGCTGACTGGCAGGGACGGCCACCCAAACTGCAGCGGAGCCACACGCACATCTTCCGCTGCAGGCCCTATGGACGGCTAGACTCACCTCTGAGCCACAGTTATGATTATGTGCTGAACAAAAAAAAAATCAAAGAATACTTTGAGTGAAACAGCTTTAGATATAAAGTTTACAAAAAAATGAACAAGCTTTACTGAAAGAGTGTTTGCAGTGACGTGCACTCACTAGGGTGTGTGTGTGTGTGTGTGTGTATCCTTTTGTGCTGAACCTGTGTTTCCGCAGGTGAGCAGATCACTAAAGAGTGACAGGTTCAGTTGGGGTTGAATGGAAACCACTTCACTGGAACACAAAGAAATGCAATAAGAACCACGGAAATAACTCCGTTAAACACCGCTTTGAGAAACCCTTTCCGAACTGAATTAAGTTCATCACACAAATTAAAATTGCTGTAAATAACTTTGTAATTCATGTATTTGTGTTTTGCATTTTGGATGTGTTAAGCAGAGTAATGGCTTTCTGAGAATTTAAACTTTTTGTAATGTTTTGTCTTTTTTGTTCCTCAGAAAACTTGCTTCATAAATGTCACGACAGCTTTTTTTAGCTTTACATGACATACAGTAGGTATCTAAACCCTAAACTGGATGACAGAAACTGGCGTTTGGGAAAAACAAAAAAAATATATATATATATGTTTAGAAAGATGTGTAGCTAAAAAATGTATTTCTGTTGAACAGTTCAAATCATACAGTAAGTATTTTTTTATTGCAAATTTTTATTGTCTGAGCTGTTTTATTTTACTGTTTACAATGGAGCTGCCATATTTAACAATTATCTTGTACATGACAAATTTTAAACTTACATTTTAGACTGACTGTAGCTGACATACCTTTATTAAACCAACTCTACTGTGTAAATATTGTTTATAGCTTGATTTACTGTGGATGACCCTTATGTTTTTCAAATAAAGTATGGAAGTTGTATTTGTTTACTTTTGCATCATAACTCTATTTGAGCAATGCAGTGTACAAAGTGAACAGACAATGGTGTGTATGAACAGAAATGTCTTTTTTAGCACACCAAAGGTGATAAAATATATAACAATAATAGTTATAAAAAGGTATGAAAATGGCAATAGAAAAAAATGTGCAATCTTAATTCATACTAGTTTATGCTTCCCTGTACAGTTTAAGAATGAATGATTTTCCTTTCATGCAAATGAGTATTTTATGAGATTGAACTATGTTGAATTGCATGTTTATGAAGAACATTAATTTGGTAATATGCAATATTTTTATGTATTGCCTTTAAGATGTTATAAATTCCTAGAGCAAGGGCAGCAACAGTGAGGAATATAAAGAACTCTGAAACGAGCGAGCTGCATTTTGTGCTCCTCTGCCATGTGATGAAACACTGTGCTGCAATACTAGGAAAGCAGACGTGTTTTAGTGTATTTAACATTTTTATCTGGTTAATTTAACAGTTTGGTCATGACAAAGCAACGGAAGGCAGAATCATCTGTTCGAGGGTCCATATCATCTGTTATTGGACAAACCTGTTCTGATGTCTTATTTTAAGTAGAAAAGCGATTCGGATGCATTCGCTACCATGTATTGAACTTTTCTGGAGGTTGACTTGATTCTTGACTGGAACCATACTTGGTCAGTACTCTGTTTTACTTTAATTTCTCCTAGTTAATGGTAAAATTGTGATTTCTAATAGCACGCATTGCATCAAAGACAGAGGGTTAAAAGTCAGGGCAGGCCGTACCTGTTTAGGATTTCAGTCCACCGCTGACCGGCCACTAATCCCCCATGTACTGTATCAGTGATGTCACAGGTATCATGCAAATAAAGGAATGATTATAAAATTCTGTGCAGACAAATATGGGTTCAGATTTGTGCTTATAACCCACATTTGGGTGGCGAGGCCAGATTTGTCTGTACAACGATATTACTTGCTCATCACCTGCTGTATATCAGATACCTTGGCTTAGGGAATCGACAGTTTCAATACAAGAGCAAAGTGAATAAAGTGGTTTTGAAAAGAGGATCAAATATTACAACCCTGGCAGTTTTACAGAGTGACCAACAGCCATTTAATAAAACATGCAAACATATCTATTTTGCTACTTTTGGAAAAGAGGTATGAGCTACACCGCACTTTTATTTTGACTTTTGTCATTAATGCCAGTTTTTAAAATCAGGCTATGAATTCATTACACTTTTTTCTTCCTTGCGCCGATAAACAGGTCTTTATCACTTGTATTTGGATCCTCACAAATGAAACCTGGCTCTGCTATGGCTCATCAACTAAGAGATGAAACATTTTTAGTGACAACAAAGCAGGTGTCATTATCGCTCAGCAGCGCACTAATGGTGCCCCTGCCGAGAGCACCCCACGCAAGGGGGTCTCTCGTGCGTGTGTGTGTTTAATGTCATGTTACGGATGAGGTCTGCAAGCTCTTCGGCTCTTTTTCCTGACAAGTCTTACACCCTGTGGGATGACTAGCACTAGTTATCTATTCATTTAGCGAATGTTTTTCTCATTAGCGACTTTCACGTTTTTCCATTTGTACAGTTGCTGCTAAGCAGTTACAGCAGGAGATGGGATTCAAGCCTGAGTGCAGGGCAGGAGCTCAAAGCACTACATCACCTGCTGCCCACCATAATTTCCCCAGCCCCCAAGCCATAAAAACCATGCCACTGGGCTACATACAGTGAGCTGCACTCAAAACTAAAAGCATCTTCCTAAAATGCTATCCGCTCATCCATGTTCTGTAGCACCAAGTGGCTATGTTGGCCTCACCTGGTCCCTGTGCTTCAGAACTCATTAATGTGCAGGAAACAAAATGTCCCCAGAGCCAAAGAGGTGGTGCAGCACTGCCAGTGACCTGACAGATTCTGTCCATGAGGCCTGGCCTGTTCACTGAGTCAGCATCTTCTTCCCATACTGACAGCCAAACAGGCATTGCTCATGTTGCACAACCCTGACAGCCTGTCAGGCATCAGTCACTTCAACCAAACGGTTTTCTTCTGCGGCTCCTCTTCTTTATGGTGTGATTCTGGGTGCACACTGACAGGTTTTTACTTTGCTCTCCTCTGTGCTTCTTCTCCAGGTTTGCTGTTTTTGACAGGATTAGAACTCATTCCTGGACCTGTTCACCTCATTAATGTAGACATAAACCTCCTTTTGTCTACTTACTTACACAAACACTGAGATAATTCAAGTACATGAGACTGCTTGGAAACGTAGAAAAATTACAGATCCTTTAGTCTGAACATTAACATTCAAAATTGTGATACGTTTAATTGTTTAAATCATTGTTAAACTTACAATAAGGACATTGCCAATACTATTGCTTATATCAGCGTTCTGGATGTATCATCTGGCTTTTTGTGACATTTGAAATACTTTCAAAGAATAATAATGCACAAATATAACATAATATACAATAATATACAACATTATGTAAGATGTATAACCTTTTCCAGTTTAAATATTTCACCCACTTTTTCTATAAATTGCTGTGTGCATACTTCTTCCTTTTGTCCATGGCGTTTAAGTAACAAAACCCTTTAGCTGGAAACTTCAGAATGACAGCCTTCGAAATAGCAACTGACTTTTGGCTGGAGATGAAACCCATGGAAACAAGCTTTGATTTTTATTTCGTGTCCTAGCATTTCATTTTTGCTGAATAACGAATCTTTTTGTGGCGCAGCGGATTTTAAGTACGATCCTTGGATTTTACCACAGCATTTGGAGAAACACATCAGTGTTTTTAATTTGTTGCTCTTTCAATCCTGTTGTGTCTAATTAATAGCCTTTGCACGGGTGCAGGTGTGAGGTGCTGAATGCAGGCTCTTGTATTGTGTTCAGCCTGTCCAGAAGCTGAAAAAACCCCCCACCCAAGCCCACCCTGGAGCCGAAGTGGGTCTCAGGTGCAGGAGTGTGATGCAGGGCAAACAGAAGAGACAGGTGCCTGCTGCTGTGTACACAGCAATTAGGGTGTATTTATCCCTCTCCTCCTCCATCCCCCGATGGCCCCACACCATGCTGAGTGGCCACAGTGAGTGGATTGTGGCCAGAGGGTCTGCAGCTGGGTCCCCATCCCTGAGCAGCCAGAGCAAGAGACACCTGATAGACATGAACCATAGACCCCTTCAGCATGGGAAAACAAAAGCTTGATGTCACCGTGACGACAAGGCCACTTGCAAAATCTCCAGAAATAATAGTCTCCCATGGCTTTTCTGGTACCGAAATGGGTGCCAGGTTTCCATATAAGAGGGACAAACCACTTCACAGATGCACACAAATTAAAGATAAGAAAAAAAGCATCTCTGTGGGAAACAGCATGATGTAGCAGGTAACATTGTTGCCTCACAATTCCTGGGGCATGGCTGTGGATCAGTCTGTGCGGAGTTGACATGTTTTTCCCATTTCATTGTAGGTTTTCACCAAAAGCCCAAAAACATATGCAGAACGCAAGAGTAAATCATTTCTGCATCCTCCTTTATCTCTGAAGGCACCAAAATGAGTCAATTTCAGCTTGCTGGTATGTACTTATACTATATTTGCAAAAACATGTGGACCCCCCCTTATGATGACTAAGCTGAGCTGTTTAGGCTGCACTCACACAGCATACAAACACATTCTAGACAGTAGTGTTCTTCCAGATTTGTGGCCACAGTTTGGGGAAGCATGACTTTGCCCCCATGCAGAAAGTGAGCTCCATAAACACAGGGTTTGCCCAGGTTGGTGTGGAAGAACTTGAGTGGCTGCACAGAGCCCTCACCTCAACCCCAATGAACATCTTTGGGATTAACCGGAAAGCCAACCGCGAGCCGGGCTTTCTCGCCCAACCTCACTGATGCGCTTGTGGCTGAACGGGCACAAATTCCCAAAATCTGGTGGAAAGCCTTCCCAGAAGAGTGGGGGCTGTCATAGCTGCAAAGGGGGGAGGAACAACTCCATATTAATGCCCATGGGTTTGGAATGGGATGTTCAACAATCACATATGGGGCTGATGCTCGGGTGTCCACACACTTTTGGCCATACAGTGTACCTTAACTTATTAAAAATGAGCATTGTCACAGACAGAGGACAAAATGCAATGTTTAATGACAAAATAAAAATGACCAAGTAGAGATGACCGGTAAAGCAAGTCCTGACCACTGAAACTTCCATTAGGTCCAGCAGTGCTACACTTCAGGGCCAGCACTAAAGAGACAGATGGTTCTGTGATGAAAAGTGCACAGGGAAGCCCCAGGTGCAAGTGGACAGGAGTTAAAGTGAATGCTCTGTGCCAGGGCTCCTTTCCACTCTGTCCATGCTAGGCCTGTTGCTGGCACTTGAGGGGTTGATGCCCTGCCGCAAGAGGAACAGCCTGACCTCAGTCTTTGCCATCAGCTCCTCTCATTTCTCCCTAAACAAAGGCTTTTTAATAAATTGAAAAGCATCCTGATGGAGGACATGGGAGAAAGTACAGCTCAGTGATGCAGTGGACAGCAGGGAAAGGTCCAGTCCCAAGTGCTGGCTACTTTTCTCTGCCACTGTTCTGGATGGTTTGATGTGCACTTTTCTGAGTATGGCAGCCTTCATTTCAGAATATATTTACAGTGTAAAACATTTTGAATTTGATAAGTGTACAAAAATACCCTGTATTTTATTTGGAAATCATCTTTTCATTTTTAATGCATCTACACATATGTGACAGGGTAAACAGCTGGATGCTTTATCTTCCCTGTAGATTTGACTAAAGCAAATAAAAAACCATTTAACTACAAATAAAAAATTGTGTTTTCTAAAACAGCTCTGGACCACTGCAATCCTGCTCTGGATATTGATATACCATGGAATCACATCCTCTTGTCAGTAAAAGACATACAGTTAAGTCTTTCTGAAGAACAGCACCAGAGAGGAAAGGCGATCGCACTTGTTATCAAGTCCACGCCAAACTACTCACCTGTGACAAGCAGCCACCTCCCACACCTGGATCTGCCATCTCACTTACAATTTTCGCTTGGTGACCATGGAAGGTTGTCAGCGTTGGATTTAACCTGTCATCGTCTGTCTTCCATCATCGCTGCAGACATTCTCATAACCACAGAGTACCCTTTCTGTACAAGATTCACACCCTTGTACAAGATTCACACCCTGTACAAGTGTCACACCTCCTCTCAGTTGAAGAGTCAAAGCATAAACTTCATCAGCGTCAGATACGGTCAACTTCAAAAGCAGAACCATCAAATGAAGATCTTTTATGCTGGGTAAGTACGTTGTGCAAACACAAGACACAAGACATTTCTGGTGCACTGTAACTACACGGCTGAACGGCGGCACTCCTTCGGGCTATAGATTAGCTACTAAATTGATATGAGATGAGACGAGATGTTAATGGGACCGTTTATGCTGCCTCAGAGTTGGTCGGCATTTCCCCGGCGCTGCAGGGATGCCCACGTTCTGAGCACAACTGGGATGGATGCCAGAGCCCTTGGCTGGCAGCCCTGCTCTGCCTGGCAGTGGAGGGTCCCATGCTGTAGTAACACATGCCACACTTTGAGTCTGGCATCCTGTGGGGGAGATCCTGGCAAATGATCTCATAGTACTCATACTGCGCAATTGTATTCTGCATATAATTACATACGGTTGTAAATGTTCGTGTATTCACACGTGTATAACTTTGGTTAAAAAAAAAAAAAAAAGGGTTTTTCAAACAACAAATGTTTAGAGTTCTTCTATTTTTTACGTGAGGCTTCACTTTCATCTTTCGGCATACAACTGCACTGTCACAGTTTAATGCATCTTCCATAGCGGCAAGGTAAGATTAATATGTACGGAATCAGAAGGAATTTTCAGAGCCACAGATGTCGCAGGGATAACTACAAGCTATGGGATGGGGAAAAATTTCATTCAGTGCACTCCGTTTTATTTAGCGCATCTGAAACGGCTTCTCACAGAAACGTACATCTGACCTGCCTCACTTGCTGCCGCACACATGGAGAGGAAGAGGAAGCTATGCAACATAAGGTCAGATGAGGTCAGAGGAGGGACACTACGGGCCTTATTCACCCAACCTCAGCTTTTAAAGGAAAGTAGGATCCAGTGTAATTTATTTCCACTATTTAGTAACAAACAATTGTTTCTAAACCATTGTGTTCAGTCAAAAGCAGGTAGGAGGTGAATTAATTATAAGAAAAAGTGGAATGTGAAATGGAATTGCAAAACTTCACTTCAGCTCACCTCAGCTGAAAAAAATAGCAGGAAGAATTGCTAGACTGACTTCACTTAAGGTAGACAAGGACAAGAAAACTTAAACATTTCATACTAAACATAATAAAGACTGCACAGTCTGATGGAACCTGAACTTGACATGGAAATGTGCACAGATCTTTCAGTCCTGAAGTATTAGTCAGCTTATTCATCTGAATTTGCATGTGCAATAGCACCTTGAAGGGAGTTTTTTTACTATTTTCCTACACGTATGTATCATGGACAGGTTTATTCCAGTTTGTCCAGGTGAATGATCAACACCTCCATCCCGTTTACACAGCTGAGGAGAGTTAAGTTTGCTGCACATGACCCCTCGTGAGACCTAACATGGCCAAGCATACTTTGGGTTACGGGTCTTTGCCGTTGAGCACATAACACCGGTATTAGGGTGGCATACAGTTTAAGAATAAATGTGTTGTAGTTGTAACGTAGAAAATGAAAGCAAGATTACGTTTTGTGAGTCGTAATGTGAATGCATGTCAGGTGTTTATATTATAAAATGCAGGACAAATCCAAAATCTCATTTTTGTGTGTTCCTGAAGACCTTTCAGAGCTGGATGTGACCTTCAGTACTGTTCAGTCAGCAATTACTGAAATGTAGACCAGACTGGTGAATTTTTCACCATAAAAGGAGGAATTTGATTTAAAACAATTTACATTGTAGTCTGCGACAAATGTCAAACTGATTCAGAAATTCTTCTCAATTTTGTCAAACAATAATGTGCAGTATGGTAGATATAATGTGCATTGCCAAGACAACTGAACACATACAGGCAGCCCCCAGGTTACAAACATCTGACTTACGGACAAATCGTACTTAAGAACGAATGGACGCACGCACTACTTTGCGATGCTCATTAAAACATTGCACGGCTTCGGCGGTTGCTCAGCTCGAGGAAGGAGAACGCTGTCTGCCATTTTATGTCGGATCTCATGCTAACACTGTGTTGAGTGTGTAACTTTGTATTTGGCTTAAATTTTTCTCTTATTTATCCTTGTAACCATGCCTCCAAAGCATAAATCTGATGCAAGTGCTGGTGATGCATCAAAGAAAAGGAAAAAGATCATGACTGAAAAAAGTGGAAATAATAAAACGATCAGAAAGAGGTGAAACGCCATCGGTCATTGCAAATGCGTTAGGCTACAGTCAGTCAGCGATCAGAACAATTTTAAAGGATAAAATGAGAATAACGGAGCATGTGTTTCATAAGTGTTTTATATCCACAGAAAGGTAAAATATATGCTATATACTAATACAAACATTTGACTAACTGATGCTAAATAAGAACCGTTTGTACTGTCCCCACTTACCTACAAATTTGACTTAAAGACAGACTTAGGAACAGATCTTGTTTGTAACCTGAGGATCACATCTATTTCACAAAAGTGTCCACTTCCTGTGCCCTTGAACAACACTGAAGTATTGTTCTGTCCTGATGTCCAGCGTACCTGTTTCCCATGCTGTCCTCACCTTCTGCAGCTCAGGGATTTCTGCCATTCTGGGCCTGGACCATCGTTGCACAAAAAGAGCCATTTCTCACCATGTTAGCTTAGATGTTTCTGTGACACCAAAGCAGTGGTGCAGTCCAGCTGACATTAAGTCCAGCCATCTTCTAAGTAAAGGGATTTTATAAATGACTCAGCATAGAAACATTACAAGGAAATGTGGTCACTGATGACATGGGTGCATTTGCAGTGATGGCTTAGCTCTTCTGGACCATCTCCAACCAGCAGGAGCGATTCTCTGTACGAAGAGCCTAAATTCCAGCTGCAGGAAGCAGATCCTTCTCTGACTACAAAAGTTTGGGAATTTGTGAGAAGACCAGATAGCATCTAGTCATGGCATTATCTAAGGATTGCTGATGTACTGTGCCAAACCCAGACAAAGAAGGTTACTGCAGTCAGCTAAGTCTCTCTATTGAAGAAGTTCTTGCCTCCACTGCTGCAAGTGCTCTGTCATTCAGTAAGCTTCTTGCTTCCTTACATTTGGTGTTTTCAGAGACTTTTTACAGAAATGCTTTTCAAATAGAGGGCAAGGAAAGGCAAATCTATTAATAGAGTCCTACAAGGCAACCTCTCAGTGAGCGGTTTGAGGTCAGCGTAGGAACGTGGCCGTGTTCTGTCTGAGAGAAAGCTCGAAAAGCAACGCTCATATCAGACTGAACAATGTGGGACCCCTTCAGCAGAGAAAGGGGCTGTAACTGAAATTTGGATTCAAATGCATGTTACAAACCTTTGAGTTATAAATTTTCAAAATTACAAATATTTCCATTCATTTATTTAAGAAGTATTTTCCCACTTTTCTCTCTTCAAAAACTTGTTTAGGGTTACAGGGTATTTTTAACACATTGTATGATTACTATATGTTCACTGTAATAGGGAACAGGTGGATAATAAATCTATACAATGGCAAAAATATAAAAAATTAATTAATGAAAGGCAATCTAAATGCAAGTTAGCAAAATCTGAAAAATACAAATGGCCTAGTCTGCAGTCTGTATACAGTAATGGTAACTTCGGTTTTTTTCCAGGTACACAAAATCTATCTGATAGTGAAAACTGTAATGAAGTCAAATTTTCACCCAAAAATGTTTCAAAATTTAAATATTGGCACGCGCTTGGTTTAACACTCTAACACCGTGTCATTCCTCTAGACCGACAGAGGGATGTTAGTAAGCGTTTATTGCTCGGCTAGGTCAAAAATAAGTAAGGGTGGCCTCCGGTTTGGCAGACAGAAGACTCACTGAAAAGACCAGACAAGTATGAAGAGGTACACTTTGTGCTGTGCCAACATGAATGAGAGGCAGCTTGAAAATGAAGGAGTCAGACCCCCCTTCCCAACACACACACTCACAGACCCCATCCCCCCTCCCCCTGGAGAGGGCTTCTAAGTCCCGGCACCCTGTGGAAACCATGGCTCGTTGCCAGGTTACAAGAGCCCACTCTGTACCGACAAGAAGGCATGAACGGCGCACATTAATTATTAACAAGATGGCCATAGAACGCCAGTAGCTGAATGACACTTTTGCTGCATCAGATACCCTTGTCTGTGAGTTTTCTCCTTTATCTGGGCATTCATGCCAAAATATTGCCCAAAGATGTCTCTTGATCCCATGCGTGCATATGTCGTTTTGTTAGATGGTTTTATTGTACATTCTACATTGCATACAGTGCAATTGGTGAAATGCACTGAATCAGCACTGTAGATCACCAAAAACACAGTCCTAATTGATATTCAGGTACGGTTCTGAACTGCTTTAATGTCATGGTGCATCTATCACAATATGTCCGTAGGGCAAAGATTTCCCCTGGATCATTTAATATTTATAGGCTCTGTGCCACACTGGATGCCAGTGGGTTTCAGGGTTATGCTGTTTATACAGCAAGCTGGAGTCATTATTAGCTGTTTCTCATTATTAGGTCTTTGGGAAAGTGGATCTGCCGAGTCCAGCGTTGCTATCTGCGCTGCAGGGGAGTTGGTCCTTTCGTCTGCCATGGTGGCTCTTGTTTTCCTCCTGTGGCACCGCAGCAAACTGAGGGAGGAAAGGGGGTGTTTGTGCTGCTCTCTATTTATATTGCACAAACCTCTGTTGCATGTATACACTTTTTTTACATTCTTCAGAATAAACATTGAATATGTGATGAGCTACATGGCATACTCATTATACTGGCTGGGTTTTGGGAGCTCACGTATTTTTATTAATCGGAATATTTGCTTAGTGATATTTTGCTCTAAAGAGACTGTGGGGCCGTTGGAATGCAAAGAAATAATCAACCTCTGACACACTATGAAATATTTAAGTATTTTACTTAAGTATTTTTGTGTGTATTACTGTAAGCATCATTATTATTTTAAGAATCCTTTCTGTGTGTTATGGTAAGCTATATTAACATCTGTTCAGTGCTGAGCTTCCCACATCCACACACGCCCATCAATAAAAACATTGAATCTGATAAATATTGCTTCTTCTATAAACAACTTACTGCTGCAGTTTCAAATGATCTTAGCTAATGTCCTTGTATACTAACTACTGGGCACATAGTTACTTTCTTCTTGATAAAAATCTGCTTGTAAAATATGGAACGTATTCACCGCTCAGAAATTTCACAGCAAATAATTCATGGTTAAGTACCACAATCAAGATTACGACAGTAGGAGGAGGGATTTAAACTCCAGCACTTCTTCTACAAGATTGCGGCTCTAACTGCTACGCTACCTGCTGCACTGCCCATTGCCCTTGTGCCCACGTAAAGAAATTTGTAATAAAGAGCTTGTAGGCTTCTCTCCTAAAATGCAGTACTCTGTCTACAAATGCAAGTACCATGTAATTGAGAAATAATGAAATGAAACTTTATAGACATTGTAATTTTAGTACTACATGTGCTTGCCGTAATGTTTTCCACAATTCGCGGAGACCTTCTCAGTTACCATGTCTTATAAGTCATTTGCTGTTTGCACTGAAGCTCTGAGCGCCATGTTAGATTTAGTGTTGCATTGTAATATAGACCATATGGTCAGTGTTCCAGTCCATCCTAAAGGTGTTCAGTGGAGTTGAGGTCAGGGCTCTGTGCAGGATACTCAGGTTCTTCTACAGCAACCTGGGCAAACCAGGTGTTTATGGTGCTCGCTTTGTGTGATGCTGGAGCAGAAAAGGAGTCTCCTCAAACTGTGGCCACACAGTTGTCTAGAATGTTTTTGTATGCTGTGTGGGGGCAGCTGAAACAGCTCAACTCGTTCATTAAAAAGGGGGGGGGGGTCCACATACTTTTGGCCATACAGTGTATATAGAGTGGCAAGGGACACACCAAATCCAGCAGAGAGAAGACACAGAGCACAGGATGTGAAGAAAGGAGGTGGGACTAAGTCTGCATCTCTCCATAGCAGCTGGAGAGCGCTGGGACACAGATTTAGAGGGAGCAGCACAGGAGCAGGAGCCGCAGCCTGAACAGCATCGGCATCGTCCCAGACAGCTTTTTAGCTGAAGTGGCTTTTAATTAGCCATTTTCCTGCCAAATGAGGAAATTGTCAACAGCTTTAAACAAGCCAAAGACAACTGGGCTCACATCCAGCCAGCACACATCATGTGTGCCATGCTTTGAAAAAAAAAACAAAAAACAAAAAAGCAGGAGAAACATTTTTAAATTCTATAATGGAACGCTAGGGGCATTCCTGTTGGCCACTGGCTGATCAGAATATAATTTTGATCCCCACTCTTAAAAATCATTCTTGTTTTTTGTTTGCATTCAATTTCATCCGCCCAGACAAGAACGGCTCAAATTTAGTAACAGGATGCCGCATCAGAAACGTCGTTTTACTCATCTACAGGACAAAGAGGGGAATGGATGAATAGCGCAGCCCTTCACACCTCAGCAAACTTGCAGCTTGTGGAGTGAATACAAGCTTGAAGAATGCACCTCAGCACACAGGTTTGTTTCTCTACATACACGTCTTCAGGGAAGGTGACAAGAGCTGGGTAACATGTTATGACCAAACTGGAAAGAAAGCTGCAAATGTAAACACATATCATACATGGGCTCCTCAACTTGTGAAAACAACTGGGACCAGAAGTCTTTTTGTAACTTTATTTTTTCAAAACCCCAAAGTCCCTTTTGCAAGTAAATGACTGTTAATAAAAGTTAAATAACACGCACACATCCTTATATTTTTCATTTGGTTTGGTTCTCTAACAGTATCAGAAAAACTAAAATCAGTGTAATACTTGGTCAAACATTCATCTGCTCCTCCATTTACCGCTTTGTCCATTGCAACATCACAGGGTTGTCCGGCAAGACTGAAATGTTAGTGTACAGAATGGAGAAATCAAAATCACAAAATAAACTTTCAAATCTTTGTACCATTTCATTCATGAAAATGTCTGAAAAAAGGAGAATGATTGTGTAAAATGAATTGGTCTTTTATGCAATTTCAAATGAAAAATATGCCATCTCTGCTGTTATTATTACAGGATCATACTGCATCTACTATGCAGTCATGCACTGTATCACCTGTAGCAAAACAATTCATAGGTTATGTGCTAAACTAGAGTGTAACCTCTTCTTGTGGAGAAGCAAAATTCCAGTCTTCAGCTTAGCCAAAAAGCAGCTTCAGTGCTTCACTCAGGTCTTCCATGAAGAGATCGTTTGAACTTCGAACCCTTGACATTCTTCTACCACAGACCAAAATCAACAGACATGAAAGAATCCTTGTAAATGACACTCTCCTAATGAGGCTGTGGATAAAATGAGCCAAACAGGAACGGAATCTGTGACACAGCCATCCCCCTGGTGCCCAGAGAGCAAGATATTCTGTCTGTCTCTGAATTACAGTGCTCTCAGGCTGCAATGGAACTGGCAGCATTCAAAAGTATATACTGTAACTATAAGCTACACATCTGGCCAGTATCATCTGACGGTGGTGTAATGAGGTGGGAAATGATTTCTTGGCACACAATAGGTTTTATAGATTTTTTTTGAGGTTTCTAGTTCCATCAGAACATCATATGAAAGCCACAGAGTACCGACTGATATCAACAAGCACCGCTGATACTGGCCAGGTGCACTCATCCCTTCACGGCCATTCTGACCTTTTTCAAACTAATATTTTCAGCAGGACCATTTTCCATGTCACAAACCCCACAGGATCTCAGGATGGTTCCAGAAACATGACAGGTGCATTACTTCACCTGAACGGCCTGCAGAGAGTTGAGATGAGGTTTGGATGTTAGCAGAATGAATATGCCACAAAAAACTGCAGAAACTCTGCGTAGGTTTTAGTCCAACATGCTGAATTTATGTTGTATTCAGGCAAAAGAGACTTCAACCCTCGATCTGTTAAGTATACCTAACAAAGTGGCCAGTGAAGGTATATTGGTTGTGTGTGTTTTCATACAGTTTCTGCTGTGCTTTAATATTCAGTTTCAATTACTTATTCAAGGTAATCTTTCAAAAATAAAAACAAAAATGTATTTCATTTATCAGAAAAAAAGCTTTTTGTTTGAAACTAATCTTTACAAATGGCAGTGTGGCCCCTAAAAGTCGACGTACGCTGCAAAGTGACCAGGGAAGCAAAGTGTTTGATCTCTGTGTCAATGGCATCTCCTCTGTGGCACAAATGGCATCTAGCACATTTCATGTCTGGCTGAGTCCATCAAAGCCCAGACCAAGAGCTCAGTGGGGCAGTCCTGTGCCAGCAACAGTATGGGAGAGCTGCTGGGGGCCAGGAATTGGTCTCTTTATCATTCTCACTTCCGAATGGGCCAAAAGGTGTGCTCGGACTAAAACAAACAGACACGAGGGCACCTGCTGTGCTTCTGTGCTCTACCACACAGCTTCTGCTGTCTCATCCAGGCCAGTTTGCAAGGTCTCTCCAGTCTTGAAACTAATAAAATTGGCTGCATTTGTTGTTTTCAAACTGTGAAAAATAACTTTAAGCCAAAAACACATAATGTATGTGTATTTAATAATGATTTATGTCTTTCAACTGTATTCATATAATGATTAAAGGATAAAAAGGTTAAAAAAAAAAAAACAGCAGAAAAGTAGCAAAATGAATTTACAGAAAAGTAGGTCAATGACCAGTAACTTCCCTGGAATGGCTTTTAATTCTTTCCTACTGGTAAAGCCTCCCCCTGGACTGGCGATCCAGATGGTTCTGTTGGTTACTGAGCATTGTGCTGGTCTCCATGGGGGAGATCTGTGAGCACCGGCACATTCTCTGCTCGCATCCCATTACAGGAACCAGCAGGTGACTTTCACTCACTCCCACAGAAGGCAGGCAAGGTGAGGGGAGGCTGCATAAAAGTTTAAGGGCCTCTGGTGAAAAGAAGGAAATTTTGCTTGTAAATAGAAAACTCCACCCACTGGCTTCTTCCACTGTTGGCACTGCAGTAGAAAAAATATGAAAAGCAGAAGCCTTTGCTGTAAAAACAACATATCGGAACCTCACAGTCAAGAAGAGAATCAAACTTAGACCATCTTTATAACATGTGCTAATGAATAAAAGGCAGACTGATGTGACCTTGAGAAAGCGGAACAAAAACACTCTCAGTTAAAATGGAACATATAAAAAGCACTTATATGTGATAAGTAAGCACGGAATGCAAACAAACTTTTACTGTTAAACTCTCAGTTCCAAATTATATTCAATAAATTGACGTCGGAACGGTCACGTCCACCTCAGGGATGGAAAAAAAAGTCGCCGCTTCCATTTCACTGATCTTACAGCTATTGTGGCCCCATCTAGAGGCCGTTTTATTTAGTGCAACTAAAAGTATCGCAGAATTGCAAGCAGCTAACGGAAAAAAATACTTACAAAAACATTAAAACAGAACAATACGCAATGGGAAATATATAGGACGATGAATACGACAGCAAAAAAAAGAATAATTCGTTAATCGTTACAACAAATTGAAAGCGAAAAAGTATATTTGAAAAAAACATTAAATTCTTCTTCTTTCGGCCGCTCCCGGTAGGGGTCGCCACAGCGGATCAAAAGCTTCCACTTCCTTCTGTCCTCTGCATCTCTCTCTGTCACCCCCACCACTTGCATGTCCTCCTTCACCACATCCATAAATCTCCTCTTAGGCCTTCCTCTCTTCCTCTTGCCTGGCAGCTCCATCCCTAGCATCCTTCTCCCGATATATTCCGAATCTCTCCTCTGCACATGTCCAAACCAACTCAATCTCGCCTCTCTGACTTTGTCTCCAAACCGTCTAACCTGTGCTGCCCCTCTAATATACTCATTTCTAATTCTGTCCATCCTCGTCACACCCAATACAAACCTTAACATCTTTAACTTTGCCACTTCTAGCTCTGCTTCCTGTCTTTTGGTCAGTGCCACCATCTCCAACCCATAAAGCATAGCTGGTCTCACTACCATCTTATAGACCCTCCCCTTCACTCTTGCTGGTACCCTTCTGTTACAAATCACTCCTGACACTCTTCTCCACCCACTCCACCCTGCCTGCACTCTCTTCTTCACCTCTCTTCCACACTCCCCATTACTCTGGACTGTTGATCCTAAGTATTTAAATTCACCCACCTTCGCCAACTCTATTCCCTGCATCCTCACCATTCCTCTGTCCTCCCTCTCATTTAGCAGACCTTCAAGCAGACCTTCAAGTTCCTGGGTACCACCATCTCTCAGGACCTGAAGTGGGAGACCAACATCTCCTCCATCCTCACAAAGACCCAGCAGAGGATGTACTTCCTTAGACAACTAAGGAAGTACAGTCTCCCACAGGACCTGCTGATCCAGTTCTACACTGCAGTAATTGAGTCTGTCCTGTGCTCCTTGATCACAGTCTGGTATGGAGCAGCCAATAAACAGGACAGAAACAGACTGCAGCGGACTGTACGGACAGCAGAAAAGATCATCGGTGCCCCCCTGCCCTCCATCCAGGACCTATTTCTCCAAAGAACCAGGAAAAGGGCAGGGAAAATCATGTCAGATCCCTCACACCCTGGACACAGCCTTGTTGACTTGCTGCCCTCTGGCAGACGATATAGAAGCCTGCAGACCAGGACTAGTCGACACAGAAACAGTTTCTTTCCCGTCGCTATTTCCCTCCTTAACAACTTAACTCACTCTGTGTAAAGACCTCCAGCACTGCTACTGCACTTTATCCACATCTACATATATTTATTGTTGTAATCTTGTAATTTTGTAGATAAGACTTAGACTATACTGTTACATGTTGTCTATATATTGTCTACACATGTTTCTATCATTGCCTGTTCATGCTGCTGTTGTTTTTTGTCTTCATACGTTGTTGTTCTATTCCCTTGCGTGTTGAGCCACCATCTACCGGAATCAAATTCCTTGTTTGTGCTTGCTCACATACTTGGCCAATAAACACGATTCTGATTCTGATTCTGATTTATGCACATGTATTCTGTCTTAGTCCTACTGACCTTCATTCCTCTTCTCTCTAGAGCATATCTCCACCTCTCCAGGGTCTCTTCAACCTGCTCCCTACTCTCACTACAGATCACAATGTCATCCACAAACATCATAGTCCACGGTGACTCCTGTCTGATCTCATCTGTTAACCTGTCCATTACCATTGCAAACAAGAAAGGACTCAAAGCTGATCCTTGATGTAATCCTCCCCCACCTTGAAAGCATCCGTCACTCCTACCGCAGACCTCACCAGTGTCATACTTTCCTTGTACATATCCTGTACCACTCTTACATACTTCTCTGGCACCCCCGACTTCCTCATACAATACCACAGCTCCTCTCTAGGTACCCTGTCATATGCTTTCTCTAAGTCCACGAAGACACAATGCAACTCCTTCTTACCTTCTCGGTACTTCTCCATCAACACCCTTAGAGCAAACATCGCATCTGTAGTACTTCTTCTCGGCATGAAGCCATACTGCTGCTCACTAATTGTCACCTCCCTTCTTAACCTAGCTTCCACTACTCTTTCCCATAACTTCATGCTGTGGCTGATCAGTTTTATCCCTCTGTAGTTACTACAGCTCTGCACATCACCCTTACTCTTAAAAATTGGTACAAGTACACTTCTTCTCCACTCCTCAGGCATCGTCTCACTTTCCAAAATTCCATTAAACAATCTGGTTAAAAACTCCACTGCCATCTCTCCTAAACACTTCCATACTTCCACAGGTATGTCATCTGGGCCAACAGCCTTTCCATTCTTCATCCTCTTCATAGCTGTCCTAACTTCCTCCTCGCTAATCCATTGCACTCTCTTATTCATAATCCCTATATCATCCAATCTTCTCTCTCTCTCTCGTTCTCTTCATTCATCAACCTCTCAAAGTACTCTTTCCATCTGCTCAACACACTCTCCTCGCTTGTGAGTACGTTTCCATCGCTATCCTTTATCACCCTAACCTGCTGTACGTCTTTCCCAGCTCGGTCCCTCTGCCTAGCCAATCGGTACAGGTCCTTTTCTCCCTCCTTAGTGTCCAACCTCTCATACAATTCACCATAAGCCTTCTCTTTAGCCTTTGCCACCTCTCTCTTTGCCCTACACCTCATCTCCTTGTACTCCTGTCTACATTCTTCATCTCTCTGTCTATCCCACTTCTTCTTCGCCAGCCTCTTCCTCTGTATACTCTCCTGTACTTCCTCATTCCACCACCAGATTTCCTTGTCCTCCTTCCTCTGTCCAGATGTCACACCAAGCACCTTTATAGCTGTCTCCCTTACCACTTCTGCTGTAGATGTCCAGCTCACTGGTAACTTTTCACTGCCACCCAGTGCCTGTCTTAATTCCTCCCTGAACTCCACCTTATAATTTTCCTTTTTCAACTTCCACCATTTGATCCTTGGTTCTACCCTCACTCTCCTTCTCTTTTTGATCTCCAATGTCATCCTACAAACCACCATCCTATGCTGCCTAACTACGCTTTCCCCTGCCACCACTTTACAGTCTACAGTCTCCTTCAGTCTGGCCCTCCTGCATAAGATATAGTCTACCTGTGTGCATCTTCCTCCACTCTTGTATGTCACCTTGTGTTCCTCCCTCTTCTTAAAATACGTGTTTACCACAGCCATGTCCATCCTTTTTGCAAAATCCACTATCATCTGACCATCTGCGTTCCTCTCCTTGACATCATACCTACCCATCACCTCCTCATCTCCTCTGTTCCCTTCACCAACATGCCCATTGAAATCCACTCCAATCACCACTCTCTCTCCCTCAGGTATGCGCTTCACCACTTCATCCATATCACTCCAGAATTCTTCTTTATCATCAATCTCACACCCAACTTGCGGGGAATATGCACTAACAACATTCATCATCACACCATCAGTTTCCAGTTTTATAACCATCACTCTGTCAGACACTCTCTTCACCTCCAAGACACTCTTGACATACTAAAAAAAAACATTAAATGATATTGTAAATGGGAAAACAAAAAACAATACAGAAAATAATCGGTGTATTGATAAACAAGGTATGAATCCATATATGAATACATAAATTTACAAGCAAATTTATTTGAAAATTGAAAACTCTCGGAAATTGAAAACTTTCGGAAGCCATGCAAAAATGTATAAATTTATACCCAAACTAAACGAAACATCCAAGCAAATAAAAGGCAAATTTAAACTTTCTTTTCGAATCAGCACATTCCTTTGCCCGCTACTCGTTTGCATTGTTGGCTCCCTGTCGCTTTCCCACTGAAACACGGATTGCGTGCACAAAAAAATACAAATTATTCGGCGCCTTTGTGAGTGTGAGAGACGTTTTCGTTGGCCATTGCCTGAACGTTATTTTTTAATCACAGAAGGTAAAAAGGTTACGAAAGCGCATACAACACAAGTGAAGATGGAGTGGTTCGAAGTATTGGAAGAGCTGAGCAAACCACCGCAGCTCACAATAAACTGTTCCTATTTTCACTTGTGAGTACAGTAACAGTTCATGACTTATAAATTTTAAATGATTTTAGCCGAACGTGGAAGCCCCACTTTGTCTCCGTTTGTCGCTCTCGTCGCTGCACAGGTGTGACCTCTTCCTGCGAGCGCAGGTGTTGGTGCCCCGCGCAAGTGCTGCACTGCTGGATGCCTGTCGTGCTCTAAGGTGCTTTATGGTTTCTGTGATATTTGGGAAAGTTCTGAGATTTTGGGATTATGGGCTGCAATTGCATTATTATTCCCTTTTTTAAAATGTAAAATAACATCCTGCTATGGGGAGAAGGATGCTAGGGATGGAGTTGCCAGGCAAGAGGAAGAGAGGAAGGCCTAAGAGGAGATTTATGGATGTGGTGAAGGAGGACATGCAGGTGGTGGGGGTGACGGAGAGAGATGCAGAGGACAGGAGGAAGTGGAAGCTTTTGATCCGCTGTGGCGACCCCTAACGGGAGCGGCCGAAAGAAGAAGAAGAAGAAGAAAATAACATCCTGCTATACGGGATTTCAGTTTATGCAGCATTTTCAGGAAATGGGATTTACCTATACGTTTTTTTTTCCATCAGTCAACTCATTATTTTCTTTTGTTTAAGTTATTTGATGTATTATTTTCCAATTAATTTTTTCCTTTTACAATTTGTTTTAATCATTCATTACTTCTTTGTTTTCAGCACAACATTCATTCTACTCCATATGAAAACGTGCAAATACTCCTTCAAACAGTGCTACAGTACATAGCTATTAACCATTAATAACAAGACTGAAATGGCAGGGCATGGGAAGAGTACAGCGCAGTACAGCATAGTGTAGTACAATATAGCGCACCACAGTATAGTACAGTACAGTACAGTATTTGCGGGTGTGAAGGGTTATGGTACCCCCAGGCAACAATTAATCTGCCTCCTCAGCTATCTCCATCGCTGATAAAAGTACATAATCACACATAACAGACATATTTTTATTTTTGACAGATACATACAGACAAGTTATGTATTTGCTTATAATAACACATGTGAACATTGCACAGAATATGCACAGAAAACAAATTTGTACTTTACTAAAAAGAGTGAAAACTTATGTTCAAGACTTAAGTCTGTTAGGAGAACATAAATTTATACTAAAATTACATGTTTTTTCATAGAAAATGTGAAGGACACAGGGTAGCGATGCCTCATAAAATGTTTATATTTACATTTATTTGCATATATTTACTTTTCTATATACATTTACCTTTCACCATGGTTTCTAAATGATGAGTATATAGTATATTCCATTCTATAGTCTAAAAAATTATGTAGGCTTAATTTTATTATACATAAAGTTTATATAAAATGTAAGGCATCATATCTTCAGTTTTATTATGTTGTCTTTTATTATAAGTAAGGTTTTCATTTTTTCCATGATTGTAATTTATTTTCATGTTAGCATCATATTTTGGCCAGAAAGTGAACCTTCGAAGTAAGTACTCCTCAATATGCTTCAATATTTCAAAACTTACACTTAATTTACTGTATTATATTTATTTGGCTGATGTCAATGACTGCTTACAATATTAGTTTTATAAACAAAGTTACACAAAGTTATTTACTTACTTACACAGCAGGGTATTCTTACTGGATTAATTCAGGTTCAGTACTCAATGTGAGTCCACAGCTATACAGTAATCAGGAAACTTCTCACTATTACTTTTGAGCAGTTCTCTTTTTTATGGGCTTTTCATTTTGGAGCAATTTTGCCAACACATATTTTAGTCCCTTGAGGTCTATGATAAACACGAAAATAGCACGAAAATATGTTGAAATAAAAAAAGTGCATACAAAACCCAATGTATTGTTACATATAAACTTCAACTGACATGTCTGTTTTCAGTGTCTCAGCCTGACTGCACATCTGTTAATCTGCTGGAAAGAGATGCCAGTATGAGCCAAAGGAGCCAACTGAAAAGTCCGGATACTGAAATCTTTGAAGTGTTTTGAAGCGCAGATGCGTGAACGTCCAAATAATGAGTGACTGTAGAAAACAAAGGGCGTTTAACACTTCTTCCTCGATTTATGAACTTAATGGGCCACATAATTATAAAGTGGAGCCTGAGCAATATGGCACGGTCTATTTTTTACACTTACTGCAAGTTCTCTAAACCCACCAAGCAAATGAAAATTAAGAAAAACAACGCATACGTATATCGTTGACCATTCCATAAAAATCAAAAGCACGAATTTAACCATAAAACAGAAGCATAAGCAGCATGTAACACCTACCAAAGGGATGTGAACGGAAAGGAAATACAGCAGTCATTGTTGATCTTGACTGGGCTTTGTGGAATGCCAGCGACTGCGGGAGGCAGTGTGCAAGGAAGATGATGCTGGCAGCCAGTAATTCAGTTTCTCTGCATGTGTGAGCTGAGAGTTGCATGTCGGTAACCTAATGAAGGACGGGAGAGGGGAGGAGGCCCCTACTGTAACCTCTTCGTATTCCGTCAGAGAAGAATCCATGATGTTTTCTTCCTCCTCTTCGATTTTCTTGCAACCTTTTAAGATGCCTGAAGTCGAAGGCTGAGGCTCCAGAGCAGAAACAACTGGATGAAAAAATGAAAAAATATTCGTCTGTGTCGCGTCACGCACCTTCCTCTCATAAAGATCACGGTAACACTGAATGGTTTCCGAGATACGACTTTTCACTTGCCGAACTCTTTCAACATTGGCATCGTTTTCATCCAGAAAAACATTAGCACGATCAATAAGGGAGAAATACTGGCGTAATGCTTGTATACTCATCTCTTTTGGCAGTTCATCTTCCTGCTCCTCGTCCTCATCCAGACCTCCTGCGTCACGCTGGATCAACTCTTCATTGGTCAGCTCTTCTGTGTGAGAGTCTAACACCTCTTGGATGTCTTCGGTGTGCACCTGTTCAAACCCAGCTCTGTAAGCCAGCTTCACAATGTCTTCCTTAATTGTGCTTTCAGGACTTTCAAAGCCTTTAATGTCATGCACAAACTCTGGTAGTAGTTTCATCCAAACAGCATTCATAGTTTCCTCTGTTATTTTCTCCCATGCAGTTGCAATATTTTCAATGGCTGTTTTCATATTGTAATTCTTCCACAAATCTTTTATTGTCAAATTGCTGTTTTTGTCAAGTCCATCAACAAGGTATTTCATAACCAGCTGCATGTAATGGGCTTTGAATGTTGAGATGACACCCTGTTCCATGGGTTGGAGCAATGAAGAAGACATGTTTGGCGGCAAAAACACAACATGGACATTGTCACCGTAACCTATGACAGTTGATGGATGGCTGGGAGAATTGTCAATGATTAAAAGAGCCTTGTTGGAAAGACTGTTTTCACCACAGTATTTCTCAATAAAAGGGCAAAAATAATTCTGCACGTACTCATAGAACACTTGTTGGGTCATGCAGCTTTTTTTGTTTGACCGCCAAATAACTGGAAGTGAATCCTTGCTGATGCCTTTCAAAGCCCTCGGGTTTTGTGAATGGTAGATGATTAGCGGCTTCAGCTTGACATCACCCTGCAGGTTTCCACCAAGCAACAGCATTAGTCTGTCCTTCGAGATCATTTGACCTGTGCCTTTCTTTTCTTCTTGTGATACGAGTGCTCCAGACATCATACGTTTCCAAAACAGCCACGTTTCATCAACATTGAAAATTTGCTTTGGATGATAATCTCCCGCTTGAATGATTTTCAGCAGCTCCACAGGGAAAGCTTTGGCAGCCTTGATGTCTTCGGGGGCAGCATCATTGCTAAGCCTGAGGTTATGCAGATACGCCCTCTTCTTGAATCGCTCAAACCAACCATGACTGGCCTTGAATTCCATATCTAGTACTCTCTCATCCCCTTCCTCCACAATCTTTTTCTTCAAGTCCTCAAATAAGGAAACTGCTTTCTGCTGGATGACCATGTAACTTAACATCATGCTGCGGCTCAACTGGTCCTCAATCCACTGCAACAAGAGGCTCTCCACCTTCTCGTAGAGTGGATGTCTGGCCTTCAAGACAGTTTTCAATTTTGCACCATCAACTACAGACTCTGCCGTTTTCTGGATTTTATCTTTATTCAAGTAGATTGTACGCACTGTTGAGGAAGACAAGCGGAGTGCCTTGCAGATGTCTCTGTTACGTTCTCCCCGTTCAAGGCGTTTAATCACTTCCAGTTTAAGACTCATGCACAAGGCTTTTCTCTGTCTTTTGGGCTTTGTACCCTCCTTTAACACACTTTTCAGAACATGTTTCTGTGTCGTGGCCATGATGTTAAAACACAGCATAGCATGCACAAGACAACACTTTAACGTAAGAGGCTTACGCGCAGTCACGTGGGTGCCGGAGACCCAATACAAGACAGAAAGGCTCCTCTAATGGCTCTGATGTTCCTTGTATTTTTTATGCACCTTCGCTTCATGAGGATGCACACTGTGTCATGATTTAATGTCCTTTGTAGGCTTTGTACGTCCCTCTAAGTCCAGAAGAAGCTCGGCGTTGTGCCGCTGGTGTCGGGCGCGCTTTTTGCGAAATCCTCCGCAGGAAGCTCGTAAACCGAACGAGGGAGGTGTTTGCTCGTAAAAGCGACTTCTCCTAAATCGGGTGCTCGTAATACTGGAGGCGGGTATCAAATTTGGTGGCGCGCAGTGCCCGGAGAAACCGCTGGAGGCAAAACGATGAGCGTTTCTGCAATTTGACGCGATCGATATTCTCCGGTCCTGGCACCGCTGCTGCTTTTGGTTAATATGTCTGTCGCGGAACTTGAGTTTGTTTTTATTGGCCACCAAGAAGCCGCGATTTGGTTCAGGCACATCTTCGGGCAGCCTCATGGGAAGTGCCCCGTAGCGCCAAGGAAGGACCCCAACACGGAAGCGACTGGCATGAAGTGACAGCACAAGTTGGCCATTCTTACGAGACCGTTAGATTTGACCGCTTTCCGCGCGTGGTGTTAAGTAATACTTGCGAATATTTAATTTTCAAACATGTTTGTTTCGCTCGAAAACGCGCCGTCCTCCTTCAAAGGTTTCACGCTCGTAATGGTAAGTTGAAAGACGTCTTGTCTTGTTCAGCCTTGGCATTGTGATGGCGACGTCGGCTGCATGTCCTCGGGGAATTTTGAGAGATGCTATATGTACGTTTTCCTACCTCTGGACAGCCCGCAATATCCGTGGGCAATGTGGGCCAGCTTGCAACTGACTTGCTCATCTCGAGTCTCGGTATGGCCCGCGTAGGCTACCTGCACACGGACTGCCTCATCCCCATGGTGGGCAACAACCCGTATGCGACGGCGGTCGAGAGTGCAACGGAGCTCAGCACCAACGCAGAAGGTAGGTGGGTGATGCGGCTGTTCCCACTCGGGACTCTCAAGTGAACTGAGTGGGCGGGTCAGTCATCTCTTGTGCTGTGAGTTCGGACGTGGGTTAAAATCCAGCTCAATACATCTAAAATTTGCACATTCTCCCCATGTCTATATAAGCTTCCTCCTACAGTCCAAAGATATGTGTCTCAGAGAAATTAGTTACTAGTTACTCTTTCAGTGTCTGAATTAAATTGCTGTACTGCATCAGTGTGGATGACTTGGGAGTTCATTGCAGTGTCAAACTGTAGGTCATGTTGGATAAAGTTATGATAATGTAAGTTGACTTTGGGAAAGGATGTGCTACATTTTATTTGGTGTATTCATCTGCTAAATGAATAAACATGAAACGTGCGTTCTCTCTGTGTGTAGTTTACTCTCTTTTAGACATCAGACTGGCTGTGCTTCAAATACGGGCTCCAGTTATACAGGTAAGACGTGGTTACTGTAAACCAGTGACACTGGATGTGTACAAGTGACTGTGAGGATTTAAAGAGTAAAGGCAGCAGGTGACATAGTGGGTAGTGCTTCCACCTTAAACTCAAAGGACCCACATTAGAATCTCATATCCTTTGGTATTACCTTTGAGTAAAGTAAAAAGGCTTAGATATTTATGGCTGTTTTATGTTGTTTACAACTGCAAAAATAAAACCATGACACTTTTGTATTCCTATATACATGTTGAAACTAAAATTTTGACCCCTGTATTTTAACTTATGATGTGTACTTTGTTTCTCTCACTGATGTAATTTTGGGCAACACTAATTGCAGCAAAAAAAAAAACTCTTTTTTTGTTGTAGACAAAGTCAAGAAAGTTCCGCAAGTTGGTTCTCTCCTGGATCAAGGCCTGCGGTTTTGAAAAGACTGTTGTCCTGTCCAGCAGTCACGCCTATCAGAGGGATGACCAACAGCTTCTTGGGTATCACACAAGCCTCTTGAATGTTTGATCAGTGTTAAAATGTTACTGGGAAATTATTGACTTCCTCGTTTCACTTTAAGCACCCCACTGAGGTACCTACTGAGTCCAGGTTTGGAGCAGGAAGCTGGGGCCCACCTGAAAGAACTTGGGTATAAAGAGATAGAGAGAGTGTGTGCCTTTCCTGGGATTGATGGCTCAGAACAACGCCTCTATATCCCTGGGGGAGGAATCAGTAAAGGCCTCTACACAGACAGGTACAGCAAGCTGTGGTGGGGTGACTACAATCTTATGAATATGGAGAGTTTAGCATAAATCAAGATTTTCCACCTGCTGAGACATTTGGGATGCATTCTTCTTAATAGTATAGTACTATAAGAAAAAGAAATGCCCAGCCTCAAATGCACACTTATACATATACATTTTTTGTTTTGGCAGTTGTTCTGAAGGCATCCAAATGGCAGTCCTTTTGATTTTCTGCTCTGAAGGTGACAACATCCCAGATGCCTTCTCACTCCTGAATTATCTCAACGATTGGCTCCACCTGGTGGACAAGCCAGTGAGTGTTCTTCAAACTGCTGGCAGAATAGGTCTTATCGCTGCTTTGCAGTTTTCTAAGCATTTTCTGTCACTGACATATCACTTTCTGCTCATATCTACCTTATGGCTGTGTTGTGTAATTGGATAAAATGGCAATGACAAAGCTGAAACAATTTGTCTGTGGCAAGTAGGTTAGCAGAAGTGTTGCATTTCAGACCAGATCACAGAAACTGGACTTGACTTTTTTTCTTTTTTTTTTTTTATGCCCCATCTTCACCCAGAGTGAGGCATCATCCCAGTGGAAGGTGCCTGTGTCGTGGAGGCTGCTGTTCGGCAGTGGCATCCCCCCTGCCATCTTCTGAGTTGTTCCCCACCACTTCCTCCTACTGAACGTGCAGGGTTGAGGGCCCTTTTGGCCTGGCAGAGGGCTAACAGTTTACATCATTAGCTGTGATCTCCTTGGCCCTTTCTCAGCTAGATCAGACTCCAGGCTGCTGTGTCCTGCCAGACTACTTGTTGCTACATTTACCCCTTTCATTTGTTAGCTGATGATCAGTAAGAAATGGTAAGGTCACCCATACTGCCCACAGTGTACTTTTAATCTCTAAATACATTTTTTTACTTGGTTACAAAAGTGGTGTCTACAGTACAGATTTTGCATTTTGAAATTGTAAAAGAAAGGTATGCTTTTTCAAGAGTACAAGATTCTTGACTGAAAACTACCACCAAACTCATTTACTGGAATTACATGTTAATTCATTTAAAAACTTCAGTAAAATGAGAAATTCAGTTATTTTCACCTTTTACTGTTTCATAAAGGCCATATCCTCCTACTGTACATCATTTTCTAGTCTTCCTAAATGTCTTTAGTTGCAGTGTACACAAACTTTGAAAAATGCTAAGAAACATACTCTTTAAAAAATAAATAAATTTTGATTATCCCTTGTATGGTAGAAAATGAAGGGTGGGTCTACAGTATTGCCAACGGCAGAAAAACTTTTGTTACATTTAATTCAGGAGTCCCTCCACTTTCACTACCAGTTCTGACAATTCAAGTCATACTGAGGGTGCTGGCTGTACCTTCAAAAAATTTTTACCTAAAAATTTTGGATTAGTGATATCAAAAAGTATAAATAGATGAAACATGTTTCTAAGATGTTTGTTACTTAGAAAGGTAATAGCAGCAGTGCAACCTCACCAGTTTTCCTGGGAACCCAAAGTGTCATCGTGCCTCAGAACAACAAGGCAACCATTCAGTTTGGAAAAGAGAGGAAGGCTGACATTTTCTGTCTTTCACAGTGCTTCAGTCTTTAACAAAACAGGTGTGACCCCATAATTAGTCAGCAGCAAAAAAAATGACCAACACTTTTTTGTAACATAAACTAAATATTGCCAGATTTATTTTTTGATAATTCCTCAAGGTAATGTTTTGTTTTATCCAAAAAGAACATGCACTGGTCATGAACACACCTTTAAACTAGGTACAAACAGGTATCATTTATGAACAGTCAAAAAAATATTCTTTGCTTGAACAACCTTAAAAAGTACACTATGTACACTGAAACCAATTCCTACATTAAAGAACTTTTGTCAATTTATACAACTGCTTAAACATGGTAGGAAAGTTCAAGTCATTTCTTACAAAAATAGCAACATTTTCCTTTGAAAAAAATGCTCAAAAATATAGACATATGGATAGCATTAGAAATGGGCAGTGTATTTAGCCCTACTGTTCCACCTGCTTTTTCACTACTGCACCAAAAGCAAGAAAAAATGACAATTCATTGTTGTATCCATGCCTTGAGCTATAGTCCCATGCTGGTGTTGTTCTTTGAAGAATGTTGAAGTTTACGTTGTAAACAGTAAGTAAAGGGTTTTGGGTTGGTTGGGGGGGGGGCACTGAGGACAAACTGGAGATCCCTGCCAGAGCTGTGCTGCTGCTCACATAAGCACTATGGTGTCCTGCCAGGCCATGGCATTAGGTGTCAGTTGTTCTTGCCCTGCAGCAGACAAAATGGAAACAAACACTGAAACCAATTCCACCACAGCGAGGCCAAACAACAGTTGTACCAGCCCAGTCTCAAGACTTTCATGCTATGACCACTAAATAATTCAGTCTGCATCCACCTTCTGCATAGCACAGGAGTGTCCAGCGGTGCATCCGAGGCCCTCCTGACTACTGTGATCCATAGCAACTGAAGATGCACCATCAAGCCTCTTTACCACATGCAACCCCCAAAACGACTTCATCTCAGACTAAATTGTATAGGCGTTTCAATCCTAACTGAAATGTGTAATTAAAAAGAAAAGCCAAGCATTACCACTGTCATACTTTACAGTTTTCAGTCCAGTGTAATTCATTCTCAATCAATTGAGTATATGCTGAACAGGAGTCACCAATTTGTTTATAAAGCAATGGTTAAAATTCAATATTCAGCTAACAGTTCTTTTTATTTATTTATTTTTTTTAAACCAACAGAACCTGGAGAAGCATCTTCATGTGTTTGTCTCAACCTGCAATACACAGATAGCAAATATAACCCAAAGGTCATGCTCTGCACAGCATCATAAATGAACACTCACCTACATTAAAATGGTGGGGGTTAGGATTAAACCACATTTAAAAAATAAAAAAATTTTTTAAAAAATCAACAGTGTATTTCGTTAACATAAAACTTCAATAAAAAAAATAGCTGTCAAGTACACCAAGTGACTGCTTAATGCTGACGCTCAATTCAGCACCAATTACAGAGAAGTCACTTTTCAACACAGGCCCAAGTGCACGACATTCACTGCAATGATAGGTGGAACAAACAGTTAGTAATTTCAGCCTTGTCATTCTGAATATATTAACTCCACATCAGAACCTTTTGCTACTTGCAGTGTGGTTAAAGGGAGGAACACAAGGAGGCAAAGGAAGAGGCTCTCTCAGAAACACTGCATTCTCAGAAGCCAGCTGTGTCTGTTCACTCACACTGCGGTTTTCAACTGCAAGCGCAGACTCACTCTCTTGCGCGTGCACACACACATACACACACCATGCAAAATTACACACATGGATGTTTTCCCATCATGCTTGAAACCTGGCTGATGAACAGTCTGGGGAAGGGGTCTTTTGAACAAGGTGAAGGTGTGCCCTTTTAAATTTCCAAGTTGCTGCTGCCTCTGCGAGGTTGCACACAGCTACAGGGAGCCCCCAACCTGCAGGGCAGTGCTTTCCCAGTCATGTGCAGCAAATACAGCGGACGCTGGGAGGGGTTCACAACAGAAGTGCATCAGCTGGATTAATCTGGATGTTTCAGACCACCACTCGCTCAGGCTGGCTTAAAGGTTCCTTCTTCCTGGCACACATGGTGACCTCAGGATCTGTCCAGGCAGGGACACTCCACACACAGATCCAACCAGGCATTTCCTTAACCACATTAAACACTGCCAACTGTAATTTACTCAAGGCTTTGCAAAGCCATGAAGTATGACATCTTCAGTGGCCCACCAAAGGTGCACTTTACTGTGTCACAATGTCATCTGTATGTTGACAACTGAGAACTATAAGGCCCTAGGCGCAGTCTACGAAACAGCAAAGTGCTTACAACTAACGGTTACAACTTACCACAGTAAGCAGTTGTGAGAATGGATAGATGGGATGAGTTTACTACCAGCAGTGACAAATTCAAAATGCTAACGTTACAACGTCTGAAAATAAAATAATGGTTCTTTGGGGCTATTAGTATAGTAGGTACAAAAACTAAAATGGCAGTGATTGATTTTTGGCATATTATTTTCTAAATCATAAATCTCTTAGTGATCAATACTCATAAAAATTTTGAAAGCTCTACCTGTATTTTTTAGTAATGATGGTGTATCGACAAAGAAACTTTGGCAATTTGTGTATACATGGTTTTTGATTTCAGGTCAGCTCCTTTATGCACCAGAGTACAGTGCTTTTCATAATTTATACTTGTATTTATCATTGTCTCACTTAAAATAAAGCATTTGAGCAACATTAATGTAACATAGATTTTTTTTTTTTTTTAAAGCATCAGTAAATCTAAAGTAGTACACTTACGAAACCACTACACTACTGTAACTTACAATCTGTGAAGCCATTGTTACCCTAAATCTGGCACCAATCCATGCACCTACTGACAACACCTTCTAATTTCTCCCTTCTCATTAAGTCAACATTCTTTGTTACCCTCCGCATTCATGGTCAAGGACAGAGTCTACAGCACAAAAACTTAATAAATAAATAAAAATCAAATGTGCAGTGTAAAATTATCCAAATTAAAACAGTAAAACTGTAAATGTGTAATTTAGCAGTTAGACCAGCAGACCTTCTTCGTCAACGACAATAAACAAAAGGGCAACCTGTGAGATACCACTTTACACCTTCCAGATACAGCTCATTTTGAGATCATTCCTACTATATGAAAAAAATTCCAAACAAAATAAACAGTTTTAAATCACTTTAAAGCATCAATACTTTCTCCATTACAAGTCAACCAAGTAATTTTTTCTGCACAACCAACCAAAGGAGGCTTATACCTTGTCTATCTCACTAACAGAACAAGAAATAAACCACACTTAAAATCTGTGGGAAAACACAGACTGAGCCCCTGAAACATATTTTACTGTCATCACTGAAATTCTCCATATGAATTTCATAGTCCTGCACAGGGTGGCTCATCATACCCTGCAATTCATGGGGGGAGGAGACTAAAGTAATAAATTTCACAGCAGCTTACTGACAGCTAACTGACAGTGAATGGCACCCTTACCATTATAAACCAGTTTAAATCTAGACATTCTTTGGGTACTGAAAAAATAATATTTCCTGACAAAATAATCTACAATATACTACAAACGTTGCAACATTAAAAAAAAAAATTAAATTAAATTTTTTAAAAAAAAAATCTTCACAAGTCACCTTTTCCTTTTCTTCTCTGTATCACTTGGCCTTGTCTTCATGGGCTGGACCTTCTGTGTGGAGCTGGCACTCTTTTCATCCCTGTGTCGCTTGCGAGCACTGTGAGGAACATATAGGATAAAATTCAATGTCAAACAACTGTGTAAATGCGCTTAAGAAACAACAAATATTCCAGTGTGGGAAAGTACCCAGTATCTCATCCACAAGTATCCATTATTATCTGCATACTTTAGAGTAATTCCTTGTTCATTTTGGTTTGCTGTAGGTTCTCTTACGATGTTTTAAGAGGAACACGAGTTAAGAGGAGTCTTTATTGTGTTCTGTATATATGGTATCTGCCTCATGCAGGTGCTCTGCTGTACTCACTTGGCTATGCTCCCATCAGTTTCCTGTTGTTTACAAGATCCATCTATATCAGCTATTCTCTCGACCGCAGACTCAGTCCTGTCTTCCAAGTGTAACAGTTGGTTGCCATTAAATTTGTCTGCGAGTCTTCTGGGTGGCTGCGCAGGAGGAGAGGACTCAGATACAGGATCCTGGTCCTCTTTGGAAAGTTCCCGCCACTGTTTCTGTAAAATTAGGGCAAGGATGACGACCACGTAAGAATCCTTAACAAGCCCCTGAATAGTTTTTAGCTGTTTATAAAGATAAGTCTTTGTCACATAAGTGTTTTTTTTTTTAAAGAACAAAACAACTACAGGAAAGAGTCTTTCCAAAACAAAGGACAAAGACAAAAACGAAGACTTGTGCAGAAGAATTGCAAATGAGCATTAATTTAGTTCAGAACTGAAAAATAAAATATTTCATCATTACTGTTAAAAAAAAAAAAAGACCATAAAATAAGCCTTTTATCCAAAATGTCACCAAATTATAGCTAGGCAAAAACAAACACTTACCATGTTTTTAAAAAAAAAAAAAAAAAAAAAAAATCATAGACCATATCAAAATAAATCTTAATGGAGGTCAAATTTTTAAATTATTAATATTTCTATTTTTCAGCAAGACTCCATGTAGATTTAACACACAAGTCATCAGCAGATGACTACAATTAGCGGGAACAGACAGCTTGGTGGTAAGAGCTGCTGCCTTGCACTTCATGGGCCAAGTTAACATTTCTTGTAATGGCACAGGTGCTGTAGTCATATAGATAGCACCTCTGTACACTGTAGGCTTGAGATGGCCTTACCCAGAGCACCCCTCCAGCCATACCTGTACAGACAAGTCTCCCATGATGTACTTGGCACCCTCAATGACAGCCATGTAAGAGAACCTGAGCTGATCAGGAGTCTGGATAAGTCCCATGCGGTACTTCCTCATGTCTAGCAAGATCTTCTTAATGTCCACAGATGAGGGGTTCTTCCTCTTGTCTATCTGAATCCAGCCCCCAAGACATAATTATAAATAATCAAATCAAGTAGTAAGGGCCAACTTACCCAGGCAGTGTACATAAGGAAGAACAAATATTACAACTATGAGTAATGAAAAGTATAATAATTCTCACCATAGTCTAAACTAACCAAAGTTTAATACCAATTTTGAAAAACTGAATATTTCTCTCCAAAGGAATTAAATAAAAAAGGTACAATATTACAGTCATATAAAGCATTTTCTCATTTTGCCCCTTTCTGACATTTATGCTACTTTAAAAGGATTTTTTTTATATTTATGAAAATAGTAATACCACCTTACACCTTTTAAGGATACAAATTTTAAAAATGTAGCTGCTCACCAGATATTTTTCAACAAAATGGCTTATCTAAAAGTTGTAGCTTTTTATACAACTGCTTATTTTATCGAAACAGTACCTTTCTAAGATGTACCTTTAAAAATGAAATAGCAAGGACTTTCTTGAGGTGTCAAATCATAACTTTTCAAAGTAGTTCCTTAAATGGTACAAATGCAGTACCTCCAGCAAAAAAGCTTAAGTGGCATTTGTCACTGAAACATTTCCACTTCTCTTATCTAGAAATTCATAACAGGCAGCAAGAGAAGGTTCTTACCAAGACAAGGCATGTGTCAACCAGTGAAAACGTCCCAGAACGACCAATTCCAGCGCTGCAGTGCACCACTGCAGGCCCATGTTCAACCCCCAGGGACCCAGACTCTCGCACCTTGAACAGGAAGTTGAGGAAAGATGCAGGGGACTCTGGGACACCAAAATCAGGCCATGTGGTATAATGAAAGTGATAGATCTCCCGACTCTCCTCAGTCTGAAAATAGGAACAAGATATAGGTCATTCACAGAGGGTGTGATTTACCAGAAAGAGCAGTTAATACAGTCATAGCTGTAATCACTCTCATGTTTATGGCTGCACTTCAAAAAACTCTTATCAGCCCAGACATATAAAAGTTGGTCTAATTCTGGTACTAAATCACATTGAAGTAGCTTTTAGTCATACAAGTGTAATGATTCAAAAATAACATGTTTACAGTTTAACAAATGACAACAGATGGCCAATGAAAACAAACTCACATTCATGTTCTGCAGCTTCAGGACTCGTATTGTGTAGTAAGATTTGACATCTTCTGAAACCAGGGTCACAAGAAAGTGTGTGTCCTTAAACGTCATTTCATGCTCCTCTTGCGTTGGCCAGTACTGAGCACACTTTTCCTGTTTTAGTGTGTGGAAGGGAGGGGGTGGGAGGTTATTTAATGCAGTCCTGGCATAGTCAGTGCTGTGTGCAGCACTTCGCTCAATATAAATGGAATGGAGACAGACATTAAGAATTGCAGCATTAAACAGAGTGCATTAACCAAGGTTTCATCATAATTAATAAAATAACAAACACCATTGTGTTATGGCTGCTGATTCACAAAGTGACTACAAAATAATACGGGAGTCACACAAACAAAAACAAAACTAAGGTTAAACTAAATAATGGTGTGCAAGAACTGCATTGCACTTACAATTAGTTGCAAGATGGTTATTCATCCAGGTATTAGTAAGGGTACTGTACCCATCAATGGCATTTAGTTTGGTTAAATAAACTGGCAAACATACTGTTGAAAAACAAAGTAACTGAAATTACCTCACAATTATTTCAACCTTGTGTAAATGTAAAACACCACGAAAAATGTGTAGAACATTCAGGAGAGTCTGTAGACGTATTTTTCTTAGGAACACCTCTTACTTCACAGCTCCGGATTTGTGGAATGCGCCAAAAAATGTATATGTCTTATATTAACAAAACCATAATTGGTACTTTAATATTTCACTAACTTCAGCTATACTAAAAGGAAAACAAAATGGTTGTAAATGCTTGAGCACAAAATTTCCACAAATTTCAACTGTTAACCAATTCATCCCATAAATATGTGCAACATTACTGATCAACACCACTGACAAACACCAGACTCAAGCTGGAAAGACTGTAAAAAATTGTTGAATTAATGCGGTGCCAACCTCCTTTCTGTTTGGCATTACATTAACACCCCACTTAATGCTGCCCCGTTTGGTGCAGTTTCATTATCCTGCTCGTGTTGTAATGTTATAGCGTGTAGGCTCAGCATTGCACATCTCCTTTGTTATTAATACTGTTTGTCAAAATCCTCATTCTTACATCTCCCTGGTGTCCATGCTACGCAATTTGGTTTCTCCCCAGACACCGCCCCCCCACTCTCGGTTCCGTGGCTCCCTGCACACACTAGCCTGCAGGCGCTCAGTTTCCCTCTCGCATGACTAAGAGAAGTTGCAGCACCGTTACTTCAACAATTTTACATGCCCATCACGCATTTTTGAAGCTAAAAGTTTTCCGATAACTAAACATCATTTGTGTGTATTATTGTAAGAAAACCTACTAAAGATGCCAGCCAGCTGAGGAGGACAACTCCTATCTTAGTCTCTTTTTACTATCTGAAAGGTATCTCCTACTTGTATTCATTTATGTATAACAAAAATTTTGAACACAAATACCAAATTATGTCATTCTATTGACAATAGTTTCAATGAAAGTTATTATTGCGCTAGGGACTGATTAGTATTTCGCTTTCTTGGACCACATCATGAGCGCTGAGGTATTTTACTAACAACTATGGGCTTAATAAAGGCAAAAATACAGCTCACTTGTAATATGATGAAATGTCAATGTCAAGAAAATGCAGTGAAAAATAAACTAAATGTATAACAGGTGTACCATCAAGCATGACTGTTCATATCACCAGCAGTCGCTGTATTAAGTTAGCTTAGCTAGGCATGTCACCTTTGTAAAGAGGATGTCTATACCTATCACAGGTTTAAGGGTCATGGCAATGACATAAGCTTGTGTATTCTCTGCACTTCTCTTTCAGTTCTTTACCATACTTAAAAGTCTTTACTACTCTCTCTCCCAATCCACAAATCTATCATTTTGATTCTCTTAGAGATTTAATATGATCCCAACTGTGCAGCACAAAGGCTCTCAAATGAATGTTGTTTAAAAAAAAAAAAAATGTAGTGTGTAAAATGAAAGTGAAATACAGTACAGCTGTGTCTTTTTGGCATTCATCAGAACTCAAATATATACAACTTGTACTTACAGATCCTTTCTCTATGACTCTGTTCAACATTATCACAGCTTTGGTCTGCTGTTCCCAGATCATCAGCCAAAAGTGTCCACATGTATTTCTGAGCGGGCCCTACAGACATAACACATATGCATACAGAAAAGTGGAAACTTTAATGAATAAACATCATAGCACAAGCTAGTTTTCCTGTTTCCTCTTTCAGTATGCATTGCATTGGACAGTCAAATCTGAGCTGGAATACCCTGGGTAATGCTCATCTGGGGAAAAAACCAATAATGATTTAAGAATACAAGCAGAAAACATGTCAGTCATTACAGGCGGAACAACAGCTTAGACTGTGATGACTCAGAGAGCATGTTGCTCTGGGTGTGCCTTTACCCCATAAAATGATCTCTCAGTTCAAATTGTAGCCTTTCTAGGAGGCTGCCTTCTACAAATTATTGTGGTTCAGCACATACTTCCTACGCCATCAAGCAATCCACCAACTTTGTTCTGCTCAAAATCATGAAAAACACACCTACAATCTGCATTCCAACATATGCTGTGCACCAGTTACAAAATCTTAGTGATATTTTGCATCCTTTTCTGAATTTCTCTGGCTGAGAGAACTGTGTGTATAGCTGTATTTGAGGTCTGTACAGTTATATCTGCATTTGTCTGCATATTTATATGCATGTAGATACTGCAATTAAACTAGACATTTATTACATTTATGCAGTTTGTATCCATTTTAGTTACTGCAATCTTAAATTCTCCATCAAGGGTACTGTAATGATAATGTAAAAGTGTCGTGCTCTTAGTGCTAAACTGGTTATTTCTGGGTGTCTACGTCATGCTGTTACTTTGTTAAAACAAAACGGTATGTAGGACACCATGAAATAGATTATAACGGCAGTGAAGTAAAGAATTTGCTGCGCTTAAAAGCATTTTTCTTTCTTCTGACACTCTTCTATAAATGTACTTTTCAACATGGTGTACACACTGTCTGGAAGGAACGATAAGTAAATTCTTGACTCTCCTCCAGTTCCGACTTATGATTCCCATATAGCCAACTCAGGTTTCATGAAAAAGTCCCAGTGGTCCTTACAATAACCAGATGAGAAAATAAAGCACAATTTATTCTACCTGTTGTGCTTTTTTGTTCATCTGGTTTTTGTAAGGTCCACTGGAACATATTCATTTTTATTAAAGCTGGATAAGGTTATACGGGAATCAATTCATTCTTTTCCTGGCTTAGTCTGTTTTGAGAACCCCAACTTCGCATTCCAAATTACATTCAGTACATTCAGTTCACACATTTCTCTTATTAAAGTATTTGACACCTAGATTTCAAGGTTTACAGTAGGCAACAGCCGTTAGTCTGGACGTGTATCAAGATTTTTGGGTGAAAGATTACCAGTTGATGAGAAAAAGCGAAATTATACACCAGCACATGAAGGTTTTAACTGATAATTATCATTCAGAATAGAACTCCACACACAAAAGAACTCTGCACAAAAGTAAACTTGTTTTACAAGGTGTGTTGCCAGTGACACTGATGGGTTGATGTCACAGAGAAAAGTTACTGTGGCAAGGCGTTTGTTGCTCCAGTGTCAAAAAAGTAAATTTTTTGGTCCTCCTAAGTTTTTAGAACAAGACAGTCAATTGTACAACGTGCTATTCTGAACTTTCACTGCTCACTGTAAAAATAATTTCTTTTGGGCTGAAAATTATGCAGACAGCTTTGCTGTTTCAACATGAAACATGGGAAGTGTAGTTGCTCTTCCAGGGGTCCAATCCTACAGCAAAGAATCTACTGTAAATAAATGGATACCTGTGAACAGCCAGAAGGATTAAGAAAAACAAGAGTACTTACCTGAGTTAATATGTAGCTTCTTTCGGCTTCCTCCATCAGCACGAGGCTTGCATTAATATAATCATTTTCAGTATTTCCCAGTTTAACTCGACTGTGATCAACTTAAATGTGAGAGAAAATAATTAAAAATGTAGGAATTTCTTAATGCAGAGCTCTTGATACACTTGAAAGAGTAGAAATTCCACAAATTTACTTATTCTGAGCTGCTCCAAACCTTAGACAGAAGAAGCAGGCAAAAAGCTGTTTTGGGCAAAAACACTGGATAAGTAACTTACATGGGCTGACATCTCTGTATCGGTTCCGATTCCTATTCTCAGGATACTTTGCAACTTTGTAGGAACATTCATGAGACTGGTTACGGATTTCCTTAATGGGGGGGGGAAAAAGAAAATATCATCACCTTCTTCAAAATTCTTACTGAATGCAACCGGTGGAAATTGCAAAGTCAGGTTGATTTCTGATTTTAACTGTTACGCTGCAGTATCCATCCAAACGCAGGGGGGAAAAAAAATCCGAAAATTGTACCAAAAACAGATTCTTTGTCATCTTGTCATGTGAAGGTGAAAGTATGGTTTCTCCCAGCTGTCACTAAACACATTAATCCATGCATAAACATACGCAAAGTCAAAATACATTAGTTTACACGCTTAGTAAATGTAATTGAAAGATGTAACAAAATCTAAGAAAACGTTCTTTTTCTGGTTACACAAAAGTGCGTTAAATAATGGCTAAATCTTTTTAAAGTACCACAATCTGTAGTGGTTAGTAAAGCCAAATATTGTAAGCAAACAATATTAACCTACAACTTTAAATCATTTTGCAGACATGGCACTTGGGGAAAGTTTGCACCCTATCTGTCGCATCGTTTCTTCTCCACTTCTGCATAGTAGCTGACGTTTATGACGAAAGTGACAGACAAGAGCTATCAGTACAAACCAGGCCTGAACTCCTCGCTCAGCCCACCTGCAAAACACATGTAGGACGCTGTGAAATACCTCAAATGTCATCTGCTATACTTTCACAGTCTACATTAAATTGCCATTTTCAGCATCACGGTGTTTGTGACCGCGTCAAAGATCAAAAGATGAAAAGAATTTATTTGTCACATACATGGTTACAAAGTATACCATGTAATGAAATGTGCCCTGATTCATGTCTTTTCGCTCCCTTCCAAAGAAATCAAGTTTCGACGAAGAAATACTCATTTTGAAGCCACTTCTTACTTATCGCCACCGGTACCACACTTGACGTACATTGTAAAGTCGACCTATATGCAGCGTGTAGGGCACATGTAATGCACATTTAGGCGTAACTTTTGTTAACACTTTTCACAAAAAGTCTATTTTATGCCATTAGCTGCAACTTTATTCTGTCAGACTGACGGAAAATGTCTCATACATTTCAAAAACACACCCTTATTTATATGCTGCAGATATACGTCACGGTAAAAAAAAAAGCCGCCATAAATGACAAAAACCTGACAGCCGTAGCGCCTCACGCGCGTTCCCGCAATTCCTGTTAATTCGTTGCGCATGCGCAAAGTGCGGCGTTTCCCGAACTACGCAGGCGCTTCAGAGCCGCGCGCTCTTAAGTGCCCACTTCGAGCCCAAACACTCAAACGTTAATCTAAAGGCTCAAGGAAATAAGCTACACTCGGACGCGGTTTGGAGTCGTCACTTACAACGTATAAGTTCTGCCACCGGCCCTCCGAATCTAGGTTCGCAAACTCGTGGTCCATTTTCTATGCCGGAGCACGCGAATCATTAAAACTGTACAGTTATAAAAGCAATTATTTAGGACTTCTACATCCTCCAAAAATGTTCGCCGGATCAGAGCTAAGCCAACTGCCTGCCCGTGCAACCTGACATCAACAACGAAAGTGATGTTACTGCACATGCGCACTATTATCTTCTCAAACCGGGTCGTAAATCTGAGCAAGATATTCTATGAAACAAGACGATCGACTTCCCCCTTTCTTCCAAGCTCATGTTCAAAGTGCCGTTTACAAAATGTATGAAGGCGTCGAATATCGGGAATTCCCAGGAGACCAATTTTAATATCAGAAACCATAAGATTAAAATCCTACTTCAGTGTTGCAAGCAACCCGCAAAGAGAATGATCACCACAAATTTCGTAATATATTTCTTTCTTGAATAAACCTTGCACAGATTCACAAGGAGACGGAGGAATTGTGAAACCCGTCATTGCTCAACATGAAGAAATTTGCAGTTGAGCTTCTCTTTACTTTAAACTATCTTGTTAAGCGAGCTATTATTGGTGCCGCTTCAGCTTTCTCTGCCATCTCATTGGTGTTTCTTTTTTGTGGGCGGTCCTTGGAAATCACCGGCCGCACCGCGAGGAAGGGTTGCCAGATCATGCACAAACGCCTTATACGGAATGTCAGAAAAGTCCTGCTGCATGTTTTAGTTTTCAGTCCCACAGCACATTTATAATACAGTACCAGGCAGCATCGATTCCTGCTCAGCCTATGTGTAGTTCGTATGGGCTTCTTCTCACAGTCCAAAAATTTCGGGTGACCAGTTGTGAAATCAACTTATTTAAATCTGAATAGAATGAACACGGGCCCTACAAGGTTGAGGACATAACTTCCCTTTGGAAACTAAACAATGGTACAAATTTTTTTAAAAAATCAGAATTTTCCTTTACCTAAGATAAAGGATATTTACAAAATATTAATTTTCAACCCATTATAATTGGTATTCTTTTCACCTCTGTCAATCCCTGCTGTCCAGGTAGCTGCCTCTTGTTGGCTGAATGATACTGAGCACTGCCTGTAGTACTTTGATCATCCATCATTGTCAGTCAGTAGCATGACACCTGCCTTCACGGAGCAAAGCTCTTGCCTTTTATTTTATTCTGCGTAGCCTGTGGGTCCAAGGTGGCTTGACTACAATCCTCACATGATGAAATTGTTTTTTTATAGCTAGCCAAGCTCTCCTGAGCATGTCTACAGCTTCCACAACTTTAAGGATGAAGACGACTTTTAGAGCACCAACCCCACCATCTGCACCTCTATTCTGTAGAAGATCTAAGGAACAATGTAGAATGGGCCTGATGATGAGTCTGTGGAAGGAAAAATACTCAACAAGTAAAAATTCAGGGTGTATAGTTTCTTTATTAAAGCAATACACACCGGTGAGGGAGAGCCCCTTCGCAAGCATTATTGGCGGTGATTACACATATTGCTGGTTGCATAGGAACATAACAATGTCTCAGGGAGACAATTAATTTATTCTACCACACTCCCCCCTTTGACACAGTTTACACCACTTTCACCATCGTCATCATCAGAATAGTAAAAATGCAGTAAAGGATGGTCCTCGGGACCAAGGGGCGGGGAACCCTCAGGTTTCACAGAAAGAACCATAGACAGGTGGCTGGAAAACATTCTCATGATCATAGAACAAAGCAAGGGAAAGCAGCAACAAAAGAGCAGTAAAGCAAGACAAAGAAAAATACCAAACTGAAAAGAGAGAGGAGAGGATAGAATTCCACATTCCTCCAAATCCAAATATGTCCCACCAGTTGGCATCGTGTCCAGTGTTCTTCCCTAACTCACCCTTGAGGCGCCTGATTTGTTCCATCGCTTTGGTGAAAGATCCTTCTGGAGCGGTGTTATTAGGAATAAAGGTACAACACTGTTCACCTATGAGATGACATACTCCACCTTTTTCGGCTAGCAACCAGTCTAATGCCTGTCTGTTCTGCCATTTCATTTTGCTGGTAGCCTGGACCTGTTCGCCTGAGGCAGTAAGAGCGGCATCAGTGTAATTAATAAATCTGTTTATTATAGTAAATATAATTGATCCATTCCGTGTTCTTGTTGGGCATAATCCATAAGAAAATGGACTCTAAGCCAGATTTCACCTCACGCCAAGCTTTAAATTGCTCTGTGATTCCTCGGAGTTGTCCTATAGCATCAATGTAAACTTCTGGGTCAGGAGACTAAGAGCACTTCATTCTGGCATGGGGGGTATGCAGTGATGGGAAAATGGTTAAAGCATGGGTCAACATAACCTGAGCGCAAAGTCCTGATCAATTGCTCAGTAAGACAGAATACAAGCCTCCGTAGGAGCCGCAAAGCCACCAGATATCTGCCAAGTGAACAGCTCCCATGTGTTCCACAAGGTTAGCAGGGGGAGGCTGTTGATCATTCCCATTGGGAGCATACAGGCTAGTAGTGTTGGAGAGATCCCAAATGTAAGAGCAATTACCCTCAAATTCTCCTACAGGCAATGAAGTGTTACCATGGCTAGACTGGTTGTAACAGGTATATGTGGATCCTGGAAAGTGAGCAAATAAACGGACACCGGGCATTCCCAGTTCCTCATTACACTGAACCAATGCTCGAGTATGATTGCATGCAGCCTGCATATTCAAGGCATTGGCATATCCAGAGGAACCTAAGTACAGCAAGCACCAACATGGGCACAAAGAAGTGTAATTTGTGGTTATGTTAAACACACATGGAGTCTGAGTAGTCGAATTTGTTCTAGGACAAGGAGGTACGGTGTCCGAGGCATGATTGTTATGCTAGTCTTGGCAAGTTTTCCCATTGTAGGGAACTGGCACAAGATATAGAGTGGTTTACACTGGAGCACAAGCAACAAAATTGTCTCTATGCAGTGAGCTGACCGTATAATTTATCCACTGATACCAAGTGTTATCTTTTGCTGTGTGCCAGACACCGAGGGTCTGGACAGAAGCGGCAAGGAAAAACAGTCCACAGAAGAACAGGACACACAGTCTGACCATGTTAGGCAGGAGGTTGGGAAATCTTCCTACAGTGGGAGAGGTGTGTCCAAGAATCAGTCCCTTCCACCTTTACTGCGTGAGGCGTTGTCATCAGCACTTGATGCGGTCTTCGCCACCGGAGTTGGTTCTAATGTTTTCTCCTGAGATCACAGACGAGGACCCAATCTCCAGGACGTAGTCTTGTTTCAGGGTCTGGTTCGTCCTCTTGCCAGCACGCCCGCACCTGTTGATGGACCACCTTTAATGCCTTTTCAAGATCTGTAAGATACGAGAGTAAATTGCCATCAGCAGTTTCAAGCGTAACCCCTCCACCTGGCATTGGGGCTGGCATCAGCCTTGCAGTCAGAACTTCAAACGAGGAGACACCCAACTGCCGGTGTGTCTTTCCCCGCATTGCCGTCAGCACCATAGGAAGAGCGTCTAACCAGCTAAGACTAGTACCCTCACACACCTTAGCAAGTTTAGTCTAAATCGTCTGATTGGCCCTTTCTGCTTAACCTCCACTTTGTGAGTGGTACGCACAGTAATGTCTGAGGTCAGGTTGCATCCACTCGGAGAGTTGGTGAATGACAGAATTAACAAAATGTGTTGGGCTAAAACAGCAGCCTTGTCACCAGAATCCGCAATTGTGCCTTTAATGGCTCAGCTAACAGACACTGACTAATGATCCTTATGTTTTGCAGACAGGTGCTACAGAGAAGGAATGCTAGATGTGGCTCCAAAAAGGGGCACTAAAGGATGCTCAAGGTGTTTTTTGTTCAAAAACTAACAAACCTTTTTGTCCCCCGTAGTACATTTGCTGGGATCGGAAAGATGGCACATGGTTTGGATCAGGCATCCAGAGACGCCACGGTCGCAACGGTCTCTCGGTTCTGGGAGGCTCCGGGGTTTTCCACCTTTGCCTTGTTTTTCTGTCAGAAATGTTTTCCTTGTCTCAAACACAATATAGGGAAAGGTATGGTGCTGCCACCAGCCCATACTCCTAGACCGGAGGGTCGGTTTGAACATCTCCAGATGGATTTCACTGAATTCACTCCATCGAAGGGTTACAGATACTGTTTGGTGGTCACTGATATTTTCTCCCGTCGGGTGGAGGCCTTTCCAGCGCATAGGGCTACAGCGCAAATGGTCGCAAAATGCCTATTAAAGGATGTGTTGCCAAGATGGCGAGTTCCCTCACGTCTCACTAGCAATAATAGTACACATTTTGTTAATTCTGTCATTCACCAACTCTCCAAGCTAAAGCTGAAAGTGTTTACAGATAATCTGCCATTTGTTGAGATGTTAACTTCCTTTTTTTAATGCAAGTATTATTGCAACGGGATATTGATGATGTACACGAGTATTTGTGCATTGTGTGTGGTTTTTTTTAACAACTGTTGGGATTTAGTGACGGTTAGACAAAACTAACATCGTGAGTCGCCTTGTACGAAGGCGCCGCCTCGTGATTCGTCTTCAGAATCCAGACTAGACGGAGGGAAAAATTTAGTTGCGAACTGCGCCCTCCCAGCCACGAGGGGGCTCGCACTCCATCCGTTTGGGGTTGTTCGCGGAGCCTTTGTATGCACCGCAGAAGAAGAGAGGGCGGAAGTTTTCTGGCAAATTCAGGCGCCTTTTTACGGCTGTCGTGGTAGCGGCATGTGAGCGGGGTAGCGCCGGGCGGTAAACATTTCGGTTGTGTTCATAAGATCAGCGCAGCGCGGTGAAAATGTTTGTGGCTAGGAGTATCGCGGCCGATCACAAAGACCTCATTCATGATGTTTCCTATGACTTCCATGGCCGGAGGATGGCGACGTGCTCCAGCGACCAGAGTGTCAAGGTAGAATCGGACCTCGTGTTGCTGAGCTACTCGCCGCCACAGTATCGCAGTGCAGAAGCACCAAACGCCACCACGTTTATCAACACCGCGCCGACTTCTCGGTGACGGCCGCCTCCTCTTGCATAACTGTTAAAATACACCTTGCTTGTATTGTTTAATAAAATAACTGGGAAGAGAGAATGCCTCAGCGGTTTGAGCTGTCGCCTGAGGACTCGAGTCCGTGCTCCCGCTGTACGGTACTTACCTTGTTTTCATGCCGTAAGAAACCATCTTCTGTAGAACTTGGGTCAAAAATGGCAAATCGATTGCTACACAAACATAACGCTTTGGATAAAGGAGTCGGCTGAATAAACGAAGGGGAGTTATGGACTGAAGGAATTTCTGGGTTTCCATTTGGTCCGTCTTTCAAAACGGCTCATGATGCGGGTGATCCCTGCTTCCCCGTCGGCACCTGTGTTAAAAGTTTTCCTTAATTCAAATTTAATCGTGTATTTTCCGTGGTCGTTTAAACGCGTTAAGACTTTAACTGGACCGAACTGATGTAGCAGGTGGAATTTCGCTCTCCGAGCATTTTCACACCAAAGTGGCTACGCTGCTCTAAAAAAAAATACAAACTGGTTAATAAACGATTTGTGTTTTAGGTGTGGGACAAAAGCGAAAGTGGAGAGTGGCACTGCACGGCGAGCTGGAAGGTATAAACTCGACGTACCTCTCCTTAAATGAGACTCATTTCACTGCACTGCAGTTTTACTACAGTAAATTGTAAGCTTTGAAATGCGGGAGCTGCGGTAAATGCCCGGGCTGCGCGGCAGTTACCGTGGCGACCGTCACGCACCGCCTTCACCAGCCATTTTCTTTGGCGCAGACGCACAGCGGTTCGGTGTGGCGTGTAACGTGGGCGCACCCGGAGTTCGGCCAAGTGCTGGCCTCCTGCTCCTTCGATCGGACCGCTGCCGTGTGGGAGGAGATCGTAGGAGAGTCCAACGACAAGCAGAGAGGCCAGAGCCACTGGGTAAGCTGGATCAACCAACTTGAGCACAGCAAGTTGGCAGTAATGCTGAGGTGGTGCAAGCGTGGCCATAAAATCCTGGATGCGTTTCACTGTCCTGCTGCCAAGCTGTTTGGCACAGTTACGACTGCAGATGTTTCATGTACTGCGTAGCTGTCCACCCGGATGACACTTTAAACGCATTCATAAGGTTAAAGGTCAAACAAGTGAGTGACCCTCCTATACAACACATACTTGCAAAAGTCATACACATGAATGGAAGAACTACAAATAAGGACAGAAGAAAATGTTCAAAAAAGAATAAATATTTGAACAAATAGACAAATAATATTTTAACAGTATTCAATAAACATAAGAAATACAGTAATTACTGCGATAGTTTATGAGGTTAAAGTAATGATAAAATGGCCAGCTGACAAAAGAAGAGAAACAACTTCATACTGACATCAAATGAGAGAAAATAAATGTTTGGGAGGGTCAGCCAGTACAGTTTATTGAATTGAGCTACTTCAGGGGTAGCTCATTTCACTGCATTCCCAAAATAACATTTAGAAAATTGTAGTTTTTGAAAATCTGCAATTGAATAACTGCAAAAGCGAGCAGTTAAACGAATAATAAAATTTAAAAATGGCTAGTCTAGCCAGACTAACCTTAAACTACACTGGCCCAGCTGACTGGTTGCACCTCTCTAGACAATTAGAACAATAAATTCCATGCCGCAAACACCACAGCATGTTATTGCACTGTGTGCACTGGGTTTGGCTGTCTTGTCCCACATGAACTAACTTCTTCCCAGATCAAGAGGACCACGCTGGTGGACAGCCGAACGTCAGTGACGGATGTGAAGTTTGCCCCCAAGCACATGGGCTTGGTGCTGACCACATGCTCGGCCGATGGTGTGGTGCGGATCTATGAAGCACCGGACGTGATGAACCTTAGCCAGTGGTCCTTGCAGCATGAGATCTCAAGCAAGCTGAGCTGCAGCTGCATCTCCTGGAACCCATCCAGGTCAGCACTCAGACCCATTTAACTTTATCAAATGTTCATCCACCCCAGGGGTTCTTCATCTTTTCTAGACAAAAACCTTTTGAGAATCTGAAAAGTTCAGAACATCTCTCAGAAAAATGTTAAGTGAATTCTGAGAATATTTTACTCAGTTTATTTATTAAAACTTAATGTATATGTACCATTTTATTAATTACTAGTAATATAGTGATATTTTTATTTAATTTGTGTTGTTTTCCAAGCAAGGCTCCATTTCATTTTCTCCCGTAGCCCATGCACAGACTTCCAAGGGTTATAGTGGAAGCACAGTTTTTTTTTTCCTGGAATATTTGTAAGATGGTCTGTAAAATCTGAAATCCATAAAGTAGAAGTTCACAAAATCAAGAATGTGTCAAAGAATTCTATTTTTCATTGTACAAGAAATAATAAACCAAACCATTCTAATTTACAGTATTTTTTTAAATTGTACTGCACAACTAGGAGATTAATTGAAAATGTTTAGGATTCTGCCTCTTCTGGGCATTAAAGTCCTTATATAAGAAGAGTAATAACAAATAATTATCCTTTAAACAGATGCACCCCATGTTCAGACAGGAGAGTTAGACAAAGAAGTAACCCAGAGCTAGAAAGGTTATTGATCATGAGTGGAATTTAGTGTTGACAGAATGGTCCATATGATATAAAGGGAAGAATTTCAGCACAGAACTGATGGGAAATATGACCAACTTTCTCCAAGAGAATGTGAGAATCATTCAGTTAAAACATACAGTATAAAAACAATTCCATAATAAATGTTATTCCTCTTCAGATGGATTGTAGTGGCTGTAAATGGTCCTCTAGCTAATGTTTCAGAATCTTAACTGTAATATAGAGTTGGGGAGTTCTTGACACGCCAAGCTAATAGTGCCCCTCTGTACCCACAATGCAACATTAAATTAGAGCACCTGTTGTCCTCTGCATATTTATATCTGAGCAGTTTTAAAGACTTCGTAACAGACCTTTGGGCGCACGTGTTAATGAACAGAGTACTATGACATCTAACAAATATGGGTTGAAAGCAGAATAATTCGTTTTTTTTTTTTGTTTGTTTGTTTGAATAAATTTACCTTCCAGATTACAGTTCAGTCTTGACAGGCGTCCAGGTCCTTTTGAGCTGTTTAATGTTTCCCTTAGTTTTTAAATAATTAGTGTTCTTGCTGGAGTATTGCATGTAATCCTCATGTTATTCATTGGTTCAACTTCACTCTTTTTGTCCTTTTTCCTTGGTCTTTAGAAAGGGTGTGCTGAAGGGGAATTGTGTTATATGTACAATTTTGCAGTGGGTCAGTTAGCCATCATAATGTATTTGTCATAAAGTATTTGGATGTTTTAATGTCATGATGTTACCAGTTTAAACAAAACATCTGTTCCACTATTGTCCTTGGGCTGATACAAGAATGTGACTACGATGTACTCCCATTTAGCTCCCGTGCCCACCCTCCCATGATTGCAGTGGGCAGTGACGACAACAGCTTGACATATGGTGGGAAAGTTCAAGTCTACGAGTACAACGAAAACACAAGGTGCGTGCCTTCCTGCAAAGGCTGTCCTGTCTCATTGATTTAAGGTGTTAATTTATTGTATTCCAGTGCTCACTGTTTCTTCTGTTTTTGTAGGAAGTATGCAAAGGCTGAGACACTGGTGACTGTCACCGACCCAGTGCATGATCTCGCCTTTGCTCCAAACCTGGGACGCTCCTTCCATGTACTCGCAGTAGCCACAAAAGATGTCCGTATTTTCAAACTTATACCCCTGCGGTGAGCCCTCTGACTTGCAGCAACATTTAATTCGCCTAAGAGTTCTGTATAAGGTTCTTCCCTTGTCTAACTTTTGGTCCAAGTTGGATGTTTGTTGTGATTGCCTGTGAACACTTTCCATGTTTGCTAGGAAGGAGATTGCCGCTTCCTCAGGACCCACAAAGTTTGAGGTGCAGATCATGGCACAGTTTGACCACCACAACTCTCAGGTGTGGCGAGTGAGCTGGAACATCACCAGCACTTTGCTCGCTTCTTCTGGGGATGACGGCTGTGTGCGGTTGTGGAAAGGTCAGGGCTGGGTCATGCTGGATAGATGGAGCAATGAACTGTGTTTGCCTGCACCTGAATATTGTTGTTTTGTTATTATAGTCTTCAACCTGTATCTAGTTGCCCACCAAAAAATTCTTTTTATCATTTTTCTAAATATGATTTTTTTCCCCAATTTACTTTTGTACAGTACAAAGAATTTGCTTCCATGTGCTGCTGAAGTCATATTGACCTTTTTGTTAGATGGTCTTGGTCATTTTTGTCATCATAGTGATATCTGAGCTCTTACCTTCACTGTTCAGGTAGATGTTCAGACTTCACACTCTGTTCGTTGACAGCAAACTACATGGACAACTGGAAATGTACGGGCATCCTGAAGGGTGACGGCAGTCCAGTCAGTGGGTCTTCTGGTCAACCTGGTGCCCTGAACACTTTAGGGGGGTCCTCAGCCCTGGCTTCCCAGAATGCCCTGAATGGATCATCAGCTGGAAGGTAGGCATGATTCTGGGAATGTCACATCTGAATGTCCTGCTTTTGTACCACAGACCCTTTGCTGATTCATTGCTTATGAAGTTGACAGCAAAGTGTCCAAAAATACAAAAAACCAAACTGAAAGGTGTAATAGGTCAAAGGTGGCAGTGAAATGGAGATTGAGAGTAGGTGGTATTGGTGTGATTTTGAGAAACAAAAGGGGCAAAGAGAACATCTATATATAGGAAGAATGCGCAGCTTTCCAAAATGTTTATTTGTTCTCTATAATCACCTTTGAAAACATTCACCTTTTCTAGTTTGTTATAGTGGTAAGAAATTTAATGCCATTCAGATTATAAATGGCCTACTTTCTGTTGTCAGTTTTATCTGCAACAATAACCTGCTTTTACTCTGTTCCTATACAGAGTCAAAAAAGAGAGTTAAATTAAAACCTGGTTTCTCTAATAACATTTTGAAAGCGTTCAACATTGAAATCATCATGTAAACTGTAGATATTTTGTTTTCAGCATTGGGTCTTAACATGTAATGCTGTTGTTAATGGTGTTAGTATGTGGTGTGCTGTTTTACATTGTAATGTGTATGTGTGCACTACTGCTTAATCACCACCCATGTGAGTGCACGTGCCTTTCTGAATGAAATGTTTTGAATCCAGCAGCTGACAGTGACACTGGCTCCATTCTGTTATGTCCTCTTTAACAGAAAGAAAGCTCAGCTGATGCCAGGCTAGAGGAGTAATTTGCTGTTTTGCCGCTTGTTGCATGCACACACAGGAACGGGACGGGAGCTCCTCTTTCTCCCCCCCTGCGCAGACCGACTTCACCAAAGACATTCCTGCGTCCCACCTATTACTAATCCCCCTCTCTCCCCCATCCACCCACACTGGGGTTTTTGGTGTTTCTATCCATGGTAACAGACTGTTGTCTGTCATATAATTGGTGACACTTGTATGATAATGAAAATTGTTTTTTGCCCCCCACTTTTTACTTTTTATTTTTATTTTATTTATTTTTTTTTTAAGGACCGTTTCAGCAGTTTCCTTTGGGCATTTGAAAAGCATGCCTTCTTGTGGAAGCTGTAAGAACAGCAACATTTTTGAATTTTTCACATTTAAGGGGTAACATTTAGTGTCAAATGTTGTTTCACCTACTTTTTTATTAAATTCTCTGAGACAGCTATACTTTTGTGACAGTAAATTTTTCTTTGACCCCCGAGCTAAAATGCTGGACTAAGATGATGATGGTGATGATGTAAAGTGAATATTAACTTTGGGTTTAAAAATACCACGTGGGAAAATGTCACCAAGAGACACTGGATTAAAGCAGGCAAACATTTTCTCACAAATTACAGGTGACTTAGTAATGCCAATGCTTTCCTAGTTTTCAAATAAAGTCAAAGGTTCCAAACAGAACATATTTATACAATAAAGGTTTTTTCCACATGCCACATTGGGTCTCAATGTTCTGCTTATTTACTAATATTTAAACCACTGTTACTTTTTCCATTCAAGAAACAGAACAGGAAAAGTTTATATAGCCTTACCTCAATTTTTCTTCACTGTACTGAGGAAGGAGGTGCCAAATTCCAGAAAATGAAAAACCTAATTTAAGGGTAGTATTTATTTTTATTTAAGGCCATATGCTGCACTTAAGTGCTGCACTGCCACTTAATATGAAATGACTAAGATGGAGATACAGTACAACCCTACAAGGCTGGTGCTTCACCAACTTCATTATTTTATGTATTAATTGAGTAATTTAAAAAAAAAAAAGGCAAAAAAATTGGTTAAATATTTAGGTTTTCAATTTTTTCTGGACAATTTTTGTGATGGTCGCTAAAATTCAAAATCTGTAAAATAGAGGTCCACTAATTCAAGGATGGAGTAAATGTTTACCCTAACTGGTGTTTTCAGACTTTTGAGCTTAATAAGCTTATTGCATTCCTCTTTACTCACAATGCAACTTTCCTCTGGAGCAGCTATATTGTATTTTCTTGATGTCCTCTGCATAAGTATGTCTGAGCACAAAAAGTTTTAAAGGTTTAATAAAAGACCTCTGAGTGCATATAATGATATATGCATAATACAAAGATTTTATTACAGCATATTATTATATAAAGATTATAGCTCAGCCTTGACAGGTGTTCATGTTTTTTTAAATTTTACATGCACACAAAGGTCCCCTGTCAATATAACAGAATGTGTATAGATGGGGTGCGCAGCAATTTACACTTGGTCCTTCAGAAGTTTATTTTTCATCCGCTCTCTGTTTTGGGGAATTTTTTTGTTTTCCTTTCCTCAGTTGCCAGCTGGCTTGCTGACTGCTGCTTTCTGCCTTTCCCTGGAGCATTGTCCAGTGCTCTTGTGTCACTGGTGAGAATAGATTGCAATAAAAATCAACTGACTTGAATTTTCTGTACTTGAAACATTTGAGGAACCTACTGAGGCTGAACACACAAGTGTTTGACAATAGATGTATTGAAAGTCTTAGTTATTTAGTCTGAAGTTTTACACACTGGATTAACTGCATGTTGGGTATTTTACAATATTTTCCATGTGCCTCGTTTTTTTTTGTGTAAGTGAATTGTGTTTTCATCCTCCATATTTCCTCTTGTAATTTCTACTTTTGTCTTTCTGTATTTTCTTTCCCTGTTTGTTTTCCTTTTCCCCTGCTCTCTGTGCGTACTGTATGTGTTTTCATGTTGTACCCCCTGATTCCAGGTATTTCTTTCCCCCTCTGGACCCTCCCTGGACTGGTTCCAGGTACGCCCACCTCCTGCCTCCTCCTGCCCTCATAGAGCAAACATGTGAGTCTGAGTCCAGCAGCTCACAGCATACTCTGCTGCAGAGGCGATTCAGTGGCCCAGCCCTTTACTCGTTGCCAGAAAATGAAGGGATTTAAGGGAGGTCTTTTCTAGGGAACAGAAAAGCAGCCTGAGTTCGAGTAAAAATCTGCTGCCCTTTTCCTCTTAACATTCAATGTTTCATGTGCAACAGGCCCTGGTATTTCAGTATTTTTCTAATACCTTCTAAATTCTCAAGTTTGCTTTGTTTTTGCTTCATGGCTTTTATCCTCTACAGTCGGTTGAACCACTTTATGTCAACCAGTGAGATTAATCTCTGTTTTTGTTATAACCGAACTACTGAATGTTTACAGTTAATCCCTAAGTGCCTGTACTCATAGTAATTTGTTTACATTGTCCTATGTAAATTAAATTAGTATTGTAAATTCAGAATGGCCAACTTTTCATATATAAAACACCAGCTATGCACTGGACAAGCAGTTATTGATAATGGATAGAATGATGGATAAGGTACTGCATTAAATGAAGGTTTTACACTAAGTTCTTCAGAAGAGTTTTCAGTTTTCTTACAGATTATTGCTTTATAACTGTTTTGTGTAAATGGAGCATCTGAGTTTTTGTTTAGTACCAAGGTGGCTTTGTAGACTGCTGTAATAAAATAGTTTATCATCAGTTGATATTGCTGTCCTTTGAAACACTTTTTTAACTGCCAGTTGTGTTAAAATGCCATCCATTTGCATCCTTCCAATTAATACAGTTTGTGTTAACTTTGATAAATGCAGACAAATTGTTTAATATTTACCATGAACTACACTGCTCAAAAAAATGAAAGGAACACTTTTTAATCCGAGTATAGCATCAAGTCAATGAAACTTCTGGGATGTCGATCTGGTCAGTTAAGTAGCAGAGGGGGTTCATGAAATGGAACAACAGGTGCACTAGAGGGGCAACAATGAGACGACCCCCAAAACAGGGATGGTTTAACAGGTGGAGGCCACCGACATTTTTCCCTCCTCATCTTTTCTGACTTTTTTCAATAGTTTTGCATTTGGCTACGGTCAGTGTCACTACTGGTAGCATGAGGCAATACTTGGACCCTACAGAAGTTGCACAGATAGTCCAACTTCTCCAGGATGGCACATCAATACGGGCATGGAGGAGATTCCAGGAGATAGGCAGTTACCTCTAGGAGAGCTGGAGAGGGCCATAGAAGGTCCTTAACCCATCAGCAGGACCAGTATCTGCTCCTTTGGGCAAGGAGGAACAGGATGAGCACTGCCAGGGCCCTACAAAATGACCTCCGGCAGGCCACTGGTGTGAATGTCTCTGACCAAACAATCAGAAACAGACTTCATGAGGGTGGCCTGAGGGTCCGATGTCCTATAGTGAGCCCTGTGCTCACTGCCCGGCACTGTGGAGCTCGATTGGCGTTTGCCGTAGAATACCAGAATTGGCAGGTCCGCCACTGGCGCCCTGTGCTTTTCACAGATGAGAGCAGGTTCACCCTGAGCACGTGATAGATGTGAAAGGGTCTGGAGAAACCGTGGAGAACGTTATGCTGCCTGTAACATCATTCAGCATGACTGGTTTGGTGGTGGGTCAGTGATGGTCTGGGGAGGCATATCCCTGGAAGGACGCACAGACCTTTACAGGCTAGACAATGGCACCTTGACTGCCATTAGGTATCGGGATGAAATCCTTGGACTCATTGTCAGGCCCTATGCTGGTGCAGTGGGTCCTGGGTTCCTCCTGGTGCACGACAATGCCCGGCCTCATGTGGCGAGAGTATGCAGGCAGTTCCTGGAGGATGAAGGAATTGATACTATTGACTGCCCCCACGCTCGCCTGACCTAAATCCAATATAACACCTCTGGGACGTTATGCTTCGACACCTCAGACTGTCCAGGAGCTCAGTGATGCCCTGGTCCAGATCTGGGAGGAGATCCACCAGGACACCATCCGTTGTCTCATTAGGAGCATGCCCCGACGTTGTCAGGCATGCATACATACAAGCATGTGGGGGCCATACAAACTACTGAGCACGATTTTGAGTTACTGCAATGAAATTTCGGCAAAATGGACTAGCCTGCTGCATCATTTTTTTCACTTTGATTTTCAGGGTGTTTTTAAATTCAGCCCTCTGTAGGTTGATAATATTCATTAGGAAAATGATGTGGCATCCTTTCGTTCCTAACACATTACCCCGTCCATATCAGTATAGATATCAGCATGATTTTTTTTTCAAATTGAGATCTGATGTGTTTTCAGTGTTCCTTTAATTTTTTTGAGCAGTGTATAATTTCACTGATGCCTTTATCAAAGGCAACTTACAAGATTAAATCTGTGTGCTTTGCTACCTATAGCCCATCTACTGTATATACAGTAGGTATGCAATTCTTGTTGGAACAGCTAAGAGTTAGATGCTTGTTGAAGGTTGATATGGGGATTTAAATCTGGGTCCATCCACCACAAGGTGTTTTAAAATGTTTTTGTTACAGTTCTTAGTTGTTGGAATAACTGCATGGCAAAGACGAAAAATAGTGTAAGAGACTAGATCTGTAATATTATACTGTCCTGTGCAGTCTTGTATAAGAGGAAAAAAAAGTAATAAAATTAAACACATTATAAACACAATACTAACACTTTCACAATTTGGACAAAAAATTAAAAATCTGTATTGTACTTAGATATGGAGAAATAAGATAATACAGCACAAACAGAACAGCATACAGAAGAGAAAAATCAGTTTAATGAACATCCAGATGCTGAGGATATAATTTTTAAGTGTAGTCGATGTAACCCTAACCCTGTCAGTAGGCCACTTAGAAGAAGAAACTGGCTTGATCTCTATCAGTATTTGGACACTACAGTACCTCCTTACAGACTGGGTTTTAAGTTCTGTACTTTTTAAAACACATTATTCTGGTTGCAGTCTATAGCAATCTAATCTAGTGCTTTCCAAACTTTTCCCATAGTGACATCTAAAGGATTTTGACAATTCTGCTCAGCACCTCAACATAACAGTCCTGCATGTTTATAAACTGTAATGAGGTGCCTCGATGGTTCTGCAAATGGAGCACTCGGACAGCAGGACTTTGGGATTATTAACTTTCTACGTAGCATATGTAAATCAACAGTGTCCACCAAGCACCATGACAGACCTTAAGCTCTCAAATATGCTGAAAACCATCATGGCTAATACCTCCTCTGTAACTCCCCATAACAGTTAGACAACTATTCACACAGGCAGCAAAGCGTGATGGCAGAGCCACAGCTCCATCTGCTGCTCCAATATGCAGCTAGATTTTAGAAGGGGAGTAGAGGGGAAAAAACTGTTTGCATTAATTTTTTAAATAAAAGTTTTCCTATAGTTTCCTAGAGAAGGTATTTCACAGATGTTATAGTTGCATAGTAGCAAAATTGGTAGCATTCCCAATTTGCAGAAGATAAAGCCTTGGATAAAATTAGAAATAGAATGTAGATTACAGTACTTTGAAGGAGACAGAAAATTGAGACCACCAAAGTCAACAGCATGCATAATCACAGCATCTGTGATATAATGGGTTTTATTCTTTGACATGAATTTAGAAAACATTTTACAGTTAACTTGCATTCTAAGTAATCAGCATGAAGTCAAGGAGTTACATAAGCTTGAATATACTTTTAGCTTTTGTAAGCAGAGTTCTCTATCTGAAGGTAAAATCTCATTGCAACCACAAATTAAAATTTTTCTGCGCTTTTCTAATAGTAGTTTTAATGCTTCATATCATTTTAGTTATCACAAAGCCTAAATAATTAATCAGTAATAGTCTTTACTGGAATGTCACATATATGGGAACTGTTACTGTCTTTAACAGACGTAAATTAACGTATGCCTACATTTAGAGACACTCTTTAAACAACACCGCAAAAGAAACCCCTACTCTTAATATTCAAGGTTCAATTTTATTATTCTGCCTTATACGGATTTTTGTCTTCAACACCAATCCTTTACTAAACTCCAGTGAAATATCACAAATGGCAAACAGGCATCTCTCCAACAAAACATATTCAAGACATATCACATAACATAAGATAGAGTCTATACTCATGCTGATTTCACAGTTCTCTGAAAATTTTCATAAATGTATCCATGCTAGATTATAACCACTAACATTGCTTATCCAGAATCTATAATTCACTTACAAGAATAAATTCAAATTCCCCCAACAGCCTGATCGTGCAAGACAAATACTTTCACAAATAAAATGCCTCAAAAACATTTATCAATATAAAGGTTGTACATTCAAAATATGTAATTCACACAATATTTCTGCCTTATACAGATGAACAGAAGAGACCAAAATGTAGTTTGACTTGGATCGCGGTGCACAACATGCTAAACAGACAACATTCATATTTTATTTCCTTTTTTAAAATTTCAAGATAACAGCATGCACAAAAATACAACTATGCATAACAACATCAATAAAACACAACACTGTATGAAAATATGTATACATTTCTTAGTACAGTCTAATAAATGAAACCAGATACATAAAAAAACAAGCAAAAAGAAACAAAAATGTCAGGCTCTAGTTACATACAAGAGAAATCATACAGTTCAAACATTTTGATAGTCCATCTTGCTTTTTTATTCCTTATATTTAGTAAAGTCTTCATATATCGTTCCTGATAAGCTTTCAACAAGTTAGTACTAGGTTTAGCATTTAACCATTTTTCTTTGGGAATATGGTGTGTATTGGAAGTTATGTGCAAACTTATTTGAGTAATTTTTATCATTTAAATATGCATGCAGCGAATAACCTTTATTTGTAAAATTAAATCTAACCCTCTTTAACATTAACGCAGTGTGTGCATATCTATTTTTCATATCGGCCCCAAACAATTCCGCATATGGTCAGAGATGTTTTTTTTCCTCAAAAAATACTCATGAATCGTTAGTTATTTCTAAATTTGGACAGCCTTTCTTAGATATACAATTTTTAATGAAAAACTTATTTTATTAGTGATACAGTATTTGTTAGGTAGATTCCGTATTTCTTTTCTATATATGATCGTATTTTGCCTGCCAATGCGATTTACACAGCGGGGTGATGCTTTCGTTATACAGAGCCCGCAAGAAAGCGTTACCGAATTTCTTGCCAGAAATGTGGACACCGGACACCATGTCTGAATGTGGGATCTTTAGTATATTTACCTGTACTGCCTAGCATAAATTTATAAGTGACCAAGAACCCAAAAACCCCCACGTCCACAACCACTCCCGCTCCTTCGCCAAGACACGTTGAGAACTTGAGGCGTGCGCGTGAGCGGAGGAGGGCTCTAACTGAGCGGAAGAATTATGGGAAGAAGAAACGTCACGTGCGTGCCGCATTTTCCCATTGGTTCGTTTTGAAAGGAAGGAAGTGGTATTCGCGTCATCCGTCTCCTCCATCTTCCTTTTGGTTCGCCGACTGCCATCATGGTGAGCGCGTGAGGGAACTTGTCGAATTAAAAGGGCTTTTTCTTACTTTTTTATGCCGCTGTGGTGCCTTGAATACGTATCATTGTTCGAATTGATCATGCCGAGCATGTAGAATTTTATTCAAAATCAGTTTGTCACATATATGTGCTGGGTTTAAGAGCTTTGCTAAAGGCGTACAGAATGTCATGGCGATTAGAGCCTACAATCCAGGCCTAAAATGTCTCTCAGAATGTGTTATTGACGCGTTCGTGTTTAATGAGGATTTGTTAAAGAAATCCTTCCAGTATGCCTTTATATCTGATTGGCAGGTTGAATATCATTTATTTTGTATAAATTTGCACGTTATTTTCTTTATGTGACTGAGAGTGATTGAACCACGATTGTGTCCTCCTTGTTCGTTTTACACGATTGAGTTACCCACTTCTTGAATATTAGTCTTTAAGGTATTGTGTAAAAAGAAATACAAATCGACGGTGAAGGGAACCACCAAACCTGTTTGCCGCATTCTGCGAGCAGCAGCCGTGGACCTCGGTCGTTTCTCTACTCGGATGTACACGTTTGTCGGGTTTTTAGTGTTCATAGTGGAGAGGACGGCCTGGTTAAATACGATTCAGTAGGTCTACTTTTCTTGTGACGAATTTCTGAAACGATGCGTTTTGTGTAAATAGTACTGTTTTGTAATTGTAAATTTACTTTGTAAATTTGTTGCCCGATTTTATAAGTGAAGAATTAGTTGTTTATGAATTCTTTACTGTCAGCGTTTCGGCATGATCTTTATAGCAAGCTTGCAAAATGTAGCCCACAAAAATAATTTAAAAAATGCATTAAATAGGTCTCATGTTGAAGAGTTGCATTAAACATTACATACTGGCCCTTTGTAAACCTTGCATTTTATTTTATTTTTTTTTGTGATTCTACTGCTCTGGTACTATTTAAGGCATATTATCTGCAGTTTTGAGGATTTTGTTTTCTTGTGTGCTTGTGCTCATTTTCCCATCTTTCCCATCAGGTGTTCAGACGCTACGTTGAGATCGGCCGGGTGGCCTATGTGTCCTTTGGGCCCTACGCTGGCAAGCTGGTAGCCATTGTGGATGTAATTGACCAAAACAGGGTATGGCAATGCTAACTACTTGTGTTTAATGTTCTGTGGTGCTATTTTTGGAAGTGGCAGTCTTGGAGAGATGGAGTTCCATATTGTATATATTTTAGAGCACCAATGTGTGTTAATGGGATTGCTTTGTCTTCTTAGGCTTTAATAGATGGTCCTTGCACAGGAGTGAGAAGGCAGGCCATGCCCTTCAAGGTTATGCAGCTCACTGACTTTGTCATTAAAGTGCCCCACAGGTATGTTTCCCACAAAAATGACAACAATCCATGTACATTTAGGGGTTTTGTGTAATGGTAGGCTTTCCCCTGTGTTTCTGATTGATGATGAAACACCTCATACTTCACAATGAGACACCCTGGTTTAGTTAATTGCTGTTATGAAAACAGTAAATACGAGTGACAATTTAATAAAAGTTGTAATGTCGTACAAGATGAAATATCAACGCTCATCTCACCTTTTAGTTTTGTCAAAACTTAAGGATATGGAATATTTGCACATTCAATTTTTACAGGCCTTTTAAGATTTTAGTGTTTAGTTCTAAACTTACAAAACAAAAATGAGCTTTTGCTGATGTGCCTGTTTTTGCTTACAAGTGCCCGTCAGAAGTATGTCCGTCGTGCTTGGGAGAAGGCCCAGGTTAATGAGAAGTGGGCACAGACTGGCTGGGCCAAGAAGATCGAAGCCAGAGAGAAGGTATAATCTTTTTGTAGTTGATTTAGTTTCATAAGTTGAATTTTGACAAAAATGTTCAGAATATTTGAAAATTGTTTTAAATTGACATTATTTTCTCAGAGGGCCAAAATGTCAGACTTTGATCGCTACAAGGTGATGAAAGCCAGGAGGATGGTATGTTTATATCTTCTAAGTCCATATTTTTGGTGTGCTGGGAAGTTCTTTTTCTCTTATGAGTTTATTTCAAACTAGAATCATCTTTTCTGCTTTGTCTATACATATAGAATATGTTAGTTTTATCAAGTGGGTAGTTGTGGGTAAGCATCTAGTTCCCAAAGTTAGTTGGGTTCTTTTAATTGCCTGTTTGTCAGATTCTCAATCTGAACTGATTGGCAAAATCTGGTTCTTGCAGAGAAACAAGATCATCAAGCATGAGGTGAAGAAGCTGCAGAAAGCAGTGAAAGCAACGAAAAAGGCATAAAATGTCAAATAAAATCTTTTGATGTCTACAAATTGGCCTGTTTGTTCCATTATTGTGAAATACAAGTTCTCTTAAGTTTTTCCAAATAGCTAGGGTCAGCTAGGATTGCAACAAGCACATTGAATGGTAAGGAACTTTAATTGAGGAGCAATAATTGGCCCATGCATGTTTTGGAATATGGATTATAGGCCTAGGATTTTATACATGTAAAGGAAAGATTAATATTGTTTAATATTGTATCACTACCCTGTAAACCTCAACCTGTGTAGCTACATAGAATTATTTTTGTTCCTCCCCTAATATGCCCCTCTTGCCAATCTTGATTCTAATTAGAAGTGGTCTCTGTGGTGTCTTTTGCAGCCTTAAATCTATGCAGAACAGTTTTACTTGTTTTAGTAATAGCTTGGAGAGGTGTGGCAGGTTAAGCTAGTCTTAATTTTTAAGTTTATGTAATGCAAACATGTTAATTGCCTTTTGTCATTCGACCACTGGTTAAGCAGAGAACAACACTGCAGCAGACATGAGGTGTCCCAACTTTTCTAATCTCTGGTTTTACATCCTTAATGCTTGTAAACGATTGTCAATGTCAGGTTCTTGTGTTGAGCAAGCAGAGTACATTTATCACAGATGTTAGAAAAATTGTTGGGATGGTTGATGCAGCTGTGCCTGTTCATTTTAATTTTAAGACAAATATTCAACAAAACCTTAGCAAACTTTAGGCCTGCCCTCAGTCCCTCTCGTCTTGTATAGTCGCTGCTAACATCAGCTGGCTGGCTCACCTAAACGCATCTCGGTACTGGAACAAATTGATGCGAGGGGCTAGGGGTCTTCAGATGTTAACGGTGATGTTCATGGTGCCATGCAACAGGATGTATCGCAAACTCAGTCAAAATCCAAGTGAATTCTAATGTAATATGATTGTGTGTATAACTGAAGATCTGATTTACACACTAGATTTATTATATAACGCATATTTTGTCCCCAGTAGCAAAATTGTTATTTTCCAGTGTAACACAATACATTGCGGTTTTGAGTATGATTTCTGGTCTTACGAATTTATGGTTGTAAGGCTTTAGCCTGCTGGTACAGACATACAGTATGCTAAGCAAAATCAATCATTTGTGAGAAGGGCAGGAGTTCAGTCTGAAAATACAGTAAAATGGTACTTGGAATACCAAATTATTTGGTGTTGATCACACCAGCATAACGCTTGCTTCTAAAATTTCCATTAGATGGAGCCAGAGTTCATTGAAAAACTGGCAGAACAAAAAATTTAGTCTCAAATGAAGGAACTACATACACTATATTCTTACATTTTTGTAATACATAATAATCAGAAAACTATTAATCCCAGAGCAAATTACTTATGCTACAACTGTACAAATAGACAGACACAAGTAACATGAAAAGCAAATATAATGATAAACATATTAAGTAAAATAGAGCACAAGTGTAATATTACACTAGGAATAATGCACTAGGAACTAGCTTCGGTTCTGATCATAAAGCTTGAAAAAGTGGTAGCATGTAAAACAATACAGTAAAGATACCGACGTTGGCACTTGCCCAGCAAAGTTAAATGTGGGTGGCTGTATCTGGAGAAGTTAGCACCCACCTACATGTGGGTTTCTTTAAAAATGCTCACCATTCCCTATTCTCCAGACTACTAGTTAGCACTCCCTAAAACTAAACAGTCTCTTCCAAACAATGTCAGGAAAAACACAGTGTTGTACAATTTTTAATTGTGCTAAATGGTAGCAGCAAGGAGCATAAGTTAGAGCTGTTTCCTTGTATTCAATTCTCACCCCCTCATGTAGTCTTAAAACATTAGTTGTGTACCTAATATTGCTCAGCTACTTTCTGAATAACTCTGTTTAATGCAGTTACCCCTGAATTTGAAAGGAACAGTATATTGATTTTAGTGACAGTAACATGGTGTTGTATAACCATAAGCGTTTGTACAGCAGCAGACTCACCACTTGAGCCCTGGCCCCAACTCTGACTTTACGGAAATTCTGTTTTCTCTGTTAACTCAGGAGGTTTCTTCCAGCATTAGATATTCCAAAAAAGCTGTTCAGGTGAACTGATAACTCTTTTGGTCTTTTAGCGAACGGGCTTTAATGCACTGGGGACTCATGCAGTGTTTACAGCTTAGCAGAAAATCCTTTATGGCACTATGCATTACTTTCCATTATGTAGTGGAAATTGACAATCTTTCTATTAGAATTTAATGGCCTGTCATCTGATGGTTGCCATTTTGTATTTCAGCTGTGGAGAGAAACTGTCAAATGTGATGTCTCTCATTTATCTCATTATGGAACTGAGACAAAAGTTTATAGTTACATGACCATTAAAAACCAACAGTGATCAATGACAAAAGACAATAAAAATCAGTAGAATATATTTCTTTCCCAAACAGGACATTCTTTAAAGGTGCTCAAAAAATGTCAGTTTTGCTCTCTTTTGTTTTCCCTTCTGTTTCCTGTGTTTCCAGTCTATCTCGGTAAGAAGCACCCCGCAAAATTATGCTGCCACCACATGCTGGAATGTAGCGATGGTCTCTCCTCTGCAGCAAATAGAATTCAAGTTATCTGTACACCTAAATATTTCACCTAGGTTTTACTTGACAGTTTACTGGTTACTGTTCGGAAATGTTTCAGAAATTTTGGTTGATGCACTATTTATTAAATAAACTCAACATGTCTTTTGAAGATTCTTTTGAGAAATAATGATAATACCTCACCAATTTCCTCCTTGATCAGTTGGTGCTAGGAGGCAAACACTAAATACTATATGTAAATGCACTTGTGATTCAAATTTGGTGCAAATAAGTAAGTTTGATCTGTTTTATGACCTAAGAGTACTTGTCTAATGTGCAAAGAATACTGTAAGAATGTTACTTGCTTCCCATAAAAATACCCTCTTTACAGCAGTCCAAGCTGAAAATGAAAGCCTGGAACAGATGAACAATACGACTTGCACACTCAAAACAGAGATCAACCACAGGAGGCTTTAATGGAAGCAAATTTTAGTTGACATGGTAACTGCTCTGGCTGAGATCAGGTAGGAGCAGAGAGACAAATGAGTTTCATCATTGCAGTCATATAAGTTTTTAAGGTGTGCCATGTACAGTGCATGCCCTGTGAATGTGCAAATATAAATAAGTACATCAACACACTTTTAACAAATTATATGAAGTATTGTAGAACATACAGTTCTACAATAATGTTGTTTTTAACTTTTTAATATTATTCATAATGTTTCACTTTGCTCTTAGTCCATAATTACACTCCAATATATGTGTAATTAAAATGAATCCCCTTCAGCTTACAAAAACCGGCTGAAAGGAAAAGAAGGCTCACACCATTGTTTTGCATCAGTGTTTACTGAAGGACTGAGGAAACGGATCATGAGGCTATCTCTGCCATGGTAGGATGTAGATTTTGTTCTCCAGGGTTCTGAGTGATACCAAACTGAACATGAGTCATGCCAGGCTCCTTCAACAAGAGGCCATTTCCGCCACAAGACGTGCAACACGGTGCTCAGTAAAAGGTTCGCAGCTCAAAAACAGTTCCGACATACAACCACTTGCAAATTTAATTTAAAACCTTAAACTTTTCATTTTAAAAACACACTGAAGATGGAAAATAAGCAACTAGGTGTGTCTGCTATGTACTTGTTAAATGCTAAGTACAGTTCTAAGTTCCTACCATACACGTTTTTATAACATACTGCCCCTACAATAGTGGTTCAATGCTGCAAACATTTATATTTCTCTATAACAGCATTGCATAACTCCTACAACACATGAATCCCAAGTTACCTTGGACACTGATATCAGCTAAATAAATCCAACACATTAAATATGATGTGAACAACGATAAAATTCATTACAAGAGTATGCTACAAAAACTGATATACAGTATTACTAGCTTTTCATAAAGTATTTGTTCTGTATATGAATACAACTTGTTGCACACTGTATTCAAGGTTTCCAGTGGTGTTCTATGGCCTCCTCATAATAATAAACACCTAATTATAGGAGAAGCAACTAATATGATCAATAATCAGAAAGTTTTGTTAACTCTTTTTTTTACTAATAACCAAAATGAGGTGGTTACTTGTCTTTTTCTGCTTAAAAATGTTATTTAAAGTAAATACATAACCAAGGGTTAAATATTACCTGAGCTATGAAACCTTTGCATACTTATGGCAGGGCAGCTTTTATAACCTCATAGAAAAAGTTAATAGGCATGGCACAAGCAAAAGACTGATTAAATAATACAGGTATTTATTCATATATTCTCAAAGCCTGCTTGTAAGTTGGTTTATCATGTTTGTTTATTTTATGATATTAGTGTGCATGTTGAATTATTAGTTTTAAAATGTGTTACAATAAAGGATCTTGTAAACTTCATTACTGGCATAAAAAAAATACTTGTCTGGAAAGTCATACAAATCAAATGTGATTTGTTAACACTTTCAGCAATTTTGTACAGGAATTTCAATAGCATTTGCAGAAAGGCAAAATGTGAAACCACTATACTTGTAAAAATTCTGGACCTTTTATTAAACCTATAAGTTAAGAAATCCGTACACAACATTTTCACGCTGCGGCTAAATTTCTTCTGCTTTCACAACTTGTACGGTACAGTACTTTGGTGTGATGTGTTAGCTGTGTGATGACAAAAAGTACATCTTCACAAAGGTGTCCCAAAAATAATCTGCATTAGATGCTCCTGCCCTATTTACAAATCCTAGAGTAAAATCATACTCTTTCTTTAACTGTGATCCCCAAACAGATCCTGCCTCTATCAAAAATAGTCAGTGGAATTAACTTTTTTAGGCAGCCCCTGCAAACAATTACCTTGGCCAGAATGACCATTTTTGTTTAAATTATGCCCTTGGCAGTCTAACTGACAGTACAGCTGATGCAAGATCTACTAGGGCACCCAGCTTTTCAGGGAACAATTGCAATTCACATCCGTATAATGTGGTCTTCTCCTTTATTTTTCACACAGCACTTTTCTGTCCTTCGGCTTCCGTCTGCAATAATGGCGCACTGTTGGTCCACATTCATTAAACCGTACGATGTTTCTGTAAGGCCCAGTCATGCTGACATTTAAAGGTTAAAAATGGTTTACATCAGCAACCGCATAAAATCACTATTTCTCCGATGTAGAGACATTGATTAAAAATGAAGCAGAATGCCTGTCTCACTCACATATCTGCTTACTGCTATAATATGGCATACCTGTAGCAGAGTAGACAGTGAATTACAGTGATTTTAGGCTGCCAGTTATACAAGTGGGCATGCAATGACATTGGTGTGGCCAAACCTTTATCGTTTCAGTTCCATGAGTTTGCGCAAGAGGTAAAAAGAGTTTGACCTCCATTTTAGACAATTAATTTTCCCCTGAACCAGGAACTGCAGATTTATGGATTTATGACAGTGTGAATAACTGATAACCCCCAGCACCCTGCCAAGACGGATTTAAGAAATGTGCATGGCACTTTCTTAGTTATGCAGCAGTAATGGACCACTTCCCATTAACTCTGCTTTAAAATAAAATCAGTTTACATTATGTTTTCCTCCATCTATTTATCAGATAATGCAAAGGTGTTTTATTATTGCTACAGACGTGCACACAGTAAGCATCGATCCATATCCTACCAATGTTAAAACAAGGCTGAAGTGCCAATATTTGGGTATAATTCCTGTGAGTATTTTTGATTTTACATTAGTAGGTCCTCGATATCTGACAATTTGTTAGCTGTATTCTACTCATATTTTATATGGCAATGAAGCTGCATTGTGTCATGACATACAGCCAGATCGCAACATAGACTAAATACTCACGAAGATGTACTAAACCTTAATTTCTACATCACATCAGGATTAATATTTAGAAATATGACGTATGTGCTGGTATTCAGAATATTTTAAACGGTTAGGGGCAGCAGATGGCGTAGTGGTTAGAACAACAACCTCACACTGCAGCGGCCGTATTTCCAAGTCCTCTCCTGTAGTATCTTGGCGAAAGGCATTTATGCTGCGTTGCTCCGCTACAAGTTACCAGTCGTGTAGATTAATAAGCACTGCAGCTTATTAATAACTTAACGCTGTACGTGGCTTTTGAGAAAAGCGCCAGCGAAATGAATGTGTAAGAGCAATTTTTGAGTTTTTTAAAATACCGTGGCACGCAGGGCCATTCCCGCAAATTCCCAGTGCGCAGCCGCAGTGGAGCCCAGGCGGCTCGGGCGATCAAGGCCGCGAGCTGCTGCGCTCACGTGTCTGCGCGCCAGTTACGCACAGACTGGGAACGCGCTGGCGTGACAGTGCGCAGGCGCAAGAGCGCAGGCTCGCAAGAGGAGGAAGGCGGCTCTTGTGCGGGACCCGCAGCCGCCGCCGCCACCGCCGTAGCAGCAGCAGTAGCAGCACCGGGCGCTCAGAGCGATGAGAGCGCCGCGGTGGGGCGCACCTGCAGCTCTCAGCCTTTAGCCTCTGTGTTTCCATAGTACCGCTCGCACCTGCCGCAACCATTATTTGCGTGTTTGCGAGCCGACGCGGTTCTCCGAAGTGAAAGGTAAGGGGCACAGTTGTCATCTTTGTGGTGCTTGCTGGTTCTGACCTTTTATAGCTAATAACGGAAAGGTTTTTCTGCGTTGTGCGAGGTCGCCGCTTCTCGCAGAACCCCGGGACGTGCGCATGGTCCAAGCCGGGCCTGCGGTGGGACGGTCCCGCTCCGGTTTTGATTCTGGTTCTGCCGCATGTTCTCGCATGGCCTCCCGGGAAAGCAGCCTTGCCTCAGCCCGACAGAAACGCGCGGCCGGTGGAGCTCCGTTCGCCTCTCAGGTGTCCCAGGGAACAGCCGGCGCGACTTTAAACGCCATCGCACCGGCATTCGCCAATCTCTTTACCTTAAAATGAAAAGGGAGAGCGGCAGTTTGGTAGCGGGCATCCCCCTCGGTTCAGTGAAACAGTCCAGTGACCTGGACGTGCCGCGGCATCGCTTGCTTTTTCTCTTTCTGCGTTTTTCAACATTTAACATCGCTTGACACCCGCAGAAACAGCAGAGCTCTTCTGAAGGACGGACTCAGGGACATGGTAACGGGGGACACGATGCAGTTACTAAGTGACATTATGTTGCTACTAAATGGCCATTACGTGTGGGGCTGAGGACACCTGTCAGGGTGAAGCCTACTGACCAGGATGGCCCTCCTCAGGATGGACCTCAGCTACAGCTTGCAAAAAGTGCTTTTCTGAGTCTTTCAGGCCCGGTATGTTATGCTGTGTTTCCATGACAGCTTCTTTATTTAGGCATGTAATGGTGAGTAAGGAGATGCTGTCGGCACACTTTTGCGTTTGTGCACTTGTGTTTGGCAGCATGTGCTTGTGGTTATTCTGCATAAAGCATGAATTTCTCAGCTTTTTTTTTTTTTTTTACATGTGTGTAAAGGGATTATATGTTGTAGTGTATTGACAGGTAAATGCATGTTTACGTATAGCTGGAAAATCTGAAGCTATACGGTGATATACATTTCTCTGACCATAACCCTATGAATACCTTTTGCCGCTTTGATCTCTGACAGCCCGAATGCATTTATACTGCTTTTCTAACAGACTAGGTTTGTTCACCATTATATCCTTTATTATGTCCTCTGTGCTACAGCAGCTTTAGCCACTTAGTTTTTTTTTTTTTTGATGAAACAGAAGGGAAGCATTTTATTATCTTCCTTTTGATTTTGGCTTTGGTTCACACCCTTTCAGGGAGGGAATAAACTGCTCCACAGCAATACAGTAGTGTTTTGGCTTGATGATACAAAGCCTGAAAGAATTATGCCCTTAGCAACTAAAGCCTTTCAAATCCATTAAGGTGATCTCTTAATTTTCCCAATGCCAGCAAGGGGCATTATATTCCTGGGCATAAAGTATAAAGCCTCTTAAAGTAAATAGCTTGATGAAGTACACATTTTAGCCATTGTGTTAATGCAGTGTACTTAATTTTTTTTTGTATCCATACAAAGCAGGACATAATGTCTGGAAGGATTTCAGGGACCTATTTTTATTTTAGTTAATAACCAGGCTGGTGGGTTAATGTGTTAAGTTCAAGCACTGGGTGTTAATTTGTAGGAAAAGGGCATGTATACTTTGTCAGGGATTGGGGACCAAAAATATTAGGATTACTACTCTGTGAAGTTATATATATTTTTTGGGGGAATATTTAGGCTTACTTGAACTTTCTGTCTCTGACCAATCATTTTGTCTATGCTCTGATAGCAGCATGGAAACCATTTGTATTACTCATTTAAAATACACATAACTATTTGTTATCCATATATTAAGCATATTCAGTCCAGTGAACCCAAGATTTTTTTTTGTTTGTTTTTTACTCTAAACAGATTATTGAATATACCTCCCTCAAAAGTGGCTTAAATTAAAAATAAATCCTGAGTTCAGGGTCTCAATATTAATGGTAGTCTGATGTACATTCTGAGTTAATTTTTGCTTCTAAATCATGCACTAATACTAATATTTTATGCACTATAATAGTTTGTGATAGACTGCTGAAAGTATACATTTTCATCTTGTTCTCCATGTTCACCCTCTGTTGTTTTATGTAGTTAATGAGGTTGAGTTGAACAGAGCTTCCTGCAAAGTGAAATTGTAGAAGGCTAGAAGTGCTATATGTTACAGCCAGCAGTACCTAGCACTTTAAAATAAACATTTACAGGTTTTATGTGTTTTTTGGCAAAAGGGAGATGGTGTACTGTTATTCAATGTAGCCAGTATAGATGGCAAGTTAATTTTCACAACATGCGTAATTTTTTTTTTAATGTTTAAACCTCAAGAATATTTTATCATGAGTCCATATTATGCAGAATAACATGACTGCATTTGTCATGCACAATATTACAGTACCATAATAAAAATGTGGTCTTTTTGTAATGCAGTTTAACCTTTAGTTTTTGTTTAATCAGTGTGTCTCTTGGTTGTTAATATGTGCTGTGTTTTTGAAGTCATGCCTTGTCAGAGTTTTGGTAGGGAACATGACCACAGTAAACGGCTTCTTAACTTGCTGGAACTGGGCTGCAGAGGTACCCTGAAACGTGAGGAAAGAGGAGTCTGTTATTGTGAGATCCATTCTGACAATATTTTAAATGGGTTGTGTTTTTCACACAGCTGAACACACACCTGTGCTTGAGCTCAAACCTGCTCCCATGATTTGCCATGTGGGTCCCAGCAGAGGCTGACAGAATCTTCCTGAATGGGGACTGCTGCTGTGGAAGTTGAGATTTATTTCTAAGATCTGGACCTCTTGCTCTTCTTTTCTTTCTTTTTTTCTTCTTCTGGTAAAGGAGAACTTTGTATTGGTCAGGCGAGTGGTCAGCTGTGTTTCAGCACTGCTCCATTAAATTTTTTTTGTGTTCTTATGTGATGCTCCCAACTCCGTTTTGATAAGCTGTTCGGCTCTTGCTGTTGGCTTATGGCAGGTTGTGCCAGTGATCTTGCACTGATATGGCTCCTATGTGTCAGTTGTGCCATGAGCAAGATAATCCTGTTAGCGGACATGTGCTGCCATGGACGCCAGCATGGGGTTGACCACTTGTTGGCCGTCAACTGAAGTAGCCAGTTGCACTAGGCTCCTGCACTTGTTAACTGGTGGAACCTATGTAGGTCAGCTGCTGTGTAATGCCTGGCACACTTTGCTTCGCCATTGCAACTTCAGCTGGGTGGTTTGTCTGGTTGGACCCAAAGGGGCGCACACTTTAGTTGAGAAATGACTTGTTGTTCACAACTTCAGTTATAGGGCTAGGACACATACTGCTTGTTGCCAGCAATTGAGGCGATGCAATGGACTTGGAATGGAAATGACGTTCCATCGAGGTAACTGGCTGCCATTTGAGAGCACCTTGCTCCATGGTGCCTGCAGTCGGCTCAGCCACGGCGCTCTTGCGTGCAGAGCTGTGACACTTCACCTTACAAAGGCTTGCTTTATCTTTGAGAATCTCAGGCGATAAGGAGTAATTTATGGGATGGAATTATTCTGTTCACTTGGATTCTCCATAGAAAATCCTTTGTAGCACTTGTCTATATACAAAATCCAGACATATTTTTACTGGATATCTGTAGTAACAAATGTTTTAAAGAACTGAAGGAGCAAGTGAGACATTTTCTGTAGCCATCAGGCTCCACAGTGACTCCTCCTGCTGTCAGAGTGGTGACCCTTTAATAACCTCTGAATGACTTAATGGCCTCTTTAATCCTTGTGCTATGTTACTTCAGACCTTGCCCTCTGTTAACTGTAAATATACTATTTATTTAATTATTAACTGATTTATCTGTTTATTTATCACTGCTTTGTCAGCTTATGCATGCATGTACATGCATGTACATTGCATAATGTATGCCAGTACAAGTGAGTGGAATCTGCCTTTGGAACCTCTGGAAGGTTTTTTCCTTCATTCATTCATTTATTCAGATGAATTTTCAGTAAGGTTACAATAAAGAATGTGCTGTGTATTTCAGGGCATGTGTTGTTTCTTAAATCTTCAAGCGTGAATGTAAAACTTGTTTTCCTGATGTTCCTTCCCTCCTTCTTGCAGGGCTGACAGAAAGCTAGTGTCATGGGCTTCAGGGCGTCCTTCGAAGTATTGCAGTAAGCAGACCATTCTTCTGCTCTGCACACAGTCTCTCGACAATAGAGGGTGTCTCCCCTCCTCTGACATGGCAGGCTTCAAGCGGGGCTACGATGGCAAAATTGCCGGGCTGTATGACCTAGATAAAACGTTGGGCCGTGGCCACTTTGCCGTGGTCAAACTGGCCCGACACGTCTTCACCGGGGAAAAGGTGGCTGTGAAAGTCATCGACAAGACCAAGCTGGACAGTGTGGCCACAGGACACCTCTTCCAAGAGGTGCGTTGCATGAAGCTGGTACAGCACCCCAACATTGTACGCCTCTATGAGGTCATCGACACGCAGACCAAGCTCTATTTGATCTTAGAGCTGGGTGATGGAGGGGACATGTTTGACTACATCATGAAACATGAAGAGGGGCTTAGTGAAGACCTGGCTAAGAAGTACTTTGCCCAAATTGTGCACGCCATCTCCTATTGCCATCGGCTGCACGTGGTGCACCGCGACCTCAAACCCGAGAATGTGGTTTTCTTTGAGAAACAAGGCCTGGTGAAGCTCACTGATTTTGGCTTCAGCAACAAGTTCCAGCCTGGAAAGAAGCTGACCACTAGCTGTGGTTCCCTGGCCTATTCTGCTCCGGAGATCCTTCTGGGGGATGAGTACGATGCACCGGCTGTAGGTGAGGACACCGCCGTGGAGTCTGTGCTCCTAGTTATGCTGCTTAAGTGAGAGGAGATTGTCTCTGGGACTGAGGTACCATCCATCATTTGGTCGGAGTTGGTAGTACCCATCTTAGTGTGCAGGATGGTGCTGCTCTTCATCTTTTTGGGCTATTAATCACTCCACGACACAGCTCCTCAACTACCAATGAGCCCCACTGGTTTAACAAACAGACAGAGCTCAAACTTTCTTGCTTTGGAAGTTGTTGAAACATTAGTTGCGGAAGGGGTTCAAATCATATGAACTCTGGTGCTTTGGATTCCCGTCATAAAAAGCTGCAAAGTTAACAAAAATATATTTGGTGGTCAAAAATGTCAGTTACAGGTTTAAGTCAATATATAGTTTAAAATGCTCAAGGGCTTGTTCTTTGGCTTAGAATTGAAGAGGAAGCAAAGTGAAAGAGCTCTTGACGTGACAAATTCTCGATGAGGGCATGGCGTTTGTGCAATGCACCTGCATAGCAGTGGATGTGACGGAAGCACATTTTAGAGCTCCAACTATATGGTTTTGCAATTGGCCCTCAAGTGCTGATGCTGTACACAAGTTGGTATGATACTGTAGTGTCAGCAGAAGTTTTCTCATGGTGGATAACTTGCTGGGTGCTCCTGGCCTGCATACACAAAGCCTAAATTCTGCTTCAGTCTTACATTGCAGGAGCCCAGACCATAACTACTGCACACTCTTCCAGAACACGGCTGCTTCAGAATTTTCAGTTATTTGGTGCATAAATATATACTGTACTCAACTTGTGAACAAAACTGGGACAGGAAGCCTGTCCATAACACATTTTATTCATAAATCCAGCTATTATGTACCAATCAAAAGCTTAATAGAAATCTTCAATTTATTTGTTAGGTTTTGTAAAAACCTCACATTAAGCTCTGAAACATTTTGCTGAAGGACTTGTATTTATTTATTGTTTTCATCAATTTCCTGTTCTGTGCAGAATTTCTGATTTCCAGGACCCATTCATGAAACATAGTGTCTGGGGAAGGAAGACCATGGATCAGATACCAGTCTATTGCAAGACATTTAAATAATTTTTAGAAACTCAAAACATCATTTCTGTATCTGGCTGTTTTTTTTTTTTTTTTTTTTTTGCTTTATTATCTATGCGGTCAATAAATGCATAATTATAGATACATTTAGACCCTCTGTACGTACAAATGTAGACGTGGAGAATATTAATGGTACCATATCCAATTCCAAAGCAATTAGAAATGCTTTTTACCTGACTGCTGTGCGAATCTTGAAAGATCAAAAAGTGATTTGAATATTTTCCATCTAATATATGTATCTTCCACCTAATTGTCCAAAGAATTTGAGAAAATGCTTTTTTTTTTCCAGACATTTGTGGCACTTGGAGGTAGCATTAGAATTGGAGGAGGTCAGGTCCTTTGCTAGAGTTTTGTTATAACCATTTGTGTCAAAGTATGACAGCTTGTTCACTGTTGCGTGTGTGTTGACCCATATTTGCAAGGACCTCAATCTGTGTCGCTGGAAGCTGCTGTCGGGGCAACAGGAGTGTCATGAGCTGTGTCTGTATTGTACCCTACCTGGGTAAGGAGGGTGTGAGATAGTTGCACTCCTACACGGTACATAGAGCAGATGGCTGCCCTAAGGAGTTCAGCAGGGTGACATGGGAACAGAAGCAGAGGATCTGAATACGACACAGTACAGCATTCAGCCCAGTGACACAGCTCTTGTGTTCTGAAAAGCAAGGTAACGCATACACATGAGTTGAGGTTTGAAGTACATTGCTTAGCATGTCTTTCTTTGCAAGTGTTTGTCTATGTAACCATGGACTGACTCTGCAAGGGCGTCATGACCTTTCAGGTGAAATTTTATAAGCGTGTCGATGTGTGTTCTGTGCATAGTTAGGGCACAGCTGTGGAAGGTGATTCTTTGAACGCTGAATGGTAGAGAAGTTTCCAGAAGTACCCCTCTGAATGTATGTTCACTGTTATTCTCTCTTCCAGGGATGTGACTTGCTTTCATTTTAGTAATATGAAAGGTGTCGCTGCCTGTCTACCTTGCAGTTTCACTTTTATAAACACACAGAAATGGAGACACTCCTTTCTCACGAGTGTATGCAGGTGATGGCACAATGGCAGTGTGGCAGAGGAACGCCTGGAATGCCAATGATGTGGTCATTTAACTATGAGCCAAAGCCAAGTTCATGAACGCACGCCTGCACACACCCTCTTTGCAATTTCTCTTTTGCACGCTCTATCCATCCATCCATTTTCATTATCCGCTTGTCCTGATCAGGGTCATGGCTGTCCAGAGGCGAGGAGGAGATACAGCCTCAATGTGATGCCAGTCCATTGCAGAGTTTTGCATGCTCTACGGTTATTATATTTGAAGATGCCACCTATCTTGTTTTTTTAAATTAACGCTTTAAAGGACTTAATGTTTGATGTTTTATACTGACAAATGTGCAAATAAGATGCTGTGCGTGTGATGTCACAAAAGAAAAATTATTTGTAATTTTTTCCTTTGGTACCTGACTACTGTTAGCAGTTGTAGCTCAGTGTCATAAAGGAAATGTGAATGGCAAGGTCTGGGATGTGTAGTGAACTCATCAGTGAAGGCTGTTTGGAAAGCTCTTATATTCATTAGCTTGTGATGTGGGGTAAGCTCAGAATTTATTTGTTAGAAAAAGACCAGTAGTCCGACAAAATACTTGTTTGCCGGTTTGTGTATAAATGTACACAATGTACAAATGTTAAAAGCTTGGCAGTGTAATAACGTTGACCAGCTTAGCTGAATTTAGGGGGTGCCATGTGATGCAGCATTGATATTTTTGTTTCAGGCGTAGAAATGTCACTAGTTTGGTTTTTAGGTGTCATTTTACATTTGTACCTAGATATCACGATGTGGAGTCAGTTTGGTCCAGAGCCACAGGGTGTAAGACACGGTGCACCCAAGATGGGACATCGGTCCACTGCAAAATAGTCACATTCAAACTGTCAGGTACTCATCAGTTCACCCGAAACGCTGAACAAATTCTATTCTTATACGACAGCAACAATCTCAAACATGTGGTTTACGGCTGTCCAACATACTGTTTGACAAAAAACAAATGTTCTTGTCTACTGTTTCCAGGTTATGCTTCCCCATGACACAATTGAAAGAAAATAAATGGTTACTTGACTCCTGACGCTTTCTTGTACACTTGTTCTGCATGTGCTTGCCAGGAGAGTGGTGCTTAAGCACCCTGGGGGCCGTTTGGCACCCTTCCATGAGAAGTCATCGAGAAGGGGTCATTGGACCGTTGTGCCAGAGTAGGAAATGTCTTTCCTTGACTTATGGAATGCTGCTCCGCACCCAGCGTAATTATAGCCATTGAGGGCACCTGGCCCAGTTGATCCTGCATGATACATTATAATAAATCCATTGCATTGTAGAAATCTATTTAAATATGAGGACATGAAGGATTTGTAGCTTGGTGCCACAATTGATGTAATCTCTAATAACATCTACACACAACTGAAATGGTTGTTATATTAAAATGTGAGTGAAAATATGTGCTTGAAATGTTAGCAATTTGAGAAGGGATTTGCCCCATTATATCCTGAGCCATCTGTTGGGTGCACTCTGTACTTGAGGTAGATGGAAGAGCAAGGAAGTTGCAGTGATTAAACACGTTGTTACCGTAGGTGTGTAATCTTTATAAGGAATAAAGGGTTCAGAAGGGCATCACCATGAGAACAGGTTGTGTTGACATATTTTATTGCATGAAAATTAAGCAACAGTTTACCCAATGGTTAAAAAGGCCTGCTTTACATCACCACCATTTCTTCAGTTGGCAAGTCAGAAACATTAGACTATGGTTGAGCAGTATGTTTCCGATCAATGTCTTGCTGCCTGAGAAAATAAAATCCTTCTGTACCCTTCAGAATTCTCACCGCTGCTGCCATCTCTAGTCACATTGTCAATAAAGACAAATGACCAAGTTTCAGTGGCAGCCATACAGTTGTGATACTGCTTCTACCACATTTCACAAATTGTGAGGTGTCTTTCTGTTTTAATTTTTTTTTTAAATGTACATCTTGTGGTGAAGTTCTTTGGGGTTTTGCTGGTTTATTCTGTTCTTAGCTGTCTTTGACACATCTGTGCCTACTTCCTGCAGTGTTCATCTGTTCAGCAGTCAGAAAGGCATTTTCATTCTCAATTACAAGAATTCTTTGGTGATCCGTGTTAGTGGTCATCCGTTGTCTGCCAAGGTCAAGTCAACAGTGTATTTTTGCTTCTTGACTAAATACCAATCAGATGATTTTGACACACTTTATGGTGTGGTTGTGTCTGTTTAACTTACTGTGATTTTCAGCCTCACTGTGACCTTAGCATCAACACCTTGAACATAACGTACACAGGCAGACAGCAGCAGACTCCAAATGCGAATTCCACCACTAGTATTAACTCTGGACCTTTATTCTAGGTCTCTTGTGCATGAATGAACTGCAGTGACACAGCTGGCCAAGAAATAGAAGACCCAGTTGTCCCATTACATTTTTCATCCCTCATGGGCTATGTACAAAACATGCTGCAGTCTGCACAGTTCACCTGATATGGATGTAGATGCCCTGTGAATTAAAGCTGACAACCTGGACGTTCGCCCTCGCAATTGCCGTTTTGTGTACAAAAAGTGTGCGCTGGTATACACAGCTAAAAGAATGAAAACCGTGCCACTTACAGACTGCACTGTATACACACCATTTCTTTCTGTCACAAAGGATTATTTTTGTGTCCCTGCTTTGCTAAAAATGAGGTTTACTGTAAAATATCTGGGATTTCTTGATCAGATCATGCTTTTGATCCATAGAGAAGATCAGATTGTCAGAACTAAGTCCAAAAATCAACATATATGCTGTTTTTTTTCTTTCTTTCTCTATTTGAAGCGAGAGCTGTATGTTTGACCGTCCTAATGCTCATTGTATGGTTAAGCAGAGAAATTCATTATCAATGTGCTTATCAAGGCTAAGCATCCTATTTATTTTTACTGCAGACAATGAGCTTTAGATGTGAACACACAGCCAAGTAACTAAATGGTTGGCTATTTTTCAATTTAGTGGCATTATTATTGTTACCTGTAAGAAATCTAAGTTACTCTACATCGGGAAGTGCTTGTCCTTTATCAGCTTGATATCATGGAAGTACGTGGTGTAAGGCAGCGTGCGCCGTAACCGGACACAAGTACATCTCAGGGCAGCCACACACATCGACACTAAACAATGCAGTTGAACAGATTGTTTTTATGCAGTTTTACTTGGTATTCATTCTCTGTACCATCACTCTTATTTTGTTGAAATGTGTGGATTTGCAACATTAATGTAATATTAAAGGAAGCTGGCAAAGGGATCAGTTTGTCAAGGCTGGAATGGAAAAAAATGTCACCATTATTGTTCATGAATTATGTTATGTTTGCATAAATCAGTGTCCTTTCCTGGTCTTACTTTAGTGTGTAAGAGTGATGTGTTGCTGTCATTCACGTAGGACAAACTGCACAAGGCAGTGGCCCACAGGCCAAAATAACTGCTCCATGTAATTAAAGCAGCTTAAAGCTTTCGAGATTGAAGTATTTAAATTTTTTTTTTTGTTTTTGTTTTTATAATATGTGGATGAAGTCTTTGATACCTCACGCTCGGCTGCACGGATGTCTTCCAGTGCTTTTGCGGGTTTATTCTGATTACTTTTTACTTTGAATTGAAAGGGAGCTTTTATGATTCGGGTCATTGCAGTTGTTCAGTGAAGGAAGCAAAGCAGCCGCCTTCCAGTTACTGTTTGCTTCTGGCTGCAGTAATAATAATGGGAACAGCTATGAAAATAAAAACAACAGCCTGCAGCATCATGGAGCATCATGTGGTGACTTCAGCAGCTGACATTCAACTGTTTACACAGCTGGATTGTTGCTGAGGTGACCCTGGCTAAATGTACCTTCCTTCAGGGGCACAAATTGTGGAATTATTGCTAGGATTTGTACCTGAAAGCACCCAGTCCCTGCTGTAATTCCTATAGAGGATACTTTCATTTGCATTTGTGTGGTTTAAATGGTTTTTTGCTGTAATTGTGCCATGACCTTTGATGGATGGTTCTGGGAACCTTATGAACAAGAGTTTACCTTTATGTAATTTTTGTGCAATGCAACTTGTGGAAAAAGAAACAGAATATGACTCAAGTACAGAATTATAGTATAGGTATCCCTCAGGATACAAATCTTTGACTTACAGGAGGAATTACTTAATACTGTTTCCAAGTTACCACCAAATATGAAGCTGGTTTTTAAAATTTTTTTTTTTTTTTTATTCTTAAACACTTGCTAGTAACAGGAGCCGAGCAGATTTCCAGAAATGCATTACACTTGTAAGTACAAAGTCATATGTTAACTTGATATTTTTTTATGTAGGTTGCCATCATTACTTTGAGTCTTCAGTGGAACTGTACGGAGTTGTATTTGCTCTCCTCATTGCATGTAATTGAATAGCAAATTTTGCTGCTTGTTGTGTGAAGGATTCCCATCTTGAAGTTTCTATTATGTCTAATTGAATGTTGGAGATGCGAGAGGAAGTTGGTCTGCCCAGAGGAAACTGTCTGGTCCAGCTGTGCATCTGGTTCATCTCTTTACCCAGCTTCTGCTAAGATGGGGGAGAGAGCGAGCAAACAAATCCTCATGGGATGCCAGACATTTATCCTCTTTTGTCTGTTTGTGTGTGTTTTGATGCAGGTTTCTTTGTGGTTCTGTATAGTAGTACATCTATTTGTGCTTGTTTAGCTCTGTGTATGGGTGTATGCCTGCACCCTCTCATGGAATTCAGAAAAATGGTTTAGCCTGCAGCTTTGGGCCGAATTGTGCAGTCTAATGTTTCCTTTTAGGGTTAATTTCCCCAGTGGGATCAATAATGCATTGTTAATAAAAAAAAATATTGGGCTTTGGATCACAAGAGCAGACTTGCAAGATGCAAGCTGAAGGAAGGTTTTTCTGCCGCAAGGCTGACCCACGGTACCAAGTCATTCACAGTTATGGTGGACTGTGGAGTGTACGTGCTCACACTGTCGACTTACTGCTGTGTCCTCAAAATTGTAAATGTTTATGCTGGATGAACGATTTGTAGAAATGGACATTTGGTTCTAAGATTACGGTGGAAGACATATTTAAAATTAATGGAAATATAAACTGGTAAGTAGGTAGATAACGGGATAGGTAGGTAGATATATTGGAACACAGAAAATGGATGAGAACTTTGTGCAGTTTCCATGAAGATCAGTCTACAGCATGGTGGCAGGCACTGGGATCGTAATGGAAGTACTGTGAATAAACACTTTTAGGCAAGTATACTACAAGAATGAACAATCGAAAGGAAATAAGTAAAAAGAACAAATGGACAATAAGTAAGTACAGTAGAGTAGGAAAGGCAGCTTTTGCTGAGTATGATGTGACAAAGCTGTTGGTGTGCAGATTTGCTATAAAATATGAAAATATCTGGAAAAAATGTACTCATTCATTGATGACCAATGCCTCATTGAATTAAGCATTACTTTTGAGCATCTTACATTTTTCCTATTGGTTTGGCTGGTTGTTTGTGCAAATTTATTGGTGCAATACCCTCAGGATGCTAATTCCATATGTAGACGTATTGGTGAAGACCTATTGAAGAATAGGTCATCTGGCAAAGTCATACCCTCTGCACTTCTCCATTTAGGTGGTGGCACAGCAGTGCTGGAAGATTGACTTTCTCACTCGGCCACTCACCTCTGGCCTTCATCCAGTTTGGTGTTCAGGGCTTCTTGTTGCCTAGCTTTTGCTTCAGATGCCAGTGGAGCTCCTTTTGTAATATGATGAATATAATGTTGACATAGCAAATGACACCCCTCATCTTTCTACGGTTCCACTATATACTGTTGGACCTGTTTGCAAACTGTATTCAAACTCGTCCTTTTCTCGTGCCGATTTGAGCAAGTTTGCTGTAATAGAGCTCAACCCTGGTGATGGTGTTGATCAATCTAATATGGAGATTCGCCCTGTTCGCCTCGGGAGTTGTGTTGCAAGGGGACAGAAGTTGTGGTTGTCTGCCATGGCGATTATCACCCATCTAATCACATTACCTTTTTTGCCACTTGCTGTCATATTGACAAAGGTATCCATCCATAGAAGAGATGGACCACCACTGGGGTTGTCTTCACCTGTCTTTAAACCATTAAGTGATTGTGAGCTTTTTTGTATTAATGAAATCCTTTTAAATACATACATTACCAATGAAAAGTTGGAGTCTGCTTACTGGAAGCTAGTTAGTTAGTTAGTTAGCTAGTCAAACTTTTGTTAAGTTTGACTAGGAAATGAGCTCTTCTGTCCAGTTTTTCTCAAACAGCTATTTTTCATGTGTACTCTAACTTTTGCTTGGTGCTGTGTCGACATAAAAATGTCTTCATAGCTACTTGATCTGAAAAGACATGGAGAAGTAAACAGTTTAGTATCCTTTTATACACATCCTTTCCCAACATGAGGGCTCAAGGTTGCTGCCGTTTGCAGGTTATGTTGTCATCACTTTGCTATTTAATCAGATTAATTTATACAAGTTATATGGTGTCAAACTGTAAATAGGGATGTTTCATTGTCAAAAAAGATTACCTTATGGTAATATTTATGCAAAATGTGTATGTTGTGTGAATATATAATCTAAATGTTTAATATATCATTTATACACATTAAAATAAAGAATAATGAGTAATATTCAATGTTTTGTCATGTGACAACATTGTTGCCTGTCTCTCACTCTGTCTTTCCCCCTTTGCGTGCAGATATCTGGAGTCTGGGAGTGATCCTCTTCATGCTTGTATGCGGCCAGCCTCCTTTTCAGGAGGCCAACGACAGCGAAACCCTCACCATGATCATGGACTGCAAATACACGGTGCCCTCGCACATCTCCCTGGCTTGCAAGGAGTAAGTGCTGCTCCTCTCCGTCTAATACATACATGCACAGAACACAAACCATACTAGACACAGATAAAAGCCCAGAGGCACATGCAGAGATGCACACAGATACATGCACACGCAGAGATCCACAAATGCAAAGTAGCACATGCCGCAAATAGATACGCAGCCAGCCAGCCACCCACGCCAGTGCAAAAAGGCACACGCAGACACAAATTTGGAAATGCACACACTTGTGTACACCCACCCCTTCCTGCTGAGAGCAGCAGTGCGCTGCAGTGGGACTCATTTGCATAGCCTGTTTACCTTTCCCGCACCGTACTTGGCTTCCACTGTTTCACCCTGCGGAACAGTAATAAACTTCAGTGAGGAATGCATCACTTTAAATGATGCTATTTTTAAAGCACAGTTTTTTATAACAAGGCACAATTTGTGTGTGAAGCATCAGAGCCGCTTGCAGAGGCCTCATGCTGTCTGCAGATTCTCTTCACTCTTGGCCAAGAACTTGTGATTAGTCGAGATCTCTGTACGTAGTATTTGTTTTACTTATTTTCTTACTTTCAAAATATACGTATATTTCATCTTTACTTTCCTGGAAGCGGAAAGTCTTGTCATCTCTGGAGTACAGCATGACTTTTATTCCAGCCTAATATTTGGCTGTTTACATGTAGCTGATGCCTGATTTCCAAAGGAGTTTTAAGCTACCAATATTTATTTACTCATTTTTACAGTTTGGTCATTTTTACTGGAGCAATTTGGGGTAAGTGTAGCACCTTAAACACTAGGCCTCTTAAAACAAATTTAAGGTTGCATAGATATCTGGAAGTGATGGAAAAACAGGTATGTGGTTGTCCACATCTACCTGAAACCCTGTTTATGTAAATGAGTTACACCAACGTAGGTACGTTTTTTAATTTTTTTTTTTTTTTAAAAAAGATTACCCACATTAGTGGTGCCTCTGTGGCTTTGGCTCAGATGCTATTTGCAGATATCTTGTGAACTGACGGAAAATAACTATTTTCATAATCTATAACTGAAGATGGCTAGATACTACACAGTAAATAACAGTACAGATTCTGTCATGGCTTTTGCTGAACTGCAGTCAAACAGTTTAGTTACCCATGCATGGAATATGCAGGGCCAGACTTTGAAGTTTAAAATTTATCATTTCTGTATGTTGTTGGTTTCTTTGTATGGTTCAGGGTTATCCCCTTTGAGCTTGCTCACTGGAGTTTGAAGTTTGCCATCTGAATGTTCTAGAACATCTACAAGTACTTCCTATCACTCTCTGAGGCTTTCATGGGCCTCTGATTAAGGACTTTAATATTGATAGATTTAAGTTGGCATGATTTATGAATATAGCAGAAAACCAGAGATGGTGAATTTTTGTAATGAGTGGCAGTCAAGGCAAAAATCTTACCTTGTTTCAATTTAATTTTGGTGGTTGCATGAGAATCATCTCCTTATGTTTGACAGCAGGATGCCAGAGAGCTGTACTTTCCAGTGCTCTGTGCCTTGCTGAGGCTTCATTTGTCTTTTTCATTTTACTTGATTCTGCAAGTTTGCGTTTTGGATCTGCAAACTCTTATAGGTGTTTCCAGCCTACTGTGTTTCATGGAGCTGTGGTGCCTACTGCTGCGGTAGCACAAGTGATGACTTGAAGCTTTGTAACTTCTCCACGATGGAGATGGGACCATGTTAGTCTGTGTGTATCTCCTGCTTGCTGTGTGTTTGAACGCTCATTTTTGTAGGATGCTGTGGTTTGGACAGTACATACAAAACAAAGAATGATGGCAAATGCAGAAATGCAATGACTGATGTTTGTGACCCAGAGTTAGAAATGTGGTGCAGGAGTGATTTGAAATAAACGCATCAAATCTCCACACTGCTGTGCTCCTTGAGCCTTCCATGTTGAGTAGACCTAGGGACAACAATTCAGCATCAACTTTGAATCAGTCAAACTGTAGACCCAGTGCAGATATGCGGTTGCTTGTGAAACTTGCAAATTCGCTGTACTTTTTTCCTCATGGTCAGATTTCATCCCTGTGATGCTTATGTATGCGGACGAGCAAAAGAAACTTTATCAATGCTGAAGGTCAGTACCAAGGTATGTCTGGGCACTGCTACAACAAAGGCCCCGGGATGTCTTTTCTCAACAGATATTTGTGTTATAATTGATCTGTTTTCATATAATTTGAGGTTCTTTGGCGTCTCAATAATGAGGCACAGTAAACATTAAAAAGCGTTACAAGGGATTTTTTAGAAAATATTTCTCACCAGGTTTTATCATTCTCGCACACGTACTCCTCAAAGCTGATGTTACTGTACACATTGTGTCTTGTACATCCCATCTTCTGTCTATGTGCTGTATGTGTGACTTTGGGCAAGCCTGTCTTCTGTCCTGTGATATAGCTTGAAGTTTATTTATCAGTGTGGTATCAGCAAAAACTAGTCAAGGCCTTTTAGTCTCAAATTGCTCCATGTGGAAATTCACCAGAGTCAGAATGTTTTGTGTTCCAGAACTCTTTGTATACAATTTCACAGTAATATACGCTGCCTGGCGGGGAAAAAATAAAGTCACACACTCTCTAATATTTCGTTGGACTGCCTTTAGCTATAATTACGCAACACATTTACCATGGCACCGTTTCAATAGGCTTATGCAGTGTCACAACATTTATTTCCATCCAGAGTTGCATTCATTTTTCGCCAAGATCTTGTATTGAGGATGGGAGAGTCAGACAGCGACGTAAAGTCTTCTCAAGCACATCCCAAAGATTCTCAATGGGGCTCAGGTCTGGACTCTATGGTGGCCAATCCAAATGATGTCTCATGCTCCCTGAACCACTCTTTCACAATTTGAGCCTGATGAATCCTGGCATTGTCATCTTGGAAGAAAAATCTATTAAAGGAAAAATCTGGTCATTCAGTATATTCAGGTAGTGAGCTGATGTCATTTTTTGGGCACATAACGTTGTTGAACCTAGACCTGCACAACTGAAGCAACCCCAGATCATAACATTAAGTTAAATCCAGGTGGTGGCTATTTTTCTTTTTTTTTTTTTTTTTGGCTGGGCAGTGTATCTAAGAATGAAAAGGATACAGAGGTCATAAATGAGTAATGAAGACTATGTAGCAAGTAAATAAGTGTTCATCAAGAAATAAGTGACATTAATAAAGTACAATATTAAAGAAGTGAATACACTCCATCACTCATCTACATAGGTGGCTGTTGTGTGGAATTCTCGCAATAGAAGTCATGAGGATATGAGCTGTGCAAAATTTTAAACTTAATTTTTTAATGTTTTTCCAGGCTGCAAAGTTTTTCGTTAAAAATATGACGGTATAGAATGTTGGAAAGCCAGTTCCGAGTGCAGGTTTTGCCTGGTTGCCTTTTGTTACTTCTTAGTATTGCTGAGCTAACATCATCCTCAACGTACAGATGGTCCCCGACTTACAATGGGGTTACATTCCAATAAACCCATCATAAGTCGAAAATATTGTAAGTCGAAAATGCATTTTATACACTTAACCTACTGTCACGCCTGTGTTCTTTGGCTATTGCACCATCGTAAAGTGGAAAGGTTGGAAGTCAGACCATCATAACTCGGTAGCCATCCGTATTGTGCCTGTTTCTACTACTTGCCAAAAACAGCAGTCACATTCAGTTCAAGAAGGAAGTCACAGGCCAGGTTTGAAAGTGAATACAACTGAATTCTAAGATTCTGACAATTGCGTCAATGCTCACAAAGGTCAATAGTCGATTTGTAGAAAATGTACATTGTTTGGAAGTAGCTATGGAGCACAGTGGCTATATTCTTTTCAGAAGCTGAGATTTGCCCACGATGAAATGCTGTTTGAGCTTAATTACGTTTGACTCCACTATGAGTTTTTGTGTGTTAAAGGCACCTTGCATGGTCAGTGGGATAGGACTACGTTATGCTTTGTGATGGGCTAAGTGGGCGACTCGTACAGGCAGTTCACTGGTTCAGCGCAGAGAAGTGTAAGAGGTAGGGGATTTGTTACAGTGATTGGTAGTGATAGGTAGCAGGGCTGCCAATTCTCCATGGTATCAGTATTGATTACTCATTTCACTGTGGATTAATTTAGGTTCTTCTTGTTTTCCAGGGCTGGTTAGTAAACAAGTGACCCCTCAGAAAGACCTCAGCACTACAGAATTTATAGCTTCTTTGTTCTGGCAGTGGAAATGGCAACAGACATAGCTGACGTTTGCCTTAGTGCCACTTCCCCACTCCATATGAGGACAGAATCCTGGACTGAGCAGCTATTGCCATTGAACTATTTTGTGCTTTTTAAAATTTAAATTTTCCTATTATAATATGTAAATAGAATGTGGCTCCAAGCGATAATGTGCCTGCTTCTAGCTACACCTTGTTCCGCATTATTTTATTTATAACATGTTCTAGTGGCTGGCGAAAACAGAAAGGATGTTATAACAGGCAGTCCTCAACTTGGGAAAAACTTTGACTGAAAGACTGTTCTGAACATGATTTGTTGGTAACACTTTTCCATCAAAATCATGATTAATAAAAGCTTAATAATACAATTGATTGATGTGTGGGTGACATTCTATACAATCCATATATATAGCTGTCATAAAGGAGTCTGAATCCTTTTAAAAAATATATATTTTTAGACCTCAAACCACATTAAAGCTAAAGTTAATTTAAAATAAAAATACGATGCTTGCAAAAATCTTTTTTTCTGACTGATTCATCTTTGATGAATGTGCAATGTTTGCTTCTGAACATTGGCTTCACTTTGATATTCATAGTAACAGTATACCTCTTACTGGTAGTATAGGAGTAACCAGCACAAACGCATCAAATAAAGTATAAATATTTTTTAGGTGAATTGGTGTCATCTGTTTGTTCTGTTTGGGTGCACTTTACTGCCATCTCTCAGCTCGGTGGGTAAATACAGGTTGTGTTCATGGCACACAGCAATTTTAGAAAATGGCTGAGTGAAGAAGATATGCATTTTTTATGCATAAATTTTTTTTTAATTTTTGAAATTTTGCACCTGGACAGTTCATAATGTCAGGAGCAAGCCATCCTAGGCTGAAATAAATCTCCATTCTATAAATGACTCCATTCTACTTTTTTGCTGGTGCAGGACAGACTTTGAATGGTAAACAGATTCCACTTCCTGTCCAGTCACTGAAGGAATGTCATGTTAAGCCCACATCCCACAACTGGCCAAAAATATATTGCCTCAGTTACTTCAAATCAAATAAACAAGCTAGTTGAGACATGAAAGGGAAGAATGCTTGGCTCTGATTCACTCTTTGTTCTGATATTTCAAAGAAGCCCTAAGAAATTGAGATTAGTCATGTTTTCCTTTTTTATGGGAAAATTCTATTTCGGGAGCTTGTGACGCAGTTGCTTTTTTGAATGCTGGGACTGTTATTACCCAGTGGTGGGCTGTCAACCACTTTACTGTCCACATTCCATGCAGACATCTGTCAGGGAGAGCTCAGGGTTTTTGGCCATGCATGAACATGTTTACACAAAAACCTCCCCACTCGCACAGTGAAGGAAGATACATGAATGTTGATGCACTTTCTTCTGCAATGTACTTGTCCTGCTAGCTTTGTTTAATTGTTCCATAGAGTCTGTGCACTAATGTGAGCCCTACAGGTGACGTTCTTCTAGCATCATGGCCCTTTAACAAGCCAAACAAGTCAACCCCTTGTGTTGAGTCACACTGCCTAGGTTTAAAAACCTGGAATTGAAGGCAGATGTGTTTGTTTAATGACAAGATTTTCTTGTACTTAACTGCCTCCAAGGATACCTGACATTTGTAGGATGGGCTGAAGATAGGTGACTGTTAGCAGATCTAGAAGTCTGCCCACAGTGCATACAGATCAGCCAAGAGCTCAAGGAAGCGAAATTGGTTCAGTCAGGTGGATCGGTGCTTGGCTGGAAGAATGCTTTGTGGTGCTGCAGTCCTCCAGTGCTGGATGTTGAGAGACTCAAGCAATTTAAACAAGCTATAAATATCCTGTTGAGTCCAAGAAGAAACAAAATAATTGGTTATTAGGATTTTTGGATAAGATAAATGATTCTGCAGCTTACCCTCAACTTTCACGCAATGTGACTGTTACTCCCACATTTGGGGGCACTCAACCTTGACTGGAAATGAGGTGACATGTGACTAGCAGTCAGAACTGATGTCTTGGCATGTCTTCCGTTACCCTTTTCAGCTGGCTTCATTGCAGTGGTGTAAAAAGCAGACTTCAGCCAAGTAGAAATTTAAAACCCCAGGAAAGCATGTACAGTATGTTACCGTGTTCACGTGGGTCAGATGATGTAGTTGCTGACTGTTTAGTTCTTCCGAGGGCAAGCGTTTCTTTCTGGTTGAGCCGTGGGATTTTTTCCATGCGCCCTGGCCAGAAGTGCAGACCAGCCCTTGCCGCTGTTACGTGGCAACGCTGAGGCAGACACACCAACAGTGCGATAAACCATGCACTCCGTTCATTCGTTGTCGCATCCTGCTGCGCCCATATTCTAGAGGTTCTGAAGAGCTGCAGGAAACTGCTTGCCACTGTTCCACACTGTCCCCAGGCAGTGCCTGGCATTGCCTTGCATCAGGGACAGTCGTTCTTCAGCCCTGTTTAGTCAAGCTGTATATTAAACAGATAACAAATACCGTATTTTCCGCACTATAAGGCGCACCTAAGAGCCTTAAATTTTCTCAAAAATCAGCCGTGCGCCTTATAATCCGGTGCGCCTTATGTGTGCACCGAGTTCCAAAATCTGTCAAAATGTTGTTGTGCGACTTTGATAAGCGCTCTGCTTGACTGACTGTCGGACCATTTCCCGCTGACACAGGGATGTAATACGTACACTGGCAGCGATAAACCAATCAGAGAACAGGACGCGATACGTACGCTTACCTCCGCCACGCCTCCGGTAGGTATACTACCGGTATGCTGCAAAACAACATTTGTTTGTCTAAGGACCTCCGAAAATGGCACCAGTGAAGAGACATGCTTACGAGGCACAATTCAAACTACAGGCTATCAGTTACGCGGTTGTTCATGGGAATAGAGCAGCTGCGAAAAAATTCAACATCAATGAATCTATGGTACAGAAGTGGAGGAAGCAAGAAAATGAACTGCACCAAGTTAAGAAGACCAAACAGAGTTTCCGCGGGAACAAAGCGAGGTGGCCACAGTTAGAAGACCAACTTGAACAATGGATTATTGAACAAAGAACAGCCGGGAGAAGCGTCTCTACAGTCACCATTCAACTGAAGGCAACAACGATAGCACAAGACATGAAGATCGAAAACTTTCAAGGAGGTCCGTCTTGGTGCTTTCGTTTTATGAAAAGGCGTCATCTCTCCATCCGCGCAAGGACTACCGTGGTGCAGCAACTGCCAGCAGATTACAAAGATAAAAAATAATGTGTGTATTGTTAAATAGTAGAATAAAGTTCAACTAAACTCACTGTTTTGCTTCCGTTACCTTTTTTTTGTAGACCGTATGTTTTAGCATGCGCCTTATAATCCGGTGCGCCTTATGTATGGGTTAAGTACAGAAATAGATCCCGTAATTGAGGCTGCGCCTTATAATCCGGTGCGCCTTATGGTGCAGAAAATACAGTAGGTCTGTTTGTGTGGAAGAAATGCAGGGTTTCACAGAAAAATGTCTATGGATTTTAGTAGAGGATCTCTATGGAAGTGCCTAGATGTTAACAGTGAACATTTTGAATACTTTACTTAATACAACATTTTTAATAAACCATTTCTACTGTTGCCACTAAATGTTTATGCAAAGATCATTTTCTGTAGATTGAAATGTATACATTTTTCAAGACACTCTTTTTCACACTATTTCAGAACAGTAGCAGAAGTTCTCAACATGGGATGTACAGTTTACTGTCACCACAGCTGTGCAGTGCATTTCATCAAAAATCTCACTAATGGCTGAGGGATTAAAAGCTCAGCTGGAATGAGAGCCATTGTGCCCTCTGGGTCCAGGGTTCAATCTCATTGCAGACACAGCATTCTTCAACAGGCGGGTTCCATTTTTTATGTTATAGAGATTAAAAAAAACCCCACAAATTCTAAATATTACTGTTTTTTAACATTGTAAACCCACAGTCAGCAGGGATCCAGGATTTCCCGAACTCTACAAGGACTGGCTCCTCACAACATAACTCTGTAACTATTTCAGCTTATAAGGTTAAAGGTATTTGGGAATCCTGAACCACTCCACAGAACCAGGGGATAAAAAATTCTCTGTTTTCTTCATGCGCAACACCAGATGGGTAGGATAACAAGTTTGGTTTTAGATCCGTGACGTGGGTTCTTCCCCCCCCACCACACACCCCACACCATAGTGCCACACCTCACATAATTTCACATAATTTTCTGGTTCCTTTATGCCTCCCGGTTTATTTTTGTTTTGATACAGGATGAAATAACCATTAAAAAGACCTAGCCAAAATAAACCTTTCCCCCCAAAACTTGTGAGAATGTACTTAATAGCTTTATTTTGTCAGGCTAATTATATTGAATTTTGGACTGTGTTTGGGATTTGAATGTGGAAGTTATTGGTGTGTTTTTGTTAATCAAATTTGTTTCACACCTGGATTTTGCCCACTTTGACACATGGACAGCTTTTATTTCCTCTTTTTATATGTCAGTGGAGTGATATTAACATCTGCTGTGATTCTACTCCTAGTCTCATCAACCGCATGCTGCAGCGGGACCCCAAACAGCGAGCATCCCTGGAGGAAATTGAGCATCATGCGTGGTTGCAAGGCGTGGACCCCTCACCAGCCACCAAATACAGCATCCCACTGGTGTCCCACAGGAATCTCTCTGAGGAGGAACATAACAGCATCATCCAGCGCATGGTGCTGGGCGATATTGCAGACCGCGAAGCCATCGTCGAGTAAGAGATACCTGCTTTCTGCCCTGACTCTGCCCTCCGTGTGCCTATCCGAGCTAATTTTGAATTTGCATACTGAGGGGCCTTTCGAGTCATCAGTATGTGAGACTGACCAAGTGTGTCTCCAAAGCACATGTGGCAGATGAGCTGTCCCAAGAGTGAATGTTATTGTATGCTGTAAGAGGGGAGATGGGGCTGCAAATCACAAATGCACATATTGCGTGCCAGTCCATTTCTACTACTACGCTGCTTGTACACGAAATAGCTTTCAGAGTGCATGTCCATTTTGAGGGCATCCTAGGAAGACTGGAGTCTAGGCAGTCAGTTCCTTTAATTATTAATGTTAATAATTTCAGTTTCTGTCCCATTGTAACGCTAGTGGCTTGCAAGTAAAAGCAAATGGTAAAGAGCTCTTTGATTTTAATTGATTTTACCTCTCCATTTAGTATTTGTTATCCATTTTTGACACAACTTTGTTTCTTATGTTTTGAAGCTCCTTTTTTTCAGCCAGTTCAATTTATGGCTGACTGTTGCTCAAAACACGTCTGATATGTCTGCGGTTAGCTATGCAGTTCTTCTCATTTTACCAGTCACACCCTTCGTAGCGATAAAAGATACTAGGAGAACAATGTTTTCTGGGGTCACCATAAGGAATGAGGAAATGGCAACAGTCCCTGCTTGGTCCCTGCTACCCTGATACCTGTTTGCTAATATGTTGCTTGTTAACATGAACAACCTCAAAAAAATACAGATATTAGCCTAATGGTGTTCCGTGGTCTCAACTTTAACCCAAAGTTGCCAAAATGTTAAATGAATAATGCTCATTTTGAATCTCATGTCTGTTGAGAGGTTTGTTTACTGTCACTCTTGTAATTCCGCTGTATGCCTCCTTCAGAGCACTGGAGACCAACAAGTACAACCACATCACGGCAACATACTTCCTGCTGGCAGAGAGGATCCTGAGGGAGAAGCAGGAGAAAGAGGTCCAGAACCGCTCCTCAAGCCCCAGCAACATTAAAGCTCAGTTCAGGTATTGCTCTATGCCCCGAGAGTTTCTGTCCATCAGTAGGTCTTTGGTGAATCTTAAGTTGTTACGTTGGCTTAAGTGAATGTAGGCAGCTAACAAATTGCTACAAGTGTACTACGAGCCGTTTGCAGCCATGAACTCAATGAATCTTCACTGTGTGCGAGAGCAATCTAGGCCAGAACCCCAAACATCCACAGAACATTTTAGCTGAACCCACAAAGAGAAATACAAATGCTACATTCTTCAGGATGTTTGAAAGGGCTATGAACCCTGAACAAGCTTGCCTTGCTTTGTACGCACCCTAGACGGTGGATTGTTGGGTTTCCCCATCACCTTTGAGTGCTTCCAAACAACTACAGCACAGATGGGTAATGTGCAGTTAGTGCTGCAGTGCTCTGCTTGCTGAGGTGTTTTCAGGTTACCACTTTCCACTTGAATGGAGGTTTGTTGCAGATGCAAGAGCACTGTTTGCTCCAACTTCAAAGCCTCTAATAGAGAGTGCATCCTGATGTCCAGTTTCAAATACAAGTCTTGGGCATACTATAGAGTCCAGTACCTTACCTTTCGTGCTCAGGCAAGTATTAAATGCATGCACCACACCAAGTTATAGTATATGCAAATATTCAGAAGATTCAACTCTTGAGTTTGACATAAAGCTATTTAAAAAAACTGCACAGTGGCTGTGATTTTAGAAGCACTGGTGACTGTTGTGCCCAGTCTTATAATGCAGTAAATTTTTAAACAGCCTTATCAAGGTTTCCTCTACTGTTGTTATGCATGGCAGCACCTATATGCTATAAATATTAAGACTGTGGGGGTAGAAAAATCTGATTTACTTCCTTTTGGCAGCTTCTTAAGTAGTCTTCTGTACTGTACAAGGAAACCACAGTTGGATTATATTGAAGTAGTGATCGGTTTTGTAAGGAATCATTGTTATTATTAAGGAGTGTTCCGCTTATGCCTTTGTACAATGCAAATTATAGTGCTGCGCTAATGATTTACCCATTAATACAGTCCGGTAATTTTTACTGCATTAGTTCAGGGTAAAATACCTTGGTTAACAGTACTACAGCAGAGGTTTAGGACTGAGACCCGGAACTACCACAATAAATTGCCTACGGTTGTTGGCAGGGAAACACGACACGGGGCATTGAGTCAGGAGCACAGCTGGGTTGCCTTTAAACACCGATTCTGCATTGGCTTGGGTTGCATAGCCATTACATAGACACTAGTTTTCCAAGAGTATGGCTGAATATCCTTCAACAGTAGGACCATGATCATTTCCTCTGGCAGTGTTACTCCTCCTTTCTTGGCACAATTCAGCCATCAGGGCAGATGCTGAAAGGTCCGCTAACTGAATGGCAGGCCGGTTGGAAAGGATTTGTGCTCAAATTGTGTCATTCTGTTATTTCACACCTTTAATTGTGTAGGAATACAAATGCTGCCTGGATCAGCTTGCATTGAGGTGATGCAGAGTCATCAGTTTGGCTTTGGTTTGGTTAGCCACGCCGTAGAGGATTTGAAGCAATCCAAGCGGCCTTTGTGATTCCAGTTGTTTGTGCAGTGTACAGAATGGACACCTTGCTGCTGTCTTCGGTCTTCCATGTTTCCACAGCAACGACAGTCTCCATTTTACCTTGAGCCTCGGCTCCATCTGGATAAGCCTCATTGTTTTGTGGATGAAACTGCAGAAACTCCCCAAGATTTTTTTTTTTTTTTTTTTAAATCAACTAAATGGTGGGTGAGGGAATTTGGTGTGTCTGGTTTCAGCTTGGGAAGGAATTACCCACCATGTTTGTAGTTGGAGAGTCCTCTTCCATTTGAGCTCGTTCACTGCCGATTTCAGTCTCAGAAACAACTTTAGTTTTTACCACCTATAGTATGGATGTTGTAAAAGAAATGTGTGTGAGGAAAACACATGCTTTTAGAAGTTGTTAAATCATTATACCCAAATGCAGTGCTTGCTGAGCCCTGATACTCAGTGATACACAGTATTGGTCTACATTTGCTCTTTGGAGTAATGTGACTTTTCCTAACATATTTGCACTTCCTGGAAGTCCCAGATGCTCCCAACTGACCAGATTTTCTGACTGTGCTGCTCTCCCAGAAAAAAACTGGTGTTGTACATGCTGATTATTCATAATGGTGCCCATAACTCCATTTTATTATCCAGGGTGCAGTTAGACTGCAAGTTGGTACACACAGGATTCCTATTGTTTGTTCAGAATTTTATGTCCTTTTTATTAAAGAAATCCATATTATCAACATCAAGCAGTATCTCCTAGTATCTTTGATTCATTGCAGAAATTCTGGATTTTATACTTAATAGTTTGCTAATACTGACCTATACAGTTGCCAGTATCCCAGTAAGGGGAGTACACAGGTGCTCTTTTTTTCCCCCCCACTGCAAACAACAAATTGCTCCAATTTAATCTACGACAGGGCAAACAGTGGACTTCAGGTTCACAACTTTGTCTGACACTGTTTTCTGGTCCCTGTAGGCAGTCCTGGCCCACGAAGATTGACTTGCATCAGGACATCGATGACAGCCTTGCTGGCCCGTCCATCTCGCACCCCGGGGGGCCACAGTCCCCAGCTCGGAGCACAGAGAACTTGCTGAATGGACACCGGAGTAAGGGGCTTCTGGACTTGGGTCGTCGTGAGGAGCTCAGTGAGCCCCCCCTGCTGCTTCTGTCTGCTGGGAACTGCTCTCTGCCACCGACCTCTACGGGGCCAACCTTGAGTCCCCCAAAGTCAGCAGCGCCTGCTGGCAAGCAACGCACCTGCCTGTTCAGGGTGGAGGAGGATGAGGAGGAGGAAGAGGAGCAGGAGCCATTACCACTGCCCACCCAGGTAGTGCTACGGCGCAAGCCGCCCTCGGTTACCAACCGGCTGACGTCACGCAGGAGTGCACCGGTGCTCAATCAGATCTTCGAGGAGGAGGGAGAATCAGACGATGACTTTGACATGGACGAGGGGCTGCCACCTAAGCTGAGCCGGCTGAAGATGAGCATGGCGTCACCAGGTACGGCACACAAGCGTTTCCCTCGCCGCAAGAGCCAGGGTCGTGGATCCAGCTGTTCCAGCTCCGAAACGAGTGACGACGACTCGGAGAGCCACCGCCGGCGCCTGGACAAGGACTCTGGCTTTGCCTATGGGTGGAACCGGCGGGACAGCAGTGAGGGTCCACCAGGGAACCCCGGGGGCAATGGGGGTGGACACAGTGAACCTCCTGGAGAGGGAAGCAACCCTGGTCCAGACAGGGGCAGCCCCCCTGGTGGAGGAGGAGGGGATGGAGGTGGTGGTGGTGGTGAAGGTACCAAAGGACAAGGCAGTCCTGCTAACTGTTCCAATGGAGGGAGCAGCCACACTGCCGCGGGTTCGACACGGGGTTCAACCAGTACAGCTGGGGGCCTGGTGGAGAGCCTGAAACTCATGAGCCTCTGCCTCAGCTCACAGTTTCACCACCTTGCCAGTGGTGGTAGCGGTGGGAGCAAGGCCACATTCATCGTGGACCCCCATGGTTTCTCCAATGTCAAGGTGCAGGAGCGTTCCACCTGGAGGATGTGCATTGGCGGCTCCACCGGGAGCCTGGACCGCGTTTCGCTGCTAGGCGGCACCGTAACCGCTGCTGACCCTGTGCCTGGGCCAGCGACCCACCATGAGCAGGGCCAGACAAGGGAGAACAGCATGAACCTGAGAAACAAAGTCCTGCAGCTACCTCTCAGTGAAAAAACCATCTCTGTGAACATCCAGCGTAACCCCAAGGAAGGGTTCCTCTGTACGCCTGGTCAGGCCAGCTGCTGCCAGGTCATATGATGAGGCTGGGCACCCCCACCCCCCAGCTGCAGCTGTAGCATTCTCTTTCCTAACCAGGACCCTCTTTCCAGTAGCTGTGAACTCCTCCCATTCCCACTACTAACCAAGTTCCACTGTCACCGTACGTGGTTTTCTCACCTTTCTATGTGGGGAAGGCTGTGCAAAACAGAGCTGCATTGGCCCGTTAGCTTTTTTTTTTTTCTCCTCCCAATTTTTTTTCTGTTTTAGGTGATTTTAATCCTGACCCATTGCCTTTTCCTCTCTCCAGTGCATTGTGGTTTATTTTTACTTTTCTTGCAGTCGAAGGTTAAAAATTAAGCAGATGACTTGAGGAGGTGAGGAAATGCAGCTCAAGGGGGGGAAGCACTTATAGAAGAGGCAACCTTAGACCGAGATATTCCTTATTTCTGCAATGCCTTTGTTAGGAGCAGCAGCATCGATGACCTCCTGGTCAGACCAGTTGCGGTGAAGGGTTGATGCTGCTGACACCAAGTGCAGTGATTTATTTTTTTAACATCTTACTGATGAGTCTTAAATATAACAACCAACTGAAAAGAATGGGAAAACTAATCAGAATTAAAATTTCATGTTTTTTTTTTCTGTTCTACTCTGGTAAAATGTTAGAGATTTAAGTGCTGTTCTTCGATATTGCACAGAGACAATCCTTCTTTTAATGTTTTTTTTAGATTAAATTTTATTTTTAATTTATTCAGTCCTGCTGAGTTACGATGAAGATTTTACAGCCTTTTTGATACCCAGCTAGTTTACAAATGTCTCTCCTTATATTGTTGTTTGTTCTGGACAGCACTGTCTGCAGGAATTTTCTGCTGTCTTTGAATTTACTAATTAATTTAAAGCTGACAAGCGGAGGTTTGTTGGTTCCTATCCAAATAATGAGCGTAGTTAAGGAATTAAGAGCTGAGGTTGAGCAAAAAAGCTGCAACCACTATGACCCTGGTGGACTGCAGGTGCTAGTGATTCATCGCCGGTATCCTCATGGGCCACTGACTGTTGGCGGGTAAGGAACAAGGAAAAGCAAAGGAGAGCGTTGTTAATGGGAAAAGGATTTTATCACAAGTTTAGGCTTTCTGTTGTTCAAATTGGATCAGATTGGCGTTTTCCACCGATCGCCCGCTGTAGGAAGCTTTGCTCAAAGCAGGTTAACCAACCGATAACCGAGGGCTGCGACAGAGCAGGTAGGTCAGTTCTGCGGGGCCCCAACACAGTTTGTCTTACACATCAGCTTCTCATTTATAAATGTAACAGCTACTACTAGTTTAGTGCTACTTTTGTGAATTCTGAACATGTCAATTTTGAGGATGTAAGACTACCTAGACTGAGGCTCTTCTAGACTGACTGGGTTTAAAATAACCTTGCTGAATTTTTTCTTTTTTTAATTTGGGGCTTTTGGTCCCCAGAAATTGGTTGCACATTTTATAATATTGGAGAGTTTTTAAATGCCAGTCTCTTAGGGATTTATTTTTAAGGAATGGCAATGTGTATATATGTTTTAAAACCTTTTATGTTTGCACTTTTGTAGCTGTTTAGAGGACTGCTGTTTAAGTTGCTGTATTGGGCAGGGGAGGTAGTCAGTGATGCCCACCATGGGGTCCTGAATGTTGCTGTGTTTCCATGGGGATGGAGAGCAGTCCCTCTTTCAGGGTCCCCATGTGTGTCCTCTGTGTTCAGCAATGTCAGGTGTTGATGCAGGTTGTTAGCTTTAGTGAACCATAACAGACAAGAGTCGGTCTGCTGGGAGGGGAGGGGGGAGAAAGAGAGAGAGATTATATTTACAGGGCATTGGCAATAAGCTATATGTTGCAGCTGTCTGCACATTATATATATTTTTATTTTTCAAACATGTACAGCCTTGGACAGAGGTTATAAACTGGTTCTGTATTTTCCTTTTTTGTTTCCCCCGCCAATAAAAGGTGTGTAAATATGGCGCTGTACATTCTGAGGAACAGTGTAGACCATCTGGTGAATAGCTGTCATATCTAGCCTTACTAGTTCATGTGAGTGTTACAGAAATAAAACCATACAAGAAACAGCTGTGTCAGTAATATGGGTCTGACTGTAGTCTTCAGTGTACCCAGGTGAATGACTGTGCATGTATTGTACTTTGAAATAATAAATAAAAAAAAAAATGTCTGCTGAGGTCCCGTAAACAAGCTAGAGATGCCCACTGTAAGTGAAACGTGGATACGGAATGAAACTTTTGCTTGGGTTGAACAAATATAACAAAACTGAGGTAGAAAATGAATCTAATTCTGTATTGAATATCTGTCTTCAAAAGCTACGTACAGTAATGGAAATGTCCAAAATTAAACTTTGCGGGAAAAAAAACTATATTATGTGTATTTTTCCCCCTGTCATTTCTGTTGCAAATTTCCCTTTGGAGTTGCATAATGATGATGTTTCACCTTTGTGTCACTGCCTGTCAGCCTCATGGTGTCACACTGCAGGGTCTCAATGTCAATAGTTGGGTCCTTTTTTCAACAGCTGGTTTGCCCAGAAAATGAATCCAGAGGGCACAGTGTGTCGCTGGACATGCATTAAACAAATCATTAAGGCTGGAAGGCAGTACTTCACTTTTGTTCATTCTTGATCTGGGTTTAGCTTTCAAAACATTCATCCTTTTAGTGTGTTGCTGCAGCTCATGATGCACCAGTTATTTTATTAGTTGGTGCTTTGTTGAATTTAACTCGTCTTCCCTCCTCTGTATGGATTACTAAGGATTTCATTCTGGTAGCCAGCAGTCACCAGAAACAGACATTAGTCACTGTATGACAGCATTCCTCATTGGCAAAAAGCTTTTGAATTATATTAAAATATGACTTTTGTAGACATTAAGCGTAACTTTCTGAATTTTGATATCTTTGGCAGAGGGGAAAAAGCAGAAATAAATACCATGCACGTTTGACATGTTGTGCAAGAGAATACAGATGGTCCCCAAGTTGCGATGCTCCAACTTAACGATTTTTTTACTTTACGATGGTGCGATAGCAAGGCGCATTCAGTGGAAACCATACTTAGAATTTTGATTTTTTTTTTTTTTTTTGTTCCCCCCCCTTCTCCCTGGGCAGTATGTGGTACGATATTCTGTGATGATGCTGGGCAATGGCAGCGATCCGCATCTCCCAGTCTGCCACGCGATCACTAGTGTACACAACCAATACTATACAGTGTTCTGTGTTGCCAGTCTGTTTTTGGATTACCCCCCCCCCCCCCATATCTACATTGTTTTGTGCATCCATTATGTCTATGAAATGCCCATTTGTGTTTGTGTCTTATGAAAGTGGCAAGCCTGTAATTATTTTTAAAGTAGGCTAGGCTAGGCTATGATGTTTGGTAGGTGTTATGGTGTGGGATGGTGGAAGCAATCGCAAGACACCACGGTAATAAGTTTAAGTTCCATTAAACTCTTTACTGAGTGTTGTTTCCAACAGTGTTACCGTTGGCAGGGAGCTTGCGCTAAACATTAGAGATTGGCGGTAAACAAAAACGTAAAAGGCCATAATTGAAAATAAACAAAATACAAGGTCTTAGCAAGACAGTGGTTGCAGGAGAGTTCACAAGGGGGACTGAAGAAGTCCAGGTGGGAACTAAATCCCATGCACGATTGGTTCACATTGTCCAATTGGTGCTCAGTCTGAAGATGGGGGCAGAGAGACTGCCTATGTTCCGTTGCTGAAGCGGCCACAGGTGTGACAGTAGGTCAAGTGTATTAAATGCATTTTCAACTTACGATATTTTCGACTTGCGATGGGTTTATCGGAACATAATCCCATCGTAAGGCAGGGACCATCTGTAGATGCTGTTGGGCACTGAGAATTCAGATATAGCTTCTTAGATTACACCCATGACAGGAAATGAGGGCTGGATGGGTAAGGAGGCTGGAAGAGCCAGCAGGGCGCTTCCTCTATGTGCCCAGTGTCTGACATCAGAGCCACGGCTGTGCAGAAGTGAGGCCGCTGTTGAACCCGTACGCTCCATTCTCGATATTGCCTAAATAAGGAAGCAGCTGTCATGGAGGCAGAGAGCAAGACCTGGATGTTTGGTCCCAGACCAGCGTATGCTCTGTCTCACTGATCTTCTGTTTCTCCTGTTACCATGGTGAATAAGCAGATCGAGTTCCTAATGTGCTGCTTGGACCGCTTTTTTAATGGTGGCGTGTTAGACCTGGCTTTAGCAAATTTCGATATTTCTAAGAAAACTACCTAGAATCTATTTAATCATTAAATATTAAGGGTAAAAAAGCTACATTACAGAAACCTCAGGATTGTGGTCTCCTAAGGGATCACAAATAATAATGGCTTCCCACTCCATGATGAAACCGGTAACTGAATTACACACCTTTTTTTCCAATTTGGAGTATTTTAACAAGGACTGTCAGTTTAAATATGGAGTTAGAAAGCTCTAAGCTTTGAGGTACCCAAAACATATTTCAAACTAGTCTCTGTCTCTCTCACTCACACACACAAAAATGGGAAAGCAGGACCATCTATTATACAGTGAAAAAAGACAGAAGGTATTTGCCTCCTATTTTTATCAACATAATTCCACACTAAGGATGCATACAGTATAAGATTTTATTTATGGGAAGTGAAAGGGACCATCTCCCTCATTACATGGCAGAAATTGGACAAACACACACTGACAGTTTGCAGGCTACATTAATGAACCTTTCCGTGCTGCATGTTTCCTGCTTGCTTTCAGCATCTTCAGTAGGGGGAGATGGAGTGTTGCTGAAGATATTCCTGGAAACTGTTTGGAAATTCATTTCTAACTGTGTGAAACAATCAAATCACCGTCTTTCTCTGTTCTAATTATGTTTTCCTTTCAAGTTTGTCCGTGTTCAGTTGCCATCAGCTTGTGGCTGCTCCTGGGAGACAGCAGGCACATTACATGCAAAGCTCAAGGTACACATATGATATTATGAAAACTCACAAAGCAGATTTGTTGCAAGGTTCTGGTTCTGTCGGCAACATACACCACCATATTTATGGGTTCATAAGTTTCCGTGCTTTGGCTGAAGCATTCATTATAATTGTCCAAATAATTTTGAGGTACCCTCATGTATTAAGGCTATTTATAGGCCATTAATATTTTTATACTATGAATGTGATTTCAATTCAAGATGCCAGCTGTATTCTCGAAGGCATGTGATGACTGATGTGCAGTGGAAAAACTGTACCCATTGCCTGACTTTAAGCACATATGTTGCAAGAAAAGATGTTCTAGTCCTACACTAACACAGCTAGCCTGCTTTCCTGCACAGTTCCTGAGTTCTTTCTTTAAATCAACATTAAAAATGGTTCACAAACAAACACTGCTGATGCAGAAGCACGCCTGGATCATCGCAGATGGTTGCTAAATGTCCTCTCAGTGGTACGAAGGGGCCTGTTGGGATGCTTGCTGAGCTGTCATGATACAGCAAAGAGCGAGCCATGGCTGAGCCTCTGGCTGACAGGAGGGGTGTAAAAACAAGGTGTACTGCACAGTGGGGCATGTAGTGCTGAATGACCAAGGAAGGGCCAGACTGCCATATCTACACAATCAGCATATAAATCAGCACCATTCAAAAGTGCAACGCATGCTGGATAAAAATGACTGCCCCGCAACCAGCATAAACACAAAAGCTTCAGCAAATATCCATCTTTGTACCCAATTTTAGGAGAAAGGTATCTGCTAAGTGTTATTTTAGGTTGGAAAGAACATGAATAAAAAATGAACAGTTGTGATATTGACACTTTGGTAAAAAACGTGGATCCGTTCTGAACTGTAATCTGGTTCCTGCTGTTCATGTGGAGTGCAACCAAAAGTAAAGTAACAGCATAACAAAAGCTCTGTAAGGCAGAATTAAACACACCAATCATCAAAACAGCACTCACTATCCAGTAGCACTGAGATTGCTGCTCATCCTAAAACAGCATAACCCTAAAATGGCCCATGTTCAGCTGAAGCTTCTTGCCAGTCAAGTGCAAATCTACAGAATCACTTGTGAACGTCTTCCATGCCCTCTTACACTCTTCTCACTGGTCTTTAGTCTGGATCGTGGCAGCCTCCAACACTTTCTGCCAAAACAGGAAACATTATAATTAATAATGAATAATTATCTGTTTCAGACAAACAGAACAATAATAACACCACACCATTTGTTGCTTCACTTTTAATGCTGCATAATTTGTGTAAGGAGAACCCCTCTGAGCCTTCATCTGGTAACCATAAACCACTAAGCATTTGGTGTATGGCTGAAAAATGTTTCACTCTCCCTATTTGCAACTAAAACTTGAAAATGTTTGAAATGTTTTAAAAAATGAATTTCATGTTTTACTCAACCCCAAATATAAGCTTAATTTAGCAACCTTGTGACTTTTGGCTCACCTGAGCATTTCACCAGATTGTTAAGATGAGGATTCTCACAAAAGTGACATTGAGTGACACTTGCAGCCCAGTTCAGCAGCCACCTACGCAGGCCACACAAAAAACAGCCACTGGCCTTTAAGGGACTAAAGAATTGCATAACTGTATGTCCTCGAGGACACACCCGTGTGAAACAGCCCCAAGGTGTCAACATACCTTAACTACAATCATGCTGTCATGTCCATACTATACTGTGATGAGTGACTCGCCTGTTGGCAAACACACCCACCTGCAGCGTGTCGTACATTTTCCAAATTCCATACATTTTCCAAATTTGTTTCATTGTGAGGATTTGTGCAGTACAGGAGTGACACTGCTCTTTTGGCCAGTTAGGAACTGACTTGGTGCTGCACTTCCGTGGATGAGGCAGAGCTGAGAACATGCAACCTCCGTCCTAGTGCCACTGTTCCTAGAAGTCTGTGCACACCTAAACTTCTAAACTCCCATGTTTCCGCCGTTCAACATGTTTTACAATCAGTTAGCAAAGAGGAAGTGCTTTCGACCCCACTATGTGGTCTCCTGCAAAGAGCAGCTCTGTGAGGCTGCAGTGCTGAGTCAGTACAATCCTGTACCATTTTCATTTCTATAATGTTAAAAATTTCATGTACCGACCACAAGCTGAAGGGTCGTTGACTCAAACTCTCAGAAGATGGAAAGGGGAACTGATGAACCCTCATAATTCATTAATAACAGCCCATGCGGTTATGAGGACCTAGTGCTTCATCTGGCACCCACTAGACACAGGTGGACGCAACAAGAGCAAGAACAGCATCACAGTGGAAGGCCACATCATTCCATGCTGCCAATTAAGTTTCCTGACTAATGAGAACTTGGGGGCAGGAAACAGCAATGAGTTGTGACACCGTGTTATTTGTGTGTTGTTTTAATTCCTAATGAGCCACCGTGTAGGTCTAATGATTGTGTTTAGCGCTCCAGACCATTAAAATGAGCTGGCGTATTCACAATGGCATTTGGCGTATAAACATACATGGTGCCCATCATCAGCCAAAGCAGCTGAACCCATTGCAGGTGGCAGATGCTGGTGTGCGGATGAGATGTGTTGGCTGTGTGCTGAGGAGGCCCAGTGGCGAAGCGTTTGGCCGCTCTGTCCCACTCGGCATTTGGGACCAGCTGCCTCTCGGAACTGTTAGCAACTGTCACTGCCACTATAAACGGGCGGCAAGGGTCATGGATAAAAGGATGCAAGAGAAAGCGAATGGCGCTAACGTGGGGTGGCAGATGGCCGAGCCCATCAGCTTGCTGCTCGGAAATGATAAGACATTTTCCTCTGCGTCTGCCAAGGAGTGGAGTGTGACAGTAAAACCAGGAATGGCAACAAGCTGCGAGTGAAATCCTGTAGCTTACATCATAGTCCCAGTTTTTTCATCTCTTGTTCAAGTTGCTGCAATTTTCAGCAGTAATAACAATTGGATACTGTAAATTGCCTATAGCGTGTACATAAGTAACTATGTCTGTGTACACGGCTACCCTGTCATTCCCAGACAGGATGCACCCTTTCTTTGCCTTGCACTCAGTGAGTTTGAGATAGCCATGACCCTGAGAAGGATAAGTGGATAATGAAAATAAATGGATGGATGGATGACATAATTTTTTGCACCAAGTACTGTGGCTGCATATAAAAGTATCCATTCTCAAGCACTCATAGAGGTAAAATAGCCTAAAATGGATTAAATCATTTGGGCAAAATATACAAGGAATCAGAGTGACCATCTGACTACAGTACATTACAGACAACAGATCTCCCAAAAACTCATTTTTTTGTGAATGAGTTTGTGTTCATCTGTGTGTCAGTCTGTTTATTGTATGTTTGTCTCCGGGAAATGAGCTTTATTTGTATGTGTTTGTGTGTGTGTATGAGAGAGGAAGGAAAAAGTGTGTCTGAAACCAAACCCTAAGATGTGTTTAGCATGTACATGTATTAACTCATTAATAATAATAATAATAATAATAATAATAATCAAACCCATTACTAATAGGTGCATAAAATCAAGCATACAGCCATGCAATCTCCTTGAACAACGATTTGCAGTAGAATAACCATACAAAAAAGCTCAAGCGTGACTGTGAGCATGGCAATGTCATAGGATGGCAGCTTCCCATCAAATCAGTTTGTCTAATTTTTGCCCTGCTACACCTGCCCCAGTGAGCCATTAGTTCTGCTGTTTTGAACCGGAAACATCTAGGAGCAACTACAGTTCAACTACACAAGCTCACAGAATGGGGCCACCAAGTGCCGAAGCATGTAAAAACTGTCTGTGCTCGGTTGCAACACTTGCTGCTGAGTTACAAACTGCCTCTGGAAGCCACGTCAGCACAAGAACTGTTCGTCGTGAGCTTTATGAACTGGGTTTGTAGGGCCGAGCAGCTGCACACAGCCTAAGAGCACTATGCGTGATGCCAAGCGTCGGCTGGAGGGGTGTAAAGCAGGCCGCTATTCGGCTCCGCAGCGATAAATCACGCTTCACCATTTGGTAGTCTGATGAAATGGATGAATCTGGGTTTGGCGGACGCTGTGTGAACGCTACCTGCCCGCATGCGTAGTGCCTACCGTAAACTTTGGTGGTGGATTAATAATGGCCTGAGGCTATTTTTCAAGTTTTGGGCCAGGCCCCTTCATTTCAGTGAAGGGAAATCCTAGTGCTGCAGCATACAGTGACAGCCTAGACAGTTAGGGCAACAGTTTAGAGTGAACCCTTTTCTGATTCACCATGATTCACGTGATTATGCAGGAACCGTTTTATATTTGTTTCATTTGAATAGCTTTTCGCTCTGTTACATGGTAGACTCCATTTCTAGATAAAGGTCTTTCCCTTTCGTGGCGTGGTCCAATTTGTTTAAACCTACACTCCACTGACCGTAAATACCTCTGCAGCTTTCCAGTCCTGACCCTCGATTACTCCTTTGCTTAAGCTTTACCACCACGGTGGGAGGGACTTCCTTGTCATATTCCAAGTTTGGCTGGTCATTCTCAAGAGTACTTAATGTTCATTGGTCTGATCTTCTAATGGCTATTACCTTCCGCGAAGCCAGTAAAAAGTCTTGCACAGCAGCGGCTATCGAAACCATCATTGGTCACTGTGTTAAACTGCTGGTTGCTGCTGTATAAATTTGAACGGTTCGACTCATTGTTTCTTGTACAACAATAAAATTATTTGACTCCCCTATGCACAACGCAAAACCCATAAAGAAATGGTTGACTGAGTCTGATGTGGAAGACTTGACTGGCTTGAACCCCATCAAACACCCTTTGGGATGAACTGGAATACGGACCGCCAGGCCCCATCAACCGACATTAGTGCCTGATCTCACTGATACTCGTTTCAAATCCCTTCAGCCATGTTCCAAAATCTGGTAGAAAGCCTTCCCAGAAGAGCGGGGGCTATTATAGCAGCAAAGGGTGGAACAAATCCATATTAATGCCCATAGGTTTGGAATCGGATGCTCAACAAGCACATATGAGCATATATGTGAGGGAGCTGTGGTTCTGCCTGTAATTGCTACATGTGACCCACAACTGTCTTCAAGGATGCTCAGCCACCCTGGTAGAAATGATGAATGAACTATGAACACTCATCCATTGGTTATCTTTTGTGATAACCCCTTAACTGTCAGACTCATACATTATGATGTTTTCATAGAGTAGGTGTATGAAAATATGTGGGGCATACAATTAGCTCACATGGCTCTGGTGAGCGTACCAAATAACAGGGCCTATAATATTATGCCTTTGCTGTTTTGAGGTGACTTATCCAGTAGACATGTACAGAATGGACAGAGGATGCTGCACCCTGGCAGAAATTCTCCTGCGAATAAGTGGGGGTTTGCTGCATCTGCTTCCTGCAGCACACCATGCTTACATCAGCACTGAATTGTGGGAAATTTAACTTTAGTTGAGAACATTCACACTTCCTGCAAAGCCAAGTGTGAAGCCAGCAAGGGCGCTCCCTTCTTTGCTTATAACTGCTGATGTCACAAGAGAATTTATCACGCTATTTTCCATATATAAGAGCACACATAAGCACAGGCTTAGAGGAATGAGGATTATAAAACAGGGCGGCACCCATGTCCTCAAACATTTACTCCAGGAATGGATGCTTTTCTTTGTACGATGACTGACAATTTGCACAAGTGGCCCAGTGGCAAATCTGTAGGAGGAAGCGGCAGAACTGCAGGTCCATTTTACATGAGCAACGTTTGCTGACAGAGAAGCTGGTATTCATCCTCACAGATGGTAGAACAATCGAAACAAGCTGCTCTCCAAAAAACAGGATATGGCTGCCATCAGATACAATTTCTGAAATTCCTTAAAAGTTTTATTTTTGAGTGCACAATTATTTAACGATTGCTCTTTCTCCAGAGGCCTCTTCACAGACAGGCAGAGTAAACAGAGAATCCTCAGAGGTCGCATAACTCAACAAACAAGGTTTTTGGAGTGATAACAGCCCTCTTTATATGGCTTATACTTGTTCAGATGTATGTAGGTCTAAAAATAGGAGGCAAGGATATTAGTTGATGTTTTTTTCTTTTCCTCCAGTCACTCCTCATAGAAAGCTCATTATCCCAAACTCTGATGGCCAAGGGCTATGAATAGTTCCAAAGCAAGTCTGGTTGTGTTTCAAAAGATCAATAATCAAGGGACCATTTTTCACAGAGAAAGCAATTTTTTCCACCAAACTCAAAGACCATTACCTCTAGCACATCTAAATGAAAAATTTTGCATCTTACAGAGCCAGAGTCTCTTAATGCAGTTAAAAAAAAGCACAGCGGCTCTCGAGCTGCACTTTACATGCATTCTCTTACTTCTGACATTTACTACAAGTTTTCAGAGTTCAAGGTACAGAGTTGTGTGAGATGGTGATGAAGAGCCAGATTTTTCTCGCCTGTAAGGATCTTTCGTGATGATGACGCACAAGCCACGGACACCCTAGTTTTACCGCCTGAATCCCACAATGCACCTGCTGAGCCTCCTACACTTGTTCCTCCCAGAGCAACGTATTAAAAAGTGCACTGGCATCTACCATTAATCATCAATGCCAGGCGTCTTGGATTTGAGCCACCAAGCATTAGCACTGAGACCATTAGTCCGGATTGCTGGGAAAAGTAACAAAACCGGGTGACTTGGAAGACTTGGCACTGGCAGTGAATAACTAGCTAAGTCCTAAAACAGTCCAAGATTCTTTCACAGTTGGTTAATTTGGGGATAATGTTGATAAAATGATGCTGTTTAATCCATATTGCAGTATTACGGATTCACCAGTTTAATGGCTGTTGTCTAAGTGTCAGAATTGTCAGCGTAATATCTGCAGAGAGCGCTCTGTGGCATAACCATCACAGCAGCACGGTCGATTTCAATGATGCACGGACACAGGGAGAGCAATTTTGTGCCGTGTCACCGAACAACACTCAGATAAAAATATACACAAAATGGCTGTGTTGAGTATTATGCTGAGATTTTAAAACATGACAATGGACTAAGTATAAATAAGATACCATTTGTGTGGCAGTTTCAGTAGTTAAGTGAGGGGGTCCCACATTCAGTTTCCCTGTCGGTGGTCCTCTTGTTTATACACGCATTGGGAAGAAGCGGTCCTTCTCCTTATTTGTCTGTGTGACAGAGAGAAGCTGGAGAAAAGTCACAGACTACGTCTTAACAGTCCTTTGGGAATACATATGCGAGGAAGTATTTCTCAGGCCTTTCTTTGGTTTTGTCAGGACAGGCACAGGCCTGCTGCTGAATGCCTTTTGACGTCAGGGGTGTCTGGATCTGTACTGTGGTTGGCTGCTGGTGACAGTCAGCAAGAAGAAATGGCTGACTGAGCTGACAAATTTCTGATGACAGTTATGTAAGTGTAGGTCATTTTTTCCCTTACGCTGCATGACAACGAGCTGGGCCAGACGGAAATTCAACCCAAACAGCTTACAATCTACTTAATGAGCAGTGGCTTGTTTCCAAAAGTAAGCAGCTGCATGAAGAAGGGCTTCAACACAGACTCAAGAGGGTGTGTCCAACCAAAAAGCATCCCTGGCATGCACTAGCAGTGTATCTGGCCCAAGCAGGTTCACTGGCTTTGGCTGAAACTGAGCACAGACCCCTTTTCATTTGTGCTGGTGGTTGTCACAGCACACGTGGTAGTCAACTACTTTTCATCCTCGCAGAGGACAAGCATGCCTGATTTTGAGGGGTTAAATAAAGAGATGGTTCTACTGACAAACGGTCCTGCCTATCTGTCCCTCATTTGCTTCCTGCTATTATTATCTCCCTTTGTGACCTGGGAGGCCATCAAATCAATCCTGTCAAATATGTTTCAAGTAGACACATGCTGTTTATAAAAACACAATGAAATGTGAATTGTGTGCTATCTAAACATCCTTTGCAAATGCAAATGATAGTTGTTTTTGCTTAAGAAAAATACTTGAGTGTTGCTTCCCTCCGTATGCAGGTGTAATAACTGTAGACAACAACTGCACCTTTCTGCAGCCTCCATCTCTCCTGAAAATGATGCAAGGTTATTGACATTACCTTCTTCTTCAAGGCTTCCATGGACTCAAACTCCAGGCGAGCCAGCTTGATCTGAATGTGTTTGGGGACATCCGGGATCACGAAGGTCAGGATGAACTTAAAGGCCAGAAGTATGTGCTGCAACCAAATCATAAGAGAAACAGCATATTCAGTCACTTCTACTTTCCATTATTTATTTACTTAACCTGTTTTTGCCAAGCTAATGCGTGGATCCAAAGTAACTTACTACCACACAATTATCTGAACATTATTCAAAAACAAAATATTTTAGTCATAATGGCATCTATAAAAACCAATGGGGTGGAGAGTAGCTAACAAAAAGTTGGGGTCTGGTGAATGGGTTCAATCCCCCGTCACCGGTGGAGTCATTAGGAAGTTTCTGGCACAGCACTGTACATACAGTGCGATTGTAAATAATGTACTACTACAGTATCTTAGTCATTTTTAATCCCCTTTGTAGCTTAGTATTAGTAACTAAAGCAACTACACTGACCTCAGGGTTCAACAGTGGAACAAGTTTGGACAAATTCAACAAGGAACATTCCATTTTTTCCATGGTACTACATGTTACGCAATATTAGCATGTTGCAATATTGACAAGCTGAAAGCATAACCCTAAGTCAATTGCTATCTATCTGTGACCAGAAATAGTCTTGCATCCCACAGCTAGGAAACTATAAATTGTTATTATAGATTTAAAACCTGAAACATTACACAACATTGTACCACAGTGTCCTCTGCAGAGTCAGTTTCCTATATTATCATACATTTCCTAACTTGGGCCTCTGCATGAATATGATGAGTTGTTGGCAAATATTCTGCCAAGGCCCCTGTTAATGTTGCTCAGACTATTACAAATGTTGTTTAATTATACTGCACTCCTAATACTTGCTCTGTTTCATCCACTAATACATTGGTTATGGTGGTAGCAACAGGCTAGGTTGGTGTCAGCAAAGGGCACCTTGGGACACTTTTGAGTTCAGCTGTGGATCTGGGTTGACCCCCCTCCCCATGTAAAATTCAGTGTACAGAAGTAATTAAAAGTTTATATGACAATAGAATGCCCAACAATCTATAACAATATTAAACAGTTAAAGCGGAAGAACTTATTTGTGTGTCTGGTGTGAATCATAGTGGAGCAGTGAAGAAAGGAAGACAAATACCAGATCAGTCAGCAGTAACATCCATCATCCAGGGAAGAAATCCATGTGTCACATAAATTAAAATATTTAATTTGTAAAATGCTCAAGAAGTGTAAAATTTGCATTAAAAGCAGAATGTAGCAGATTTAACCAACTTCATACAATGGATGCTGGATAAATTTCTGAAATAGAAGTTGTTAGTTTCCTATTTTTTTAAGGTAAGCTGTGCTTACATGGAAATATGTTCTGCCACTCGTATGAGATTTTCATTGCCTTGACAACCGTGAATGGCGGCAACAAAAGACCTGATAGTTGCACAGTTCATATGCATTTGAATGGCCAGGGTTTAAAATGGTGTTTAAACTAATTGCATCATGACCCAACAGAGTTGTCCGTTTAGCCTTTGATAAAATTTATTCGATGCAACATTTCGTTTTGTATTTAATATTCCAGGAGCAGATTCTGTGAATGAGTCAACAGGTCCCCATAACACCTGATTCAGCGCTCAAGAACAGACCTTTACGTTGCCAATTTAAATCCCATTGCAGCACCCTAGAGCTAACAGAACAACACAATTTTTCAAGACAAGCTGATAAATATATAAATGTTTAAGTTGCTTTGGGGAAAATGTCAGCTAAAGAATGAAAAACTATAAAAGGAATGATACTGCCAGTGATGTGAATTTGTGACGCTACACCTCAGACAGGTGAACTAGGTACATGAGATTGTAGGATGAATATGCAATCCACTTCTGCAATGGGCTTTTATCCCACATCATCTGCAGTGTATTCACATATTTAACACACTGCAAAGCCACTGGCCTGCTATGCCACCTCTCTTCACCTGCACTGAAATAAAATGCATTCCTTTCTTTCAGCTAGGAATAGTACAACACTTAATATCGGAGTGTGTGGTCAAGGTGAATCACCAGCAGGTGACTCATTTTTCAAAGAATCAAACTCGGAACAGCGAGACAGACCAGACGCAGTTCTGGGAATTTGCCCCTTGCAGCTTGAGGAAATAAATGCAATGCAAAGCTGTTAAAGAATCTATAAACAGAATCCAGATGAGGCAGAAGAACATTAAAATGCCACGATTTCAGCAGAGCTGAACCAAGTACAGTTCAGTTACAGCTACACTGCTGCTGACACAGGGCAGCAGAGGGGCTGTGCTGGCTGGAGCTCTGCTACACAGGACCATGCACTGTCCTTGAATATATTATGCAACATGCTCGACTGGGGCATTCAGCTATATAAATGTAATGTATAAAGAGCAAAACTGGAATTCTCATAATACATTCTGGCATTCAGCTATATAAATGTAATGTATAAAGAGCAAAACTGGAATTCTCATAATACATTCTGGCAGTGAAATGAACACAATACCTGCATGTGCCCTTAAAAGGTCTGAACCACAGTATTAGCAGGTGTCATTATATAATGAGTTGTGCTGTATATTACGGGTGCAAATGGTGAAACCTGGACTGGTCGCTGAAGGCCCCCATGATGTCTGCCTCGAACAGACCACTGGCTGCCACTGCAACAGTTCACCGGCGAAGGGTAATAATATCTGGTGCACAGTGTGTCAGCCTTGTCCCAAAACCAGGAGCAATACTTCTTATAGTCATTTTACCATTCATTTAATTCATTACAAGGTAAATCTATATGAATGTTTTAAAAATGGCTGAATACTATTCACTTCTGCCCTCCATCATACATTGTTTCTCAAATTCTTTTATTGCTTCCTTACAAACAAGAACCTTAGACACAAGAACAATGTAATAAAAAAAGAGTAAGTGATTTGATTTTTTCCCCCATACTAGTAACAGCTGGTGGAAAGTTTACCACAGATTAAAATGAATATTGCCTGCATTTTACCAAGCAGCAGGTTTATGTCAGTAGATGGGCTGTACATGTGCTGCTGTTACTCGTACTCCCAAGACTCATTGTTCTCCGTGGCCAACCTGTTGCCTGGATACAGCTCTCTGAAGCTTGTCCTGATGCAATTACATGAGAATCATTGGGCTTCAGAAAAAAGGATAGCATCGCAAACACACAAGGCCATTTCAGCATTACAAACCAAAGTTTATAAGTAAATATGTAAACATCTATATGCTGACTGTATTTCCAATGAAACTAAAGGTGGAACTTCTTTATATTGGTATCATGCAAGATCAACACTTTGAATAAAATAACAGAATTATCTATAGTTCATTTGTCAAAGGTTCAAAAAAGGATATTAATCATCTTTTTTCATTTTAAAGCTGTAAAATAGGCAGGGAACAAATTTGCTGCTTGTGACGCCTTTGTTTTTGCCATAATCATTTTGTGTGAAACAATCTAACTGGAAAAGTTCCCATTTCTCCAGGCTTCGTCCGCAGTGACGCACTTTTGGTTGAACTTGGACCCCATTCTGTCGCTGCCACTGCTGCATCGAGACGATAATGGGCATCGGCACACAGCCCCCGTCTCGTGCTGTACTTCTGAAGAAATCCGGCAAATTCCCAAGAGTCCTGTAGAAACAGTCCTCATGGTTTTTTATTTATAGTTGTTAATTTATTGTTCATCTCACCGCTTTGCATTGCTCACGGAGAGTGGCGTAAGGTATTCATTACTGTAACTAGACAAGAAGCGCGGTCCCCTGTCAAGACCGAGTGATGCAAGCGGGGCATCAAGGGACGTGAATGAGAAGTTAATTTCTATTTGTTTTAATCAAAGAGCACAGGCAGGGCCCATTGCCACAGGAGTGCTCCTGCTGCCCCCAAAGAGACTAAATCCTGATCTTTGGTTCAGTGAAGCAAGGCAGCGCTGAGGACCTCTTGGTCTGTCAGACACCCTAGTGAGCTCCATTTTTGGGCCACAGTGGAGCTCTAGGACAGACTTTGGTCATCTTTGGTATAGGTGAAGGCCAGGCCACAAAAACTACAGGTAGAAGTCTTCTGATGGTCAATCATTTTTCATTCACATATTTGTTTAGCTGACATCTTCACTCAAAGCAAGTTGGTGTCAAGCTACTTGCAATGATTTACCCACAGCAGGGTAATATTTTACTCTACTGGTCCAGCTACTTTATTCACTTGTACTACAGGAGGAGGAGGAATTTGAATAAATTTTTGGATAAGTTAAAGCAGGAGCTGTAAATACTACCTCCTGCTCATGTCCTCACTACAGGAGAGTTAGTTAGTCAGGGCTATGGCCTTGGGAGTTACGAGTGGCTGAATGGAGCACACTGGTCATCATCTGCACACATCACAGAGCTCCTGGGTACTGCTGGAAGGGCACACCTTAAATGTGAAAATTTTATGATTGTATAGTTCAAAAAAAAAAAAGTTGTCATTTTATTAAATGCATACAAATACCAGTATATACGTACTTGAATCCTGCATCTTTTAGCCTTTCCACATTTTTTGCTAACTACATTTTTTGTCTACACTCCCAGCTGTCTGCCGCTCTTCACCTAAGGCTGAGTTTGCATGTTTAGTATACAATGCTGCAGGCCAACTGCTATCACTGCACTGCACAGAAGATCCATTGCCAATTGAGAGATGGCCCTCATAGCTGGTGGGCCAGTGTAAGTCCTTAAAGAGCTCTGACATGTCTGAAGAAAAGATGCCTTTCCCGATTTTGAGCTGAGACAGATAAATAGACAAGCACATGCAGAGCTCTGAGCTGCAGGTCTGAACTGGACTCAGGCTCAGCACCTTGACACACTAAGCCACATCAGTCTGAAAATGAAGTTTGTACATGGACTAGCCTGCATAGAATTGCATGGGTGATTCTTTTTAAAATATATATGTATTTACTGTATATATGTATGCAACTCAGAATCCAATTACATCAAGGAAGTCTTATAGCCTTTATACTGCAGTGACCCCTCAGGGATAGGAGAAAAAGATTAAATAATCCAAAAAATAAATGAAAATAACATAACTACAAGATGAACAAGGATCTTTACCTTCAGCACAATGTCAGTCTTTCTTGGAATGAGAATATACAATTCACGAACCCCGTGTAGTGGGACACAGGACTGTTCATTACGAAGAACCTCACCCAAAGAGATGGAAGTGAGTCTGCTTTAAATAACTACAGTCATTGTCATACTGTAAAAGTTCAACCCCTTTCAAACTCCTCCAATATGTTCCCATTAATAGAAAAGTGGCAGATAAATCCATGGCTCACAAACTGACTCACCAATGTAGCTGCTTCATAATTTGCATTTAGTTACTCTGAAGTTCTAAAAATTCTTCATTTCACATTTTTGATAATTCATCCATCCTGTGTATTTACAAATGCACCGCCATATTCACAGTACATTACAGCTCCTCTAAATGGCCCATTAAAAAAGGTTTTAATAAAAGCGGGGAGAGATACATATATATTTATTACTGGTTAATGATAAAAAGTAGCAAGCTTCTCAACAGAAAAATTAAGAAAATTACAGACAATTCGTTGGCGCCCCCTTTTGGGAAGCCTGTGGAAATGTCACCTGTTTGTAACAAAGGATTCCTTTTGTCTTTTTTTCCATGAAGAATGTCACATTTCCCTACCAGAAAGACAGTATTTTCATGCAGTTGGAAATCCACAAAGAGAACCTGTGAAAAATTTCATTAAAATTCATGAAAACTGTTTGTGTGGTGGGTATGCTGATACCAGGTATTAAAGCTGGAGCAAGCAGTATTTGCACATCTTGATTCCTTGCACAAAACCTAATGTATAGAGCCAATACTTGCAATAATGCTAGCTATGGTACATAGAACGGTGCTGCTCTAGCGATGCTCTTGACAGATTCAGAAACACCAGCCCCATCTCTGACGCTTGGTCTATAAAAGGACACGGTGATGGCAGCCGGCACAACACCTGCTTCTCTTCGACATGGCACTCCAATTACCCCATCCTCACAACTCCAGAGCTATAATTTCTGAGGGGCGGATCTCCTGTGGCCAATTTCTGGATGTTTAGTGCTTCTCTGAGCTGATGCTGCCCGCCACTCAAACATGAAATGGGGTTATTATCCTGTACAATCTAATGGGGCTGCCAGAAACAAACAATAGAAAAAGAACTTTATACATTATTAATAGTAACACGAAACCAAGCTGTCAGAGAAATGTAATCCTTCATTCTAGTGGTAATAGTGTAACACAACAAATCCAGCAGTGTTTGCTGCTCTTTACACTACCGTTCAAAAGTTTAGGGTCATTTAGAAATTTCCTTGTTTTTGATAGAAAACAATTTCTTTTGTCCATTAAAATAAGATCAAATTGATCAAAAATACTGTCCAGACATTGCTAATGTTGTAAATGACTATGGTAGCTGGAAATGGCTTTCAATGAATGGAATATCTGCATAAATGTAGAGACCCATTATCAGCAACAGTTAGTCTTGAATTCCAATGGAATACCGTGTTCACTAATGCAAGTCTGTCACTTTAAAAGGTTAACTGATTATTAGAAAACCCTTTTGCAATTTTAGTACAGGCTGAAAACAGTTGCACTGATTAAAGAAGCAAAAAAAAACTGGCCTTCTTCAGACTAGTTGAGTATATTGTGCATCAGCAAATGTGGGTTCGACTACCGACTCAAAATGGCCAGAAACAAAGAACCTTCTCCTGAAACTCGTCAGTCTATCCTTGTTCTGAGAAATGAAGGCTATTCCATGCAAGAAATTGCCAAGAAACTGAATATCTCCTACAATACTTTGTACTACTCCGTTCACAGAGCAGCACAAACTGGTTCCGACTGCAATAGAAAGAGGAGTGGGGGGGCCCTGTTGCACAACTGTGCAAGAGGATAAATACATTAGAGTGTGTAGTTTGAGAAACAGATGCCTCACAGGTCCTCAACTGGCAGCTTCATTAAATAGGACCCCCAAAAGTCCAGTCTCAACATCTACAGTGAAAAGGCTGGGAAACTGGCCTTCTAAGGAGAGTTGCAAAGAAAAAGCCCTATGCTGATTAAAGAATTTCCAATAAAAAGAAAAGATTGAATGGGCAAAACAACAGAGACACCGGACACAGGAAGATTGGAAAAAAGTGTTATGGACAGACGAATCTAAGTTTGAGGTGTTCGGATCACAAAGAAGAACATTTGTGAGATGCAGACCAAATGAAAAGATGCTGGAGGAGTGCTTCACAACATCTGTCAAGCATGGAGGAGGCAATGTGATGGTCTGGGGCTGCTTTGGTGGTGGTAAAGTAGGAGATTTGCACAGGGTGAAAGGGACTTTGAAGAAAGAAGGCTATCACTCCATTTGGCAACACCATGCCATAACCCTGTGGACAGCGCTTAATGGGAGCCAATTTTGTCCACAGCAATGACCCAAAGCACACCTCCAAACTATGCAAGGACTATTTAGAAAAGAAGCAGACAGCTGGTACTCTGTCTGTAATGGAGTGGCCAGCACAATCACCAGATCTCAACCCTACTGAGCTGTTATGGGATCAGCTTGACCGAATAGTACGTAAGAAGTGCCCATCAAGCCTATCCATTCTCCAGGAAGAATGGAGTGAAATCTCGCCAAAATTACCTCAACAAATTGACATCTAGAATGCCCAAGGTCTGCCAAGCGTTCAAAAGTTTAGGGTCATTATTTCTAACTTTGTCAATGACTACTTCTTATTCATTTTGCAATATTTTCTATTTAAACTCATTTCATGTTTTGTTTTCATGGAAAACAAGGAAATTTCTAAATGACCTTAAACTTTTGAACGGTACTGTATGTTGTCACATTACTATACAATCCTATAGGAATGGCTGCCTTAAATTAGTATTTTGGGCATCGCCAGCTTGGTCCTGAATAACTAGCAACACCAGCTAATCATTGTCTGTTCAGTCACATACTGTACATGTATTTGAGGGTTACAATGACAAGAATATGAATACAACTAGCTGAACCACCCTGGGTGGTATACCACAACCATTTTCAATGTGGCTCACTTTTGTCCTTTATAGCCGGTTGTAATCAACAGGTTACTGTTAGACCAGGCTGGCTTGGGCCTCTGAGTGAAGACCCCTGGATTAGCTGATCTTGGCGATGAAGTTATACATTTACATTTATTTAGTTGACATGTACCTGTAGTGTCTATAGTTGCTGGCAACGATTTACTCATTTACAGAGCAAAAGGGAAATTAACAAGAAACACTGCTATTCTCAATAAATGTGAACCCTCCAGTTTTACACATAAAGTTAACTTAGAGGTTGCACGTGGTGGCACACTGACAGATTTTGAAGTGCTTCGTTTCTGCCCCACCTATGCTGAAAGTCAACCTACAGACACAGGCACCACCTCCATGAAACAGGCATGCTGAGCAACACGTAAAATACCCATAAAATAAAATAGAGAATGGACAATGCCTAAATCTGTTATCAAAGTAGACCCATTGCTGACCTTCAAATACTCACATTCCTTCACCAGCTGTATGACAGTACTCAATATGTCATTGTTTTCCTACAGTACATGTGATGACCCAACACCGAGCACGCAAAGCTTCAATGCTCAAAGCTCCAACTCCAGTTGAGCTTGTGAAGAAGTGCACAATACAAATTTATTGCGATGTGTTGCTTTAAATGGCACCATTAACAACCTCTACAGTTTCCAGAGATACATTTTCCTAAGGCGTCACATGTTTAAAACCAACAGAAGGTACTGTGAATAACACAAATATTAATTTAGAGTAGAAGATGAAGAGCCATTTCTGGGTGTCCATGATGTCACTGTCACTTGTCCAATTTAAAATCTTACCTCCACAGCCACCACCAGCAGAATGAACTGTGTCTCAGAATCAGGGAAGTAGGACTTCATTTGTGGGGACATCCCGATCAGTGTACAGTTGGTAACCACAGCGATGATGCTCATAGATTCAAAGGCCACCTGTAATAAAGGTATTATTGTCATCTATAACTTCTGAAACAGTCAGCTCTTATTCATTGAAGTAAAGGAATCAAAGCTCTTACTCAGGTTACACTATATTCTAGCATAAGTTGTACTTCAATAAAATGACATTGTGGTGCAGTGGGTAGCACTTGTGCCTTACAGCTCCTGAGCTACTGGTTAGGAAGTGGGTTTGAGTTTATCTTTTTGGAGCTTGCTTGGGTTCATGTGAAACTGAGTGTAAAGTCATATGCAACATCCTCAAACCATACATGCTGGTTGTCAGTCAACTAATTGATCAATATGGCACATTTCTGCTGCAGTTACATAAAGTACAGTTACAGAAATCCTCTTGAGGGAATTAAAAGACAAAACACAGGCTTCTGGGAGTAAACAATCAATGGAGAGTTACTGTAGATACTGTATAACTCCTCAATATGAGTCCACTGAGATACAGCAGAAATGTATGACTTCATAAAAGACACAGTGAAGACAGTGAGGTACAAGGATGAAAAACAAAACTGGTGGCAGGCTGTGAAGATGTACCTGCCACACTCCGATGTCAGCTGCAGGCTCAGAAAACGGCCTCTTGAACACGCGACACATCTTAAGAGCATCTGAGTAGACCTCTGTGATGTTGTTGAGCACTGCCAGCAGGGCAGCCAAGGGGTAGACGCAGGAAAACAGGCTGACATAGCCGAAAAGCAGGAAGAGCTCCAAGTAGTCATCGAACGTGCCCTAAGGGGGAACAATACACGATGAGCCCTTAGCGTGCCTCTGACATAGGTGCTGCAGGGATACAAAGTCTATGAGTGTTCTTATTTGGAATACCCTCTCCTGGCTACTTTAAGCACAAGTAAGCTCTGAAATGACTGTGCTGAGTACTCAGATCACTGTGGGTATTGAAACCATTGAAATCTGCAAAAGCTTGATGATGATGAAAAGGCTAATGGTACATGCACAGATACTTTAAAACCATCACATTACCATTACTTGCCTCAAGAATTTATGAGAATCTTGCCTAGGAACTGTGCACAGGGTGGACCCTCTCACATCCCAAGGTTTTAAATAACAAATGAGTTAATGTATTTTTACATGGATGCAAACCTCTTAGCCAGGTAAAACACTAACAGACCAGACGTTCACAACCACTGTGTATACTGTGTTTTGTACCAGCTGAGGTCTTTACTAACTATTGTCTGCAATTCAGCATTTTAATAAGTGAACATGAATGTAAACATTTACAATAATTATGTAAACTCTTGAAATATATTTATATTAATTCATCATATTTTTAATATAAAATAATATTAACATTAACTGCACAGTTAATATGAAGGGGTCTATTTAAACGGAGTCTATTGACATTGTCACAATTACAAATATGGTTCAAATAAGACAAAATTTTCATTTAAAAACATACACATTTAATCAACAGCTCCATCACACGATTACTTGAAACAACAGTAGTGTAGCTCATTCTCTCAGACAGAATTAAGCAAGCAGAATAGGTTTCCATCTAATTAAATATATTTAGTCGATTGGTGCCACATCATTCCTTGCTATGGGTTTGAACATGAGCTTGAATCTGGCTCAGTCTGTGTGGATTTTACATGTTCTCCCTGTATTAATGTGGGTTTCGTTCAGATGCTCTGGTCTCATATCACAGTACAAAGACAAGAGTTTCTGGCGAATTTTGTGACTCTAAATTGCCTGTTTTATTTGAACCTTTGATAATGTAAGGAAAATTAAATAGACAAACATTTGCTGTCAGTAGCTCATCCTGGGTCATCTTATTTTGCAGGAACAGCAGCAGCCATCTGATCACAACTAAAGCTGTTAAAGGTAAATGTGTGTGTTGTCCAGCATACTACCCGCACTAAAGGAAGTAAAGAGTGTACTTTGCCCTTGTGCTCACCAGATAGGTGCTCATGTCAGCCTCCAGCATGACCTGCTTGTTGAAGGGCAGTTCCTGGTCCACATAAACCATGCCTGACTTCCTGTGGACTTGCTTGTTGCGTCTCTTCTGTAGCCAGAAGGGGAGGAAGGCCTCCATAAACTGGTTCAGGATCTGGGATGTTATCAGCAAGGTGGCAAGACTCTAGAACCAAAGAAACATTACCTTGAGGGGAATACTGATGTGAGTGTCACTTTTAACAGGTAGATTGTGTTGGGCTTTCATACAGAGTGACATTGAACAATAGTGTGAAGCAAACTTCTTTCATGTTCAAATAGGGCTTCTTTTTTAGAATTTGCACAAATCCAATAATTTTGGGAAATGTGTATAATACTGCTCCCTCAGCTTCTGATTTTATGCACCAAAAAGTGAGTATCAAGAGGAAAGTCATGTGTTAATATGATTATTTTTATTGCAATTTGTGAATTTGATCCAAAAAAAAAAACAAAAAAAAAAAAAAACCTTTTTATCTACTTATAAAGCTGGACACTGTGTGAACCAATCTGGGTTAAATGCTTTTCTCAAAAGGAACAATTACAAAATCAGTGGTGCTTGAACTGGCTGCCCATAGCTGAAAACTTGATGCAGTTGACCACCATGGTACCTGCTGCCACGAAAAAACTACTTTTTAAATATACACATATTGAGCCAGCGTGGCATTTAGGATGGTTACCATAAGACACACTTTTACATCTGTGTGATTTTTGGACCATGTTTACTAATGTTCTTTTCAGTGACCATACTCAATAAATAATAAAGTAGTTTTTCCTAAAAACTCATGTCTTTACTCAAAACTAAGCAACCTACCAATAACACTGGCCATTGTGCAGAAGAGACAGCTTCCACATGTGCATTGTTTACAGAGTGTTTTATTAAAAACGTATGAAACAGGATCTTTCAGCAACATCACATGTACATTAATATGAGCTCCAGAGTACAACATCTCCTGCGTACCACAAATATTTTCTGGGGGGTTTTAAAATACATTTTGCCAGTCTATGTATTTTTTTCTGTGACATTTCTTTAAATTCATACTAAAATAACGATTTACTACTGTGAAAGAATATTGCAGGTTTGGCACCTTTTGGCTCTTAAATTCCTTGACACTGCAAGTTCTTTACAATTAAAAAGGTACCTGTCAATGGTCTTCCAATTGCCAATACCAGACAAACTGCAGTTATATCCAGAGCTTTGGTCTTTGACCCTAATGGTAACTGGGTGATGACTGTAACAGCCCTCACAACAAGCTAAGCCTCTCCAACATGGTACTTGGGGCAACAAAATATGAATATTTTGCCACTTACCTGTCTGAGCAGTCGCATGTCTTGCATCACAAATGCAATGTAAAACAGGGATGCAAAGCAATTCAGGAAGTTGAACTAGTATAGAAGAATAAAAAGAAAGGAAACCATGAGCTTTGCTCCAATCCTGTGGTTTTACTCCCAACTACAGACATGAGATTCCTGTGATTGCTAATAGCATCAATAAAATATGGATGAGAATGAAGTACAGCATGAACTAGGAAGTCTACATAGGATAAACTAAATTATATAGCTACATTTCTTCTGCAGATTCAGAGGATTTTGTCCAGATTAGTTTAGATTTGAAATATTACATGTTCACATGCATTTACTCACCACCAAAACTTTAAGAGTTAGATGATTTTGATAGGTGGACTCCAAACGATGGTTTTCTGCAGAAAAAAAACAGCATTAAGAGAATTAACTGATACATCCTAAAAATAGAAAGAAGCTGGCATCACATCGACATCATTAGGTTCGCATCACACCCTTCATTAGGTTTCATTCAACCAAACAAGAAACAAACAAACCTATACTTTGAGCGACCCGTTTCCCAGCTGCCCAAAACTTTTCTTTAGACAGCTGACTGGGCCTTGGAAAGACAACAAACATTCTCTTGTTCTGCTTACCAAAAACAGTTTATAAACAAAGTTGCAAAGTTTCTGACAGCACTCCATAACTAAACTATCAGTAGCAAGTGTGAAATATCACTGTAGTCTCTCATGGGTCTCTAAATACTACCATAATAAAGCCAGCCTTTCTTGACTATTATCTTCAGTGGGTGTGCAATGCATGTAGATCAAGATACATTATTCATACCTCAGCTACTACCCCAAAGCAAAGAGCAAACTTCCAAAACAAAGAAACACATACTTCCATGATCAAGAAGTATATCATAGCAATGGCAGCCGACATGCATTTATGAGCACTAAAACTGCCCTCAGTTCAAATCCTTAAGGGCATTGGAATACTGAATGCAGCAAATTGTGTTGACTGAACCAGATTATTACCCTTCCTTGCTCTTTTCCTTAACTGTATAACAAATGTTGAAAAAAAAACTATGACCAAAAGTCCACCTGTACATTTCTGATCCAAAGGCATGACAGAGGATTGAAACTTTGAGTGGATCCTTACCCCAGTTTGTGAGGAACTCTGCAGCATAGCGGTAGATTCGGTTCATGATCTCAATGACTACAGCGTAGATGATGCTGGGCACATAGAGCAGCAAACTTGTCCAGAAGGTGGGCTCCTCGTCGTGCAGCCAAAGAACCCAGCTCTCAGCACCGAAGTATACCATCATCACACACAGTGACAAATAGAGGCAGAACAGCACAAATGGCACTGACACTAAGTAAATTCTCAATTGGCGCTTGACATTGGGGTAGACAGGCTCCTGGCGGCCTGTCACAGGGTTGATGCCTAGCACGCCGTGGAAGCCAGGCCGGGGCTCTTCAAAAGCCTTCTTGCGGGATAATGTGCCCCAGCTATAGGCCAGAGAGGCACTATAGCGCTTCCACATCTCCAGGAAGACCGTAGACCACACCAGGTTGAAAACAGCAAAGACTACATACTTGTCATAGTCTTCCCAGTCAAATAAGTAATATGGGATTCCAATAAAGGCCATGGGCACCATGGCTATGGTAAAATACTCCAGGAAGCCAAAATACAAGGCCAAGCTTTCTCCAAAGTAGTGCCGGATATCATCTGTATGGGGGGAGGTTTCAAATAAAATGTACAGATGTTTAATAAGCAACAGCCCTTTAACAAAAACAGTACATTTAGACCAGCAATTTTTGTGGAAAATTTTGCTTTGAGTAATGCTTATGCACAGGCTAATGAATTTCACACATATTTAAAACTGAATTTCATATTCAGTACTGCACTTCGCGTTTTTATATAACAACCTTACATATGGGCAATAAATCAACATAAATTCACACCCACCCCCTGTCTTCATATGTTCTTATCTACAAGGGGCACCATATAGTTTGGAGGGCAAACCAAGAATTATGCCAGCCTGAATTACATCTTAGTCCTGGTGCTCTGCTTCTTTGAACTGGACAAGAACTGACATTCACAGGTTGAATCACATCCAGGGACAAAGTCCTGCACAGAAGCCCTAAGGAGACCACACCACTGCAGGCCAGGATTCCAACTGATGGAATTAGCTAAACCATCCTTGGATTCCAATTTAGCATTCACTGCTTAACAGCAAAATGAAGTCTGAACTGGCATGAACCACAGTGTCCAATAAGCCACCTTCAGTAATTCAGTGGGCATGGAATTCCTAACACAAGATTATGGATACAAAATCTATTTGTTATTTTTTCTGATGAAATGCTGGCTGGGGCAAACTGGGATTGTCTTCTGCAACCTATGTTATTAAAAATTTATGTGATATCTATTTGTGGACAAGTTGATTTTTTTTCTCAGTTAGCAATTTTAGCGCTAGAAAACTTTTTTCCTCAAGAGTGCATAGTATACTACCATGTTAGAAAATAAACCAAGACAATGAAAATAAAAAATTCTGAGTATAATCTCATTACCTTGAAAGATTTTTATTTTACTGAACTAACATTATAGACATATAAATTGTACTTTGCTATCGATAATCAAACACCTTGTTTAATCACCTACAGAAATGTTAGTGCACATGGCAGGACAGCTAGCTCTTGAGATCGGCTTCCGTGGGGGGGCATATAAAACACAAACACTGAAAACTGATGTGACATACCAGAAAATGTTATAAGAGTAATGAACAGCCACTGACCACTATCCTTCCCATGCTCACTTACCAAGAGGCTGAAAAGACAGCCTGACATTCTGGTACCACGTGGAAGAAAGCTTCTTGAGCTCCTCTTTATTTTGGAGTGGAAAGATCTGAACCAGAATCCCCTTTGACTGAATCCTGCGAACTGATTTAATCAAAAGGTGAAAAAGCTAAAATAAATAAATAAATAAATAAACTGATTCTAAGTTAATTTGAGTGCAAATAGTTTAGGAGAAATGATGAAGAAAAAAAAGTAAATCAAACATCACAACTAGATTCAAGAAGCTAACAGCAGGTTATATTTTGAAGACCTCACTTTAGGGCAGTTGGAGTGGAGTAGTGTGGTAGGGGAGCATTCAGAGGCTGACGTACCTATAGATTTTCCTGGGTATAGCCGGACCTTTGGATACCCAGGAACATGAGTCTCCCCACGGGCCCGCAGTGTGTCCAGCTCATGTTTGACAATGAACTGGCACTCTGCCATGCTGAGGAAGTCATCACCATCCCCTGTTATCAACAGAGACACTGCAGCTTGAATCTCTTCATTATTAGTTAGTTTCCTTTATTAAAAAACAATGATCCCCCCACAGAGCTCACATAGTTACACATAAAATCAAGTCAAATTTGACTAGTTAAATTTGCTGCTTTACTTAGTGTAAACTGATCACTGTTTGCTGAGTTTAATGTTTTGTGGAGAAATTCACATTGAGTACAGTAACTTTCTCAGATGTACATGTGAAGGCCTCATCCTGGGACTTGTAACAGAAACCATCATGTTACCTGGCTGTGTCCTTAGTCACAGTTCTACCTACTGGTGATAACTTGTACGAACTAAAAGTAACTTTCAGCAGATGAAGGGTGAATGCAGTTATCACCGCAGTCTAACATACTGAGAATGACAGGGTAGCGAATCTTACCATGAAAGTCCTTAAATTTCTCCCTGTTGGCATAGGTGAAGCCCCGCATGGACCCATCATTGAACTCCTTCACCAGGCCCACATTCTCAGCTCCAACTAGAAGCCTCTCTCTAGAGGCCCCCACAATGAAAATGTTGCAATTCTTTTTGCTGTCCTGGTCATCTGGTGTGAGCCGATCAATCATGAGTTCAGCGCCTGATGCATCGGGAAGGCAATGACAGAAAGACTTGACCATCGCTAAAGCTATAGTAATTGATTAAAAAATATGAATGTCAGCTATAAGAACAGATGTACTGCACAAAATCTACATCAGATCAGCTGTGAACAGCAATTTATGTCACAAATTTTTCTTGATAGCGGAACTGCCAGGAACAATGACATTTCTACCAGATTACTGAACACATACATACATCCCTTTACAGCTTCGTTGATACTAGAGGATGGAGCTGAAATAAATTACAGTGTCAATAGGAATTCTCCTATTAAGTGAAGGACTAAAATTAGTCTGTGTCTGCAAAGTCAGCCCTACAAATCTCAAGGAACTCATTCCTACAGAGTTTGGTCTAACCTACATTCAAGCCTACACCTATAAGTGGTGACAAATAAAATAGCACTTATCCTACACAGAGTTCTTACCTCCATTTTGCTGCTTGTCTTTTATCCTGCTTATTAACCAAGTAATAGCTTCTTCACTGGTGTCCTCTGCCAACTCAATCACCACCAATGGAGTAAAAGGAGCTGTGTCTGGAACTGGTGGGACTTTCATATTTTCACCACCTGGGAATACTTTATTAAGCAAGATTATCATATCAGTCTGGTCAGTATTGCAGCATCTGGTTAACACTCCAAGAATGCTGCTTCACAAAAATTAGTAAGGACATAAATCCAGCTTTGCTAACTTGAATCCTTGCTTAGCCTCATGCGAAAAAAAACTCTTAAAAAATTAAAATTTGATGTAAACAACAGAACAACAATTGGATATGTGCTAAAAAACCAAAGAGAAGAAGTTTCAATAATTCATTTGTTATTGAAAACTAGGTTTCCTAATAATAAAAAGTATGTTAAGGTTAACTAAAAACATCTAGATCCCTAAGTAAATGATAAAAACAGAATATACAAAAAAATGAATTAGAAAAATATATAACAACATTAAAGGGACACACATCAAATGTAGAAAAGCTAGATTTACTATTATAACATCCACTTTCAAACGTATTGCATATTAATGCCATATTGCAAGCATACTTTGTATATACTTTTAATTATCTTAGAAATATTGAATAGGCATAGTACAACCTTTGCTGGTGAAAACACACTTTACTAATCTCCTGTGGAGGAAAACCTATTTACACACGGATTAATAGTCTGTTTATCAATAGTGATTATTTTCTGTATTTAATATTCTTAATTTATTTTATTTGACCTATTGTTTTCCAATTTAGTCTTTCAAATTATTTTATCAGTGAATGCATTTTCAGGTGGCACTCTTCCTTCTCCATGGCAACAACCTGAAATCTATGTAACACTTGAATTTGAGGATTTCTCTACAGGGACACATTATCTAGTTTTTAAACTTGGTTCTGGTTGACTTTACTAACTAGTCGGGTAGAACAAACAACGGAACCAAGTTAATGTGAACTCAGTCCGACTCGGGTACAACTGGCTTTGTGAACGGCGCATTTCCTCAACACAGGACATGACAACAACATGGGACTGATTTTAAACAGTAAAAATGAATGAGATGCCTTATGTATAAGTAATTTATTGTAACTAAACTCAGCTTCACTTCAGTCCTTTACTGCAGGTACTGTATATGGCCCTTGTATTTGATTCCTTATTCCTACAGTAAACTCAGCACATACACATGTATGTATACACAAATATGCACTAAATGCTTGTTAATAAGGGATTAATAACGCCTACAAGGGTTGTTTGTGGCTTTTTGTTTTTCTGCCTGTAAAAAGCAAACATACTGCATACAAGAACAGCATTAGTTATGTATGGTGGTCATGACTTTCAGTTTGTTTACTAGTGCAGCTGCAGATGGGCTAACTTTCGAATTTAACACAAATGCACAAAGATAATTCACTGCGTACTCGACAGCGCAGCTACTGCTTCCATGACCGTGCAAAACCACGGATTCCAGGAAGCCCTATGTTGACATCCACGTCATACCGAGTTATGGCCACCATGTGAGGGTCACAGGACCGCCTGCACTCCATTCGCACCGAACCCAGACGAGCAGTGACACGGAACCGCCATCGCACGACCGAACGGTCCGACGTTTGGGGAAAGGCACGCGACCACCGGAACTCGCGGCTCGCGCTACACGCCGCAGCCCCGCGGCCACCGAACGGAAGCGAAGCAAACTGGGCGGAGCCTGCAGTCCTCCGAGCCCCGGCGTTTCCTACGCCTGAAACGTGTTTTTTTTTCGTGTGAGTGAAATGAGTAACTGTTGCCCGCAGTCCTGTCACGTTTACTTCTTTACTAAAAAAACAAAGCAAAACCGAAACACCATTTGACAGCGAGCGCAGGCCTCGTTCGGGGTTCAAATTACATGTTCGCGCAGTGAGAAACTCACCGAATCCGTCCATCGCTGCTTGCTATAGGCGCGCGGAGAGGTATGGCGGCCGGTACGCACTCATCTGCGGCCGGTGCTTGCCTTCCCAGCCGTCGGTGGGATCCTCCGTAAGGCCGCACTCTTGACAGCGGAGTCTCTCCTCCACGTCACAGGCCAAGAGAAGTATGCGCACCAGAGGCGGATCACGCCCAGTGCACGGAACACCTCCGGATCAGCGAGCGGGGCAGCTCCTCCCGGACCCGTCTGTCTGTGCCTCAGGCTCGCTCAATGATGGGGCTCCCTCTGCGGTCTCTGTCCGTGCCGGTGGCAAAACTGTCTCGGCCCAAATAATTTTCCCTTGGAGGAAATCTGCAAGCCAAAATCAAAAAGAAAAGCTTTCTTCCGTAGGCAGTGTATGTCAAACGTACTGCCTCAAATGTATTTATATTTGGCTTTAGAAGAGCAATATTATGATAAAACATGTTCTGAATCCCAGAATATAGTGAAAATATAGTAATGAAAATAGCACAAGGCAAAATTCAGTAAGTATGAAAGGTAAATCACCTAAATTACTAACTATACTGTATAAGTGACTTTAAATATTTTGCTCAAAAACAAAATGAGTAACGGTTAGTATGAATGGCAAATTATGAACTTGTAAAGGCTGGGGTAACATTTACATTATTAATTATTATAGTCATCTAACAAAATGTGTGACTATGTTTTGTGTTTGTGATGGCACAGTTCACTGTAAGAAAGATTTATGAAGCTTTTAAGATGGATACAGTGGGGTAAGGTGGTGCCTCATAGCTCCTGGGCTGCTTGCCTGATGTTGGGGGTCAAATCCAGCACAGGGGTGTGTGTGTGTGGAGTTGGCATGCTCACTTCTGTGTTTACACCCCTTTAAGGACAAAACATGCTGGAAGAAGGCAATGGCAAACCACTTCTGTTCCTCCTTGCCTTGAAAACCATGCCAGTAGTCATAAGTAGCACTTTCCTGTTCCAAGGTGGTAGTCCTTTTTTCGTGGGTCATCTGTGTAACTGCAGTAAATGACCAATTGTTCCCTTGACAATTGAGTAAACAAACCAGACACACGAAAGCATGGCAAGAGAGGTTTTAGTAGGTTTGTCCCAGTATTAGAATTTATATTCAAATAATATATGAATATATGAATACGAATATTGATATCAGCATATATTATCTACATACATATATTATTATCAGTATTTGAATATATTATTTAAATACTAGACCCCCCCAGGTATCTGACACGTTATCATGTTCTTGTTTTTACACAGTATATGTAATATTTTTTTTTACATGTTCACTCGTTTCCAACTGTAATGTAATTATCTTATATGTATATTTCACTTATAATTGTTACCCTTAAAGCAGAGATTTTTTTTCTATATTTTTAGAGTTGCACCTCGAGAGTGGACTGAATGAAGCAGTTAAAAACCCAACCGTAGTTTGAAATGAACTTATCGTTAGCCCCGCCCACACATGGGCCACGCCCAGAAATGGCCACACCCTCGATTGATATGTGAGCGGTTGTTGTGTGGCGGCCTGACGTCACCTACAGCGCTCGAGCGAGATGGCTCAGGATGCCGCGTCGGTCGGGAACGGGTGAGTGCGTGAGGATGAGAGGGTGAGTGCGTGCTTTGCGTGAGAATGAAAGGGTGAGTGTGCGCGCTTTGCATGAGACACTTCGCTTTGTGCACAGGCCGTCGGCACTCTGTTGCGCGTTTGTACTTATTTAGCTGTTTTATACCTCTGAGTGAAATTTATTATTTGAAGTCTTGTTTCTGAAATCTTTGAATTGTCTGAGTGAAACCAAACATTTGCGATGTAAACGTTGTAAAGAAAAAACAGAACAGTGACAGCGGGGATAGGAATATTTTGCTTACTGGAATAATGTCACATTAGATTTATCGTTTCCCTCGTTTAGCCTTTGTCACTTTGCGATGCGACCGATAACCCTCTGGCGGTGACTGTGGGTAAATGCAACAGCGGGCCGTTAAATCCATGTGTTTATCAACAGGTAAGCGTAATGGTCACCACTCTTGCTGTCTCAAGTGACCACAGTGTTTGGATAAACACGACATTTGTTTGAGAGGTTACACATAGCTGAACAATATTAAGAGATGGCTATTTTTACTTGCATGTTTTACAGTAATTGTTTTTGATGAAAATCTCAGTTTTGCATCACAAGTGGTTGCGCTGCAGAAAGGTTTTTCACAGAAATGTTCAGGAACATCTGTGAACTCATGGATATTCTTGTATCTTCTTTTGAAAAAGGGTTGAAAAGCACTGCTTTGGGTTATCAAGACATGGATGACTGAGATACCCTGAGACTTGACCTGGAATCATTTTCTACAAAAGCTTACATTATACTTTTTCCTCATGCAAAGCAAAGTAATTACAAATGACAAAAAACTAGGACAGTTGAACTACATTTTAACTGGCTTAAGAGTTATTGCACAAGTTAATAAAAAGGAGTGATAGCTGAAATCGGTAGTTTGTATGTACTTTTCACTTTAAAACAACACTTGAACAATCGTGTATTTATGGGTAAAATTTTGTGAAATAAATGAGAAACAACTGAGAGACTAAAGTGACAACCTTAAAACACATTGGTCCTTCAGCAGTTTATGCTCTCCTTGCCTTATCAACAGTGTTTACTTTCAGAGAGTTTTAGTGAAGGATTGTCACATTTTACTTGTAAATTTAAATATTTACAAGTTGTTCATAAAGAGATTAAGATCTGTATGGCTAAGTATTCAGACATTCACGTTGTTTAAAGCTGGCATGGTTTACTGTGGGGTCTTGCTGTCTGCTGGAATGTGAGTCCAGTTTAACCCCCAATGAGAAGTGTGGTGGTGGCTTTTTCTCTCAGCATTCTCCTGGCCCCTACTGGGCAGGTTCTGGTCAGCCCATGGGAGATCAGACTTAAGCAATTCACCAGGACTTTTGACAGTTCGGGGTTTTTTGGGTTGTGTTTGTTGTCATGTCCGGTGAGTATCTCGATCAGTAAAACAGTCAAAGCTATGACCGGGGATTGGTCAGCAGCTCAACATCCCCAAGGTTGATAGTTAGCATTTACTGTGAGCAATGGGGTGGAAAGAGAACCTTCTATCCAATGTGTCTTTCGAGATCTGAAGTGCTTAGTATAACAGAAGAATATCAGCTTCAGACTGTGCATGTTGTAAATTCTGTTATGACCTGGTCTAAGCCAAAATAATAAACAAAACAGTGAAATCAAATCCACACTAATTTACCTACACAAAATATACAAAACAGAAAATGCAAAACCACTTCCTCAACACAAAAAAACACAAACAGTTAAAGAAATGGCAGCAACTCCCTACAAACATACAAACATTCACTAAACATTCTTGCTCAAGGGCTATGCAAATCTCAAGGTCGATATACAGGCAAACGGATCAGAACAATCCAGACACAATTCGAAGTACAGATTAGCAAGCAAAACAAGCTATAAGCAACAAGCTTCATATTTGCTTTTGAGGCATCTTTTATAAAATGCTAGCTTGATGCACAAAATTTGAATTGCATGGGATGAATGAAGAAGAAATGGCACTGAATTCGGGATTGGAGTGGATTAGGTGACGATCTTGGGAAGTGATGACGCAAACGGGAAAAGCAGGGAGTAGAGTAAGGAATGGAGTGGTGAACCTGAATTGCTCCAGCAAAATTGTAAGTCACTTGAAGTAAGACCATTGGATAATGCTGTGGTGGTTCTCTGTGTTCATGGTTCAAACCTGAGCTGCTCCACGTGTACTCTGCTGTCCTCTGAACGCATGATTCATGTTTGTGCTGTATATAGGGGATTGACCCTGAGAGAAAGTTTGCTGAAGTCATTGTGTACTTTAGTACTGCTGATGTGTACACGAAGGCACTTGTAATAGAAATGGAAACTGTCAGCAATGTGGCATTTTCACTAATGTGTATGAAATGTCAAAAACTTCATATGACCCACCAACATAATGCAGCGTGAGATATTCTTATCTGAAATGGTTATTGTGACATGTACAGATGGAGAGAAAGTGCAGCATTACAAGTCATCTATAGTCTGTCCTATAATAACCCTGTGTGTGAGAAAGTTCTTTCTTATATTGCTTTGCATCCCCCTTAGCTTGAATACTGAACACACCGCTCTGCCAGGTGAACTTTGCTCTGCAGGCAGAGACGTGTAGAAGGAATTTGCGTGGAATTCCGGTCCATTTTTTCTTTCTCACCTCATGATGTGGTGCCACCCCTGAGCTAAGCTGTCAGCACTGAGCAGCTAAGTGGAGTGTGGCCACCATGCTCTGCGGTGCTATTACCTCCCACTCTGGTCATAGATAGCATAGCTTGTGTTTCTGGAGTTTTAGAGATAACGCTGGGTCACACAGCAGACCGACTGAGGCACCAGCTCTTCTGCAGCACAATTTCTATGGGGATGTAGAGATTTCTCCAAAAAAATCCATTATTCTAGAATTCCGTATGAAAACATTGCTGGTAGTAAAAAAGGTTACAGCAAATTCTAATGACCATAGCAGGAAGTCGGGTTATCATATTTACAAATGGGGGTGGCCAACTAGCATTAGTTGTTTTTAATCATTATTGAACTGATTCCCTTTATCCAGTGCAACTTAAAAAGTTAGGGTTGTGAAAAAAACTATTTACTAGTAATGCTTACTAATACATTAGATGTTTACAATACATACATAATATATATTTTTACTGAAGTAATTCATGAGTACCTTAATCGAAGCTAAGATTCAAAACAAAGACCTTAAAATTGTAAAGCAACAACCTTAACCACTTCAGGAAATATTAGCATTATTAAGTAACATATAGTTGATATTTTTGTTCAAGGTGACCTGCAGTGCTATATGTACTGTACTGAACTCTTTACAGTCCTTCCACAGTTGCAGAGCAGTGTAAAACATGCTCATACAGTAATGGAAATTTAGAGTGTGTTTATTTCTGCATCTTTGTATATGTTCCTGTAGGTCATGGTGGATCTACAGATGGCTTCCATCCTGGTGCCCCACATCTCTCTCCCAGCTGAAGGAGGCGGAGGACAGGATGTTACAGCGTAAGTGATACCAGTCACACACCCCCCCCCCCACGTAGCTGTTCCAGATCAATGTCATGTTGCTTATGTTTCTAATTTCTGCAGGAATACGCAGTAAGTTCTCCAAACAATATGTGCCCATCTCCAATGGCAACTTCATATGGACATTGGCCTTCAACGAGGGTACAGCTAGCCAGACCCCTGTAGTACTGCTGCATGGGTTTGGAGGTGGTGTGGGGCTCTGGGCTCAGAACCTGGATTTCCTATCACAGCAGCGGCCACTCTATGCCCTGGACCTGCTAGGCTTTGGTCGCAGTAGCCGGCCGCATTTCGGAGCTGACGCTGTGGAGGGGGAGCACTGGTTTGTGGAGTCTTTAGAGCAATGGAGGGCGGAGGTGGGGCTGGAGGCCATGGTACTGCTGGGGCACGACTTGGGAGCCTATGTGGCAGCTGCCTTTGCACTGAGGTACCCATCCAGGTCAGTGTCACTCTCAGTAGTGGAAGCATGGTGGGAGGGAATAGATGGATCCTCTGTGTCCTCTGTGTTTGTTGGACTGCTTGTCTCTTTTTATGTGCTTTGTGTTTATCGGGAGTAGAGCAATGATACATATATTGACATTTCAGTTGTGTTTCTTGGATATTCTTAAATGTATGATGTTTCATAAGCAGCCTGTTTTTTTTTTCCTTAAGTGTAAACCAAGGTCTGATTTAGAATGTGACTCTTGAAAGGAACAGCCAAGGAGTGCATGCTGTACTCTGTTATTAAAAGCGTCTGAAATGTTATATTTCCTTAAATAGAAATGTAAGCCGTTTTTATGATTGGAAAATGAGCTGCCCCCCCCCCCCTTGCCGCTGCCATGTCTCATCAGAACAGTGGCTCTGTGTGAAGGCTTTGATAAGTGTTTCTAATAGGGGAGAGCAGGCCTTAGGCAAACTGCTACTGAAGTGCTCTGAAACAGAAGGTGTAGGAGTGCAGCAATGTGGAAGAGAGCCTGGGGAGGGTGTGTAAGGGTGTAGAAGAGAATATGTGTAGGTGTGGAGATGTGTGACAGTGTGTGATGGAAGGAGGGGGTGTCTGTGGGACATTATCTGAGCCACCTGTGCTCCCGAATAGGGTGAAGCATCTGATACTGGTGGAACCATGGGGCTTTCGAAAGCGTCCGGAGAAAAGAGATGGCGAGCAACCTGTGCCAATGTGGATAAAGGCAGTAGAGGCAGCTATGCGCCCATTCAACCCTCTGGCAGGGCTACGGCTGGCAGGACCCTTGGGTAAAGACTTCCTCCTCTGGCCCACCACACACCTCATATGATCCCCTTTTTTCATTCCTTCAGTGGAGTGTCTTCTGCAAAGCATGAACTGCAAGAGCAACCCTGTTGAACCCTTAAGAAATGTACTTAGCCTGAACTGCTTCTGAGTATCCAGCTTAATATGTAAGAAGTATGTTTGCAGTTGTTTGGTTTTTCATAACTCAGTATAACTCCCGTACCTTTACTGCTTTGCTACCTTTTCTGTTTTGGAGTTCATCCCCATTGCATTTGCACACGTTGGATATATTGCTGGAATGGTTATGAATTAAAGTAAGGGGATACCATGCTATATGTCATTTTGTAAAGCCCTAATAATTTTGATTACAGGACAAATTTGTATTATTCCAATCACTTATGTAGTTTTCATTGCAGATATCTTGAAATGATCTTTAAGAGATGGTAATAGAGAGGACTTTGGCTATTTAACATTCCTTTATTCAGTGCCTGTCACTGGGCACCAGTGCTATGTGCTGCAGTGCTATGCTGCCAGTATTTCTAGACTGCTGATTAGTAGTGTAGGTACAGTACTGTGGTATACTTGGAGGCAACATACATCAAGACCTTTATGCTCATCTGTGTACGTTCAGGTCCCCTCCTGATTCCAACCATTAGACCCGACTTCAAGCAGAAGTTTTCCTCTATGTTCAGAGACAACACGGTGTCAGAATACCTCTATCACCTGAATGTTCAGACCCCTAGGTACGTGACTCTGGCTCTTGGGTCCAGTGTACTCTGCACAGATAGATTTAATAATTTTTTTGCTGTTTTGTGTATGCTATGAATTTATTTGCTGATATGACAAAATTGTTTACACTTTACAAGCACCAGAACAGCTTATTTCAAGACTGCACAATGAAAGAACATGCGACATCAAAACATATTTTCTCTTATTTTATAGCCTTATCATTATATGACCTTATTGCTGTGCATTTAGAAGAAATGATATTGTTGCAACAGTTTCAGCAGTAAAAATCATTTTCATACAATGAGAAAATAGTACTGTTGGAAGTGCTGACTCAGCATAACCTGGCTGTTTAGCATTGGCTTGCCCCCCTGTCTCCATACTACTCCAGTGGGGAGACGGCATTCCAGAACATGACTATCTCATATGGATGGCCCAAGAGACCAATGCTCCAGCGTGTGGGCCTGATCTGCCAGGATGTGCCCATCTCCATTATGTATGGCTCACGCTCCAGTGTCGACAGCGACACGGGCCTCGCTATTAAAGAGGCCAGGCCCACTTCAGTCGTCGACATAGTGGTGAGTGTCCCATGGTCTGTGTCCAGTGCCTGTCAAGTGTTTTGAACATATTTTACACAAAGATGGCAGAGCTCTGCAGTGCATATGCGTATTTATTACCTAATTTGTGTGGGCGGCACAGTGGAACAGAAGGTAGTACAGCGGGCTCATGGTGCTCGGTCTCTGGACTGACTCAGTGCTCATTGCCTTCTGTGTACAGTTGCCATGTTGTCCCCATGTCTGGGTGGATTTCCTCCCATAGTCCAGAGATGCAGGCTATGTGTACAGGATGCACTGAATTCCTCTTGAAGGTTCAGTGTGAATCTGAACCATTCTGTGGTCCAGTATCTAACCCAGCATTAGCTTCTACCCTGAGTCTGATACTTACAGGATGTGCTTTGCTCCTATGACCTACTGCTGGATAAAAGATCTCTGAAGTTGAGTGAATCTTTGTCTCCTGCTCTATACCTTCTTATAAATTCCCCCCAGGTGATCCGAGGTGCAGGCCACTACGTGTTTGCAGACCAGCCAGAAGATTTCAACCAGAAGGTCGTACAGATCTGCAGCACTGTGGTGTAACAGTAAACTCTGCAGTCTTTACTGAGGGGGTTTGTACGGTCTGAGGGCACTCTGTGGGGGTGGGTCTTGTCCAGCAGTATCAACATTTACGTCTTCCTACATCTTTTCCACTCATCTTAATATTTGCAGTTTTTCTTGAGCTAAGCTGCATGTAGCTGGATGCAGTGAGGATTTTCTCTGTGAATAAAAAGAGACTCTCAAAAATTCTATTGATAAACGAATATCCTACACACACAAAGCAAACGGTAGATAGTGCTCAATCCCTTTTTAATACCACAGCAAACAGTACCCCCTCTGAGCTTCTGAGCCTCTGAGTTGTTTTTTAACACCTAATATTTCATTTCCTCCATAGAGACCTGAAACAACGCTGTTCTGTATATCAATGACAATTTTGGGGGCTTAGAAGACATTCTTCTATTTAAAATGGTAACGGAAGAAAAATACTGAAATATACACTTGAATGTGTATTTTGTTTTCCCGAAAGTGCTGTAGTACAGAGGTACCAAACTGGCGGGAATGAATATGTTGCTTGTGAACAGACATCTGACCTTTACGTGTATTCTACATGCATTTGTTTACCTACAGATTATTTTATCTGAAGCACTGCACTGCATTCTGAATGGCATTCACACCATTAGTTTGTCAGAGAGAGCATTTGCACAGACACAAAAAGCAAGTGTAAAATACAGGAATTTTAACTTAGTCAGGTGGCAGTAGTTGGATTAACCAAAGAGCTGTGTAGTGGTACTGGTAGGAAACTGGTAGTTTCACTTTTCCGCTATTGTGTCATTGTGCATGAAACACAAGCTTTACCACGTTGCAGTGGTGTTGTGTACATTATTTTACTCTTGTTTTAACTGCTTTTGTAAGAACTGTGCTTCCTACTGTTGTTCATTATGCCAAATTATACCCCATTAGCATACTTTGTCATTCTTTTTTCCATATGTGGCGATTGGCTGTTGTAATGAAATAACTCATATATATTTGAACTGTGTCAAGCATCATCTGTCATGGTCAATTTTTAGTTAAGGAATATACAGTACATATATTTAGTTAAGAAATATACAGTAGATATATTTCTTTTTTTTTTTAGTATTTTTCATTCTGTTGTCATATAAAGAGCATTGCTGTGTCCAACTGGACCAGAGCAGCTGAGGTGGTCTTCATCTCTGTCAGAGGGTTATGGGAATGTGGATCTGGAACAGAGGAGTGAAAAGGGCCATGTCCAGCTCCACCAAAGGCTACTACACCCCTCCTGCGGCAGAGACATATTTTCATGTGAAATGTGTCACATGACCATGGAGCCAGCGATGGCGTGGAATGGGGTGATCCATCCAGCAGCCTCTGAGGGTGAAGGGTCATAGTGGCCTGGAAAGAGCTCCACCAGTCAGATCCTTTTTTTTCTATTTTGAAAGGGAACAAAGTGCAAATGTTGCCCAATCTAAATTACACAACCAGCTGCAGTCCTGCATCTTCCTGTGAGAACAGATCTGCCTGCATAAAAGACAGAATTCCCTGTGACGAAGGTCGGACCTGTTTGAAAATGATTATTGTTTGTGTTGCCCTTAAATTATTAGTGACTTTCTAAAATGTTTAACCTGTAAAATCTCTGGCACTAGAAATTCATGGGTTCAGTTACATAAAGATTTTTTTGGACATCGCATGGCAATTCGAAATATGTATAAGGCCATACTAGCTGGACCCATGAAGAGAAGCTGCCTGATATGCAGGACAGCCACAGAGCTGATGGCAGATTTGAGGGTGAGAGATGTGTGGTGCATGTGGCCACGAGGAGGCGCCCAAGCGCACAGAATGAGCTTCTTGTCACACTGATTTTTAGGAGCGGAGTAGATCGCCATTATAGTCCCATCAATCACGGCTTTTTAATGGGGGGCCAGCACTGTGGTGGGCCTGCTGAGCATGCGATAGACACACACATGCGCTCACACACACCCTCTGCTTCGGGCACTGTCAGTTACCCATCAGCATTCTCAAATGCTGCTTGAGCACTCAAGTTCCCCAAAGGCCTGAACGGCATGTCTTGAAGGACAAAAATGAGTACATTTCTGCGGTGAACTGGAGTACCACTTCATATCCAGCATCCACTTAAATTTCACAATATATACTTTTGGCATTTTAACAGATTTGTTTAAAGAAACCAAAGCTGAAGATTATATTGCAAGAGTGAAATGGTAGCACAGCAGTGTTAATGTGAACTTGCGCATGCTGGTTGTCCTAAATGCTTGGTCACTGCAGATCTGAGAAATTTTCTCTAACTAAAGTTTTAGAGGACAGAGAGAAAGAGAATGTGAATGAGGTCAGGGAAATGCCGGGCCTCCCGGAGCAGACGCCCGTGCAGCCGCAGGCCTTCATCACACGCGTTGCAGGCGCACCTCCAGACAGCAGGCGTGGCACGACGGGGCCGAGTGCCGGTGCGGGGGTGGACTTTGCTCTGCATTCTGGGTAATAGTGGTGGCAGGGATTGAGAGGGAACCTCCTCAGACCTCTGGCCAGACGAGAGTTCCGCGGGGTTGCTAGGATACAGAGCCGGCTCCTGTATGAGATCTGATTTATAAAAGGCTGCATCGGCCGGCTCAACATCACAGGAGCCTCTCGCAGCAGCATTTCCCACCACTAAACACCACTGTGTGCCTTTCGCGATAGGTTCTCACGCAGACTCGTCGTGATAAGTTTGCGTTTTTCATTCCTCTGCTTGCACTGCGGTGTGTCACACATCGTAGCATATGAATACCGAGATAAAAATAAAATGTATGCTGAATTTTCTTGTGATGTCATCACCCTTTTCACGCCATCCTTGCTGATGATGTTTTTGAGCAGTGGGAGGAGACCGATTTGCAGGAGGAAAGGTTGTCTTAAAAGATTCGTGTTCACAACTTTATTTAATCATAAACCTCAGTGAAATTTAAAAACTGTATATTTAATCCTCATCTGCCTGCTATCAGCTGTAGCAAAACTTGGTAGTAAAGGCATTCTATTTGCCACAACGTTTAGGCCAAATTTATTACGTGAAAATGTTTTGGGATCAAACGCAAGACAAGCAGCTATAATGCGTCTGATAAAAGTAACAAAATGTCCTCAGATTTGCATGTAATGTGTGGTTTTAGAATGCAGTATCGCATTTTTTCCTGTAGCCAGATGAATGAGTATTGATCCGCAGGGAACCGATACACACCAGGAAGCCGGAGTCTGGGGACTGGGTGGGGGATGGGCCGTCTAAGAATAGTCCCTCATTCGGGTCAGCCAGCTCCATCCTCACTGTGCGGAGGCACACTGTGAGTGGTGACTTTCGAACCTTCATGCCGCCACCCCCCCTTGTGTCCACGCTCACTCCCCATGCTAGTCGCATGCTGTTTCCTAGCTGCCTTACTTTGTGTGCATCTGTGTATATAGAACTCCTGCAACACGGTATCTACATTCGTCCTGGCATTAACAAACAGCCCTATTGTCACAGCTATTGATAAGAAACATGACGAAAGAAAGAGATTGATTCCCACATTCCTTGCTTACTCACTGCATTTGTGAAGCCACTTTCTTAGCCGAGAATGCCAAAATGGGCCTCGATGTACCGATATAATTTTGTGTTCTGTACTGGACCAATCTACAAAAATGCCTTCATTATCTGTAGTGCGGGACAGAGTAGCAATGAAACGGGCTGGGAACTCAGTCTGGGCGTGTGATGCTGCTCCATTATTGCCTCTATATCATTCATCATGGAAATAGGATGATGTTGTAGAGATGCTATGGAAAGCAGCCTCTGGGGCAAGCAAGGCATGTGCTAGACTGCCATACTGCCCTCTTTGAGCTCGTGTTCTGCCTTGACAATTGATGTATGATAATTTTACCTTCTTTTGATCCTCCTTTGGTTTGTGTATCACCTGCTAAAGATTCATACTGATCTCTGTTGCAGTCTTTCCGTCCTGATCCCAAACACAAGCCTAGGGTTCAGTGACAGGTCACAGCTCCTCTGCCTCCTGTCTCCCAGCCAGGCCTGCCCGGCATTGCTTCATTCACGAAACTTAGCAGTACTTAATGTTGGATCTGATGGGTCTTTGCATCATGCTGACAACTTAGGCACGAAATCAAAGACTTCATCAGATCCACCAGTCATTGTCTTAAGGTTGGTCTTGAGTCAGGTTTTTTGCTATCTCGGGACAATGTTGAATTGTACTTTTTTTAATCTTGAGGAGACCTGTGAGATATAGAATATGGGACTACAATGAGATTTCCTATTTATGTGCATGGTTAAGATGTAATCTGTTTATTGGCTGATCTTGTTGTACAGATAGTTCTGCTGAAAGGAAGCAAGAGGCACTTCCATGAGGCATGTGTGTGGACCAGTGGGTTTTCACCCACCTGGCTGCTGCCCAACCCACCATATACCATATACAGTATGTATTACCCCACACCCCGACACAGGTGCCTTTCAGGGTTCGTGCTCAAACTTAAACCCTTTCTCTGCTTTGCAAACACACTATGAGTTCAGCAGCATTGCAGTGACTGCCATCTGGAATGTCAGCCAAGGTTAACGTTCTTAAATCTGAACTCTGGTTTCCTATTTTTAAACCCACAGCTTACATTTCTTTTCAGTTACTTTGTATATTTACACTCCGTTTATTCTGTATTGTAAAAACACATCATAGGCATCCCACTGCAGCAAAAAAGCTGTATCAATGTTATTTAATGAGTACAAGAAAAGGGTCTGTCAGCCAGCTGTTAAAAAGGATTTTGTTCCTCGCATGGTGGAGAAGGGCGATCACACTGGATCTCCAAAGTGAGCACTAACAGCTGTACATGAGCCTGACCAATTGTCACTGCGGAAAGTGACCACATGGATCGTCTCTAGCTGCTGCAAGATGGATGCTCATGCCACCATTACCAGGCAGCTTCTTCCCCTCCCTTCCTCCCTTCACAATCCAGTAGGGAGAGACTTTGCTAGCTGCCTCTATAACACTTCTTTGCGTGCACACACTCACACCCTCACATGCTCGTGCCTTTATGGGGCGCATTATGGTAAATGCTCGTCAATTTTTCGAGCAAAGGCATCGAGGCATCCTTAGCTTGAGCAGCTGCTGCTGATGGCGCAGGATTCGACGCAGGCAGTGCTGCTGGTCTGAAAGCTTTGGCTACATGCATGGTCACAATTAAAAAAAGCACTCATTGTTAAAACACTCGCGCACGCAGTTTAAAACTTGTGGTTAAAGATGCACACTCGTTCGCAATCACACAAATGCAGTTACATACGCAGACTCGCGCATACTCATGCAGACCCACACACCCACGCATATGCACCACCCATAAATGTATTGGCTGCTCCTTCCAGCCCCTGACTAATAGGCCTAATGCTTCCGGAGGAGTTGCCCAGAACTGCATTAGCTGCGGATGTGTGATTGATTTAAAAAGGAGCCGTCTGATCCGTCTGGGCTCGGTCCCGCTCCCCGCTTCCTGTCACTAACCTGCAGGGGCCAAACTCCCCCACGCAATTAAAGCGCTTAAAAGCACATTTTCAGGAAGACACGCTCCTGGTGGCGGGGGGGGGGGGGGGGGTACTTGTGTGGCCCCTAACTGGACACTTAGGAGCACACTTGTGTGGCCACGATGTGGGTAAGCAATATCTGGAGAAGGAGAGACTGTGCATATAATATTTCTCTTTTGATTTCATGTTTGATCTTATATATTTTGTGTTGTATTTTACTTGGTAATAAAATCAAGATTATTAATTGCATTCAGAAGCTGCCTGCTACCCTATGAGTAATGTAGCCATCCACTTGCTTTGGACTCAGTCGTCTTGATGGCATCGCCACCCACAACACAGCAGACAGTGACAGACAGCGTTCTCACTCGGACTCCACATCAATGTGGTTTTACAATCGGTGACAGAAAATGAAGAATTGGATTTTTTGCATGTGCCATTCGGGAACTTTGGAAACGTGCGCCTTGAAATTCCTCCAGCCAAAACACGAGATTTGCTGACAGGCTGAACTTTCCAACGAAGCTACTAATGCAGGTTCATACATTTCAGAAAGAATTGCGCACATTTGTGTATTTACGACTCAGTAACTAAACAGTATGTGACTGTAATCTAAACCAATGAGCAAAAATTATTAAAAAAAAGAACAAAAGCGACTTTCGGTTTCTTTCTTCAGCTGACAAATGCTTGATATCCTTCAAGTTCATAATGCATCACCCTGTATGTGAAAGCTAAGACAGCGTGGAGTCAGATGTAGCAAAGGCTGGCAAAGCATTTTAACCAGTCTTGTTCTACTGAAGAGATTGTAGAAGAAAAGGTCCAGACTGTGTGGCCACAGTGTGTGTGGCTCAAGAAACCCCCCTCCTGCTAATCAGATTAAGAGGGCTCTCCAGAGATGTCAGCAGGTCCTCCGATTCCATAAAACATGTGAGGTTGAGCGATTAGCGGTGCTAAGGAACAGCAGGGGCGCTGCTATCCTTTGCTCGCCAAGACAAACTACTGTTAACTGTCTGCCATGACTGAACACCTGGACATACGAACAGAAAAATAGTGTGACGTTCCCACAGACTAAATTAACAGGAAAGATGCAACGGGAACATCTGTACTGCAGCCTGCTTTATTTGTATGTCAACGCTAAGTGCATTGGGCAAATTAAAGACAAGCTGTGAAGTAGGAAGGAGAGAATGCAGAAGAAAATCGAGGAGAGGATTGTGGGCAATGTGGGGAGGTGAACAGCAGAGTTGCTCTGTATGGTTTCTACAGCAGCTCTGGGTCCTGAAAGCTGAGATGGTTTCTGAAATCGAGAGCGGTGTCATTTCTCAGGATGACCACGGCTGCCTTTTGGGAAGCAGCTATGAATCAGCCGGCAGGCCGAGCCTTGGCAGAGAGATGGCGATGGGGAGCAGGTGGCACCCGGGCACCTCGGCTCCCTTTGTACACCGTCCTCACCAGCACCCCACAAAAACGTGAAAGGCCTCAGGAATTTATCTTTTGTGAGATGCAAATTAAAATGGCACCAAAGAGGCAATAAGAAACATTTATAAACTTTGAAGCTTTGTGTTGTGCTTGAAGCTCATCACTTCAGCTGCCCATCATTTTTACTTTCAGAGAAGCACAGCCGCGATGCTGACATGAACATGTGGGCTCAGCCAAGGCTGCGATGCTCCTCCACATGTTGCTTTCATCTTACACCCTGAAGAAGAGGCCTATTCTTGTGTACAACACAGAGACAAATTGAGCTCTGTTAAATTGACAAAACAGGGAGAGAGGTGCATTAATCATAGGAACGTGCTTCCCTCTGGGCTAGGCTTCTGGATGGGCTTCTCCTGTGGCTGTGAAGGAATGGGGGCTGGGAGTTTCCTCTAGCAAGGAACTCCCAGGCTGACCAGGGACAGATGTGACTGTCTGGAGGTGTTATAGTGGCAATGGGGCAGCCAATCTGAGGTGGGGATGTTTGTAACCGATGATAACACAGCACAAACAAGCCAAAGTAATCCAACTTTTAAGACCAGTCGACATTTCCCTGCCCCTTGAAATACCCGAAAGTGCATTTGGCAAAAATACCTCAATTTGTCAATTGTTTCCATTTAGCAGGTAGTATACGGGCCTGGGCCTCTGTCTCAGAGCTCTCAGCTCCTGCTGCAGCGCTCCTCATCTGCCAGGACCTAACAGGTTCTGTACCCCCACAGAGCCAAATTCTCATACAGTTTGTGACCCTGCACCTACCAGCTGCTGCTCTTCGCTGTTTGGTTATTACTGTATGTCGCCGAAACAAAAGAAGTGCATGCAGAAACGACAGTTTTACTTCCCATTTTATACAGCGTTATTTAAATGACAATGCATTTACAGCTATTTCTTTCTACGCAGCCCTTTGACGACTGCAGGTTATAAATGTACGACAAATTACACTGAGAAAATGGTTCCGATTCCGTGTAAATGAACTCATTCTGCTCAAAAATAAAGCATGTGATCCCGGTGGCCAGCGAGTGTGTTTGCCTGCGTGCATCTTCAAGGAGGGGGAGCAGGAGAGGACACACACACACACACACACTCTGCATATAATGTGCTTCTCTGTTCCACCATGCTGAAACCCGGGCTGCTTTGCATGCTCAAGGAGTGACGCGATGGGCAATTATTCATTCGCGGGGAAGTCCAGCTAATGAGTGGGCGCCTGGTTACATAATAATTCTGCGCGACAGTTTTCTCGACCAACACATAAAGTTGCTGTCGTGCTGGGATGGTGTGTGTGTTAGCGGGATTGTAATTGGAGCGCCGAACGCGAACAGTGTGCTCACCGCAATACAACAGACGCAAAACCCTGTACACATTAGCAGCAAGGCACACATTTCCAGTTTTCGAGATAGTAACTTAAAAAGAGATTTGACTTGAAATAAAAATTTGTGTGTATTTAATATATTTTTGGGATCGAGTATTTAAGAGTCTATGAGCCAACAAAATCAGTTTGTGTTTGCATAGCTGAATGGTTTTTAAGAGAAATACATGATGAATGTGAAAAAAAGATTGTTAATGTTTTACATTATTTTGTGCATGAAGATGTATATCAGGTATTCTTGAAAATTTGGTAAAATGTGTACACTAACATGGCTGAAAAATAAAGACCATACGTTTTTTGAAGTAATATGTACATGATTTTGTAGATGTCTACAATATGTTCTTTTTTCCTATTTTACAGGGATTATTGTTTATGTTTTGGGTTTATTTATGGTTTCACTAGGTAATACATGGGGTTTACTGGCTTAGTCTTACAGTTAATTTGCAGTACTATTTATGCTTTAAACTTATATTGCAAAATTAAAATAGCCAAATTCTGAAAGCAGCTGAATACTATTCTGGAGTTTGAAATCTTTATGTTAATGGATAATATGTTGGTGTGAAGGTTTATTTATCGATTCTCTGGCTGTTACATTGGATATGCTGGCATATACAGTGTATATTTGTTTAATTTCATTATCACAGAGAACCTAAAATGCTGCTGTTCTAGGCCAGTGTTAACAACTGTAAAATAGCAAAAAATATACAAAAAAGAATTAAATACCTATACATATTAACAGAAAGGACATGGAAAAGTATATTATTTAGCCATATGTGGCATAAATATTTTTTTCTGTAAATTAAATCTCTCAAACATGTCACAATTTTAGTGACCGCAGTCAAATTTTTACAGAAGTTTTATAAACTCAAGAATAAAAACAGCTACATCCAAAGGGCCCCTTCTTCACTTTCTACTTTGTTGTGTCAGATTTTTTATTTTTTGATACATTTAATAATGTTTCAATGGGTATATAACAACCATAAAACAAAAATCCATTGTCTTTTATGTAAAAAATAAATAGATAAAAATAATAATTATGCATGTTTTAAAAAATCAGCTCCAGATGATTTGGATCCTGACCAGGACAAGCAGTTAAGGACAATGGACCGATGTTTAAAAATGTTTGTATTTTATTAGGCTGAAGAGACATTTTCATAAATGGGCTAAAACAAAATGGCTGCTCCGTAGATAATATGTGACATTGTCCATAATTTTATTAACTATGTATGATATCGGGTCACCTGAAGTAAAAGTCATTTTGTCCAAATTTTTACCAAACTGAATTTACATATTGGAATACATTGCACAACCAAAGAGAAGTCATTGTTCTGCACTGTAGCTGAAACTCCGTTATTCTGGCCGCATTTGGAATCCCTGGACAATTGCTAGGATTTTATAAAAATTATTTCAAATTAGGAGGCTGTTCCTTTCTAAAGTTTGACAGCCAAAACCCAGGTCTGTCAAACCACTGAAAATGGAAGGCAGGTGTTAATAGCATTTCAAACACCACATATCTACTTTGAATTATTTTTTACGGCACTTTTTTTGTGCATCAAAGTATCCGTTATTGTTCCTGAGACATCCTGTATTATGAAGAAAAAGTTAACAGATTTAACAGCACCAGAATGATTTTATGTGAACAAATCCTATTTTAATTTTAAAAAAATTTTAAAAAGCTGCAATGAAAAAGGGAGAATTAAACACCTTAAATCTCCTGTGACACTGGGAATTTGAAACATCCACACTATTCTTTTAACTCTAGATGTGAGCATATGAGCTCTTCAGTCTTCAAATATTTACACCTAAATTGATGATTGAAAAAAATGTAAGGGAATGACTGGCAAATGTATTTCTCATTATATTCATTGGAAGAAAAAGATTATGAAAGCATAAAACAAGTATGTGTGCCACTAGTGCAAAACTAGCTAATTTCTGCTTTTTCTGTAGATAAGATAATGCAAAAGAAATAATAATTTGGATGGAATGATGCCCAACCCCCCTCCACACACACAGAACTCTCCTGTTATTTTGCTTATTTCCTTCTCCTTTGTGACTGCTGTTTCTGCCTCCGGGATTAATTGCATCTTCATGCTTTTTCTTTCACAGCTTAATGTTCCAAAAGGAATGGTTTCATGCGGTTTCTCGATATCAGTGACAAGGGCTTTCTGCCTAAAATAGCATGTTGAACCCAGATAAATTTAGAAAGTAATTAAAGCTGGACCCGAAGAAAGAAAGCTAAAAAAATCTAAATTATGCATATAAAAAAGACGTGGTGTTAACAGTATTGCAGCAGTGTTCCTGCAGCTCATTTCCAAGCACGACATCAAAAAAGCAGGAATACCCAAAAACCTCCTTTACATTTACTCCTCATTCTTGTTTGCCTTTTAATATAGTTTGTGAGGAAACTGCAACTTGCCTCCTTTAGGTAGGTTCTCATGTTCTTCACTGTGTACACTTTTGCCCTTTATTATATTCTTTTGCTCCATGAGCAACCCATCAAACATGTATCATGAATCCTGAATATCATCTTGCACTTGAAGACAAGGTTCACCATAGAGATTAAAGCCATGGTGACCTTTTGTTGCGCTGTCTCACATGTTTTCCCACGAGTTCCTCGCATTGTTTTATGCTGACTTTACCAGCTCCTCTCCATGAGTACGATCTCCTTCTCAAGCATGCTGTAGACCCCAGTAGTGCCGGCCTTCCGATCTTGGGTTGTATGAACAGACAAGGTCTAAAATGCTGTACTGTACTCAGACATTTACTGCAAGGGATTAATGGATGCTGATGTGACAATTCTATGAATAAAGGCAGGATTCTGGGAATGCACTGCTGCCTTACACAGAATTTAAGCCTTTTGACAGAGTCCAGTCTTCACTTGATGGGTCCATGCTCAACGTTGGTGCTTCTAATGATACTTGGTCCATTATCTGTTTTCTTTGTTTTCCTGACTGTCCCTAACCTTAAGGGAATCCTAAAATATCTTTTCCAGAGCTACACTTCAAAGGAGTGCGTGTATTTCCTGTCCTGTTTTTCAGTCCAGCTTTCACATCCATACAGCATTATAGAAAATACCACTAACTGAACATTTCCAGCCTCGATTCATGTGGACCACGGTCATCCCATCTGGATCTTTCATTGTAGCCAACTATCCAAACCACTTGGGAAAGATGCTGTACAAAATTAAAATGAAACAGAAATTAAATTCAAGAATGAAGAATGAAGAAGTATAATTTATTGTAGTATTTCCTTAAACTCAACATATACAGGGGAAGAGAATACAAAATTAAGTTCCTCAGATATACAGTAAAGTTAATAAGGAGAAAAAAGTAAATATATAGAAATAAACTAAAAACAATACAAATATAGATAAATATCAGATAATTGTAAAAGGTAATATAAAAAGATAAATATAAAACAAGTAGTATGAAAATAACAAAAAGGTAAAATAGAATGATGTGTAAATGTCAGTGTAACCATAATGTTTAGTGTAGATGTGCAAACTCATGGTGGTAATGGGCAGTGGTCAGTGGTGGTGGTGGTGATTGGACCTGAGCTGTCGAAGTTCAGCAGCCTGGCAGCCTGTGGGTGAAAGCTGTTCCTGAACTCTTTCAGATGACAGCAGTGACAACAAAGGGTTTGGAAAGCAGGAGGGGTCTGTGTTGATGTTGTGACCTTTCCTGATGATTTACATGTTGTAGGTGGTTTGGACCGCAGGTAGTGGAGTCTTTTTGATGGACTGGGCTGTCCCCTTTACCCACTGCAGAATCCCACCAGTCAGAGGCAGTGCAGTTCCTGTAACAAACTGTGGTGCAGGAGGTCAGGATGTAGCTCTACACCCGAGCCACCAATGCACAGAAGCGTGTGAGCAATTTGACTCGTTCTCAAGTCAGCAGTTATCTCCTTGTTCTTGATGACAATGAAAGAGAGACTGTGGTCCTTGCACCAAACTACTAGGACAGCCTGTTCAAGCCCTTCAAGCAGCTTGAAGACTGTTTGTTGTAACATCAGAACTTTGATTATTTTATTAACTTATATAAAAAAAGGAATAAAGATTTTCACCTTTTTTATTTCATGCACTGCTATTACATACAGTAGGTACTGTGTTTTAGGTACTGTGTACCTGAGAACCATCTGAATAAGAGACTAACATGGTGAATGGGATGAAGGTTGTTCAAAAGTGGTTCTCCCACAAGCAAAAGACCTTATTATTGCAGAACATAGTTTGTTTTATGAGAGCCTCGTAAATTCTGTGTCCTTGCTTTCTTTTCTGAAGTTTTCATACCTAATTCAGCAAAGGACAACGTTGACTAGAGTATTTAGCGAAATGCAGGCTCTTACTGCTTGAACACCTTTTTTCTGATTCCAGAACGATTCTTTATGAAAACCCACCAGATTTGACAACATCAGCAGCGAAAGCTGCAGTAGAAACTGGTGCAAAAAATAAGGGGAGCAAGTAACACAATTAGAAAGGGTGTTCTATTCTTCTCCGCTTTGTAGATAATTCTAGAAGACACGGAAGACTAGAACTCGTGCACCTTGAGAACTACTGGAGGCCTCGGAGGAGCTCTACTCCATTTTCTTCCCATAGTGAGAACCCAGCACTGGTGGCTATTTTTAAAAGTACACAGTAGAACTGGCAAACTGATGAGCGATGATCGATGCCGTCTGCGAGCTGTGATCCTAGCAGAGGCTTCCCGTGCGCTCGGGGGAGGTCACAGAGCATCTTGAACCATACGGTTTCAACAGATACTATTTTTCAGCCAATGGTGTTAGCAGGTCCAGAGGAAAACACTGTGCCTCTTGATCAGTGTCATTCACCCATTTAGGCAGAGATGTCATCCTCCTGGTTTTGCACCTGTTTAATCTTAACATGAAGAACATGCAATGGATACATGTACTTCTCACTGAAAGAACCTCTGGAAGGTAAACCTTTTATTATTAAAGGCACAAATGGTTATTATATGTGCATGCCAATGCTCTGGACCCCCATTGCTTTCACCTCTCTCTTACATTTCTCTGTAGGTCTGTCCACACCAGTGGACTCGAAGCCTATAGCCTAGAACAGGGCCTTTCTTCTCCACATGAACGGGAACCTCGTGTTCAACATAAACATCTGAACACCTACTGAAAATGATATTTTACTAAATTAATTATTAAATTAAATCATACACAAATAAAAAGGTTGTCATATGCATTTTGGCAGCATTTTAAAGGTTTACCATTCTGCATTTTTGTAATTCTCTGAAAGTTCTATGCATGTGGACATACAAAGATATAGACAACAATTTTTCCATGGTGGTTGTGCCATTATATATTATTGTCATTTTTAGGTTGTTTTAAAGGTTTACACGCTCCTTTTTCAATCGTCACAGCAAGCTTTATTTTAAAAAGCAAGGCATAAAGTCTCAGGGCTGCACAAGTGTGACAGGAAGTGTGCAAAATGCTGCTGTAGCATCTGGGCAGATGTACTGTAAATAGTGAGCAGACAGGTTTGTGTTACAGTGAGCTGGGCTTTGCACAAAGGAAACAGCAGCCTTTCCCTTCCCCCTTCCTGATGCACAGTTTGGACTGATGGTCTGGACTCCGGCTGCAACTCCTGATATTTACATTTTTTCATTCATCTAACACTTTTCTCTAAAGTGACCTGCAATTTAAATGTACTTACACTGATTTACCCATATACGCAGCTGGTTAATTTCTACTGAGGAAACTCAGGCTACGAATCTTGAACAAAGTGTGCTTTAGCAGGAGCTGTGATTCAAACCTACAACCTCCAGATGCGGCAGCTTTAACCACTGCGTTACCTGCTGCCCCATGACAGTAAACATATAAGAAAAAACACACTGGAAACATTTAGGAGCACATTAACTGATGAATTAATATATTATATTTAGTATTTTAATAAATGCATTCGGGTTTTTAGCAATTGTGTTTCAAGGAATTGCTTTACTGTTGTCTGAGGAAAGTCAGAAATGTTGCTTATTTCCATCAAACAACATAATAACTGGCCAACATAATAACTGGCCATATGGCTACGGAGGCCTTGGCGGTAAAAAACTGAGTGATACAAGAGGAAACCGTTCATGTTATTGTGGAACTCTGGTCTATTGCAAAAGAGAAAAAATAAATATTTCTCTTTCAAAGCACTTGAAATAGATTTTTATCTATGAAAATTCAGTTTATTCACTGAATATATTAATGCTCCAGTTTGCACCATTTCTCAGTTTTACGTGTTGATTCCCGTCATTTAAATGCTCCAGTTACTAAATATTATTTCGACATACTGACCTACATTTGCAAGTGCATTTGCAAGACTTCAACATTCTGCCACCTCCCTTAACGCTTTACGTTACACGCTGGTACTATCTGCCCATGCGAGTTTATAATAGTGTTTTCTGTTTAAAATATGAACAAGAATAAGATGTGTTTTACAAAATTTTATCAACCTAAAAAGGAATATAAAGGAATTTTCAAAGACATTTTTAATTGAATTCCTCAAATACTGGCAAATTTGTTTTTTTATTCCTTTGCCACTTTGTATATAAAAATTCACCCTATAACTGCTATAATTAACTATTCACTAATTTTTCAATAGTTTTTCCAGTTAAAACTATCGAATAAGAGTAAATACAGTGTATGATGTACTGGAATTAGCTGGGCCCCTTTTTTCTTAATAGCTTTACATGTTATGTTCCACTGCCAACATAGTACAGCTACAGTAAATATATTGAATATAGGCATTGTTGAAAGACAGAATGCTCAGATTTCAGGGATTCTACTGTTGTACCTTTAACAGAGACTCATACGTTGGATTTGTTCCATAAAATGTCCAGTTATAAAAAGAATCACTGTGAAAAATTATTCACTGTGCAAGTGGCTTTGGATATCAGCTAAGCATCTGAATAACATTCATCAATTTTAAGGAACTTAAAAAGCAAGTGTGCAACATTTGACACAGCAATATCCATTGCTGCTGCTGCTCAAACATTTCCAGAGTCACAAAGAAAAAAACTGTTCCTTTTGCCCTGCAGTGTTATCTGTGCTTTTCCAGCAAAGCATACCACAAAATTAAAGTATCTCGCTTAAAAAAGGTTGGCATTTAAAAAAGGATCCCTGCCGTCATTATATCTTCCAAATGGCGCAATAAAATTAGATAAGCCTCTTGCTAGCAGTAACTTCACACAACATCTCCTTATAGTCTTATGCCCATTCCCAGTCCAGCACTCCACACACCTCTAGAAAATGGCAGAACGGAGAGTTTTACAAGAGAATTTCGAGTTAGCTGCTAAATATGCTGTATTACAGTATGCCCCAATTTCTGAAACATCACATATTTGTAGGATTATATTTTTTGCTGCATGTGGAAAAATGTCTTGTTGCTCCTGCTGTATTGCGCTTATGAATTGCTCGAATAAAATACCCATTTATGCTTTAAGTCACTTCACTGAGCTGTTTGATCTTATTTCTTGCTACAATTTTATTTAATCATTGAATATTTATCATGTTTCTTATGTGGTGTTTGCAAACGGTGCTACTGTACCAGTAGCAGGGTTTCAAGGCACCTTTTTTAGCCTTTTTTTAAAGGGAATAAGGAGAAGGGCAAATTTCAGTGAAGGAGGATCAACAAAAGGTCAGGTTAAATGAACGAATAAAAAAAATTTTTGCTTTGCAAAGCTTTGTTTAAGTGTCCAGCCATGTCTAGCCGTTTGGCTGTAAGAGGTACGCAGGCAGACATTCGTGTGCGCAACCTGTTATTGGCGGAGAGTGTGGAACCAAGCCTGCTCTCTCCTTCTTCTTCCAAGCGCTCGTATGGCTGCTCTAATCAAATCTTGCCCACATTATGGGCACTGCAATGAACCCACAGTGGACCATTTGTGAGGGGAATTTCTGAAGCACACGATTCCTGCCTGGCAGTCCGTAATGGTGAGTTTAGAGTGAAACGCGATGCTTTTCAAGGAAGTATATCCCATAATAGTGGAAAGCGTCTGCACGATTGCGCAACATTATGGCTGCTTTTTTGAAAGGAATTGCAGCAGAGGAAAGCAAAATAAGGGAAAGCTGCCTATACTTTAGCCCTGGAGAATAACAAAATGTTATACAGATGGTAAGTGCTGTTTACACAAAATGCCAGACTTGTATTATTGCATTGTTTTTCTAGCAACTTTATTTAAAACAACTTGGTTTTACCCATTTATACACTTTTTACTAGATCTGTTTAGGCTGATCATATTTCTAAATGACAATTCCAGGACTTCCGCAGAAACCATTAAAATTTATATTGGCTAACTGAGCACCCTGATAGTGAGAATATATCACATTCAGGCCTCACACACAGCGCAAGCTTTGGACAGTAAATGTTCAGCCTCTCATTTATTTGTGCCCCTCTCAGGTGAACATAAAGTCTGTTTTATTTCAGTGTAACAATGGGTGATATTGCTGGAGCTATTTCTACTGCAGTGATTTGGAAGTTTTAGCCATGTTTCTAACTGTCAGCAGTTTGGCTTTCATCTATGAATTTAAGTGAAGCTCCAATTTTTTTGTCTCTGCTATTGTAGTGGTAACTGAAGTCATAAAGTCATAAACGGTAAACTGGCAGCTAAATGAAGCAGTGAACAACTTGCCAGTCAAGGCTGTTGTAAGTTTATTGAGCTTTTGTGTTGAAGACATTGCTATAAACACCCCAAATGCTGCTGACCAGTCCTGAATGCATCAGCATGACCACACAAAGCTGATGTGGCGGGTTGAAGCTCGGCCCACCCACCCCACACAATTGACAGCTGCACCTACATGAAATGCGGAACCACAGGCGCCACTCATTTATACAGTGCATAAAAGCCCAGCTCGACAGAAGAGCGGTGCTGGATGTATTTGAGCTCGGTTTAGCTGTTTTTACTCTGTTTTGGTTGATAATATTGGCACCTCAGTTTTGCTTGACTTTAGCTTGTGCTTGTGGCTTTAAAGCTTGGAATCTGGAAGGAAAATAAGTCCACTGTGTCCTCCTACACTTTCTCCCTGCCTTATAGCTCCACAGAGCTGACATATGCTGGTGTGCCACACTGTACTCTTAAAAGCTTATTTTAGCTACTGTGCGCTTTACATTTGGGGCATGGAATGCTAACCTGAAGGTTGCTGGATTAAATCTCACTCTCCCTCTGTACTTACCCTGAACTGACGCAGTAAGAGTTCCCTGCTCTATAATTGGATAAATCACTGCAAAATCGCAAAATCATTTACCATGATCTCACTTTTGTACTTATTATAAAATTAAACATTAAGTTTTCTTTTTAGACGTCTGTGTTTCATGCTTGATTCTTGTTTCAGTGAGAGTCACAAATTTTTAAATCAAACCAGATGATCACTATGCATTATGGCAATTAGAAATCCTTAGTACTTTTGCTTAAAATGGTGGCAGCTGTAATAATTAAAAGGGTAGCGAACATCTGAGGCCATTTAATAGCTTTCTGAATGACTATTTTATTTTAACCTCCTTAAGATTTTCAACAAGATCTCTACACTAAAATGAAACCACGATGTAGAAGGCTTACAGAGAAAATGGGCATTTTTAAGGTGTGAAGAACAAGAGATGAACTCAACTTGTCTTTGTCTTCAAATTTAACTTCTTGATGGGCATCATGGGATAATCAAACTTAATTTAAACCTTGTCTGAAACCATGACAAGCCCTTCAGCAAATGTGACAGAAATGAATGTTACAATTTTATCATCTATTACTGCAAACTTTTTAATCCTGGTCAAGATCTCGATGGACTGGAGCCTCTCGCAGAATCACCGGCCACAGAGCTATGGAACGTCCCCTGAATTGGGACACCAGTCCACAGCATAGTGGCTGCGCTCCATGAGAGTGACCACTTAACCTGAAATGCATGTGTTTGGACTGTGGGAGGAAACCACAGCACCTGGAGGAAACCCATGCAGAAACAGGGAGAACATGCACACCCCACACAGACCGAGCGGAATACAAATTTGCTCCCGACCAACCCAGCTGCTCTGAGGCTTCAGCACTACTCACTGAGCCACCATGCTGCCCACCACAATTTTAGTTAAAATATCTTTATTTTTAAAGCAGAGTGAAGTTTTTAATGTCGTTTTTGCCTTATTTCACATTTTGGGGGTGCTGTAAAAAATTTACAAAGTAAAGAAGTAACTGATACTAGCAGACATTAGAATAATGAAACTCCTTATTAGTTCATGAGACCAAACCTTTCATGCTTTTTTTACAAATGAACATTTTGAGTGCACTAAAAACATTCTTCTCATGTTAAGACCAGTAATGTTATGTGGCATTTGGTTAATACTTATTGTTTTGAGATCCTCACATTTTCTTTCTCAAGGTGAATTAAGCTTTAAGTCACATCTTATAATTTCTTACTGACACAACCTTCACAGGCATTTATCTTGGAATTGAAAAGTAAAACTCTGTTTCTCAATTATATGGAACTGAACTGCAGGACACCTTGGAAGGCCACTTTACTCAGTCAGTATCGACAGTACAGGAATGATCATACAGCTTTATGAAACAATCTATCCCAGCACAGATTTAACAAGGAGGGCAGTTCCTCCCAGTTCGAGGAAGTCCAGTGTGCTCTACAGTATCCCACAGAGTTCAGTTCAGCTTCCATCTGCACTTCTTGAAGAGGAAGTCAAAGCAGGCTGAGTAGGTGGATTGAGAACTTTCTATTCCTAGCGTTGGTCTCCAGCACCTTTCAGTTGGTCCTTAAAATATATCCAAACCACCTCAGTTGGCTCTTATAGATTTGGTAAGCAGCGACTTAAATGTTGCCCTGGATTGCTGAGCTCCTCAAGTTGTCATAGGTGGTGACTTCAGCAGTCCTGCACAGATATCACTTTTTTGGCTGCCTTTGTCCATGAACTCATCCTTTTGGTCAATATCCAAAGCTCATGGCTATAGGTGAGAATGCTGATATAGATTGAGCGGTAAACCAAAAACTCAGCTGCCATTTCATGACCATATATACCAATTAGCCACAACATTAAAACCACTCACAGGTGAAGAGAATATTAGTTTTCTCATTACAATGGCATCTGTCAAGGGGTGGGGGGAGATATTAGGCAGCAAGTGAACAGTCAGCTCATGAAACTGATGTTTTGGAAGCAGGAAAAATTGGCAAGCGTAAAGCTCTGGGTGACTTTGACAAAGGCTAAATTATGATGGCTGAATGACTGGGTCAGAAGATCTCCAAAACATCAGGTCTTGTGGGGCAGTCCTGGTATGCAGTGGTTAGTGCCTGGCAAAAGTGGTCCAAGGAAGGACAACCGGTGAACTGGCGACAGGGTCTTAGGTGCCCAAGGTTCACTGATGCCTGTCGGGTCCGATCCCACAGAAGAGCACTAATTGCTGAAAACATTAATGCTTGCCACAATAGAAAGGTGTCAGAATACACAATGCATCACAGGTGGCTGCGTATAGGGCTTCGTTGCCACAGACCAAGCAGTCAGAATCGCCTACAATGGGCACGTGAGCGTCAGAACTGGATCATGGAGCAGTGGAAGAAGGTGGCCTGGTCTGAGGAATCACGTTTTCTTTTAGATAGTTAGGAAGGTCAGATGAGTGCGTGTAGGCAATGGGGAAGAGATGGCAACAGGATGCACTATGGGAAGAAGGCAGTGTGATGCTCTGGGCAGTGTTCTGTTGGGGAACCTTGGGTCCTGGCATTCATGTGGATGTTGCTTTGACCTGTACCACCTACCTAAACATTGTTGTAGACCATGTACACTCCTTCATGGCAGCAGTATTCCCTGATGGTAGTGGTCCACTGCAAAAATTGTGTAGGGATGGCTTGAGGTTTGAGTTCAAGGTGTTGTCTTGGCCTCCAAATTCCCCAGATCCTCATCTGATCGAGCCTCTGTGGGGTGGGCTGGGAAAACAAATCCAATCCATGGAGGCCCCACCTCGCAACTTACAGGACTTAAAGGATTTGCTGCTAACTTCTTGGTGCCAGATACCACAGGACACCTTTGGAGGTCTTGTGGAGTCCATGCCTCGATGGGTCAGAGCTGTTTTGATGGCTCAAGGGGGACCTACACAATATTCAGCAGCTGATTTTAATGTTGTGGCTGATTGGTGTATCAGTTCAGTGCCCAAAGGACTGCAGATAGTACACCAATCCACATTTCAATCTTTTGCTCCCTTCTTCCATTTTTGAACAGGAACCGAAGACACTTGAACTCCTCTACTAGGGACAGTTATTCTCCCCTACCTGAAGAGAGAAGCTCACTCTTTTCCATGAGCTCAGATTTAGAGGTGCTGATTTTCATACCTTCGCTTCACATTCGACAGTGACCCACTGGAGTGCATGTTGAAGATCATAGTTAATAAGGCCAAAATAGTTACATGATTCACAAAAATCAGAGATGCCAGTCATAATCCACCTAACTGAAGATCCTCTGCATCTTTGATGAGACTTGTTATTCATCCATGAGATTCACAAACAGGAGCAGAGTCAAAGCACAACCTTGCGGGAATCTGAAGCTGACATCCAACTTAACAATGAGAATACAGACAATCAAACTGTGCTTATGCAAGGGACAAACAGCACACCTTACATGTTCCCATACCCTATAATCCTGCCATACCTCCCAAACCACATGCTGATAGACATGGCCATATGCCTTTTCACAGTCCAGAAAACACGTGCATATGGACTGGGTATTCCTATGACTCCCAAAACAACTGAACGAGGGAAAAGAGCCGGTCCACTACTCTACCATCAGGGTGAAATACACAATATTTCTGCGGAATCTAAAGCTCAACTCTAAGACAGAGTACCCTTATAAAAGTTCTATGGGAAGGATGAAGATTGTGATCTCTCTATAGTTGAGGCATACCCTCTGGTCCCTTTCTTAAACACAGGGACCAACATCCTAATTTCTCAATCCAAGGAGAACCTAACCTGCCTTCTATGCTACACTGAAAAGTCAACATGTACACACCTACTCTGTGTAGATCTTTTAACATCTCTGGCAAATCTCATCCATCCCTGAAGTCCTACAACCATGAAACCCTCACTCCACCATTGTAACTCCAGGGACAGTGATGGATCCTTTCAACCAAAAGTGTCAAACGTTGCTCCTGACAGAACGGCACATCTACCATCTTAAGACGTTCCTCACAGTGCTCCTTCTGGAAGTTGCTCAGAATGCTCCTTTCACTACTAAACAATCTCTACTGCAGTTTTCCACCCTTAAGGTGATGGATGGTTGCCAGAACATTATCGATCCACCAGACAGTCTTTCTCCAGAGCCTCTACCAACTCCTCCCATTCCTGGTGCCAGGGTGGTGGTGACCGACATCACCCGATCAGGGTCAGCTTGCATCAGAAATGTGGAGCCATCTTGCTGGCTCACCATCTGCTAGGTGGAGAACGGGGGTCTAGCGCAATGCCAGCCAAGGGGCAAGCTAGAGTGGTATGGACCTAGATCATTTATATTCTGGTAATGAAAACTAACTTGGGCAACGTGGAATATCATCTCTCTGGTGGAGCCAGAGCCTGAGTTGGTGTGTTAGAAGGAAAAATACCAACAAGCTATATAGTATGTTGTGTCACCTCAAGCATAGCTTGAGTTTTGGAACCAAACTCTTTGGTTGTGGGGTGGTCTTTCTGCTGTTCTGGAGTTCTTCATGAAAGAGCTCTGGAAGTTGTGTTGATACTCACAAACCTCCAGCTGAAGGCTCTGCTTTTGAGGTTTTCCTAGTGGGCCAAAGGAAGCAGCCACACTAAGAACTGTCTTGCTTCTACACATGAACAAAACAGTATTCTGAGTGTTCAGCCTTCTAAGAGAAGGTGCTGACATCGACTCTATAGTCTTGCTTGTGGAACTCTGTTATCATGTCGGGAAGGATTAAGATACCTAGAGTACTATGTTTGAGAGAAAAGGCTTGCTGGATTTGAGCAGTGATTGTTGCAGGACTTCTGCGCTAGCCATAGACTATCTGGAACAAACACAATGTTCAAACACAAGGAGGTTTGTAAGCGTACCTGATTCTGCAACACTTTGGGCAAAGTGCTAATGATTGACTTTGTGTGCAGTATTGTCTGACTTAAGGCCAGATTGTTCTAGACACTCATGTTAAGTGCGGAGGCAGAGCGGTCAGCTGATCGCCATTTGTTTGTTAGTGAGCTGGGTTTGAAGTAGGGGAGACCAGCTAGAGACCCAAACACTATGTCCTCCAATGTTCCACAAGCCTGATGTGTCCCACAATGTCCAACAACCATAATATGTTCCTCAAAGCTGCAGCCCTTTCATGCAAATATTAAAATAAAAAATACGCTGTTTGGTACTGTATAATATTGAGCTCATATATTTGGCATATCTGACTTGCACTTTTTTGACATCACACAGCACACATCCACCACTGTCTGAAAAGCAGCTGTTGTTTGGAAAAAAATGATCAAAAATTCAGTTTAATATAATGTACTGTGACACAGTAATAGAACATTGTTTCTAAAAATCATGTATGCTACACAATGTATGAGGCCGCCTTGTCGTGACTCACAGTGTGTCAGACCAGAGAGTGACGGGAGTTCCTCTCAAAGCAAAGCTGAAAGACAGACTCAGAGAGATGTATAGAGAGAATAGACAGAGAGACAGAGAGAGAGAGAGAGAGATAGCTAACAGAAGTGGGGGAAAGTCCTTCTTTCTATGTCCACCCTATTGTAGGTGGATTAGGTCACTGTGGGGGATGGGGGAGACATGAAGACAAAGACACCTGTGTGACAAATCCAACAAATGATTTCTTGCAGCTGTGCAACTCTGCATAGCGCAGTGATTCAGCAGCCGCACGTCCGACCAAATACGCCGCTGTGCCACATCCTGCGACTGTGCGTGGCTCAGGTGTGTGTACCTTGGGACAGGGACCAGTATGCAGGGCCACATGCCATATGGTGGTGACAGGATGCTCCTGGGAGCCTGGGCCCCTATTTGGAAGCTCTGGGAAGGGCATCACTCATGAGTACACAAAGGAACCCTGACCTCCATGCAGAGCAGAGAAGCTTTCCATCACTATTATTATTATTATTATTATTATTATTATTATTGTTGTTGTTGTTGTTGTTGTTATTATTATTATATGACTTAATACATGTGCATTTTAAACACATCCTAGGGCTTAGTTACGGACACATCTTTTTCCTTCTTCTCTGTATCTCACACACACACACACACACACACACACCTCCCTGTGCTCGCTCCCGGATCTCGCATCGCATGTTAATGGGGGGGGGCACCAGGAATAGACCAAACGAGCCCGGCTGGGGAGGGAGTCGGCTGGCTGCGATGGTACGAGCCACATAGTAGAAAACCCCTCCCATCCGAGTCCCTCTGCTCTCTGTGCCCGGGCGCAGCCACCAGCCTCATTCAGCCGTGAGCGGCGGATCGGCGGCGGCGACAGCGGGTAGACCGAGCGAGAAGCGGCGGCCTGAGGAGCTGTTTGAGGAGCGAAGGAACGAAGAAGCGCCGTGGAGGTAAGTTGCGCGTCCGCGCGTGCCCTCCCGAGCCGCTCGGGATCCCTCGTCCGTGCGCGCGCGTGACACAGAGGAAGAACTCTCGCGCCGCACGCAGGCGCGCGCGCGCGCGCACGCTCACACGCGGGCGGCTGGCAGTCGTGTCTCCGCACCACGCACCGCACGGAGTGCCGGCGTGCGTGTGTGTGCGTGTGCGTGTCACGCAGGTAGGGCTGCACGTGCCGATGGGGTGTAAAACAGGGCGACGCTCGCAACAACACACAACCCTGGAAACAAAGATGCGTTACACCGACTCACCTTTGTGTGCGCGCCCCCACAAAAAGAATGAGGCAGCGACAGTCCGACGGACACCTGCCTAACTGGCTGAGCCCCTTTAACTGCTCACTGCAGTGTGAAACTTTGCCATTCATTCATTTCATTTCATTCCATTTGTCTGTCGCCCTTCTCCAAATTGACTAACAGCGCTAAGCCGCTTGCCCTGATTTATCCATTTACACAGCAGGGTAGTTTTTGCTGTATCACTGCTGCACACAGCCAAGCGGAAGGTCAGATGAGTGCGTGTAGGCAATGGAGCCCTGGAGTGGTTAACACACCCCATCCCACTGGCATGAATTGTCGGGGGTGCTTGGTCGGCGAGCAGAGGGCTGCGCACGCCCTTCTGGGTGCTGCCCCACCCCGTTGCGCCCAGCCCCCATACTAATATGTTGGCACCGTATCCAGAAGCACCGGCCGTGGCACTTTGTCCCAGCGGGTCGTAGTGCGGAAGCACCTCCTTCCCCCACAGCCGGACATGGCGATGGCACGCGTGCCACTGGACGACACACATGCGTGTGTGTAGGTGTTCGAGACTGGGTCCTCCACATTGCCCAGCCTGCTCCCACCCGGGCCTACTGATACATGGGCCCTCCTGTTGCGGACACGACTGCCCCACGGTGACAAGAAATTCTGAAACGTCGACACCCATCCCCTGCTATTGCCAGACCCCACCCTCAGTACCCATTTTTACATCTGGGGCAGCTGGAAAGGGATGTTGGCTGACTGTGAAGTCTGCTGAGAGGTGTATCTAGAGCCAGATGTCCTCTTGCCCCTTACGCAGCTGTGTAAATCAATAAATCAGTGTAATTTTTACTGCATTTGCTCAGAGTAAGTGCCTTGAGCAACTGTGCTGCAGCAGAAGGCAGCATTTGAAGTAGGGTTGCAAGGAGTGCAAGGTAGCAACTGTAACCGTTGTGCCCCCTGCTGCCCGGCTTGCTCGTAAAACCTTCGTCACTATTTGACTTCAGTGCTGAGACTGCACAGAGGGAACTCCGTCAGTGAGAATTATGGGCGCAACCCTGCTGGGTTGGTTAAGGCGCCGGTTGTGGGTCACCTTCTGAGGGTCTGGCAGGCCTTTGTGCTGCAGCTGGTCGGGCGGTCAGCGAGGCGGTCAGAGCTTGGGCTGTGGTCATGTCGCACGTACACACTGCTGAAACGCTCGGCCGGGCCTGGAAGCTGAATCACCGGCAGCGTCCCCACCCACACACCCCAGGCACAGACACACACAGCTACAGGTTCATATCCCAAATGAGCACATTGCTGTGCATGGTCCGTTTCCAAATTAAATCAGATCTACTGTAAATATGAGCACAAAAGGTTGTTACTGAACAGTTACAGATTTATGGTGCCCTCCCTGTTTATTCACACCGGAACCATCTTGGGAGAACAAGGGTTTAAGTGGGGAAAACAGGCCACCCCCCAGCACACAAACCTGTGCCTTTTCAAAAACACAGTCAAGTAAGTGGCAGGGAAATACGGTGAAAATAATATTTAAGTATTCATCGGTGAGGTGGGGTTTAGTAGAGGATAAAATTATATGTGAAATCCCTGTATGTTGAAATATTTTTTTAAAAATCCAGTTATAGTGGCTCATAATGTGTAACTATTAATATTCAAAGTATTTGTTTAATTTGTGTTATTTATCATTTGAGAAGAATAAAATCTGTTTGCAAGAATTTCAAGTGTGCAATATGCTTTTTTGTCGCATGAGAATTTGGTTCGATCAGAAAATAACAATCTATTGTATTTAAAAAAATGTCTTGAAATACAATTAATTTTTTAGAGAATGTATGCAGAGGTGAAACAAAGTAATATGAAGTACATTTTGCATCGGCCTAATGCTTCCTGCAGCAGACAGCCCCCCCCCCCCACTAAGCAGTGCAGTACACACTCCTCTGCACACACTCCGCTAACATGCGATGGCATAGGACACGCATTCCTTACCATAGCTGTGATCCCCGACGCAGCGCTCTCGAAAATTCACATTTATATTTGTTTTTATATTTGGTGATTATTTGACATTTCAACTGTCAGCAAGCTGCTGCAGTTTCATCTTCCCCTGGTCTTTTAAAAAATAAACATGTTTTTAGGTCCATGTTAAACTGAAAATCCACTCTCCACATTATTTATGTTAAATAATGTAGATACTGGCGGCTCAAAATGCACAGGGTGTGGCTCTGGATTCAACTCTGTCTTTTCTTTACTGAGCGATCATACAAATGCAGGAAATTTCTCTTCATGTAGTCTTATGTTTGGAGGATTCTTGACAAAGCACTGATTTCTCGAGTCGAATATTTAAGCATTTCTGAATTAACAGTAAACATGTTTTCTTTCCAGAAAATTTCCAGTCCCTCTCTGTTAAGTGTCAGCATGAAACTGGGCAGTCAAAAAACAAATTATGTATTGGAAATGTTTAACAGCAGTATGGATCCATCCCATTTTAAAATCTGATGAAAATGTAATTCTTACCCATTCATTTAGTGTGAGTCATTAAATTCCGCTTTTTAAACCACTAAAATTAATTGCAACTTGAATTCTTTTTAATTGTACAGTAATATAAAAATATTTTGAATTTTTTATTATTTTTAAAAGACCATTTTGCATAGTATGAAATTGAATTGCAATTTTCTCATGATTGTGGATGAAATCTGCCATTTTTACTGACATTTTCTATTGTTTCGGTGGATGTGCTAATTTTGAGGTCAGTGTCAATAAGGAAACACTTAAAAATGTATGTTTTTAAATATTGTATAGAAGTGCATATCACATTTTTTGACACAATATATTTGTTTTAAAACTTTGCACAAGGTATTATAAATTCTGAAAATTATGTTCTATATTTTACAGTGTGAATTTGTAAAAATGATTAGAAAATGTATATCACATAGAAGTGGAAAGAAAGAAAAATACAGCTTAGGGAAAAGTGAAATCTTTTGTTCTCCGTAGTGACAAAGAAATGAAGGTGTGTGTGTGTGTGTGTGTGTGTGTGTGTGTGTGTGTGAGGGAGAGAGATTGATGAAACTTACCAGAAATCAGAATAAGCCACTATTTTAAAGTAAAATATGTAAGATGCTTTGTAATGTGATTTGTTTGCCTCTGAGCTAAAAAGAAATTGCTTAGTTGTTCATTTTTTATATGAAATTAAATGAATCACCACCAAAATTAATTGATTATATTTGTAATTTATTATATTTCTTTTTTCTTCATTGCTCAGTAGGATAATAAATTATGATCAATATAATGCAAGTATACTTACAAGTGAAAATGACACACCCATAAAAAGTGAAAATTATTATTATATTGTGTCTAAAATTATGAATAAAACCAAATCCATTTTTTTTATATTCAGACTCTTAGTAAACAGTGACTTCCAAAAATCGTCATGTATTTCTGATATTCATCCTAGTGATTGCAAATTTAATTACAATTTTTTTTATGATCATTTTATCTTACCTTTATTAAAATAGAAACATTTCAAGGCTTTTTACAGCTTTTTGAGAAAATAATGTGTGCAGGAATAGGCACGGAGTACAGATATTGACTGTAGTTTACTGTACTCCCTCGTAGTCCAACTGCCATGATGTGAGCAACCATGGCCAACTGCAGACTGCATGTAAATACGCAGCAATGCTTTATTTTACGTATTTTCTTTTTTAGCCCTGGTGGCCATTTTTGAACGAATGCTCCATGTTGTTGCTTTTCCTTGTTATGGAACAGAGCCGTAAAGATGCACTTATCGCTTTTATTATGTGGACAAGCAGCAAAAGACAAAGACACTGAACACAATGAAAGTCGTGACAGGACGTGGACGCCTGGCGATGGCGCCGCGGCTATTAATCATTTCCTAATCGTACAGCGCAGTCCTCTTTGCTAAAGAACACACATCTGCGAACGGTCAATAATTATGAGCAACAGAGGGTTTAGATGCATCTGCAACGTTTGTAATGTAATTTTACACCACTAGCATGCAAGGTCGGCTGTGTGTGTGTGTGTGTGTGTGTGTGTGTGTGTGTGTGTGTGTGTGTTTCCCCACACACACTCACGAGCACAAATATGTGTATGAATACACAAATTTCCACATCCCACTAACCTGTGTGGGATCGGTCAGCACTGATGTGTGTTTATTGTTTTAATTTATGTCAGAGTGTATACGTGTCTAACATCTTCGTTGGTGTGCACTTGTATAAATGACAAATGTACGCATGGATGTGTGTAGAATTCCTTGTGTGAGGACATATTTGTGAAATATAGGGTGTGTGTTGGTGCGTATTTCCATTTGCGTCTCCGTGGGTGTCACTGTGTGAATTTTTGTTGTCGTGGAGAAGTGTCTGCGTGTTTGATTATGCCGGGTATTTGTGTTGTACCTGGGTGTGTGCGTATGTTTTGGTGGGTGGGTGTGGGTATGAGTGTGGGGGGCGTGTGTGTGTGTGTGTGTGTGTGTGTGTGTGTGTGTGTGTGTGTGTGTGTGTGCTTCTATGAGACGTATGCATTGATCAAACATTTCCTTTCCCGGGGTGAACAACACCCTGCATCTCATCCCATCATTACTGTACATTGATAACAGGTACAGTACATTTCTATCTGGTGATGAGCAAACGTTGGCCTTTTGTTGAGCACGGAAGCTGAACATTTTTTCTCCATTTGTAAACTCTAAATTTCTCTCATCATTTTCCTAAAATTGAGCATTAATGGATCTTTTCTGCAACAGCCTGGTAACAACATATGTTTATTTTATGAATTTTGACATGTTTAACACCTCAGATGTAGCATCGTGGTGTGTTTTTGGAAAACGATGCCATCTCATGACCTCTGGGGCATCCAGTGAAGGTGTTGGCCAGTGATCCTTCTGAACACACTGGGAACGCTACGGCGGGGGGTCGGTTGCATCCGGCCCTTGATGCAAAAGAAAGGGGGGGGGGTCACTGAACACACAAAGGGGGGTGCCGGCAGCCAGCGCCACATAGGGTGGCCTTTGTCCTGCCTGGCCACCTCGCTGCCAGTATTCTCACTCTCGAGTTCACGCACGCCCTGAGCGGGTTGTTGTGGTGGAGGGACGGGTGTGAGCTGGGAGAGCGTCTCATGACTCTTTACCGTCCCCAGTATGAAGGCACCCGAGCGCAGCCCTGTTTAATATAATGGAGCCATTAACATCTATTAATAATGCAGCCGGGGGTAAGTATGTGTGAGTGGCAGCTCACTGGGAGCGGGGGTAGGGGGTGGGGTGCAGTAGCAGGAAGGCGGGTTGGAGGGGGAGGGCTGTGAATGCTCACGAAGGAGATGGGGGGTTGATCAGGACATCAGGGTGACCCAGTGGCCCTCATGTCTTCTTGGTAAAAAGCCAGGAGTCAAAATGTTTACTGTTGCCTTCTGGTGTGTGTGTGTGCCATTCATGGGAAAACACACATACTGCAATATTGCCTAATGCAGTATAATGAATGTAAGCATATTTTGTCACAATTAATTGTCCCATAAATTTAAAATACCACATTAATGCATCAGGAAGTAAATTTGTTTGCCTGCTTTACAACATGTGAAGAAAATGTATGACATTTTAGCACTGGTGTTAGATGTTCGCATAGATGTTCCCTTTAATGTGTCCTGTTTTACTTTCTGTAACCCCAATAAAATACGTGGCCTTTTTAGCCAATATTTAAGGAGTGCTTTCTTGATAACATTAAGATATATTACATTTTACATTTTCTAAATGCTAAGTTTGGTCAATGTCATTTTGGTTTTGTTAAAGGTTCAATTTACTTTGAGTTCTGAACATTTTTTTTGTATCGATCTTTCAACAAATGTACTCTTTAGCTCTTAAGTGAAGATAAAATTATAAGTATTAAATAGAAAATGGACTATTAGAGACAACATCTATATGCCAAATTTAAACCTGTGGGATCACAATAAATGCAAACTTTGTTACATGGATGCGCGAAACATTTTTAAGCTACACTTGGGGTATATATTTGTTTGCTTGTTGAATAATTTCTTGTAGTGTTTGTCAGCGCTTTCTTCTGTTGTGGCTCTGAAGTGAAATTGCTTAAAACACAGTTAGTGGGAAAACACAAGGTGACATTTCAGAAAACTTTGAAGTAAACATTTGTCGTCCGGCATTCATAAAGTTCCACTACAGTTAAGCATATCGGTTTGATTTCACGTCTAACCTTAACTCGTCTACGTACTTTAATTTTATGGCATTAAATGTTATGTATGTATATATATTATTTATGCGACTCCATTGTCCAAGGCAGCGTGCAGGGTGTAGTGTAGCTCTACGTATTTATAAATATGAGCATTTGTGTTGTTCTTACTGTACTGGTTTAGGGTTATTACCTACAGCAGGAGCTAGGTTCAAAGCAGCAACCTTGAGGAGCCCTGATGCTACCTGCTGTCCCACCTCACAGCATCTCCTCACTGCTTTTCAATGGCTCGTGGCTGAGATGAACACCAAACAGCTGATCCCATTCTGGCATCCGTGCTGGCGCTTATTTTACAAACCAAATTTTCGAGTCTTTCAGCTCCGCTGCCACTTATGATCAGAATGCTTTTTATTGTCAATGTGATCTCTCAGGGATGCTGCCTGTTCCTCATTTCCAATCCTTTGATAAGCACGACACTTTAGAAACACTAAAAATACAACAAAACACGCGCCATCATTCTCTAATCTCGATGTGCACTTTTTTCTGCCCATCACTTAATGATGTTCCTATTTTTACTTCTTTGTAAAGCCAGCGGCGTCTGTCAGAGGCAGAGGAGTTTCTTTTGTGTGAAGTCCTCTCAGGTAAATGCGACTTTTCAAACGGCTTCTTGGTGCTGTACCGCAGTTATCAGAAAAGTTGTCGGATTATTTATTAGTTTTCTTCCTTTATTTCTGTATGTATTTGGCAGATGTTCTTATAAGAAGCTTTGAGACTGATAAATGTACAAAAAAAATTACAGTGGTCCGAATGTGAAAAGTTACTGTAAGATAACACTGCATACTGAATAATTATCTCAAGAAAAACAGTACAAACAAATCTAATCCAAGCAAATAAAACTAAATAGCAAAATGCAGCTGCAGCAAAAAGCAAACTTGAGATGAGGACGATCACAACTGAAATTTACGGGTGATGTTGCCGCAGTTCACCGATGGAGAAGAATCCTCATCTCCAGTTAATTCCAGCAGAGTTGACTTTGCTTGTGTAGGTGGGAGTGTGTTGAGTTTGGAGAGACACAACAAACACTTGTGGACTGAGAACCCCAGGAGCAGTGTTCCTCTCTCAAGCTCTGCCTCCACACAGGCTCTTGGACTTGACCTTGCGACCTCACATGCCCTATCTAGGTACCCTTGGTAGCTGGGATTCTAACCTAGGGGGTGGATTTGGATACCGAGATGGGGCCAGGTTTTTGCATAGCTGTAGCTGCCCGCTTCACCTCCTCGGGTGTGGGGGCACCATTTTATACTCAGACCTGAAAGCAGATGGAGAAGAGTATGAAGTTAACAGAAGACATCACTGGTGAGAGTACAGGTTCACCAGTTATTTATTTTACACTGTCTCCTAGATTTTTCTGACAAATTTCAAAGTGCAGTGTGCAGAACCGTTGGTGCTGTGCTGCATTTTTTGCTTGTACCGAAAGAGCACGAAGGCTGAGCGGCAGTCACATATCAGCGAGCTTCTCCTGTGCCCCGAAGCGTGGAACTCCATGGCAACGTGTGTTGTAAGCCGTCGGAGGGCATTCACTGTGTGTGCGGTAGCTGTGTTCCTCAAAGGACTCTGAGATTGTGGTTGGGTGTCAGTGCAAAACACACCGTTTGGTTTCTTGGTGACCAACAGCAGAAGGGACACCAGGGATCCGATGACCGGTTTGACGTCTGGCAGGAGTGAAAAGAGGAGCCTGTAAGATGTGTTACTTGGAGATGAGTGTGAATGGGTAGGAAAGCCATGGCGAATACACACCTTGCTAACAGATTTATTGTTGCTTTTGTGCTAGGGGGCCACATTTATATTCTTTGTATGTATGAAGTGACTGGAAAGTAAAACTGTTTTCTTTTGGGAATAGTATTAGAAAAACTGCCTACAGATTACAGGAGGAAAACATATATCTGAGGTTCTGTGCACTCAGAGTGGAAGGAGTCTGAGAAAACAAACAGGACTCTGAGAAACAAAAGTGTTCTGCATGTTAAACTTCATCCCATTGGCTCTGTATGCACTGCCCCCCGCAGATGGTGGCACAATGTGGGGGGTGATGCTCCAATTCCAGGTTCTGGTCCCAAGTAGGGCTTATGCGCCAGAGGGGTGGCCTTCGCTGCTGTTCATTTTCTATAAGAATGGTGTTTAAAAACATTGTAAAATTTTTTCAGCACCAAAAAGGCAGTAAAATTCTTAACATTTTGTATTTACCCTCATATTTACCACACATTTAAAATGTAGGGAACATCCCATATACGCATACGCACATACATACTGTACGTACGTCTCCGAAGGTAGTGCGCTTGGTGACATCTTCTCTAGATATAGGGGATAAAGCCACAGTTTATTCATTATAGTGGCTGTGATGGAAGTTCGTATTTGCACAAAAAAGCAGCAAAAGAGCAGTAGCGTCTTCTTCTGTTAAAACAGAAGATTTGCCCAGAATGTTCTGGATGCATGTTGGACCCGCAGACCCGTCCATTGCTTCCACAGTGGTCTCACCTCAGCAGCAGCCTCTTTATGTACTTGTGCAACAAACCTTCAGCATTGCATCTGTGATCCTGACCGGAGATAAGGGAAGACTGTGCAGCAAAAGGTGTGATATTACCGCCTCTAAAAATAGATCAATATTTTTGACAGGGTAAAAACCGAAATGCCCCACATCCTTTGTGGTGTGCGCCAAAAGAGCAAGTGCATATATTGCAATAAATTGCCTTTTTCATCCGTCGGATATGATAATATGCAAATGGAGTGATGTCACCTATTGTGGACTGCAGAGCCAGCATCGTGAGAAGCGTGTGCCTGTAACCAAAGAAACACGGAAAAGACGGGGGGGAGGGGGTGGGGGATCACGCTGAGGATTCCTTAAAGGAGATTATTTCAGTCGGGTTTAATCCAGCACTGCTCTCGTCTCTCCCGTTTCTGTCAGTTTAGCAGTGCCGAGGCGACCAGGTATGTTAACAGCAGATAAAAGAGACACGCTAATGGAGTGACGGGCTGCCGGCTGCCTACTGCCGGGAACAGAGGCCACCCTCTCTCGCACCTCCTTCTCCAGGCTTTCCTCCCCCACCTGCCTTCATCGACAGCCCAGTTTGCAGTCGGAGCACAAGCACTACACTTTGCACTCCTCTGTAACAGCAACAGCAGCTCGCACAGGGTGGGCCTTCGCTTTCGGGCGCTCAGTCAGTACAAAACAGTACAGCACAGGGACCCACTGAGCACACCAGATTAAAGGCTGCTTTTCGTAGGGACGCAGGTATCAAGGACCTGGACGGAAGGTTGCGGGATATTGCCGTTCGCCATTTACCTCATGTCTTTGTCCAGGACAATTTACAGCGTGTGTACACTAAGCTGCTGCCAGTGAAACAGCTGGATATTTTTAATAGAATAATTTGAAGGTAACTACCTTGGTCGAGGGTACTGTTTTAGAAGAAGAATTTTAAGTGACATGTGAAACCTTTAACCAGTACGCTATTTGCCGGCCCATGAATTCCACAAGTTCTCCTGCGTCGATGTAATTCAACTCATTATTGTTTTTTTATCAGTTTTCTTTAAATATAGAAAATGGAGGGTTAAAGGGAATCCTTGGATGGGACAGATAGTGACAGTGATCACAGATTCTTGTGTTTGTGTTGACTTTATTAGTATTCCACTGATGTATATGGGGCCAAATTATTAATATTGAAACCTGCTTGTGAAATAATGCAGTAGGCAAACTACATGCTGTTTTAAAGCAATCTGTTGATTTTGAGTTTGTGATTTAAGGAACGCGATCTATTTGGCTGGAGTGACTTGGTGGTGAAAGTGCCATCAAACCAAAGGAGACTCACGGTCACCATTTGTGTGGTTTCCAAGGCATGGAAAGAACAGAAACAGTTTGCCACCTTCTGCGCATGTTTTGAGCAGTGAAAACACAGGCAGAAACATGTAAACTCTTCACGCTGAACTGCACTTGCACTCCATACCCCATAAGCAGCCCAAGAGAGCTTTGAGGCACCGGCTGAACCCCCGTATCATTATATCGCTCAGGTGTGACTTGGACAAAAGAAAAAATTAATTTTTTTCTTACATTTCTGTCAAAAGTGTTTTCCGCTTGCAAACTGTAGGTACACTCTCACAGTTTTTGCTAGGATACCTGTAGACAGAAGTTCTCAAAACTCCTCAGGGTTTTTACCTATTACGTGAACAGAGATCATTTGTTGTCCGTGCTGTTGCTAAAATGCAACTGAAAGACACAGCTAGATGGGCTGCAGTCACATCATATTTCAGCCAAACTGCTCAGATGATGTGTGAAGGTATTGAAATTGAAAATGGAGCCACTCTCATTTTACTGAAAGGTATTTTTGTGTTAACTTTTATCAGGAGTGCAGTTTCAAACCTTGGCCCTTTAACTGCAAGGAAAAGCAAAGAAAAAGTCCCTCCCAGGAGGGTCTCTGGCCTTCTTCATCTCAAATTCTTCAGCAGAAATACACAGAGATTTTAGAACTCAGCCACATAGGTCATTTTTGACAGCTGAAGTAAATTAAAACTAAAATATGCAGGTAAAAATGCAGTAAGTTACACAATGCAAAACAAAGTACTAAGATTTACTGAAAGTTGTAGTCATTTTCAGGTGTAGTCGGCGCTGCAATAACAGTTCCTCGGAATCCTGAGCAAAATCTCGGTGAAGGTGTCAGAAACCATGGCAACCTGTGTTTAAAGAAAGCATCGCATAAAACGTACGTACGTATGTAATAGTGAAATGGCTGACTGCTCATATCAGTTTTAAGGTTCAAATGATGTTTCTGTAAAAATGGAGCCACAGATCTTTCTGCACATTTCTGTGATACAGAGAGCTACAGTGCCGGAGCAGCACTGCTGCTTCATGCCTGGTCTGTGCTTGTGCACCTCTTCACACATACGGTGTCACACTGCCATTCTTTCTGCATTCATTTGTAATTTGCCTCAAGCATAGTGGAGGTTTATGCACAGTGCTAATAATAATAATAATAATAATAATAATAAAAATAATAATAATAATAATAATAACTGCTTCAGTGGGGTAGTACAGACTTTTGCATGTGTTCTACTTTTTTAGTGTAACTTTAAATAGGTATTAAATACTGGGGCTGACCTTTAACATGTAAGCATGATTAATAAATGGCCCTTTCCTGTTTTTTTTTTGTGCACAAATATCTTGAATGAAAAAATACCAAGCATTTAGGTTTTTTTTTTTTAATCTCTCAATGAGCAAAGTCATAAGGCTTGGATTAGACGTTCATAAAGGTTGCATCAAGCGACAGAAATAATGCTGTTTTCAAAAAGCAAGTAGGTGGGGTTGTCCATTAAAGATGCTGTCAGAATGGGCTTCGCGGGAATCGCACATCAAATCTCCCAATGTGTGTGTGTGAGCATCCAGTGCCCCCCCTCCCCCCCAAGTCTTGCATGCCCCCCCTTACTGAATATTCATACCTTCGCTGTAATTGACGCCATCACTGGTGCTTTTGTAAGGCCATATTATACAGGCGTAATCAACCAAGCTGAGGGGTCATGGAGAAACACACTCTTTTGTGCAATATGAAATATTCATCACCGTTTTGCAAAAGAGGGGGATGTTGCTCGCCGGAGTCCAGGTCTTTTCGTCAGACACAGGAGCGAGTGACTTTTACCGACACTGCGTGGCACAGACTCTGTCGTCCAAAGCACATTTCCCGAGCTCCCTGCAAGAGACACAATGGTCACCAAATAAACAATCCCTGACAGTGACCCGTTTGTCCCAGTGTGTCCCACTCTCGAGGCAGGGACATGGATGCTCCTCTGCTCTGCTGGCCTTTCACAGAGACCCACAGTCTGCCGCCAGCCTTACATCTTGCCGCAGTACAGTTTCGCCACTGTTTCTATAGGAAACCGCCCATCTGTTGTTCTTGTCTGCAGCTCAGCTTCTCGGCACAACAGAGGACGAGCGAGACGCAACGACTGAAGACAATGAGAAGAAGTGAACAGCAGCGTTTTGTAAGTGAGATTTGCAGAAATGTTTCAGCTCATTTATGCACTATATTTGTTTTATAAATATACATCCATGTGATGCTCCTTAATATTTGGATAAACAGCCATTTATTTGTACCCAAATAAAAAACGAGTCCTAGTTTATCCTTATTTTTAAGTGAAAATAGAGCTGTACAGTTAGTGAGAAAGCTAAAATATTTTATAATTGCAATAATTTCTTACTACCACCATGCACCTTCTTTCCCACCATGTGTTGCTTTGCTGCCTGGACACATCTTTTACTTCCCTTAATATTAATAGCATATTTAATGCATCTTAGTGTAAAAATATCCCTCATATACTGACCTAATCCACATTTTTTTCAATGTGTAGTAACTGTGTGAAATACAACATTTAGCATTAATGTAAAAGAATGAAAAAGTAGTTTGGAAAGCGGAGGAAAAAACGGTGCACATTTAGTTTCGTTGCTGGCGAGAAAGATGTACGCATGGCCAGCAGTGGGGGATGCGGGGAAATGCCAGCAAGTCGTGTGCGTGAATAAAATGCAGTGAAGAGCCTGGGCCCCAGACAGTGGCAGAATCCCCTCTGTGGGAAGTAGGTTGGTGCTGCAGGAAGAAATCTCGGCAGGGGTCCAGGACCCCCAGACCCCAAGGGAGGGACCCCTGCCCATCCCCCTCTTTAGGCTGGCATCCTACTGCATTCCGCTGTGGACATGGAGGCTAATTCTGTTTAACCGGCTCCCCCCCCTCGCTTCTGGTAATCCTGCTTGGCGGCAAAGCGGCACAAAGGCGGGCAGAGAAAGGGCCCGCGTGGCCATTGTGTGTGGTAGGGCCCGGCCAATTACCCCTTTCAGTGGGCTGCCACCAGCCGACACCCGTGCGCGTGCCTCCGCTTGCCGCACAAAATCCCTTTATCCGCATTTAATTAGGCAGCGGCGGCCGCTGCGGCGGGAACAGTCTTCTGGAGGACCTCACCCTTGGCGTTTTAGGAATCCCACTCTCCGGGCCTCCCGAAGGTCTGCTGAGGGCCGAGGCTCAGGAGAAACCTTCAGTAAGCCGCCGCAGCAGCACCGTCAATCCGTGATACAGTCATCAATCTGTGCTCAGTTACTGGTATACTTCTACATCTTTGTAAATGTACTGTTTCCGAAATGTACATATTCTTTATGCAGAAAACAAAATGAGATGTCCTGCTCTGCTGATTTGTTAACTGCATTTTTGGTTAGCAGATATTTGTAAAGCAGCACATGTACAACTGAAGGTCAAATGTGCCAAGATGTCTTTATTATGAATGGACTTGTGTGTACAGTAGCTACTGTTGAAGTTACACTTGTTTCTCACCGCGTAGAGATTTCTCGTTTTTCTTAAATCTAGTTCCTGAGCATCCAGTAGCACTAAAAGCTTGCAAAGTTCTTGCATGTATTCATAGTTTTGATTGCACTTCTTTCTGCTGGATAGGATGCAATTTCTTATTTCAAAACGCGGGATTCGAATTGCAACGCTCCACCCGTAGGTCCCATCGCCTTCTCAGGCTTTTCTCGCAATCCACTGATTTTTATCAGCAGCTCGGAAGTTAAATTGATTTAACTAAAATCATGTTGTGACAAGCAGATTTGTTTCGGCAGATAGTTTTCAGACCCGGAGTCGACGGAGATAATTTAGACCAGAAGAATTCCATGCGATGAGTAACGCAATGGCATGGAGATGAGAATTTGTTTCTTCCGTTGAGAAAATCCAGATCTCTCTGTGTACTTTGCGTGTTGGGAATGTGGTGACTTTGGGAGCATTCGGTGGACTCATAAGCGCCGTGGCACCTCCGTGTGCATTTGTCTCGCTTGTGAACATCCAGGCAGTCCTGGTAGAGGGAACTGATGAAGAGCAACCCCTGTTTCAAAATAGCGATGCTTTATTATATTCAACCTTGACGTCCCACCGTCCATGCTCATTAAACGGACCCGAGAGAACAAAAGTTTACAATTAACACTTTTGCCGACCTCTTAGAAAAGCAATAAAACGCAATAATTTTTAGTGCAGGCATGTGATGGAGATGAAATAACAGCTCTTAGTTATGTCACAGTGTGCATTACTTTATTGCCGGTTAGACAGGGGAAAATTTATATTCACATAAACAGTTCTGTGACAGGGATGACTCAGGGAACCGTGGCTTGGGCTTTTTACTGTTTTATCTGTGCACAGCACAGGTACAAACCTTTAATTCATCCCCCAAAAATACACAATCCCATACAGTTAATGAGGCACAAAAGACGCTGGGGGTGGGCAACACAATGCTCATACAAAATAACCCACCCCAGTGACTCAACCATCAATTGCACAAAGAGAAATAACAATGCATTCCTTGTTTAAACATTATTTCATAATGTTTTCATTTTATAACATAATTTATGTTTGTAAAAATATAATGGAAAAAAAAAACATGCACACTATGTAGCAAGGGATGTTGGAATGGTCTCATTGCCCTCGGTAAGCTACAGTATAATAAAATATTATGCAGTTTAATTCACATTATGTCTTCACCTGTGATGAGTGGAGGATGCGATGCCCACAGAGTGCCGCTGGTCATGCATTCCCACGCGCTGTCTTGACAAACACAGCGCTTGAGTAGAAGGCTAACCTCCTTACCTGGTGTCTCTTGAAACTGGAGCTACGCATCTGATGTCAGACCAACTGTCACTGCTTCCCAAAATGGGTGCGATCCTTCTGGCTCCTTTTTTAAAGTTTCTTTTCTCTTTTCTTACAGCGGCTTCTTGATATTGAGGTTTATTGGGATGAGGACTGAGAGCAGCGGAGGGCACTCAGCCAAACCTCGGAGTGGCCATGCAGACTGCCTGTTTCCTCCCACACCAAGCAGTATAAATAGAAGGAAAAGCATCAGTGATCCCACTCTGGTGGGCTTGTGAGTAGCAGCAGTGTTTTTCTGTGTGTTGTGCGTCTGTGTCTGAGAGAGAGAAGCCATTACAGAATTACAGAGGCCTGTCTGTCCTCTCTCCGCTATCTTTATTGGTGCAGACTTGCGGACCGGCGCGTGCACGCACGCACACATACACACAAATCCGTACGTAGGTGCGCGCACACAAACACACACGCACATACACACACACACATCCTCAAGGAAACACACACACATACCCAGGTACAAAGGTTTCATTGTTTCACCAGTGCCCTCGAAATTTTCCTGTCCAAAACAGCATCACTGACTTCTGTAGATGGAGAAGATAGGAAACGCAGTACTTGTCTGTGACGCCCTGCAGCTACCGAGAAGCAAGGAAGGGACAAGGAAGGGAAGGTGGCGTGCGGTTAGGGAGCCGAATCAGCCGAGCGACTGCAGGGGACGGGGACATCAAAGGGATGTCTCTTCAGCAGGAAATGATAATTCCTGTAAGCGGAAAAAGCTGCAAATGGCTTAATTGTACAGCTGTGCACAGGTGCAGCGGGGTAACTGAAGCTCAGTATCCCCCCACCTCCACAACCCACAACAAGCCCAAGCTGCCGCCTCACGATGCTTACGAGAATTCTGCCTTTCCGATCGCTGCCGTTTTCAAAATCTGCAACTGTTCATCATTCTTTGTGCTTGGTGCCATGAAGCCCGGGCGATTATTTTTTTCCAGTTTCGCTGAGGACCGCACACCTCCGTAATTCTGCTGCCTCCATTGTCTTAGTCAGCTGTCAATCATCTGATGAAGGTCATCCCGAAGGGTTTGTACAGTGGTGTCCTGCAATGTGCAAAAGGTTTCGCGGGACTGGATGAAAATGTCACTGCAGTAAAATAGACAATATTATAATGAAATTGCTTAAATTGCTTTACATGAAGAACCTATGCCAGTTTTGCATATTTAGTTTTATATGCAATAAACATACTTGGCAAGCACTGTTTTGCAGCTGAGGTGGGGGAAGTTTATCACTGGGTTGATTTGTGAACTCAGATATTTTGCTCTGGTCCAGAGCCAGTGCCAGATTTCCCGCAGAGCACAGGAGGTACAGTGTGTAGGGAATATGACATTTTTTGGGACCCTCGAAGGCGGCTAAAAAATAGTAAAAGCTGAAAAAAAAGGGAAAAAAAATTCTGAGGCACAAATATTTTGCAATTAAACTTCTGCTGCTCACTTAAGCAAATGTATGTGCTCTTCCAAAGAACGTTCCCTTCTTCAGTTTTTCTTTTTAGCAGTCCTTAATGAAATCCTCAATGAGTCCAAAATGTGAGTAACGTTGCTCTGAATTCGCAGAAGAGTCAAAGAACAGTTGAAAGTGCATCCTGACAACTGACAGTTCAAGTGGCGGTCACCCGTCCTTCTGCACTTTTCCCCGTGACGGTGCCTATGGCTGACAAACACCGAAATCCAGCCCTGATCACCAAGATCCAGGCTGGGTGTCATAGTTGCTTTTCTCAAATGCATCTCGGAATTCTTATTCAAGTGGATAGTTTTACTACAGTAATTCGGGCCGAGGTCTTTTAGGAAGCCTACAGTTGCAAGGCAAGATCTTTAGTGACTGCCCTTCTTTCTTCTGAAAGCAGTCGTTTGTACAGAGAACTTTTCCTTCCTTGCCTGGGAGGTGTGAGCAGTTCCAGCAGGGACATAAAGGCCAGGAGACACGATGGCAGGAAAAGCGGAGAGCCCTGTAGGCCCTAGGGCTGGCATGTACACGGCTGTGAGAGTGTGGACAGGCGACGTTTTAAGCGTGAAGGGACCGGTTTCTGGAAACGTGTCCCTTTGTAACTGAAATGAGCCGCTGAACGGAGATTCGTTTTCTTTAAACGGTGGCCAAAGAGCCTCCAAATCAGGATTTCTAAAAAGTGGCCCGAAGGTGCGTATTCCACAGAAGGGTGACTGAGTCAAAGCATTACTGTTCTCGCTCTAATATTGTTGAGTGATTATCCTTATTCTTTTTTGCTCTTTGTCTCCCTTCCTCAGAATTGCTCCAACACAGAACTGTTTTTTTTTATTATTTTAAGCATTGCCATTTCTTTGCTTGATTGCCCTCGCTTGGCCTCTTTGGGGACAAATGTTTGCGATCCCCTCCGAGCTAAATTTAGCCTGGTACCGGGGAACAGAGTAATATCTGAGCCCACACCACGGAAGGACCCCCCTCTTCAGCCGAGGTTCCGGCCACATCAATAACCGCTGCGCTCGCAGATCTCGGCAGCCTGAAATATCGCATTTCTGTCACCGCCGCGATCCCTCACTGTCATCTGCAGCCCTTGCGATAACATGGGCCATCCTTCAGTTTCTCAGACCACACCTGACCTGCTGAATCTTCCCATTACACCAAACCATGGCTTTTAGGAGACATATAGATGATCAATCTGAATACTGAATTATTACATTAAACCACTTGATTGGCTTATATTTTTGGAAGGTCATTTGTGTATGATATATATTATCTAGTATTAAATTTCTCTGAATTTTGGAATTAAATCATTATTTGTATGGTCATAAACAACAGGGTGAAATAGTAGGTAAATTGTTTAGGTAAGAGGTTATTTTCAGTAGTCTGTTCAGTATTCAATATCCAGGCATAAAATGCAAACCAAAATATACAAATATCTATTGAATTTAACATTCTGTGTTGTTTTTGCAGTTGATGCTCATTGTTGCATGTTTAGGCCCGGGGTCACTGTAAGGTTATAACGTGAGTGATAACAGCAGAATATGGTGCTCAATTCAAATCCGAACGAATAACCAAAGAGTGCAGTCTTATCGGTAGAAGTTGGGGGTTGATCCAGCGAAGCATCACGCCGTCATTTTCGTGCGGGAGATGCGGTTAGCGCTGCTTCCGCATTCAGGATTAAAACCAGCTCTTTGCATACGAATGGCTGTTACCAGAATAAAGTAGCAGAGACTTAGGAGAGCACCACTATCAAAACCGCTTCGATTCTGCATTAACAAGTTGTCACTAACAAGTGAAGGCACGGCAATGAAAAAAAAACAGTTAATTTATTTCTTAAAATAATGAGAATAATCATAAAATACAGTAACAGCAATAATGGTGAAAGGTGCAAAAATATTTAGCATTTCAGTGTTCAGCTTATTATACCCTAGGAAAAAGCACTTTCGCTGATCTGAAGTAAAATGTCTTGGAAAAAATTTTTTTAAATGGAATTTAAGAAAAAGCAGATGAGATTAACGCATTTACCTTTTTTTTGCAAGAGATGGTTTGCATCCGAGCTGGCAGAGTTCAAAAAGATGTCTGTTCTGTGTGTGCAGCAGAGCTGTCCTGGGCACCGGTCCTCCAGCTTCCCAAAGCTGGAGGTCAGCATGAGTCACCCCACAGAGGTGTACGGCGTACTGTCATGTGTGCGACAGCGGGTACTCAAGCGGCTGAGGAAACGAATTCTTGGCCGGCACGTTGCACTCTTCAGTCGAGCGGACGGAAACATTGCTGAACGGGCACTTAACCTAAACGTCGCTTTTAAGTATCTCTCTAAAATGATCATTTGGTGATTTGTTCTGCATGGAAACCTCCTCGCTAATACAAATAATTTACTGACAAACTTTGTCATCTGCCATAGAGGTGGGTGTACAAGTACTGTTTTACACCATTATTTGTTTCGTATTTACCTATTGTCTTTCGGGAAGGCACTTTGCTGTGATGGCTTTGTAGACAGAGCTAATAATAATTTTAATAATAATTAATAATTAATTATCCCAGGTCCTTGTACTACAAGGTAGCAGCTCTGACAGTTACACCAGATAAATTTTGTGTGATACGGCTCAGGAAAGCACGTCTTTTTGTTTCCAAACAGGCTACGCTAACTGTTGTGTAATGATTCCGCATGTCTACAAAGCGGGGCGTGAAGCACCTTATACTCTTGCCAGAGTCCTTTTTGCAAAATGCACCCGTACGTCTGTAAAAGACCTGAACTGTTTTTGAAATGAGATATTGCTTATCTGTCCAATTGGGTTCAGCCTGGTGTTCATGTCTGTTTCAACTCAAAGCTGTTTTAGTTAACAAGCAGGATTTTATTGTCAGTGCAATGTTGGCTACAAACATTTATGTGCCTCATATTACTTAATGGTAAAGGTGTTTATATGCAAGTTATTAGAAATGACTCATTTAGCTGGTTTGTACACCATGAAACCTACAATGGTTTACCCATTTGGATCACTTTGTGCCTTAGTTCAATGCGGGTGCCTTTCTCAAGGACGCTGATTTAGACATGGGTTCTTGGATTGCAAGGTCATGGTGGCCACATAACTGGCTGCTCCAGTCTATACGAACAATAATGAATCTCACGGAGCCTCTGGCTGTTAGAACTTATCTCAAAGTCAAGGCCGACCATATTTATAAGGACATCTTCTCGCAGACTCACCCACTCCTTGTTTCAGATGCCTTCCCTCATTGTACCCCAAGAAAGCCTGCGCAGTTCAATATGGTCAGCTTAGCGGGTATGTGTTGTGAATGTGCGTGCGTGCGTGCGTGCGTGTGTCGGGGGGCTGCCCAAGTTTCCGGCTGCTCGGCACCTCCTGTGGTCCCGGTTCGTCGGAGGGCAGTGGCATTCTCCGGCTGAAGGACGCTGGCAGCCATCCAGACCCGGATTTGGCGTTCAGAGTCGTTTAATGGAAACCATAAAGACGTTGCTGGCACAGAAGTGCCTTGTGTGGGCTCCGACACAGGGAGATTGACCCAGGGAGGGCGGCGGAGCTGATAACACAGAGATTAGCCGGAAATGCAGAGCATCCGTATTATTATGCTGTGTGGCAGGCTGAACGTGGCTGGAACTGGGTGCGATTGGCACACTGTAGGTACAGTGGAGACATGTCAGACCGGAGGACAACCAAGAGCAATTCGTAGCTGCTAAGGATTGGGGCACAAGTAATGTGTGAATATGTGGAGTGTATTTAGCTCCGCTGTAGGACTCTGGTCCTTTAAGAGTTTGAGAGAAGGTGTATGCGATTGTCAGGGTGATCCTCTTAGTGGAAAGATTTGGGAGAATATGCATTCCATTTCGTTCGTCCGAGGTGTTTTTATTAGGGAGCGCGTGGCCCCTTTGAGAGGCTTTCCCATCAGCCCCACATCTCGATTTTATTTCTGCCAACCCAGGGGCTGTGCTAAGTGAGGGGAAGCCGTCGGATTAGCGCAAGCGAAGGTCTCTTCAGGAAAAAAACCCAAATGTGCGTGGTTTTCCACGCTGCCGTTCGCTCCTCGGCATGCGGTTTAACTCCTTCCCGTTGCCACCCTAATCCCCCTGTCATTTTGCATGCAGAGTGAGACGCTGAAGCTCGCCGGCGCGCCGTGTAATTACTGAATTCACACGGGAGAAGTTCGGGTGCAGGGTGACAGGAAGATGGAGCAGGGTCTTGTGGGTGCTGCCTGTCAGTCAGTGGCATCGAGTGGTGTTGTGAGGAGGGAACGCGTCGGTGGAGCGACACCAAGAGTCCGCCAGAATGGTCTCGCAAGCCGCCCCCTCAGCTTCACACCCCCGTAACACCCCAGTGAAAGACGGGGTCCAAACCCCCCTCCCCCCCAGACACAGTGTGACTTCTCTGCATCATTACACACACAGCTTGTCTTACTTTAACACTCAGTAACGTTTTAAAAAAATGTTTCACGGTGCACTGAAGTTTCCGAAAATATGAAGATGACTGAAAAAATGTACATTTGCACAGAATGAATCTGTTGTTGTGTCTGGTAGCTCAGAGGATGTCTGATGCAGCTCTGTTTCTCCGTCCCCTCCTAGGTTTGCGATTTTATGGAGCCGGAGCCTCTCCGTGGGTTGCTTTGTATTTCAGTGCCGGTTCACCCCCCATCCACCTGCAGCAAGTATGGTGGGGGACCCCGAGGCTGGTGGGGCGGGGCAGCTGGTGTTGTGAATCAGGCCGTCGCAATGCCAGGCTCGGCTACTTCCCAACACCAGGGTCACGCCGCCACCCCAGTCGGCATGCCGCAGCTGCACAACGCACATCCGACTGACGGCCTTTTAAAAAAACACACACTGTATTTTTCTCTGCAAAAACATCTCTTAAACCAGATTGTTCATTTTTGCCACCTTTGTAATATGTTCTTGTCCTTTAAAATCACATAAAATGTTCAAAGAAGAAATTTCAAGATTTTTAAAACAGTAATATAGTTCATTTAAAATTCAAAATAGCTTTGTGTAATTTATCAAAAACTTTTCTTGCGCTGCAAGTCAAATTGCACTTCACCAAAACGTGTAGATGTCCACGATAAACTTTCATTGCAATGCCAACCTTCAAGTCATTGAATTATTGGGTATATTTTTGTTTTTATTTGTTTTATTTTTTTTAATTTCCAAAAATGTTATGTGTGTTTTCAGACTGTGTACATATATACTGTATATATGCATACTAAATAGGCATGTGCATATATATATGTATACTACATAGATACATACTGTTGTTACTTGAATTGAAATAAAACAAAACTATTAAAAGTATAAAATAACAACAACTAAAAATAAACTACTGACAATATAACTGGTGAGCCAAGGGTGGTAAGTTGAATACACACCAAAATCAGGCTTTATATTAATTTAAAATGTAATTTACTGTACAAACATTTATAATTATTCAAACTTTTCTAGTTTTTGTCCTACTTGCAATTTTTCACTTGCCAGTTTATAATGTTAGTTTCATTTATTTGGATCTCACTGTGATTTAACCCTTTTTCTCATTTAGAAATTACAGTGTGATTATGTGCGCTCTGTACTTTGTTTGCAGTTCATTTTGACAGCAATTCACCTACAAGCGCAGAGGTACGATGTGTTTTATCCCATCGGGGTGACCATAACACCCTTCTCGGAGTTACGGAAACTGCATTATATTTAGAATCATTCCATGAATGTTTCACAATCACCCAAATGGAATGTGAAATGCTTCATTTTAAGAAAATTCAACATGGCTGCCAGGGCATCTCAGCTGAGTTTGGTCTGTTTTTTATCTAATCCCATTCCCAAAACTGATTAAAAAAAAGAGCAATTAATGTAAGTTTCAAGAAAAATTAAAAAGACATGAAACTACTATGATTACAAACAGTCATACAGGAACAATAAAATATGAAGCTATTCAGCACTTTGTCTATTCAATTTTCTGTAGGATTTTATCTTTAAAAGTGTGTAATGAAAATTGCCAAGGCCTTAAGCAAATTCTTTTTCTGAACTGCTTTGTGGCGACAAGATTTCATAGTATTTCTAACAATCTCGGACCAAGGTGGCTTTTGCGCAAATAACAGCATTTCAATGTCATACACAGGAACCAAGGAAAGGGACAATATGGAAGTGGACAATGTGCCGCTTCTACACCTGTTCATTTATCAGTGGATTTTTCTGAAACAGTAATCACAAACAACTGAAGCTGAAATACAGGCTCAGTGATCATAAGCACTGAAAAGAAAATGAAAGCAATTTTAACAAACACAAATTTTGCTGTTTGTAACATCATAATGCAGAAACATGGTTACAGTATATGTTTAATCCCAAGAGTTTAATGACAGCTAAGCTGTACACCTGGTTCATGCTTCTCCACTTTTAATTTTTTTAGCTGCATTGTCTGTTTTTCCAGCTGCATAGCACAAAATAATTTGATTGCTGGATATGGAAATAAAATTTCTAGATGACTTCAGTCAGCACACAGGTGGATTCCTCTTTGCCACCATCCATGAAGGTTAGCGCACAATAGATCTGTCTCCTTCTCTTAATTATTTTTCTAAAATTATTGCCATAAACCAATAAAACATTTTTTTCTCTTTCCTGGTGAATATTCTGCAGAATGACACTGTCATTAATAAACGAAACAGGGATTCTCCACTGCTTTATTTTACTGTACTATTAGTCTTCTCTTGATTTAATAATTTTTATTTAACAGAAGAGCTATTTGAACCTGACGCTGAGACTGCTGTGTTGGCACCTAATGGGACCAGTAGGATTCTAATGCAAGTAACACTTAACTACTTTACACTGAATATATTTATATGCATAAGCTTAATGGATGTCAAAAAATATGCTAGCTGAAGGCAGCCATGTTAATGCTTCAAGTTTTGATGAAATAAATCAAATCAAATTAATTATTTAACAGTTCTGGACTTTTTAATTCAACAGCAGGTCACTGTATCACCAGCTTATGCAAATACAAGAGCTTTAAAATATATTAAGCATTAGCACAGATTCATAATAAAAAAACCTATTATAAGAGGTGACTGAAGATAAACCTGAGGTCAGGATAAGTCAGGGATTTTATACTGTTAAACAAAATGGAGTCATTAAAGACCTAGAAGTAAATCATAACCTGAAGCGTGGTGAGTAACCATCTTTTTTGCAGTGGTTAAAGTGTGAATGGATGACTTTGAATGCAGGTTTATTGCAGGGAAATAAAGGTCAGTGCTGAGTGTTCTACACTGAAACAGGAGACAGAAATATTAATAAAGTCTATGAATACATACTGCACACAGTAGAAGCATTTAAAACATCCCTAAGTGAAAATTATAACAATAATTATAATGTAATGATCAATATTAAAGGGCAGCCAGCAGAGTTGACATGCATTAAATCTTTTATGCTAGGTCAAGTTTGATCTACAACCAATTTTCACACCTAAAATTTATCCCAGATAATTTCACTCAGTTTTTGCATAACAGGTTTGAAGCAGGAGTTCTGGGTCATCAGATGCTGAATAAAAGGAAGCTATTTGTCAAAGTCCACATCTTAGTTGGACACAGCAACTAGCATTTAAATAAATTGGTTTATTTAAAAAATGAATTGTACGGTCAATGTGGTGACACAGCACAAAACATGTTCAGACAAAGAAAAATAAGAGAAACAGATGATAAGTCACCAGCGCGGGCATGCACGTGTGCCTCTGGCTTCAGATAAATACAGTTGACATGCGGTCTGACAATAGATGCAGTTATCTCTTGTCAGACTACATGCCAACTGTATTTATATTTTTTATTAAAATACATTGTACAGTACTGTATGCTATTTATTTTTTCATTTTTTATTCAGATTTTTATTTGCATTTTGGTGTTTTAAATTATGCATACGCTTTGAATAAAAAATTTTTATAGCAAAAGTTTCCATTTAGATATTGGTATTTAAGTATTAACTTGTAAAAGCTGCTATAGCAAAAATTCAGATATAGTGGGCTTGGATACTGAGGGATTACTGCATTGTGATTTGCGTGGCAGTTTTTTGTAGTTGAGAGAAATGCTAGCTAGTTGTTAGCAACATTGTACCCTGAAACAACTGCATTTGTGTCATGTATTAATAGATATCCAGAAGGTTTTCTTCTTTAATATTTTGTCCAATTTGTAGAGTACAGAGGAAGTTGTCCCAACCTCCTTTATTTTTGTTTAAATATTTATATTTGATATTAGCATTTATTAATTTAGCTGATGCTTTTCTCCATAGTAACAAAAATAAGTGCTATGTTGTATTTACGTAACATACACTGCAAAGTTAAGTTTAGAGACATACAACAGTGTAAATGGTCTACATGAAACATACGTGCAGACAAACATGTCTTTGGACTGTGTGAGGAAATCCAAGCAGCTGAAGGAAAGACTCATGAAACATGGAAGGACATTTAAAATCCACACAGACAGAACAAGGAGTGAACCCATACCCAATCACATTACCCAGGCCATTTATGTCTCTAAAAGAAACATTAAAAATTGATCATGTGTGAATTTGGAGTAACCAGAGATGGAAGATGATTGCGAAATGCACATAAATCCTAAATATTCGACCAAAAGTTTATTTAACTGAAATTACATTTAAATTAAGAAATTGATGATGATAGCATCAGACATGGACAACTGTAAGAGGTTAACAGGTGCATCAGCTCAAGTCCAAGTCCCAGCCTCAGTTTGGGTCCAGTAGCATTTCTATTTGAGCCCCAATCCCTGTCCTTAAGTCTGGAAAGTCTGGAATTGGTGTAACTGCACACCAGCACTTAACTGGAGGGGCACCATGGCCCCTGGGAAATCAGATAAGCATTCACGGTGTGAATACGTCCATTTAATTTCAAGTTCAATATGACTTCACCCAAGATTTATTCCCATTAAGCTCTTGGACAACAGAACATGACAAAGTAAAGGACGCAAATACGACAAAATATAAGCATGACATCTGCCTATCACCTGCATTTCAGAAGAAGTTGACACTACGTAGACAAATCGGTGTTACCACTGGTCGGACATTTCTAAATGAACATTAATCATTAACAATTATTAATGTCTTTGTTTGTAACCAAATCTAATTTTTTATTTGTTTAGCATTTATTTGTTTCATATTTCCACTTACTCAGGTAAGGTTTCACTCGTATGCCATCTTCTTTCAGAAGAAGTCACCTTTTTTGAGATGGTGTACATTTACTTGACAGGTCAGGCCGCTTTCAGGCCTTGGATTCTGAAAGTTCGGCTTGTCGTTGTGACACGCGTTTCCCCTCGGCCCAGACGTTTATTTCTACACGCAGGAATGAACGTGCCTTTTCCTCTAAGCTGGCCTGCTGGTGTTATCAACAACAGCTTGTGGAAACCTCACCTTCTTTTGTTAACATCACTCGTGCTGCTATGCACCGGCAACAGACTGCAAAAGCTGATGTCACCAAACAGTACAAGAAAAGACTGATCAAGCCCCCTCCTGTACAGCATTATGTGAAGCAGTGTACAGACCGCAGACCTGACCCGCAGTTCCTTCAGACACTGTAAAGTAAAGTACCGGTCAGGCAAGGCACCATGCATATGCGACACAACAAAAGTTTCATGCTGCCAAGCAACCAGCTACAGCGCACACTATGAAACTCCCAAATTCAGCCCAGCTTTTTCTTAGTATGGAAATTTAAATGAAAGATGGAAGAATGAAGGCATAGAGTTTCAGACCCTGGGATTTGTACTTAAATCAGCAGTGCTTAAAACTCCATTTTTAAAATTCATATTGTACTAAAGAGCAGTATGAGCTTCTTCAGTGTTAGTTAAGCTTGCATAAATGTTACACTTTATTAGATGCTTTGCTGCCATTTGAAATGACGTAGACTTCTAAAATGTGCAGATCCTTTAAAAGCATTTCAATGTTTATGGCAAATGATGCTATTTTTCCTTGTCAGAATTTTTATTGAAAAATCACTTCATCAAAATCACTTGGCTAGACATATACTGTATGGCCAAAAGTATGTGGACACCCGACCATCACCCCCATATGTGCTTGTTGAGAATTTTATTCCAAAACCATGGGCAAAAGCTGATGTCACCAAACAGTACAAGAAAAGACTGATCAAGCCCCCTCCTGTACAGCATTATGTGAAGCAGTGTACAGACCGCAGACCTGACCCGCAGTTCCTTCAGACACTGTAAAGTAAAGTACCGGTCAGGCAAGGCACCATGCATATGAAAGATGGAAGAATGAAGGCATAGAGTTTCAGACCCTGGGATTTGTACTTAAATCAGTAGTGCTTAATATGGTGTTTCCCCCCCACACAAGAGCCACGAGAGCATCACTGAGGTTGGTTGAGACGGCTTGGCTTGTAGTTGGCATTCCAGTTTGTCCCAAAGGTTGTTTGCTGGAGTTGAGGCCAGGGCTCTGTGCAGCCACTCAAGTTCCTCCACACCAACGTGGGCAAACTGTGTGTTCATGGAGCTTGCTTTGTGCATGGGGTCATACTGCAAGAAGGAAGGAGTTTTCTCAAACTATGGCCAGAAAGCTGGAAACACACAGTTGCCTAGAATGTGTTTGTTTGCTGCATGGGTGCAGATGAAAAAGATCAGCTCAGTCAGTAGAAGGGGGTCCACATAAATTTGGCCATGCGTACCTTCTGCAACAATAACAGCTTTATAAGATTCCCTTTTTCTGCAGCCCAAAAATACAACACTTATTATACTTCACAGAAGGGATATTGTATCTTGATGCATAGTGTGTGGTATTCAGCACACACAATGTTTTGAATTTTTGGATAAAAGGCTCGGCCTTGGCCTTAGTGACCTCAGTACATTTTTCCGTATCGCAGCTGAATCACTCTCCTGTTGACTGGCAACCTCTAGAAGTTCTTTTATGTGGTTTTTGTTGGGAAACAGATGCTTTCCTGCCACCCTGCTAGGTTATGAGTGGAGTGTAGAGCTGTTGATGTGAAATACTTGACCGATACACCTTTACTCCACTCTCAGCCATTGAATTCTTTAGGCCTTTCACAGTGATTTTTGGCCTCTCAGCTGCTGCTCTTACAAGTCTCCTTTTTGTTAGAAAGCTGTGTTTTGAAAGACAGCCTTTTGTAGGGTGTATCTAGGTGTTGCAACAAGTGACAAGACCAGGCACAGGTTAATGGCGCAGCAATTTTAATCTTAGGGGTTTTTTCAAATATATTAACCTAATAATATTAAGTCTCACTTATGGAAGCAATATATTTCAAACTTTGACTTCAAGTACTGCTAAAAAGTCTGATGTTCCCTTACATGAAAAATCACAGAAAGTAGATGTTGGAGGAACAGAAGTCAGTCATTTGGCCAAATGAGTCAACATTTTAAATATTTGTGTTCGTTTGTGGAGTATCGGTAAGACACAAATAAGGTGAGCGCATAAGTTGTGCTGCGTGGTTTCCACTGCCCTGCATGGAGGAGATGATGTCTATGATTGGTTTGTTGCTGACAGGGTTGGGGAGTTCACCATGGTCTTGGAAACCTCACCCGACATGGCCATGATGACATTATTTAAAATGACAAATTATTCTGAGACACACACTGAGTTTAATTGATGTTGAAAAGGAAGTTGAAAAGTGTAATGCTGCAAAGGTTTAGTGCCACGCATGCAAAACTTTACACCTAGATATTTTTTATCAAAGATAGCGATATTAAAAGGTTGAGCTCTCTGACAAATAAAACCTCTTTTTCTTCTTTGTTGCCAGACTACAGCGTTTTCTGTTACTGTCAGGATCCGACTTAGACCCTGTGTGACTTATGACCATTAGTACTTATGATGGTAGGCCGATGTACATACAAAGTTTATCTTGAGTTGTGGCGGTCTGCCGTAAAAGCCAAAGGGCCTCATTGCATGCAGACAGCTAAGCACTTTGCCACCCTTAAGCAACACTGCTGGGAAGCTGCAGCAAGTGCAGCCTAAGAAAGTTTAAATACCTTTAGATAAATAATCCGAAACCACCCTAATTTCAGTTAAATGTGGCTTCAAACATAGCTTTAAAAAAGTGAGTGTGCTGCTGAAAGCAAAAGGAAAGAGAAGGCAATAAAGTTGAAGTTAATGATGAAAATCATAAATCAGCATAAAGGAGGTAAAGTTTATTAGAATTATCAGCAATGTCAGCCATTCTCAGAGACAAAGGACGAATACTGGAGGTTCCAAAATATCCGAATGGGTTTTTACTGCCATCTGCTGGATGTGCAGCGCAAAACACGATGCAGACGATGAAATCCGACTTACGCCGAGTCCGAGTTACATCGTCGCCCAGGAACCTCGTCGTAAGTCGGAGCCTGAGTGTAACCGAATGTGGCTCAACAGTAGATCAACAGCGGCCCCTGCTGGTAAAAAGTTAGTATCTGTGTAAATGGCAGGATTACTCTGGTGAATACGTTGTTGGCTGCTTTCTCAGCCCTAAATCCAGGGTTGTGTTTTGTTTATGCCTGGGGCTGAGTGTGCTGGGACTGCAGTGGTACAACCCAGTTCAGCCAAAGTGATTCCCTCCTGCTGGCCAATTCATTCCCTGACTTCAACCTGACCCATAGCACCCAGAACTGCTTGCCGGGGGCCAAAAGGGAAGGCATATGTGTGTAAAGGGCTTCCAGCAACAGGAACCACAATGAGACCGTGGTACACAGAAGGGTGGCATGATAGCACAGCAGGTAGCGCTGGTTCTTCTCATCTAACTGGGTTTTTGGTTCAGATGTAGGTCTGGATCTGACTCAGTGTGGGTGGAATTTTCATGGTCTTCTCATTCTTGTGTTTGTTTTGTCTGGGTGAGAGTTTCTTGCCACAGTCCAAAGTCTTTCAGATGGATCGGTGATGCTAAATCTCCATTGGTGTGTGTTATCGTGTGCAAGTAAGTACATTCCTGTAAGCAGGTTATTGCAAAGTATTTAGCAGTGTAAGTAGCCTTGGACAAATGTACTGGCTAATAATGAACTAATAAGACATGTACAGGTATCCTCTGGAGCACCACATCTGTCCACACAGCCCTGTATGTACTGAACACCCAGCAGGGAGCTCTGCTCAGGACAAGATGAACACACGACCTGCTGAATCGGGTGCAGTTGATGGCATCTTACCCCAGGCTGTGTTCCACAACAGTGAGAGCCAAAAGCAGCATCTAGTGATGAAGTGTAGGCCATTGTATGCTTAGGATGACCTAGTAAGAAACTGACCATTTATTTAGAAATATATGTGTATGCAACCATTCCAGTTGTAATTGTTTTTTTAACAATGTGCAGACTTATTTAAGGAACATTTCTTCATCTGTTTATGTAAACTTGGAAAAATTAAGATGCCAGTAATGGATCAAACAGTGCTAAGGACTAATGTTACAATTCACATAGAGGCTGATCTACCAGGTGTAAAAATTTGATGTCACGTATTTGTGTTACGCCCATTACCTGGTATTTGAACCTGAAAATCTGTTTGCAAAGCACCTGTCTGGATAGCAAAGATGCTATTCTAGTTATTTTTTACTGAAAAAAATATCATCCCATCCAGGACTGCCACAAGTCACTCAAAAAGAAGTAGTTAAATTAAGCCGTTGTTAAAGCTGTTGTTGAACATTTGTACCAGTAATTCTCTTGAAACAAGACAGAAGTACTCTGAAATATGGTCTGACAGAACTAATGCTGGGTAAGAATAAGATGAAATTACTCTGTTATCTCACTAATAGATAAACTGCTACTAATAACTGCTAACTACTAGATAACTACTTGATAAATGGGAGACATGGCTTTGGAACTTGAGTAACTAGATGGCCTCTATTTTATTTCCTTTTGCCTACAGAGCACACTAGGGATGCAGTATGTTTCCTCTAATAAAATAGGAATAGCGTGCTGAATAAATTGGTAAATCAGTGTTAAGTTCAATATCTAACATCATGAATTTATCTTGGAAAAAGATTTGTTGGTTAATTAAAACATTTCATCTATTAATATTTGTTTATAGCTATCAACCAAATTTGGAGTAGACTTATGTAATCCCCTCCACAAAATACGAAAAGGTCCTCATTACAGCATTATTTCCTATATAAAGATGCATCTAATTCGTTTGTTTTTTATGAAATATTGATAAAAAATATTATTAGTGCTAAAACTGCTGTACGTTATCCTCCACTAGAGGGCGTAATTGTCTTCGTGGCCTCCCGTACAGAGTTTTTATGCAATGTGTTTGAGATCAATATTCAGTAACGGTTCCCATTCTTTCATCTTTGTTCTCCTAATAAATATAAAATATTGATTCACGCTATCTTGGGCTAATTTTAAGAAAAATAAATCTGATGCAGAGTGCCATTATTTCTGTCTGTCTGAATGTCTGTATTTTGTCCTAAAGCACAGAGAGGTGAACCAAGTAGGCCCAAAGGTTCCTTTGGAGTTGCTGCCAGGGTTGATAATAAATCACCAGTTGGGAACCCAGGAAATTTCTAGAAAAAGACCATTTTTTTTATAAGAAGTTGGGTAGCAAATAGAAACCCCAGCATTGTTTCTGCTTTGTGGTTTGACGGTCCTGAGGATGGATAGGCACTCTGGGCGTGCAGGCTACACACTCACCTTTGCTGCACAGATGGGGGGAAATGTGTTCATCGTAGCAGGCATGCAGCGCACAGGATGCAGCGCTCCAGCCAGGCTTGCCACTTCCTGAGCGCGCAGAGCTGCTTGGTGACGTTTCCCCGTGAACACCACGCAAAATCATAGCACACACTGGTAAAACAGAGTCTGTGTCTGATTTACCTTTCTTACGGCATCCTGTGGCGGTCATGATTTTCCGGGAGGAAGACGTTGCGATGGCTGGATTTACATGACTCACACACTGAGGCAGAAATCAGAATTGTGCGATGGTTCACAGTACAAAATATGTTTTCATAATTTCACTGATTTAATACAAATACCAGCACACCAGTGTGAGGCAGTGTTACGATGGCCTCCACCTGCCCATGTTTTTGCCACTCACTTAGCAACCCAGAATAGAATCATGTAACTCAAGAGCGTTCAACGTGCAGCCTGAAAGAACATTTGTAAAGTCATTAATATACGCTTAAAGGCCACTTTATTAGGCACACATGTTCGACAGGGTCTTTTTTTGACTCCAGAGCAGCATGGATTCCGCCAAGATGCATAGGATTCGTTTCCACAGGGTTCTTTGCCCATGGTGCCTTGTCAGCTTTGCTGCTTCTGCAAGTTTTTAATGGCACTTTCTATAAAACATTACATCCCACTTCATCCTATAGTTGCTCTGTCGGCTTGAGAGCTGGGACAGTGCAGCACCAGTACTGTAAGTTTGCTAAAAATATTGTTTTATTAGTACTTACTGGCAATGCATTTGCTATAATGAATTAAGTCAAAATAACACAAGACAAAAAAACTGTATACGTACAGGCCATGTGGGAACAAATAGCACCAAGGTCCCAGAAGATACTTGTCACCATCTGATTTACTTTGCCCTTTGTAAGGAGTCATCTCTGCAGTTTGAATGACATCCGGCTGCAGTTTGTTTGCGTGTCCAGTGAGAACGAACAGAGGGGGTGGTGGAGGTCGTGAGGACATATAGGAACCTGGTGGTGGACCTGCAACGCTGAGTCCCTCAGTCACCAGGTCATCAGGAGAGAGGCGGCGCTCATCTGTCCACACTCAAGTCTGGTTACAAGAGGTGCTCCGATGCTGACAATTTTGCGCAACCTATGAGCTCCGGCGCTTCGGTATCGCTGCGTCTAGACGGGATTCTGACTTAGAGGCATTCAGTCATAATCCCACAGATGGTAGCGTCGCACCATTGGCTCCTCAGCCAAGCACATACACCAAATGTCTGAACCTGCGGTTCCTCTCGTACTGAGCAGGATTACCATTGCAACAATACATCATCAGTAGGGTAAAACTAACCTGTCTCAACAATCTAAACCCAGAAAAGGACATTTACCTTCTGAAGATGCATCATCCTGCCCTCTTTTTTTTATAAACATGGCTCCCTATTTATTTACTTAGTATTTATCTCTGATTTGTAAGCATGCAAGGATCTGTGTTACATGTATGCTGCTCCAGGCAGGTGGAATTTCCCTTTGGAATTAATAAAGTTTCTTTCATTCATTCATTCATTCATTCATCAGTCACATTTTTGAGATAGATCATCTCTCTCTCGTCTTCAATTTTTTTCTCCTTTTTTTCTTCCAGACTCCTGAAACACACTATGCAACGTGCGTTCATTCTATAAATTCTGTAAAAAAATGAGGAATCTGAAATGATGCAAAGTCCTGGGTGAAGGAAGGCAAAGGCAGTGTGAAACAGGAGCCCTTCTAGAAAATACTAGAAATACTGGCGTTCCCCTGAATGCTCTCCACCCATCTTTCTGTGCGTGATCTGACCACCCCACCCCCCCGCCTGAGGCCCCTGGTTACTTCCTGGTGAAAATGACCGGAGAGGGCATCCTGGGATACAGTGGGGAGGGCAGGAACAGCCCTTGCCTGCTTCTCATAAAAGGACAGGATTATGGGGGTTGAACGGTGCCGCTGCGGTGCCTCTTCCCAGGCAGTGACCCACTGCTTTACTGGGCATATTCACATCTGGAATGGCACCCCAGGGCCTCACATGTGTCCTAATGGGGTGCGAAGTGGAAAAAAACCCTCAGTGTGACTGTGGTCCCCACCACCAAATGTGCACCACTTGGTTTGCATTATTAAAGCAGAAAAAATCATCATGATATCACCAAGTTACAGAGATAAACATGGTGCATCCATCACTGTATTTTGTCATTTTGAGATCACATTTTAAACTAAATATTATGTCCTAGCTTGTTCTAAAATGTATTGCTTCTGAAAATCTATCAGCAGCGTTTGCAACAAATATTATTAGAATTTCAGCTAAAGATGAACACAGTAGTGACAGATTTTTTTTCTTTCTAACAAAAACAAAGAGATATAGAAACATTCTAAACAAATTCAGTAAAATTATTGTGAAGGCTTAACATTTTATACTCAGATTTTCTGGGCAAATCAGAAGCTCATTCCCATTTTCTACCCTATTTTTGAGAGAAGTTGCTTGCTTTACTTGAACATATGAAAAACAAACTTCAAACACACAGAGAAAAACTTCCTTTATTGAGGACACAAAAAGTAAGCAGCAAGTTTTCCACATTTATTAAAACTTGCCCAAAGTGTGTATGAGCTCAAGAATCTACGAAGTCGGAGCTGTTTGCAGTCCGTTGAAGTCACCCCTATCGTTCACCTGGAGTCAAATAGTGACAGCCTCTGCTGTTTATTAAATATCACAGCTGTACATCAATAAAGAGAAACATGCTGTACAAAAACGCCATGTATGTAACAAAGTGACTTAATGTGGTTAAAAGAAAGGAAACATCTTCTGTGAATCCTTAGGTATCAGCTGAATGATTAGAAACCAGCAATTAAATATAACAATAACTGAATTATTTTATAGAAGGACACAGTTCAAATATATGTTGTCTCCTTTTGAAGATAAGGAACATTTTGAAGATAAGTGTGACTGCAGTGTGAGACAATGATCTGCTTCAACCCCTCTGCACTATGTTTCAGTGGAGGAGCAGTGAGCCAGGCAACAAGAAGAAAGTAAGGACCACCATCTGTGCTGCGTTCATTATTTGTTTTACTTTATTTATGTGTACAGCTGACACTTTTGTGTATGGGCGACTTACAAGGTGAGATGTTCATCTTTAAAACTAATTACTCATTTATGCAGCAAGGGCATTGCTACTGTACCAGTTCGGGATACCAGGTCTCGACCAAAGGTGCTGCAGCAGGAGTGGGACTCAAACCACTGACCTCCAGGTGGCAAAGCAACGGTCTTGACCACTACTCGCCCTCCAAGCACTTGGCGCGGCCCGATGACACCGCAGTGCAGTGCACACTGCGACAGCCGCACATCCCCGCACGCACACCACCACACTAGGGCGCGCTCCCGGGCGAGCACCCTCGCCGGGTCTCATGCGCGTCCACGACAGCCGAGCGCCGACGCGTCAGAGTGCGCGAACCCGCAGGGGCTCACGCCCCGAGCAGACCCCGCCCCTCGTCGCTCCGCCCCGCCCCTCCTCCGCACAGACTCGCGGCGCGACGCTCGCGGAGCTTTCAGAAGAAAAGGAGCGCGCCGCGGAGACGGGCGCGAAGGACGGCGATCCCAGGCTGTTTCTGAGGAAGGCGGCGGCGGCGGCGGACGCGGTGCGGTAACATTTCTGCTCGAACGCTTCAATGAATTTTTCAGCCGGCGGCACGCACACTGCTGCGGGTGCGCGGTCCGCGTGACTCGAGTGGAGTGGAGGGGGGGACACCCCCATGGTGCACCGGTACGGCGGCGGCGGCGGCGGCTGCTGGAGACGGTGTAGGCGTGCGGCGCGCGGTCATGCGGCGGGGCGCGAGCACGGAGCCACGCAACGCTTGTGACTCGCGCACACGGCGCTGCTGTAGAGGCGGCCCAGGCCGTCGGCAATAAGGGGCGCCGCGCGGCGTGCGCCAGGAATGCGCCCGCGGAACGCGCGCACCGGCCAGCCAGCATTCGAGCGGAGCGCAGCAGAAGGACGACGCCGTGCGACACACCGGCGGCGGCCGTCCCCCAGAGTCAAGTCCGGCTGAGTGCGCCTGCGCAGCTCGACATGGCTTCGTTCCCCGACTCGGAGCTGCAGACGTGTCCGCTGTGCAAGGAGCTCTGCGGCGGCTCGTCGGCGCCCATCTCGTCGGGCTCCTCTACCTCGTCCTCCTCGTCGCAGACGTCGAGCTCCTCGGCCGCCTCGTCAGCCGCGTGCGCCCGCCGCCTGCACGTGCTGCCGTGCCTGCACGCCTTCTGCCGCCAGTGCCTGGAGAGCCAGCGGCACCCCGGAGAGCCGCTCAAGCTGCGCTGCCCGACATGCGACCAGAAGGTGTCCATCTCCGAGTCGGGGCTCGAAGCGCTGCCCTCGTCCGCCTTCCTCTTCAGCAGCCTGCTCGACGTGGTCGTGTCCTCCTCGTCGTCGTCCTGCTCCGAGGAGGCGGGCAGGGGCGGCGGCGGCGCGGGGTACCCGCGGCCCCACGGCGGCTTGCTGCGGCCCCACCGCCTGGGGGAGCCCCAGTGCAGCTCTTGCGACGAGGGCAACGCGGCGAGCTCCCACTGCCTCGACTGCCAGGAGTACCTGTGCGAGAACTGCGTTCGCGCCCATCAGCGCGTCCGCCTCACCAAGGACCACTTCATCGAGCGCCTGGCCGACGCCGTGCACGCAGGGGGCCGCGGGCCCGCCCCCCTCGCACTCGCGCAGCCCTTCCCCTCCAGCTACTCGCTGCTCCCAGTCTTCCAGGACCGCATGAGCTTCTGCCAGCAGCACGACAACGAGGTGAGTGCGCGGCCGGACGACGCGATGTCACCCCCGCTGTAGTGGCATGTAAAGGTGTCTGATCTCACATATTTATAGTTGTCGTTCCGTTCCTGGGCCATTGGAAGTGTAGGGACGCCGCTAGTTAATAGAATAGAATTTCCCAACATTTAAAGTAATTGTGGACCCAAAATATTGCACCAGGAATCAAGTGAAGCTTTGGTCCATCATGAGAGCAACTCGGAGCTGTTCAGCCTGCTTGTGACAGCGGTTCTGCCTCAGTGTCTCCTCTTGTTTGGAAACCGTTTCACAGTTCCTGTCCTTAAGCTCAGCTGACCAGGGAACTTGTACAATTCTTTAAACACACACACACACACACAGGAGTGTTTGAATGCCCCTTTCAGCCACAGCTACCATTGCCTTCAGTCCAAGTTTAATTCAATGTTTCATCCATGAGATGTGGCTTCATCCAGATCCATAAGAATGGAATAGCATTTCCCCCAGTGTAAATGGTGACTTCCATGTTCTCCATATGGCATCAAGTTCACACACAGTAGGGTCTTGGAGCATCTCTTTTATTATACCGAATCCCAGGGTCACGTGTATGCTTGGCTTTACAGGGACGATATTGCACATAAAAAGCTACGCTGTAGGACCTGCTTCATGTTCTACAGTCTTCATCTGGAATTCAGTTTAACCTTTTTGTGTTGGATTTTTTTCCCCCATTTTGATGTCATCCTTTTATCTTCAGGTGAAAACATAAACCCACCGATTCTCTAAAAATATTTCCTGTTTGTAGCTAATTTGACCTGAGATATGCATGCATTTTTGCCATTTTGGTTTTAACTTCACGCATGCAAAAGGGAATGTATCGGTGCTATAAGTCAATTCGCTGGTCAGAACTCTTGCTGAATGGTCGAATGTCCAGCGACTGCTGTGTGAGTGGTTAAACCTAAGCAGATGGTTATGGTTGTGGTGACTCCGCCTCCAAAGAACAGGCTAGAAAGCACTTTCAAGTGTGTATCCCAGTGAGGTTGGACATATGCACAGCAGCTTTGATCCTTGTGAAATGCCTTCCTTATGGATGGTGCTGATTTCTCATTTTCTCATACATCTTGGAAAAAAAACATATTTGAAAGTGTAAATATGCTGAAGTTTCCATGTATTAACACAGAGGAGAGCATGAGAAAAGTTTTGACATAAATAAAACCAGTTTAACGTGTATATATGGTGCTCTGGTGCATTTTCCCTCCCTAACCTTATGTTTAAAAGCTGTGTGGCATGAGCTTACAGCAGTTCCCAACATGTTCACCCCAGTAACTGCTCTGCTGTTGGACAGCAATATGATTCTGAGCCCAAGATAGCCATCTGCAAAAATGTTGATGTGCAACTTTGGTCATATTGTGGAATTGTTGCATTGTGTATCGTGTAAGGACTGATAGTACCACACACACCTGCCTTCTGCTCCTGTAGCTCCTCACAGTGCAGCTGCTGCCCATTCTTTCTCTTATTTTGTCTCCTTTGGAACTGCTGAGTCTCCGTCTGCATTCAGGAAGAGTCTCGACTCGTCTCTGTTGGACTAACTTCTCCCCCAATCTCCTTTCTACTCCATAAACTTGCACTATATGATCTGTTTAAAAATGGGCCCTATCAGTCCTGTTTGCTGCTATTGTAATGTGCACCAATAGAAACTACTGTTGGACCAAGAGAATCACATTGTGCTTTGAGAATTGTATGTATCTGTTTGGTGAAAGGCACTTCTGTTTGTTCTGAGTTGTATGCTGTTTTGGGGGAGGGGAGCATCTGCTAATTGAATAAATGTACATTTGCATGGCCCTTAAAATGCATGTGTCTGAGCTGCAGAGATGACACAGGTTCCACAGTGTTTAATCTGTGCAAGAGTTAAACTGGTCACCATTTTACTGCTCTTGGAACTGCAGTGTGAACCAACTCCTTCCTGTACTCCTCTGGGACTTTATGGTGGCTCTGCATTTCATTCCTTCCTTCTCTGCTTATTGATCTGGACCTTTGGTGCTGGCCAGCTGTGTGTGTGGGGTGTCATCTGTGCGCTTCTGGCCTGAGTGTTGAGCATATGGTTGACATTAGTACCTGATTCTTTTATTATTGAATGCCTAATTACATCATAACTAAGCAAGACAAATTAAATTGAATTCTTGGGCCACTTGGACACAGGTACCCAATTCTTATGTGTGTGTTGCACTGATGGTCCTTCCCCTCCCTCTCAGCCCATTGGACTTCCGGCCATAGGAGAGATACTGCCTTATTCTCCAATCCGCTGGTGGACACCCCCAACGTGTTATCGCTCGATCAAAGGCCTGCGTGGCCAAGATGGGCCAAGTCCCTAGGCCGGGGGGGAGGGGTTGGTAATAGTGAGAAGTGCTTTCAAGCAGGAGGATTAGGCCCATCTATAATTAAGGTGAACTGTAAGCGTGCCCCTGCTGTGTGTTTTTTGGAACCAATTGCAGGTCTCTGTTTCTCTCTTTCTCACATTGATTGATTCTTGCTGGGGGGGGGGGGGTTAGTGGCAGATAGACAAACAAGCTGTGTGGCTGGCAGCTGTGTTTGTAGATCCACAACACAGGGCTTCCAATGCTGTCAGGTTCTGCTAAAACCTGCCCTCCATACTCTGGAATGGCTGGCCTTCATGCTCCAGATAGATGTGTGGTCCATGCATATGTATGAAGTTGCCTGATATTTCCTTTCAACACAATGAAAAGGAGGTTGGGCAAAGATGCCTCTCTGTGTTCTACTCAGAAGATTATTGTTCTTAACCTTTATTTTTTTTTCTGATGTCTTATTATAGATATGAATTTCTAGCATGACAAAAAAATCTACATATGTGTAACTGGTTTGTGTTGGCTTCTATTCAGGAATAGCATGCTTTTATGTTTTGTGACCATCTTCCATGGCAAAAATATCCTCCATGTTCCTCACTCAGCACCCATATTAAATGAAAGAAAAAAAAAAGTCCCAATTGAAATGTTAATGTATCTTCAATGACATTTAGAACCTATAACTTTAGGCTTCAAAAATATCACACTTCATTTTAAGATTTATAGAATTCTTTCTTATGGTGTTCAATTTTACTGTGGTTTACCAATTTATACCTATGGAAATTGAAATGTCCCAGTACCTTGATAGTAGTACTGCAGCAGGAGTGGGATTTGAACCAGCATCCCTTAGGTAGTATGACCGCTTCTGCCTCAATAAAGACTGTTTTGTCCTGTTAACAGTAGGGCTTAGACCATGTCATTACCCTAGTTTATGTCCTGTCCCATTAGGGAGGCTATCGGCAGAATCACTTCCTGCAGTGGGTGTGGCCCAGCCAATGTTCTTGTGGAGGAATGTCTATATACCCCCCAGGGCTCTTTCATTTATTACTATGGTTTGCTAATGTCTGTCTTTGTTGAAATGTAAATGACAGGGCAGAAGCTACTTCTAATGGGGGGGGGGACCCTTTGCCCCCAACCCCTAGGGAGGGTGCCATTGTTACAAGGAAGACCTGACTCCAAGATGTCTTGGTGTGATCACAGCATGAGCACTAGATTTTTATTCTTGAAGTTAGAGGTGTGAACCAATCATGTCTTACTGTGCTGTCTGCAATGTTTCCCCTCAGCTCTGACTTGCTTATATTTTAGCATGTGATTTAAAAAAAAAAGATGATAATAATTTGTGTATTTTATTTTTTTCATTTACCTTTTTTCTAAAGTGACTTAATGTGATGTCAGCAGGGTAATTGTTACAATTACCCTGCTGTATCAATGTCAATTTATCCATTGATACAGCAGGGTAATTGTAACAATTCAGAACACTGCAATGGAGTAGGATTTGAACCTGGCACAATCTGGTGCAAGGCTGTGTGTTTGATCTAGCTGCTATGCTACAAGCTACCCTGTGCCATGTCCCCATTTGCAGGGAGTCTGTTCCTTTGTGGCTGTATACCAGTAATTAAGGTAGGAAGCTACTCCTAACCGTGCTGTAAGTTAGTATAACAGTCTTGCTGTGTGTCATAACATCAATGTAGCCTTTTCCCCAACCCTGCCCTCTGTTTTATAAAAAAAAAAAAAAAAAAAGGCTGCTTGGCACTGCTTTCTTTTACTTGGATGGCATTCTGCCAGTGTATCCTGTTTCCACTTACATTAAATGATTGTAGTCAGGAAGTAACATGGTGGTTAAAATCCTACCTTCTGTTGTAGTGCACTTGATTGGTGTACAGGTGAACCGTGGTATATGCAGTCCCATTATATGCAATTTTGCTATAATGCAACTAAACTAATACAAGTTGTCGCAATAGATGGAGCACTGTAATGCAAAGCCACAATGCAGCACCAGAAATTAAGCTAATATCTTAAAGGTAATAAAGCTAAAAAGTACATACATAGAAGATGAAAATGATTAAAAGAATTGAGGTGAGCCACCCACAATTAGGTCTCGCTTTATTTGTGAGTACAGTAACAGTTCATTATAGTACATTTAAATTGACTTCACTTTTAACATGAACAGTTGAGTGCAGTTTCCAGCCTGATCTCCTTATTATGTTCAACAGAGTTAGTCTTCAGTATATATGCTGAGCTGTTTGATGTCATATGTGTGTTGCATCTGCAAACCCACTTTTATTTTCCCCATTTAAAATGATGTAAAATAGTATCCTTGTGTATTCCATTTTGATTTGCAAAGTATTTTCAGAATCAAATTAAGGGTGTAAAACCTGTATTTAGCTTGGAATTAGTACATTAAAACTGCTCACTTAAGTAAATTAGTGAAAGTGTTAGGGTCTTAGAAAATGACAGCTTAAACTTCTGAAACATTCAAGAAAAATTTCAAGATCATCACTTCGGTCTCCTGATTAAATTCAGTTTGAGGGGAAAATAAAATATTTTTATATTTTATAATAAAATATCTTGGTCAAATATTTTGTCTACTGAGTTTTATATTCCTTTGTAAGGCCAGCTAAATGAATAAATGTAATCAATACCACTGAAGAAGCCAGCATGGTGTGATGAGAGCAAAAGGTTCATTTTCCTGATGTTCTGAGTCTACTTTTGGCATTTCATGTGCTTTGCTGGTTAGGGCTTGTGTTTTGCCCTCCGTTCAGTGAGTTGACAAGCGCAACTGCCCCTGCAGTCATCAGCACTTCTCAACATTCTGTCATCTTTGTTTTATTTTATGGCAATTCATATCTTGATTTGCGCTCCATTATAATCAGTTTTAATATCTTCTGTTTTCCTCCCTTATTTCTGTCCCTTTGTGCAGCCCTGTCCCCCCTCCCCCATGTCCCAGTTACCCAGGGTTCTCCACTGTAATCGGCCCAGTGCCTCCACCTTTGCCCCGCACACAATGCGCACTCTGCACCACGTGGCTTGCGGTCGGCTCTGGACAAATGTGCTTGCCCACTAATCGTGTATGTTTGACCCTGAAGTGCATTCTGGGCCATAAGCAGCCAGATGGTGCTCCATTTTAAGAGGGGCCCTGGGAAATGTGTATTGTGGGTCCCACTTTATAAACTTGATAAACACGAAACAAACCTCATAAGAGTTCTTGGAGTGACTGTGACTTAATTATTTGTATCGTTCAGAAAACAGGGTGTTAATATTTATTGGCTTTATATGGATCTTGAATGTGTAATGAATTTAACCTTATTTAAGTAAAGCTATGGTTGCATTGGGTTGCTTGGATTTTAAAAGCTGTAGGAATACGTAAAATCAAACTCCATTCCGAATTATCCATTCGAGGACTCTGCTGCTGTTTTAGTATGCTAGTTCAGTGTGATGTTACAGATTGCTGTTAGGAAAAGAGCTTAGTTGATCTGAAATGAACAAAATGAGGTCTGTCCATATTCTTGGAGGTAATGCTGTGTCATACTGCAAAACTGGACAGTCGTGAAAGCCATTTTAAACTGTTTTTCTGACATGTATAAATATAACATTTTCGGGAGATCATATCACCTGAGTTGTCATGGCAACTGCTCCAACAGTAACTGGTGCTCGCAGATGTGCCACTCTGGTTACATCACAGCCTTGCATGCTCTGTGCTGTTTTGAGGACAGTTGCTCTGTGAACCTAGTGTTGGCCTGCATGGTAATATAGGTGTGTGGCTGCTGTAATGGGTGTAAAAAGTACACTTGTAAACAAACCTTTACTTTTGTAAGCCAACGTGTAAATGTCAACATATGTACATGTTATGCAACTGGTGGTAAATGTGTGCGAGTAAGAGAAAATCCTGGCACAGAATCAAGTCATGAGACAGTTACATAAGGTGAGCATTAATAATTTCTGAGTGATGCATATTATGTACAGACCCTGGGCAGCAGGTGGTTTTGGGTTTAGGGCCATTCATTGCCTAGCAGTCTGAGAGATCCTGGTTTAAATCCCCCCTCCTGTCATATCCTTAATCAGGGTACTTTATTTTGTATTAAGACACTAAGGTCATCATGCTGTGTAAATGGGTACATCACTGTGAGGTTGATCTACACCATCAGTATGCACAAAAAGTATCTAAGGCTTTACTACACAATGTGTGGGACCTATTTAAATCTCCTCTGGATTGTAATTTATGTTAGTAAGCAAAGCAAGTTGGGCTTTTATACAAGAAATAAATGAGGTCTACAGTTCTGAGCATTATTTTTTCATAGATGAACAGATAAAGAACCTTATCCTTCTACAAGGCAAAGTCATTGTCTTCATTTCCTTACCAACAGTCGAAAGCAGAGGAAAGGTGAGAACATCCAGTGGTGTGTTGTACTACACCCATAGCTGAGCTAAACAACAAGCTGTTCCTGAGTCTGGTGATGTTGGCCTGTAGGCTGCAATACTGTATTTTAGGCTGTAGCAACAAAAGCAAATGGTGGAAGGGGTGAGAGAGAGCCATAGTGACTATTGAATATTGATTATTTTGTTTTCAAACTCCATTTATGCAATATACTGTATCAATGACCTTATAAGCATGTTTCTCCAAATGCTCCATTTCCCTTGGACACGCTTAAAGTACTATTTGAGGTATAACTGGTTTTTTTTTTTTTTTTTTTTTTCCTCCCTTGCTTTACCCTGTTAACTAGGGTTGTTTTGATTAACCAGTTTCACAAGTAACTATGATTTAAAAACATAATGGTTTATGAAACATAAAATTCTGCTTTAGAAGCCTTGCATTCCTGGTTACCCTGGAAACTTACTATTGAGTGTGTGTATACTTTAGTTAGCCTGCAAAGAGCAGACATGTTGTGAAAATGGTAGTGCAGTACAACATCTCCAAGTTAGTGCTTGCAGAATAGCTTAAACATTATTTTCATTAAAGCTTATTTTGCAGTGATACCTCTAATCTTTCTAACTAGCCAACGAGAACACTATAAAAATTTAGTTGATGACAACATCGTGGTTCTTTTGCTATGCTACAAATATTCAAATGTCCAAAATGTACATTCTGCCAGTGTCTATACTTCCTGAAGGCCTGAGGCTGAATGTACCTGTGCTACATCTTCCACACTAATCAATTTGTATGGTGAGAGGAGAGTGTGGGTCCTATTTTTATGTGGGGAACAAAATACTCATGGTGCTGCTTTTGTGTATTTTTTTTTTCTTGAAACGCTCTTATTACCTAAAAACAAAGATTAAATTTAAATAACTTGATAAAGATTGTAAAACTGATTAACTGCAATATTTCCTGCAATGATGATCGTGCCTTCAAAATCTGTCATTTTCACATCCCTATTATCAGCTAAATGCTATTTGCTTTTTTCTTTTGCGGGGTGCAGTTGAAGTGAGACAGACCCACAATGCATGTGGGCTTTACATCAGTTCTTTCCCAACCCCAGTTTTGATGGCACAGTTTGGTGTGTAGGCCACGCAGTTAATTTATGCATCTCCTATTCTGATCTGTAAGATCAAATGACTGATGGCTGTGCTCGAAGACTGTAGGCGAAGCTCATAGTAACAAGGTGAGAAGTAGGGGGGGGGTTGTCTGGCATGACACTAGACACTCCCGGGTTACTAGGTGAAACTGGATGTTTTTTTTCCTTTCCTTGAAAATAACTCCACCAATGGTATGCTCAATAGATCTAGTTTTTGAAGGAAGCTGTACTGATAGGTATTAATTTACATCCATGTATGTGTTGTAGTCATAATGGCCAGTAAGGGTTGTAGTGGTGAGATCTGTTGCCTTCCACTGAAAGGACTCTGCCCTGAATCTATGATCCTGCTGTAGTATAAATGGGGAAAATCAGTGCAAGTACATTAACACTGTAAGCTACTTTGGATAAATGCCAGATGAATAAATGGATGTTATTGTGCAGTTTGTTTATTTCTCTGGCCTATATGGTTTAACTAAACAAAGTCTGGCCTCTGAAGTCACTTTTCCTAGAATAATGAATGCAGGAAATGGAATATTGCCCAAAAGGAATGATTGACTATGTAACACAAAACAAAGTGGTTTATGTTGCTGAGATGTGTGAGCAGAAGCTGTGGTCGCTGGTGACCACAGGCCAGCCTGCTCAGTGTTGCAAACTTGCCCTGCTGCCACATGACGCATGGCTGGAATGTTCCATTGCCGTGGCAACCTCCCATGTCAAGGAGAGGCTTGAAGGAAAACGCCCATGACGAGATCTCCGCTGCCCTTCCCCCCCCTCAGCGGGCTTAGGCAGAGGTCAGCAGATCAGGCATCTGCGCTGTGGAAGTGATTGGCCCATGCGCCTGTCGTACTCTTGGCAGCCACTGTCCTGCTCCTTTTATGCTTTGTAACACTTTCAGTGTTTCGGTGTCCTTGCGGGGAGGCATTTAGTGCACATTACACCGCACTCTTTAAACTAAAAAAAGCTCATTCAGGTCTGTGTATTGGGGGGCAGTTTAAACCTAAGGAATTGCTGTTACTAAGGAATTGATTTATGTTTTTATGTCCTTGCATGTATCCCTTTCTTGTGTATTGGTGACACATGGCAAGCACCATTGAGCAGTTTGGGCCAAATGAAATACAGCAGGGGGTTTATGGGAGGAAACGGGAAATGAAAGAGGTGCCCTGACTCGTTCTTGAAATGGCCTGGACTCAAGACTTCCTGTGTTTGAATAGGATGCCCTTGGAAGGCTACTCGCTCTTAGTGGGCCTTAGACTTTCTAGAAAGTTTAACTGGATTATAGCGCTTGCTGTCTTGCTGGATAGGAATGGAGGAACGCAGGCGGAGGTCAGCAGTTGAGGCAAGGAATGCTACCGTTGAACAAGCTGCTTTTCTCTGGGGGGGTGTCTGGCTTCACAGGATAGTTATGTTCCTGTTGGACTACATTGCTGATTTCCTGCTGTCTTACTGGCTTTATTCTTGTTTCTTTCCCTCTTAACTCTATTTAACATGTTTGTGAAATGAGTCTTATTTACTCCACCCCATCCAGCAAATCACAATTAACTACTGTATTTATTGTAGGTTAGTTCTGTTCTCTAGTCTGACAATTGAGTGGAGTCCTACTACCAATTTAACAAGATTCTTAACCTTGAGTTCCAGTTGCAAGAGTGGAGTTGGACCTAAGTTAATAGGTGTAATGACTGACTGACCTATTCTGGAGCTTCTGCAGATATAAGGAGTGATGTGGCCTAAATTCAGTAGTGCTTGCAGGCTCCTTCCTTGTAGCTGAGTATTGGACCGAGCCAGTCATATACACACCCCCCCCCCATCGCCTGACTGGTGATGACCGTGTGTGGTGGGACACGGCACTCTTCTTTTTGGCACAGAACCACTATGGGGATGCATTACTGCACTGGCCCATCTGATCTGTCCTTATGACCTGTGGGAGGGTTGTGCTATGTGGACCCTGCTCCTTACATTCAATGGGGAAAACACTTTCACTGATCATGTTGCGTTGACCGGCTGCAGCAGCTCACATGAGTGCTGGCTCTGAGCCTGTAATGTCACACAGGCAGCTTTGGTCATAGGGCCGTGTTGCTCTACAGGGAGGTATTGCTACCTGGTTCCCTTCTTCAAAGGGGGGCAGCACACCAGTTATGGTCAGTGCCGCAGAGAAAGAATGGTGCACTACCAATTGCTGTGGTGAGATGAGCTAACCTGGAGTTAATTCCAGTAATAAACAGTTTAAAAAAAAAAAAAGGCAGAGGGCTAAAAAGTATTTTGTTTGCTTGTCTTTTTCTGTCAGTCTATTTCTGCTTTCCATCTCTCATACTTAGGTTCCTGCATGTTTTCATGTGCTCTATCCGTTGCAATTTGATATCGGATCTGCGCTGTTGTGCCGGAAGGACAACTGCTCAGCAGACACAGGACACTCGCCACACTGCCTGCTTCCTACCCTGCCCACCATTCATTATCTGCAGGAGTTTATCATGGTGTCCTCTCTGCTTTGAGTCCCTATGTGTGCAGTTCTGTGGCGTATCCAGTGTTTCCTTGTTAGGGAGAACCTCACACATGTGGACACAGTGATTCCCAGACCTTTTCAGATACTTTTTTAAAATTGTTGCTGTTATTAATTTATCTGACTTGCCATGTTTAGCTTCTTGGTGATTTACTCATTTGTAAAGCAAGGTAAGTTTTTTTTTTTTTTTTTTTTTTTTTTTTTTTTTTTTTTTCCTTTTTCTCCCTGCATTGGTTTATTGTATGTACTTGGTTCAAGGCTACTACAGAGTGAGGTTCAAAGACAGATCTTTACATTCTTTGGGGATGGCTCTAATCTGTATTCCACAGACTGCTGTTAGCTAGTCATTGCCAGGGAAATACTTATGTTTCCACCAGAGGCCTTTCACCCATGTTGTACCAGACGGTGTTGTGTTTGTTGATCTCCTATGAGAATGTGTTCACTCTGTATGGTAGTTGAGTGCCTCTCTCCTCATAAATCAGTGTGTGCACCTCTACTACAGGCAGTGGGATGCAGTGCTGCTGCTAAGCACATGCTAACCTCCATGCTGCTCTGATGAGCCTTTGTGGACTCAGCATGAGTCATTTGATGGGGGTGGGAGTGCTAGTTTTTTTTTTTTTTTTTTTTGGGTCTCCTTCTCCCCCCTCCTCAGATACCTACTTTAAGAAAGTGACTAACCTGGCCCCCAGGCGCCTGTCTTCACATATTCTCAGCCCTTGCCTTCTGGAACATTCCATTTGGGGCATCTGATCTTGTGCTTTGCGCTTTGCTCAGCATTTAGTGTTGAGCTGTCTACCTTTCCCAGATGTTTCCTGGTCTTTAGTTTGACTTGCAGACACACAGACATGCTGCTTTTCATTGGGAAAAAAATAATTCTTGTTAAAATATTGCCTTGTGTCTCCTTAAGGATTCTTTCTCTGGTTCAGCACTAGAGACATTTAGTGTCCATTCCATTAATCCTTGTTCACACTCAGCCTCCTGTGGACACACACCTTTCCACTTAATTGTAAGTCATCCTGTTCACAGAAGCACCTTCTTTGCCATGTTTGGATGGAGTCCAGCTTTTCCTTTTTAGCTACAAATGCAGTGGGGCAGCAGTTGGCATTGGTGTCTCACAGACTCTGGACTAGAAGTTCAAATTCAGTCTTTGTCAAGATTGCATGTTCTCCCAATATTGGTGTTTCCTCTCATGATCCAGAGGTATACGTCAGGTTAATTGGTCACTATATTTACTGTAGTGTCTGCTTGTGTGTGATTCATAGCTCTGCTGTATGAACCTTAAGGAGTGCTGTGCAGTGTATAGCTTTATGCTTGATGCTCCGAGCCAATTCAGCGCCAGTGCACACAGTGGGTGTGTTAGCAGGGCTGCTGCTCACTGCCTTCAACCCCCACTTGCCTCCACAGCCATGACCTCTGCCCCACCCCCAGGGGACCCTCATATGTCGAATTTACAGGCAGGTAACTCGAGTTGAGCTCGTAATCTGGGTTTGCTTGCAGCTGTTCAGAGCAGGGCTGCCACAGATGTGTGGTTTGGGTCTTGTCTGCCTGTTCCTTGGCCCTTGTGTAGTCTTGTCTTGTCATTCTCTTGGTTACGTTGGTGGGGCCAGTGAAACCGGATGCAGGCAGTGTCCCTAGCAAATGCCTGGACAACAGAGAGCCACTCCCAGCAGGGTCCGTGGCAAACTCTTGTATTCCTACACTGCCAAAGGTCAGACGTCACTTGAGAGCTGAGGGCAAGCCTGCTGAACAGGGGTAGCAGGTAGAGCAAGGGTTAACAAACCGGACTTGTTAGCAAAATGCTCCAGTCTTTAACGCTGAGATTTGGCCTGCTGTGTGCCTTCAGGGGTGTCTTGTAGCTCAAGATACATGTATCAGATGCTGTTTTTAAAAAAAGTTTGTAAAACAATAAAATATTTAAACAAATTTTAAAATAGAAAAGGTCACTATGTAGCATAGTGCTTACAGCTGCTGCCTTTAATTAAAGGACCTGTGTTCAAATGCCATTCCTAGTACCTCTGTAATGCCCTTCATGGAAGTACTTGGCCTCAACTGATAAATAAATTGAAAACAGCTCTACGTCCATGTGTAGATTTGTAAAGAATGAAATGTTACAAGGAGACATTAAAAATGGTAAGGAATTTCCTAATTTAGATAAGTTGTTTAAATATAGTTTGCTAAGTACCCTATTTTAAGCATTGTCTCATTTGTTCTAATGCTTAGCTGACTCGGAGCCCCCAGGATCTGCACCATGGAGTTGCTCCAGTACACTGCAGCCTTTCCGTCATTCTGCGTTATGTTGCCCTTTGTCTTTGGGCAGTTGGAGGTCACCCAATTCAGATTGAAATGCGAGTAAAGTGGTGAGAAACAAAAGAGCTCGACAAGGCAGAACTGCAGGGAACTTGAGCTAAAGATAGTGGAAAGTCCTTATCTGGTTTGTCCCACTCCTGTGCCCCAAATGGTGTGGTGCTTATTAAGCAATATCGCTTGCTGTTTTGTAAATATGCAACCTTATGTTTACATTTTGAATTAATTCATATTTTTTTACTTTTATAAACCCGTTCCAATCTATAGTTCTGTATATAATTTTTTTTTTTTTATCTAGACCAGTTACCCGCATTTTCATAAATGCTGGAATCCATACTAATACTTGCTGTTAATTTTATTTTGTCTGTTTTAAATTGCCTTAATGTGTTCAATGTTTTTTACATTTGGAATAGGCTTTTTCACTTTTCAGTGCAGAGGTGCCCAGTACCTGTAGTGTCAACAGTGAATCCTAGGGTTGTGTGCTTTACATAGATAACCTGAGTTTATTTATTTATTTTCTAAAAAAAATTAAATTCAGCTAAAATTTTCCTTAACTGTCAAAATTAGATTTCTAGCTAAAGAAAGCATTCTTGGCCAAATGATGCAAGTGAGGTGTGTTTATGTATGTTGTGTGTGTGACTGCACATGATATAGTGTTTGTGAAAGTAATTTTGTGTGTTGTCAGGATGTCCTGTTGGGACGGTGCAGTACAGCGTTTACTTGGAGGATGAGGATTGTAGTCTTGGGAACAGGAGATTGTGGTGGGGGAGGTCCTGCAGAATCAATAAATCAATGTCATTGTTGTGCGATGACAGTGTTTGTAATGTGAGTTGTGGGCTAGTCATCTGCTGTATGCCAGACAGACTGGCTTGTAAGGGGACGTTCTCTTACAGTGTGTTTATTCCATTTGGGGCTCTGTTTACTAAGCAGAAAGCTGGCAAACCACCTGAATGGTGTAGTGGACAGAGAAGACTAGGGGCTATTGACCGTGGGGCATGTCAGCATCCTCTTAGGTGGCCTTTCACCCACCCCCACCAGAGCCACACCTTTGTTCCAGGCTAAACATGGAATGTGAGAAATGTGTAGTGCAGTGACGAATGGGGGTGTAGTGGTGAGGGAGGACATTTGGTGGGGACTGGACTATGGCCACAGCAATCTTGTCGTTAGATCAAGGCATCCATTGATTTCCAATGTTGTCCATGATGCTTTTTTTTGTGTGTGGCTACCATGAAGTGCTCTGACGTGCGTGCTGTCCTTTAGCCAAATGCTTTGATCGTGAAAGCCATTAGGATTTACTAATTCATGTTTATATTTACATGTATGTGTTTAGCAAATACTTTAAAGTATTTGCTAAACACATACATGTAAATATATAAAGGTAAAGCTCAGCAAAGTGCATTTCACTAGCAGACAGAGACAAAACTACAGGCACTGTTCTTGAAGTACCATTGGTTAGTACAATAACACTCTTTCTGTCGGTCCACTTTATCGGTAGCTGCATATATGTACAATTGATAAAGTATGCAATGATATACAATGCAATAAATGTTTATGGAGCAAATAGGAAATCATGAGAGTCAAAAGTGTTTTGAGACCCTCTTGAATGTTGGAAGGGATTTAGCAGTTCTGAGGGAGATTATTCTACCACATTGGCACCAAAATCATGAACCTGTCGATTTAACTATATAGTCACCTTTTATAGCTTTTGACCAGGTTGCATGATGCTAAATAGCATGGGCAATGCACATTGCCCTCTGAGTGGTTCCACACCACACCTCACACAAATAGAATCTTTAGGTAGGCTAACTTTATCACAGACTCGTCCTCATATACCAAACAGTGTTGCTTCAAAGGACAGGCAGTTTGGTTTATAAATGACTTGATGTTTCCTGAGGAAATTTAAGTAAAAATTACTTGTGAAAAGTGGCTAATTTTAGCTGTAACTGAAAGTATAATGTCATCCTGAGTCTCAAATACCCTCGAGGTCTCCTGACCCTTTTGCCTGTTGGGAAGCAGTTAACTGGGAGATGAGCCCCAAATTTCCAGTTTTAATGAATCCCTTTTATCCCATGCTAATGTAACTAGTGCCTATTGATGTATTGAGTTATAGGGAGAACATGTACACCATGTGAGGTCTGTATTTTGCATAATGATCATATGAAAGAAAATATCTCATAGCAGCTGCTCGTGGTATGAATAGTGTTATTAGTAATGACTTAACTGACATGTTCAAAATTTTAAACACTGTAAGTGATGGGCTCAACCAATCTCAATTCTTGAATGATACAATATCACAACTGAAAAAGCTGATTTGTTATTATTATTAATTTACTTATGTGATGTTTTTTCCCCAGTGTGACTTAGTGATTTAACCATTTATGCAGGAGGGTTATTTTTACTGGAGCAATTCAAGTTGAATACCTTTCTCAAAGGTACAATATCGGAGGCAGGAATTGGAGCATTGGTGCTATCACTATTCCACCTGCTGCTCTAAAGGAGATTGATGTTGAATGACCACTCAGTGACGTTTAGATGATCACTGGCAAAGATCAAGGCCTCTGCTAATGGTCAATGCTGGACTGTATGCTTGGCACTATGTATTTATTTTGGTTTGTTTCCTCTAAATGTATCGCTATTCTCATACCTCCACTGTGAATACAGCTTTGTCAGTACAAAACTTACTGCGAATTAGATGTCAGGTGTGTAAAGTGGTGAGGCTCACAAGGCTAGTTTCCATTCAAACAGAGCTCTTAAGTCATTTTCCATTTAACTTAGATGAACTTAAGGCTTTGTTAGATGACCATTGACGTATTTGCTATTCCCTGCTCTAGTTAAATCACTCACCTCATACCTTTGCTCCCTTCAGGTGTTCCGCTTCTTCTGTGACACGTGCTCAGTGCCCATATGTCGAGAGTGCAGCGTGGGACGTCACATGGGCCATAGCTTCATCTACCTCCAGGAGGCATTGCAGGACTCGCGAGCCGTCACGGTGCAGCTGCTGGCTGATGCGCAGCAGGGGAGGCAGGCTGTGCAGGTGGGTGTGGGAGCACTTCTTTCTGGCAGGGGCCCAGGAAAAACTGCTGATTCCACTGTTACAGCACACTTGTGGGAATGATGCCTCCTAGCTTGGGAGTACCTTCTCAGAGCCTCCAGTTCCTGGAATGCTGAAGAGGAAATGTGTGTAGATGCTCACAACAGCAGGTTTGTGTGTCTCTCCGCTGTGTGACAATGAATAGCTCATCTCTTCCTTTTGCATGAGAGGTTTTCCACAGCTCAGCTTTCAACCCCCTATTTTGGAACATAGATGTGCAGAATGGAAAGGTAATCAGAGGGCAACATGTGTACTGAGCATGGAGCTGACCAGAAGGCTCATCTGGATGCAAAGTACATGGATGAGGAACACGGGTATCTGGTCTGTACTTGGATTGTCATCTTGCAGATTGCAGAGAGTACATTGTAGTCAAATGAACTTGTCTAATGTGAGTTCTGCTTATTGGGTTTTTTTTTTTAACTTAACTATAACATCTCACTTCTGAACGGATCACTACATCCAAATAACTGATTTTCAAATGTAAACTTTTTAACGGAGGCTTCAGCAATAATCTTTTAGCATGTTTGGTGACATCTTTTCTCCATTGCTGAACTATCCTGAGATGATCTTCCTCAGTGTTTTCTCATTCATGGCACCCAGGTTAAGCACAAATGAATTCAAATGGGAATGTAAAACATATTGTAGCTTTGATGTTTCAAGCATATATTCTAATTTTCAGTGCTAAACAACAGTAGATTGCTTCAACTTCACTGAACTTGTGTACAATACAAAAACTTTAGCCATTTTTTGTTGTTACCTAATGTTCACAGCAAGTCTAGTTCAATAAGAATGAAATATTTTTATGTCATGGTGAAATTTGGCTTCGTTGGTGTTGGTGCCTTTCAGAAAAGACATTTGTTTTAATACAGTAAAAATAGAAGTACCTGTTTTAAAGGAAAGAAACCCAGAGGGTTTCAGGAAAAAGAATGACCAACGGGGAAATGTCATGTCCAATGAGCAGGATGTGGGGATATTCCTGAAATCTTAGACCAACAATAATACTTCCATTAAGCATACATGTAAACTAACCATGGTTGTTTTAATGTAGAAAACGTTTCAGGTGTCTGGTAGGTTTCTAGTGGTGACGAAATGTGCAGTACCTTACCTTTTCCTTTATTGTGGTGAGCAGACACTGTACACAGGAATTGCAAGAATCAGACTTGTGGGCTTTTACCTCCTGCTTTAAAGGAGAAACAAGAGCAAGGAGCCGTAATGTTTGAAAAGAAGGGTGTGTGTGTGCATGCATACACCCAGAGGGGAAATGCTACAGAGACAATAGCAAAGGCTTGAATGGAACTGTTTGCAAATGAGGTAATTTTCAAATGGCACCGGGTGTCACCTTGCCCCCTGCCCCCATGCTGTCAAAGGGGGTGCCCCACTGTGTGGCTTGACTGCCCCTCAGCCCTCCCCCCACAGCAATCTGATGGATGGCCTGCAACACAGAGGAAATGTTTCGGTCGCCTTTCCACTTCAAAGGGGAGAGGGCGGGTGTGAAGGGACACTGCAAAGTGTCCATTTGTCCTAGTCATATAAAGGGGGGGTGGGGGAGTGGGCCGGGGTAGGCAGCGGATAAGAGACACCCAGCTGTGAAGTGAAGCGGATGGGTGTGGGGTGGATGGTGGCAGTGAGCATGTGGTAGGGGACTTACAATGTGGAGACATTTGAGAGGAAAGTAACACAGGATGATATTTACCCCCTTTACTGATCATGTGCTAAACTTGATCATTTTTCAGTTGCTCCTTCCATTAATAAAGAGCGAATAGGGCACAAAGAATTTTCTGAACAAATTATTTTGTTCTTTTACCATAATATAACACTAATGCAGTGCATGCAGACTATGTGATCAGACTAAATAATGAGTCTGTAGTGGTGTGAGACATCTTATATTTCATTGTCAGCTCAAACAGGTCGCATGCTTAATGGATACAGATGGTCCCTGTTATACTGTGGTTTGCTTTGTATTTAAGCAAATAGCTCATTGTGGCCACATCTCACCACAAGAACCTTTAACCCCACAGAATTATCACTAGATCCAATGAGGGATGCAATTTGGTTTGAAATTTAAAGGTGTAAAATGTATATTGTCAAATTTTTAAAAATAACCTTTTGTGGCCATTAAAAGAACTTTTCAACATGGTTCCTGTCTACTACATGAGAGCACATTACTCACTTAATGCACAATTAATATTAAATACAGTAAGAAAAATAACTCAATGAATGTCAAAATATAATCCTCATTTTCAAAAAAGTTGGGCATATTGGTGGTGGGAGTTGGTTAGATGTACATATCTTCAACAATGCAGTATGTAGTAATTTCTATAGTACTTGTTGCTTCCTTATTGCTGAATGAAGATGAGGATGCATCACTTGCTGTCTCTTGTTTGCAAAAGATATAAACGTATAGAATAGGACCAAACATATTTTCTCATTATTTGAAATATAAGTATAAAGTTGGCAATGACATTTTCCCTGATTTTTGATTGGGGGGGATAAGTTCATATTAGCATTTTAGACTGGGCACCTCAGGAAAGTATTTGTTTTCAGTAGTGTTTTCATCCCTGTCAGCTCAGAAGCTCTCAGTTTATAATAAATGTCACTTGACATGACTTCTTCAGACCTGCAGTTGACGTGCCGTGTGTGTGTACATGCACACGCATGACCCTGAGAAGAGCTGCTGTGCCTAGACTGAAAAGAATACATACATGGTCTACAGTGTAGGCTGGCAAACTGCATTTTGTGTGGGGGGGTCAGCTTTCTTGAATAAAGGGATTAGAACTGATGGCAGGAATGAAATGTGTTTAATCAAGAAATTCTAGTGATTCAAAATATTCTACAGTTTCAACTGCTTGAACATAGCAAAATCTTACGTATCAGTGCTACCTCAAAATTCATTTTTTGAATTACACTTGATTAAAGGAATGTTTGGCTCGAAGAGCCACACTGAAGTCAATGTGAAATAATATCATACTCTCTACATTAATACATTTATGTTGAAAAGAAACTTTGGTTTGAGTTTAAATGGATCCTGCTGTCCACTTTGGAGCTCACGTCTTAAGATAGTTCTCATTAAAATCAACTTAGTAGTCAGCAAGCTGCCTTTGTAGGTACTTGCTGAAGACCAACAGTGCTGTAGGTAGTTCCTCATCTCCATACATACCATGGGCTTTTTCTTTGCCCTGTTATGTTTGGCATTGGGTGGATGGACAGACTTACTAAAATATGGGGAAAACAAAACAACTGTCAAAGTATTTCGGCACTATAAATGAGGAAAAGCTTCTAATAATGTATCCAACGATTTAAAAGTGCCAATAACCTTTATTCAGATGCTGATAAAGAAATGGAAAACCAGTGGTTCTATGACCAAGCCAAAATCAGGTAGACCAAGAAAAATTTAACGCTACCAGCAGGAACAGTGTGCAAGATGCAAAGAAAAATCCACAAGCAACTTGTGCTCAAATGCAGGCTTCTGAAAGAAAGTGGTGAGGATATTTCAGCCTGTACAATAAATAAAATGGTCTCCATGGTACAATTGTCAGAAAAAAAGGTCATTTTTAGGCCCACAGCACAAAACAACCCGCTTGCAATGTGTCAAACAGCATCCAGAGAAACCTCTAGACTCGAATAATGAGACAAAAATTGAGCTTTTTGGTCACAACCATAACCGTTATGATTGGAGAAGAGTTAAGAAGGCGTGAAGACAAACACACCATCCTTATCCTGAAGCAGAGATGGATGTTTGCTGTTTTGGGGATGTATGAGGTACAGTGGCACAGGGAATTGGATCAAAATTGATGACAAGATGAATGCAGGACATTATTAGGAAATCTTGGAAGAAAATTTGCATGCACAAGTCAGGAACCTGTGCATGGACTTTCCAACAGAAAAAAACAATACACAGCACAAAGCCAAGTCGACTCTTTAGTGGCCATACCGGAAGAAACTGAAAGTTGTAAAGTGGCCTTCTCAGTCCCCAGATTTCAATATCACTGAACCACTGTGAGGAGAACTCAAATGTGCAGTACATGCAAAGAAATGAAACAATTTGTAGGCGCTCTAGGCTTTTTGTCAATAAGACTAAGCTGCATCATCACAGAGGAAAATAAAAGGACTCATTCACAGCTTTTGCAGAATCCAGGCTGTTACTGATGCTCAAGGGAGCAAAACATGATATTGTGACGGGTATGTAAACTTTTGAACAGGACCATCTGAGTAATTTATGATTTGTATAATAAAGGCGCTGGTCTGTAATGACTAATTTTAATCCAAGCACTATTACTAAATAAAGCTATGTGTTTTGTATGATCACTCATTTTCTCAGAATGTCCGATCTGCTAGGGGTTTATCAATTTAAGAACAGAACTGTACGTGCAGCAAACAAAACGTGAAGCAGCTTGGTGCCGGCAGTCTGCCATGCCTTTGGTACTCTAACTGACCAGGTTCGAGCAAGCAAAACTTCACCATAATACGGCTTTTTCCACAACTGTTGAATTGGTCATTTTTGAAACCATTACGTTCAATTTTAGACTCAAACAAAACATTCCTAGCTATTTAGCATTTTTAATGGACACCCTTCAGGTTCGTATTTGAATGACAAACCCATGTCTAGATGAAACCTTCATACAAGGTGTGTGTGCGTGCGAACCCTTTTGTCATTTAACCTCCTGAGAATAACACTAGCAGTATTTGAACAAGCCGTGCTCTGTTGCCTCTCGGTAAATTTCCTCCTTCTACAGCATTATCTCGCTTAACCCCTCACCCTAAACTTGTGACCCCCAGGCCTGATGGGTCTCCCTTGCTGCACACCTTACTTTGGTCGGTTGGTTTCCATTTACTGTTTTTTTTTTTTTTTTTTTTTTTTTTAGTGCTGTCTCTTAGCAGAGTTTCTTACCCATCTAAAGGACAGCAAGTTGCGTAGTGGTTATAACTGCTGTTGCCACGTTTTGACTAGAAAAACACAGTTTTGAAACCCAACCTCTTGTTAGACCCTTGATGTTTATCTTCCCTGAATTACACTGGTAAAAGTTACCCAGCTGAGTAAATAACTGTAAGAAGCTAAAGGTTGTGAGTTACTTTGGAGAATAAACATAAACAAGAATGTTGTTTGTATGGCTTGTATGGTCATTTATTCATAATTTTTACTTACACACTTTGCCTTTTCTCTACAGCTGGCCCTGTGAATTGGGCAGATGTGCTTGCAAGACATTCAGTAACATTTTTTTGTGGTTACTGGTAGGATGGTGGTTTGTGAAATCTGACGCTTCCCATTAAGCTCGCTCTGGTGTCTGAAAAACCCCGCTTGGTAGAGTCATCACGGTCAATTGCACGTCTTGCACGTCTCACGTTCTCTTGTCAGTAGAGGCCGGGACTTGTTTCTAAAGGTCGCCCAACCCCCTTCTTTCCTGGCCCCCACCTCCAAAGCTTTCCCCACCCACGGCCCCAGTTTTTGCCAAACCTTTGGCAGCCTGCCTTAAAATGGCCGCTCCTGATAAGAAAGGCTCCTCCCTGGCTTTTGTTGGCTGAGGCCATGTTTATGCAGAGGTCAGGTGTCACAACCTCTCCAGTTGGGCGGCTTGCAGGCCTCACAATGGAGGCCCTCATGCCTGCGTGATCTCTGTGGGCCAGGCCAAATGGAACTGGTCTTCACAACCCGAAGAACAGTAGCTCTGCCTACAAAGGCCTTTGAATGGTCACTGGAATACCACTGCCATGAATTAAAATGTCAGGCGAATTCTTTCATGCTCCAGAGGTAAACAACAACCAGAAAAGAATGGGAGATACTGCACCAGATTCATTCTGGTTTGTGGGTTTTGATGCCATTTTGAAGTTTTACTGAAAGCCTTGTTGTCATGACAACTGCAAGGAATTAGAATGCAATAATCCTTTAAAATGAAAAGTGAAAATAAGGCGAGAGCCACCGACATTAGGCCCAGTCTGAACCTCACCTCTTTCTGTAATACCTTTGAGCAAAGTTCTTTCCCTGAGTGAATACAGAAAAATTGTCCACTTGTTTAAAAGGGTTAATAATTGTGAGTAGTTTAACATTGTCAGTCACTTAGGAGAAATGAATACAATTTTCAGTGTAAACCACTATAAGTTAGTACACATTGATTTCAAGATCAGTTTGTTTTTATCACCTATTGCTACTGCATTTCTTTCTCTTTCTGTTTGCGCTTTTTGGTGAATGTTGTTGGTCAGCCTAGATCCCAAGTCCGTTTGGATTGATCTGTTTAATGTGGTTGCTGTGTCTGGGGAAGAGAGAGCCCAACTTGTGGTATTGATTTTCATGGAGACTTCATGCCATTGTCTCAGTGTTCTGTCTCTCTTTCCCCTAAATTCATGCACTTTTCAGCTGAGTATGGAGAAGGTGCAGGCCATAGCAGAGCAGGTGGAGATCAAGGCCAAGGTAGTCCAGACAGAGGTGAAAGCGGTGGCATTGCGGTACCGGAAGGCGCTGGAGGAACGGGAGTGTGAGCTGCTGTGGAAGGTGAGTCATGTTTCTTTTCCAACCTACATGGTTGTTTCAAAGCACCACAGTTCCACTTCATCCCTTCTCAACAGCTTCAGGACTCCAGGTTGCGCACAGACTACTATGAATGTTCTTATTTGAACATCAAATCAAATTTTCCAAAGTAGCAAGATACAGGGTTGTACATAGCCTTATTGAGCTGTGATGCCTTAATATGCCTGCGCCCCCCCCCCCCCAGCTTGGTCTGTATGTGTTTGTGCAGAACCATTAAGCTATTTTTTAAATATTTCCTTCACATAAATGTTTCTAAATTGGTGGATCAGCTCATGGCAGATGTGCGATACAAAAAGACCGTGTGTGAGACATTTTACCTCGGTGTACTGGTTTTGACCCTTTTGTTGATCTGCAGTTTCAACATGATCTGCCTGGATCTATTTGCTCATGGACTCCCGGCTATACAGAAGCTCAGAACTCTTTTTACTGTTTAACTTACTGGAGGCTTTGATCTTACGGGTTAATTTTTGCTGGTACAAATTCACCACTTATCAATAGTGGTAAAGCAGCCTGTGTTATTGCCTCTCATCCCCAGTTTGTGGGTTCAGATTATGGGTTCAAATCCTGCTCAGTGTGTGTGGAGTTTTGCCCCATGCTAACCTGGGTTGTACTCTTGGTGCTCCAGTTTCCTCCCACAGTCCAAAGACACATGTTTCAGGCATACTGGTGGGTCTAATTTGGCCATAGTGTCTGTGTGTGTTACATTGCTCTGTGGTGTCCATAATGGAATGATGTATGGCGTTCAGTGCAGTGCATGCAGCTTTGTAAGTCACATTGGGTACAGGTGTCAGGCAAATAGTAGTTAATTTGGTCACCTTGAAAAAATGAATAGTTGTAATTTTACAGTGATCTTTTTATGGTGAAAACCTTTCTTTGAACTCGGGCTGATAGTTTCAACAGCTAGATGCCGAAAGCCAAACATCTGCTTCCAATGCCTGCATGTAATGTCATAAATATAGCCTTAAAGATGACTTTGAGAAATGCATTTTTCTGACACTGTTCACCAATGTTGCAACATTAATTTACCTATAATGATTTACCTTAAATTCCTCCAGTAAAAATTACCCAGATATACAATGGGTAAGTACCTTTCTTATGTGTTATGAAGCTGCAGTGCATCTGTAACCACCATGCTATCTGCTGTCCTGTTTTTGTGCATGTATATAATGTGTATTCTGCAGAACTAACTAGAGGGCCTTCAATGCTGCCAGGGGTCTTTGTACCAGGACATGTTAGCAGCTGCAGGTTCTGATTAATTGATTATAGCGACCCGCTTGCGCCTCCCTGTGGCTGCTGTCCCAAACATGTGTCCGCTGTGCCATTCTACAAGTGTTTTAAACACATTGGAAGGCATTAACTGTGCAGCCAAAGCCAAGGACCAAGCTGCTCAAGACCTAAAACCTCTTCTAATGTAAAACTCTGTGACATAAGCTGTAATGTTGAGGGGAATAATGAAGAATAGTTGTTAGTCATGTTGCTTGGTTTTCACAGTAGAGGATAGGTTTACCATGAGTCACATGAGGATATGGAGAACATACAATCCACATGTAGACAAAGCAACATTCAAACTCCTTATCTGGCCTGTTTCATGCAAGAACAAAGTTGGATTTATTGTGGAGCACAGGTGCCATCTTGTCCCCCATTGCGTTGTCATTTTTTTAATGGAAGTAATTGACTACCATCTATAAAAAGATTGAATCTTGGATCCCCATAAAAACAGAAAATAAGTAAAAATAGTGAGGAGGTGGCAGGGCATTGTGCTGGGTGACAATTTGCTTTAGACTAGAAGCACAGGTGCTTGCTGCTCTTTGTTCTGTTTCTTTATCTGTGTAGATTTCAGCATTAGCAAACTGCTGTGCTTGTGAAACCCTTGCTTCCACTATCACAAAGATCATCCAAATGCTTTCTAAAGCTCCTTTCCTCTGACTTTTTGGAGTTGGGAGGTCCCTTTCATGCTGTTAGTCCTTAATTGGTTTAAAAAGACATGGTTCTTTGCAAGTGATGAATGACCACAGATGCTGCACAATGACCCCAGGGAGATCACTTTAACAATATTATCAGAGTAATACGACTATGGCCACCGATGCACCTGCCTGCTAACGCTGTTAATGCCATTGCAGGGTGAGGTGGCCCCACGCACCCATTAATACACCCAACATGCACAATTCACTCAAAGTGTTCAGGACTGTGTGCAAGGTATCTGTGTCCAGAGCACTATCTCCATCCATTTTAAGTAGCAGTGGTCAGGAGGAAGGGGGTGGAGGATGGAGCTGAGCTGTCTCGCCAATCTAGTAATCAAAGGAGTTTTTTTAAAAATGTTAAGATAACTACAGGGAATTTGACACAACACACAAATGATTACTGCGAAAGGGCACTTACTTCACTACCTACCTTTTCTGTCAATTACAGACACTAGAAAGAAGCACTGTATGCAGGGTGGGGGTGACCTTCATTCTGTAGACCCAATACAGTCACCCATGTGTTTTCTTAGAAGTTCTGATTCTATTCTAACTGATTAAAAATTTTGTGAGGGGTGGAAATGCGCTGTATGCTGTGAAACTCAGAATTCTGTGTGACTGTTGACTTCCAGACTGGTTAGACTTCCTGTGACTTAGTTTTCTGTTCTATTTATTAACACAACCCACCTGTTGCACTTTGCAGGTAGAAAAGATTCGCCAAGTGAAGGCCAAGTCCCTGTATCTGCAGGTGGAGAAACTTCATCAGAACCTTAGCAAGCTTGATGGCACCATTGCGGCAGTGCAACAGGTTCTGGAGGAGGGGCGTAACATGGACATCCTGTTGGCCCGTGAGCGCATGCTGACTCAGATCCAGGAGCTCAAAGCCCTCAGGGGTATGCTGCAGCCCCAGGAGGATGACCGCCTCATGTTTACACCACCAGACCAGGCTCTTTTCATCGCTATCAAGTCCATGGGCCTGGTCAGTAGTGGAGCCTTTGCACCTGTCACCAAGGCCTCGGGGGAGGGGCTGCGAGGGGCACTTAAGGGCAAGCCTACCTCCTTCACTGTAGTTGGTTACGATCATGATGGGGAGCCCCGGCTTTCTGGAGGTGATGCCATCTCGGCAGCAGTTATGGGCCCAGATGGGAACGTGGCCCCGGCCGATGTGCTTGACCACCAGAATGGCACCTACGCAGTGAGTTACTTGCCGAAAGCAGAAGGGGAGCACCTGATCTCTGTGCTTGTCAGCAACCAGCACATTGAGGGCAGTCCGTTCAAAGTGCTGGTCAAATCGGGCCGCAGTTACCAGTCTGTGGGCGTGCCCGTGGCCTCCTTTGGAGGAGAAGGAGAAGGCGATGGCCAGCTATGCCGACCATGGGGCATCTGTGTTGACAAAGAAGGCTACATCGTGGTGGCTGACCGCAGCAACAACCGGATTCAGGTCTTCAAGCCCTGTGGCACATTTCACTACAAGTTTGGCACGCTGGGCTCACGACCCGGGCAGTTTGACCGCCCTGCTGGTGTGGCCTGTGACAGTCAGAGGAGGATTGTCGTGGCTGACAAGGACAATCACCGTATTCAGATTTTCACCTTTGAGGGACAGTTCCTCCTGAAGTTTGGCGAGAAGGGAACCAAGAATGGGCAGTTCAACTACCCTTGGGATGTGGCGGTCAACTCAGAGGGCAAGATCCTGGTTTCAGACACCCGCAACCACCGCATTCAGCTCTTTGGGCCTGATGGCACATTCCTCAACAAATATGGCTTTGAAGGTGCTCTCTGGAAGCATTTTGATTCACCGAGGGGTGTGGCCTTTAACCACGAGGACCACCTGGTCGTGACGGATTTCAACAACCACCGGCTGCTGGTCATCCGGCCAGACTGCCAGTCAGCTCGCTTCCTGGGTTCTGAGGGGACGGGCAACGGGCAATTCCTTCGTCCACAGGGCGTTGCTGTCGATCAAGAAAACCGTATCATAGTTGCCGACTCACGCAACCACCGCGTGCAGGTGTTTGAGCCCAACGGAAACTTCTTATGCAAGTTTGGGACTCAAGGAAATGGTTTTGGGCAGATGGACCGCCCTTCTGGAATAGCTGTAATGCCGGATGGAGTGATTGTTGTTGTGGACTTTGGAAATAATCGTATTCTCAAGTTCTGACCAACACACCGCTCTAGGTGATACAATGGGGAAAGGAAAAACAGAAGCAAAGGAGAATTTAATGAGCACATCAAGAGTCTGCATAGATGTGGAGAAGCAAAGAACATTTATACCAGGGCAGCTGATTTGCTTTGCTCGAGTGTTACCCACAAGTTTATATTTTAAACCAAATATTTTAAAAAAAGCCCCAGCTGTCCCTCAGTTCCAAGATCGAATGAAGAACCTCACGTTCTGGTATCAGAAAAACCACTGACCTTTCCTAGGATGTCGACAGGCAGCTGTCCTGTTTGGCTGACCTTGATGTGCCTCTTAAACCCTCCTTAAGTGATCGTCTCAGGGAATTTCTCACACTCTTGAAATATTGTACACTCTGCATCATGCCTACCTCATGTAACTCATATATGAATGTACTTGTGTTTGGTGTGCAGAGAATTAGTCCACAAAGTTTTACAAAGAGTCTACCTCAGTGTTTTTTTTTTTGTTTTGTTTTGTTTTTTTTTTTTTTTTTTTTTTGCGAGAAATAACAATGGATAAGAGACAATGTTTGATTTAGTTTTTTTGCACAGATCCATTTAATTTTTTTACTGTGCACGTTAAGCAACTAAACAACTCCTGAATGTGGGTGAGACAAACCTTGGCGGACACCAGGGTTCTGTGTGCAGGATTAAAAAAAAAAAAAAAACCTACGGCAAAATGTATTTTGATTTGCCGTTTATGTGTTGGTGATGTTTTGTGTTTTAAAGACCTTTTCATTTTTACTGACCTTCAGCATTTATAATCGGTTAAATTGTAAAGGTTTGATGATATAGAGGAAGGGAACCACCTTCTTTTGTATGATGCCAAAAGGGTAGTTTAATCAAAATTGCATCTTAGTTTGTAATAGGACCAACAGTATAAAGTAGAAAATTGAGCAAAAATGTTCGGCTAGGGTTTTTTTTTTTTTTTTTTTTGTGTAACGGGATTAGATTTGAACTCATGTAAAATCACTGGTCTGGTGAAAACTAGGAATTTTTAAAAAATTTTTTTTTGGCCCATAAAATTACTATTAAGGCATCTCTTTAAAAGCCAAAGATCAAAATGTATGAGATGTCATCTGAGGCCCATATTTCAATTTTTATTGTTGCTTTCGAGTTAAGGAAATACTGATTTGCGAAAGGCAGTCTGAAGTTGGTAGCAAAAGGGTGTTGTTTTAGGGTGCCCCCCCCCCATATTTTTACTGAATTCAGGCCAATAGCATTTTATTCACCTGTTTCCAGTGTGTTATGGAAAAGTGAAACGCGCAGGTTGTTGGGTCTGTGAACTAGACTGTTGAACAGGACGCCAGTGCAGGTGATTCCATGAAAAGGCACTGGCAATTTAATTTTGGGGACTCGGATAAAATCCAGAACTTGGAGGACTGCCATCGAGTCCAATCCCATTTACTTGGCATCTGCTTTGCATTGTGTAGGCTTATGATTTGCAAATGATAGCAGCATCATTCCACATAGAGAAGAATCGGACGCTTCTTGTTCTAATTCACTTCAGATTGGATGGTAGTCTGGAATCTGTAATTGTGATTTTTTTAAAAAAAAATTTGTCTGTTTTGTTGGTACCGCTACCCAGTGCCACATCAGAAAAAGAACCAAGTCTGGCTTTAAACAATAATGCATGACTTGTTGGAGCAAAGTCGGGAGACCAAGTATTTGTGGTCAACCTAGGTGAGAAACATGGACTGCATGCATTAGTGCTAAAATTCTTCTATGAAGTTTTGGCCTTCAGTAGTTTGTCCAATACAATTGGAGAAGCAGAAGTGCAGAGGAGGTGGTGGTCAGTTGTCACAGCATAAAAGTGGATTGTAATGTCCGCTGTTGTCCTCAGGTTTTAATTTTCCATCTTTTTTCAGTCAAAAATGATGCTTTCCATGTAATAGATATTGTGATCATTTTGCACCTGTACTCTAAGAAATGATCAGAAATAAGATCAAACAATCAAATGAATGAATGTAATTGAACTGTAAAATACATTATCTTCTATTTTTTGCCCTCCCTTGATGGATTGTTACTACATTATGGAATATTTTTGGCAAGAGAAGTCACGTAGAGCTGCTACTGGGACGCGAACAGGAGTCAGCAGTTGGTTTCTGGTCTGGGCGTTCAAAGTGACGCGCGGTGTCGGATTTTAGAGGCTCCGCTGTCTGCTTGTTGTACTATGAATTCTCGGCTTCTTTCAGTCTCTTTGTGGCGGTTGCCTGAAATGACCGTAAGTGTTGGAATCTCTAACCTGGGTCTGGCCAGCTTCACCCCCGAGTTTTTCATTTTGAGAGCTGTCATAGAAAATTGAGGTTTCAGGTCCTTATTGGACAGATATTCCCATTTAATGGAGGAAAAACCCTTGTCATTGCAGTAGAATGTGTTGTTGACGTTCTAATTGTGATATTTGGGTTTTACTAAAATGACTGATAATTCCTTGTACCAAAGTGTGACCTTTGACCCGCGTGTGTTCCTCCTGTCCTTTTGTGGGCATTTGTTCCTGGAGCTCATTGTATCTGCTTGGGTGTCTCAGAACATCACATCTGCAAAGGCACACTTTGCCGTTTTGAGATGTGAACCCTGCTCTGGTCTCATCAGGCTATCCAGTAAAACCGTGCCTTTAGTCACAGCAGGGGAGTTGGTCAGTGCGTGTCTAAGCAAAATGTGCCAAAAAGCCACCAGTGAAAGGGATTTGGTGCCAAAAGCAGCTGCAGAAGACCACGATCGACACTCGTGACCAATTAGTACCAGTTTTTTGGGAACCTGTGTGATGGACATGGTACACGTGTGAGCAGATAACACTCCTGGGCAGGCCGCTTATAGGATGGACCCTTGCAGTGATGGCCTTCGCGGTGGTTCCTGCAAGTGACCGTGTGTCTGCTGGTCTGTGCTCTGACCTTAGTGGATACAATTAATCCAGAACTTTGCCACTTTTGACTTGCAGCTACTTTTATTTCTGGAGAAAAAAAGAGATGATTTGGACATGGTGAATCCAGAAAGTTCCATTAATAAATACATTGACGTCCCTAAAGCTGAAGTCAGCAAGTAGAGGAGACCCCCCAACCCCCACGGACCGGGAGCAAGAGATGTGCTCTGCTGTGTCGCTGTGGTGACCATGCAGGGGGTCCAGTGCTCTGTCAGCCCAGACTGGTAATCCCATTTTGGAGTGGATGACAGGATATGCATCTTCATTCCCATTCCTTACAACCTGCTCACAGTTTCACCAGTACAACTTTCAAGCAAATTCTTATTTTCCTCAGTGGACCTGCTTTTTACTGCGATTCAGCACAAAACACACATTTTACCTCAAAGGAATGATTGTAGAGAAGCAAAGCATTAGCCTAGCATTAGCCTAGCATTAGCTTGGAAGATGTTGAGGCAAATTATTTTGAGAACAACGTGAACCTTTGATAGTGCAAACTGTGGTTTATAAGAGTATATTGAGAATAGAAACTGTTTACTAAGTTGTTAGCACATTTGGCGAGCCTGCTGCTTCCGACATGACATCTACACTGATTTATCTTTTGTTTCAGTATTATATGAAATGTTCAACCTACGTTCATTTTTTGAAATTAAGTTGCAGAATTGTCTCAGAGATCCTTAGGTCTTCACTCTATAAGAGAAAAAAAATATTTTTAACCTTTTGCATGCTTTAAAAAGTCCTTAGTAGGAAAGTGTGCTTGGAATTAAAAAGTTAACATGGGAGAGAAATGAGCTTATTTATCGTGACATACCAAAAAGTGTTTGTCAGTGGGTTAGTAGAGATGGCTTCCTTTCACTGCTAGAGCTCATCTCGTTGCTTTTAAAACAGCCACACGAAACCCAAGGAAGGCGTTGAAGGATCCGGAAAGCAATGATGAAAGACGACAGGAGTTTGCCCCCCCCCCCAAGTGAGGCTGCGGTGGGATGGCAGCATCAGCTCGGTGCTACTCTCACCCGCAAGGCCCAGACGTTCCTGTTCCGGAAACTGCCAAAGAGCCAGGGTAGCTGTGGAGTTGCTAAACATCCTGCTGTGTTCTGGTAAGCTACTTTCTGGCCAAAAGCAGGAAGAGCGACGTGACTCAAGACCAGCGGTGTCTGAGCTCATCGTACCGTTTCCTCACATGGTGGCCCGGCCCCCCGCAGTGCCCCTTCGTTGACCACTCGGTGCTCTTTGGTTTTGTCTGTGTTTGATGTGTACTCGATATGGTGTGTTTTGAGGTGAATACATTTGTTTGGATGGGATTTGCTGGGGGCACCGGAAACGCCGCTTTTCCCCGTCCTGCTCACGCAAGTGAGGTTGCGTCCCGGCGACAGCGGGGGGAAAACGACGGCTCTCGGTCAGAAGTGACAAACATTCCCAGCCCCATTGTGTTGTTTGCTTTAAACTCAAGTTTACGGTGTCATGCCCCTTTCTTGGCCCTACTATTAAATTACCAAAAATTATACCAGTTCAGAAGTGCATGGTCTTAGACCTCTTGTAATGATTGTATAATCTTAAAAAAGAAAATGGGAGAAAAAAAAAAAAGAAACTCAGGTAGCTTTCCAGAGCCCCGGATTTCTGGAGCTCAGTTAAATGAAATGTGTAACGTAGTGATTTAGTGATTCTTACCTCAGAAAATGTAGTGCTTTTTTGTGTGTTTGTGTTTGCATTTGCATATACCGCATTACCTCTCAATCTAAATATTGTTACTGTTTTGGAATTCTTTTTTTTGTATCATTTTCACGTTCATTTGAGAAATCTAAATACCAAATCAGACAAAGTGGCAGATGAAGGGATTCACAGGTAACCCTTCTGGAATGTACTTTTTAGGAAAGGTTACCCTGTCTCCTGCCTTTTTTTTTTATTTTTTATTTTTATTTAAAATTCACACCCAAGTGGTTGCTAATGGGGACAAACTGGGGAGTTGAGTTGTTAGTTGTCTGTATGAGACTTGGCTCAATATTGCACAGGCTGTTTCCCCAAACATTAAATCTTATTTCCTACAATGCCAGACCTAACAGTGAGACCAAAGGATCGAATAATTAATTTCAAAGACTCATTTGTCGTGCGGTCCTCATCTCCAGAACTGATTCATCAACATGATGTCTGCATCCATGTCACAGTACCGTTAAGACCCGTTTAGCCTAAATTTGTAATAACTGGAAACTCCTCAGCATGTCGCTTATTGGATGTCCAGTTTGGAGCGGAACCCCCCCCCACCCAGACCGACAAAGTGATGCACAATGCTTGGCCAGAACTGCACCCCCCTGCTCTGAAGGCAGCCATGCTGGGTGTGTTTGTATGTGTGCGTGTATGTGTGTTTGCTCCTCAGTCCAGCAGGAATCCCTTGAATGTATCCTCCTGCAGTCCATGAGGAAAGGCTGCCGAGCGACTGGCTGAGTTGGGATGGCCGCTGCAGTGACCCTTCCACACGTGTGCTCGGGGGGTTTCGTGTGGGTGTGCGCGCATGCTTGCATCGGGGTGGGGGCAAGGGGACGGTGCGGGAGGGCTTTGTGTTCTTCAAGCTACACACAGCTCCCCTGCCCCTCCCACTACCTCTCAGGACTGGCAGCAAGTATGGGTGTCTTCTGTCTAAATATGGTAAAGGGGACTATAAAGTGTACTTGGTTGCCTGCAGCCTTTTTCTGTTGTCTCACATGGACTTTAAACATTTCCTATGCAGTTTGATTTTTGTTGCTTTTTTTAAACTCTTAAATAAACTTGTATTTCTTGGATCATGGATTTGTGAATGTGTAGTTTATGCCCACAGACTGTTAGGTGGCAGCAGGCAGATGCCCTTTCTTGGATTTAAGGGACTGCCCCTCCCTCTTGCTGTGGAATGTGAACTGCAATGTGCTTCTAGGACCTTTGTGAGCCACAAAACGTGACCGAGCATACCTTGGGGTCAAAGGTCAGTGAGTCACTGCAGCCAGTCATGGGGTCACTGCCTGGAAATGAACAATACAGCCAGTGTGCAGCCTGCGCCAACGGTGCTGAACAGAACTCCATCCCTGATTCTGCTAGCTGTTTAATAAAAGCTGGAAAATGTTTTGTCAGAAGCGGTTGCGACAACATGATGGTTTTTCTAGGTCTGTCATTTCGTGCTAGTGTAATTTCTCTCGAGGGACAGAAAAGTGCTGTGTGCAAACAGCAGTTAATGGTGTGTAGATGTTCACCTCCTGAGAACACTTTACTTCCCCCTGACACAGCACTGCATAGCGGGGGTCGAACCCAGGCAGTCGTTACACACAAGAACTTCAAGTGACGTCGATTCACGGTGACACTATGGATCACTGCCTTGAAAACCAGCCGGGCTTCAGCAAGTCGAATAAGGGACATCCACCGCATTGCAGGTCTTCCTCTTTTTCATTAACCTTCCACTTCGTCGAGCATGACATCCTTTTCTAATGAGTTTTCACTTTGCAGGATTTGTCCAAAATAAGACACTCGGAAGTCTAAAATTGTTTATTATTCCCCAGATCTGATGGACCAAACATGGACTATTGGCTTCCATTTAATGAAGCTATGACTCCCTGAGTATTGCTTTGTAGACCATTATTTTCAGCAGTAAAAGTTGTCTGGTCCCCAAATTTGACACCCCCCCCCCATGCTCAAACTCAGCAAATCCCATTAAGGTGGGCACTTTTAAGATGTTTCGCCTCTATCAATCGCACCAATTCTGTGGGTTCACACCAGTTGGCCCGTGGCCGCTGTGGCCTTGTGTCTTCGGTAAGAGGGCGATGATGCTTGTGTCTTGTCAGAAAGGAGCAGTGGGTGTCCTAATTTGCCCCCCCAAAAACTAAAGGCTTCACTGTTAAATAGCCATTTTGTCCTGGCAACATTCAAAGCCCACACTGCTGTTAAACTGCATCGCTGCCAGAGGTCAAACATTACGAATTCTGAACGTTTAAACAATGACATCTATTAATATAATTTATAATTAATAATAGCTACACATAGATGGGATGTTGAGATTGGCTGCCATGCACTAATGGTTTTGCAACCAGAGCAGCCATTGTTCGAGCTTATTTACCAAACCATAAAGTTTTCTGCAGGCAAATTTGCTACAAATTGATTGTGTTTCAAAATTGTTCAAATCAATGTAAAACAAGGGCACAAGTCAAGACACACACTGGTAAAGAAAACTGGTTTTAAATGGAAATTTCTCACAGGTTTACAGTACTTCCAAGCAAATAGCCACATCTCGCAAATACAAAAGTAATCCGTGGTGCTGCTTTATCTCACCAATGATGAAGCAGCAGCTTACACAGCACTCACCAACCATCGTGTTCATAAACAATTGGGTTGAAGTGACACAAGGAGGAGGTATGAAGATGCTCTGTGCATGGGGGCGGGGTGGGGGGGCACAATCATTTACGTTGGACTTGCGTGAAGGGCAAGGGAGCGGACTTCTTCCTTCCGTCTGGAGGCGAGGCTGCCTTGACTGATGGGAGGAGCTGGTTCCTCTTTATGATCTGCAAGGCCAGTTCTGTGTTCCCTGTGCAGTCCACAAAAACTATTTCAATGGGTCAGTCGACACTTGAACGTTTATTCCATTAACACCTACACCTTCACTGAAAATGCTTGCAAAGAAGTAAATTAAATCTCACTGCCTGACCCTGAAGAGAACAAAACTGAAGGAAATAAACCTGCATAAACACGAACACCAGTGGATCTCGGGGTTCAGTCAATGTCAGACATGTCTTAGCACTGCTCAGAGCTACTGAAGCATTAAGGGTGGACAGAAACCCCTGGTTTAAAGGTCCCAACACTGCACTCTCTTGGATTTGAAGATCAGGCCTCCTTCCTCAGCTATTTGCTTGCATGTTACCCTCTACGTACCACACAACACTACTGCTACAGATGGCAAGGCCAGGGATGAAACAAGTGACGTTCCTCAACCAATAAACTGGTTAAATAATGAGGAAACATCAGCAGTGCCTTCCTGGCTGAGATGAGCAGACGAACATCTGAAGAAGCATCTCTGCAGACATCGCCACTGCTCTTATTTACTTGACTACTGTCTAATGCCACTTTTACAGCAATTATTAGAGGGTGAAAATTTAATTTTTACTTCAAAAAAATGTTTTAATTGCTTTTTTAAGGATTTCAGTTTAATTCAAGTTTATGCAGCCAGGCCACATGCTCCTCTCACCATTCTGCAGCTCCAGGTAGACAGCCAGCAGGATGGCTTCTGGGGGAATCTCCTTCATATGAACCATGGATGCTGCCTGATTTGGGGGGAGAGGGGACATTACAGCATAACTATTAGACAAGCATAGGAACAGAAAAAGCAGAGGAAAGAACTCATACAACCGCAGAAGACAAATGACAGTGGAGACCATCTCCAGCAGGCAAAGTTATGTCCTTGAACACTGTGGGGTGTGACTTAACTATGCAGGCACAGTCCCAGGAAGGGTACTGCTGTTGTACCTTAGGATGGCTATAAAGGCTATGAATCACATGGCTCACTATTTATTCCCCCCTAAACACAAATATTTGGTCTGTACATTATAACACGTACCTGGTGCAGGCATTTGCGGGCCTTGTCGTACTCACTCCTAAGGCAGTATGCACTGCCCAGGTTAAAGAGCATCATGGCCCGGGCAGAGTTCAGTGTGCTGGGATAGCAGAGAGGAGTTTGCTTTCCCGCTGCAGCAACAGAGCAGAGTAAGGGACAACAGGCAGAGGACACACTGCTTTACACTGTGCACAAATGTACAGATGGAGACTGACGAACTGAGTGTTCACGTTTCTGAGAGACACACACAAAACGTGGAAGTCTGTGGCTGAAGAGCAAAACTAAAGTGAAGTCATGAGCAGTTCAGGTCCGCAAGACAAACACGCATTTACAGGCAGCAGCTGAGCGCCAAGTGATTATGGGAACAGTTCCAGACCCCGAGACCCTGACAGGGACAAGCAGTGAATGAGTGAGTGAGCGAGCACTGCGGTGGCCTGAAGCAGAACTCACTTTAGAGGCCCTCACTCAACGTGTGAATGTGTACACTCAGACCCACAAGCCAAACTGAAGACAAGTGAGGAATGCACACAGACTACGAAGCAGCACACCGAGCTGTTACTATCTGGTCATGCAAACCACATGGCCTCCAGCGAAACCTGCTTTCATCTTTATAGGCCCTATGCATTAGTGAGGCAGCTGAAAAGGTTTTAGAATGGACCAGGTCAGTGGTCAGTACGAGCAAACAGGAAACATTGAGACAAATACTCACAGGATTCCAACTGGTCCACATCCCCCCTGTCTGACCCTGTGGAAGGAAACACATAAAAGAAGGCAACAAGCCACTGTGATTATATAGTAAAAGTAAAGTGGTTTTCATTATTTTTCCATCCTTTGCCATGGTTTTGCAGTCTTTTGTTCTACTTTCGCTTTAAAGATTTTCTAGTGTAAAGCATCAACCATAGAAGTCAGTGTGTCACAGCAGAGATGTCTCTGACAGTCACCTTGGTCCTGCTCATTTGAGGAAATCCCCAAAAACACATCGGTCACATTCTCGGGGTTCAAGTGGGTGATAGCATCTGAAATCCGGTCTAGTGCAATGAGGGCTTCTGCTGCATACAAGTGGCCCAGGAACCTGAATAACAGCACAAAATCACATAGTTTCTGGTTCAGAGGTGGTTATGATATGAATTATAAACTGGTTAATTATAGCCAGACAACAAAAAAGCTAAATTTATGCACCTGACTTGAACATCATGTCAGCTTTCAGGACTTCAGTTAAACAGCAATAGATACAGGTAAAGTAAACCTCTTAAACAAGCAGGAGAATGAACTGGAGCATTGCAGTTTAAGGTACTAATGAAACTGCTGAGGTACCAGAGGGGTGACTGTATCCTCATTCAGCTCCCCTTCAGCAGAACATCAACAGAACAACTGTCACACTTGCACGTAGTATGCATGTACAGCACACATACTTGAGGGAGCCGGACAACTTGGGCTGCTGGAGGAGTTTCTCTGCATGACTCAGGGCCAGGACATTGTCACCAAGGGCCAGAGACACGTAGGCACTGCAGGCCAGGATGGAGCACCTGTGGACACAGTAGCACAAGGTGAGCCAAAGAAGCCTTAGATGGACCAGCTGGGTAATAGTCCCATAGTAAGAGGCAGATTTACTAAGCCAGAGGACAAAGGGAATGGCATAAAAAAGGATGCACTGTACAAGCACTAACTGATCATCATCTTTTATTATCATCACTACTGCTATCATCATCATCTACACTCTGGAACAAAAAATTGGTCCAGGGAGCTTTTTCCACAAATGTGCTCTTGACCAGTGCACGCTATGTAATATTAAGACAGATTGCATGTTAAAATACCCACTATACCTTACCCTCACCCTGTCTACACTCTTGAGAGCCTTTGTACCATCATGTGTCAGTAAAAATTTTGCTATAATGAATTATTTTGAAAAAAGTTGGAAACGGGTGCATTCACTTCTGTAATCTCCTTGTACACAAAAGTAAAATCATGATAATGATTAAAATTTTTACTTTAAAGTTCAAACTAACATGTCTGGATATACAAACATTTTTAAATTTAATCTGTGACATTTTTAATCTAAAAAGTTAAGTCCATTTACTGTCCAACCACTCCTGAGTCAGCTCATCAAAGGCTTATAAATGGAATCGTGTGATAGAGCGAGGAGAGACCTGCAAAATGCAGTGCTGTGAGTCCCAAGGAGAAGGACTGAGAAAAATGGCTCAAAAAAAAGAGAAAAATGTTATGCAGGGGTTGCTGGTATCATATAGCTGCTTTTCATCAGGCCAGTTGTAGCTGTGCTGAAATTTAGAGAAAATCCCTATTTCTCTATCAGTTATTAAGTCGTTTTGAAACAACAAGTGATGCTGTTAAAAATAAAGGATCTGGAAGGCTCAAAGCCACCTCATTCAGGAATGACCACTGTCTGAAATTTGTGGCCCCAAAAGACAAAAAGAACACCTGCAAAAAGCGTCAGAGGAATTCAAGACCCCAGACAATAAGACTCTTGTTGTCTCTGGCTGGTTTTCTGTCTAAAAAATGTATTAAAAAGCCACTGCGCTGTGGGACAAAAACATTAAGATCAGAAAGTTTTTGGCACAGTGAGAAAAGTGTGATTCAGAGTTTCAGAGGTTCAGCAGAGTTGTGTAGAGTGATGAATCGTTGAGTTGAACAATGACGCTCCAGAGAAATGTCTTCAAAGATGTGGTGAGAAATACAATAGTGAGTGCATCTCAGCTACAGACAAGCATGGAGGAAAATGTGTCACGGTGTTGGGAGCCTTTTCTACTGCTGGTTCACTGTGAAAAGTCAATTAGTGCTGCTGAGTAAAGAAGAATTTTGCAGAAAGGCTTGCTTTCCACAACTGAGAAGTTGTTTTTAGAGGAGGAACAATCAAGTTATTTTTCAACAAGACAATGCTTCTGCCCACACTGCAAAGACCACCAACAGGTGGCATGAGAACATCCATCAATCTCATGTTTTGGCCTGGCCTTGAATTTGGTTTCACGTTAAATACAAACTCACTGCAAAACATTTTTCCACCACTGATCAAAACTGAATAGAACAATATTGAGTCTCTGTGTAAAAAGCTGCCTGGAAGTTTACTCACAATGTTTGAATGTTTCAGGAATTATAAGAGAACGCTATCCCATATAAAGTTGCTGTACCTATTTGTTTAATTTTCTGCTGATTTCCTCAGCCCCGATTAGTTGTAGTTTATTATCATAGTTGAAACATTTTCCCCCCAAAGGTTAGGCTCAAACTTTTCTCCACAGGAACTTACAATGTTAAATTCATGTGATAAACAACTTTTACCTTAAAGCACAATTACTCACACATTGATACAGCTGGGTAATTTTTACTGCATTATTTCAGGGAAATACCTTGCTCAAGGGTACAAAATCAGCAGGACCCAGTAGTCTGGGTCTCTGAATGTAAGGTAATGACTTAACCACTATAAAGTCTACTGCACTTCTAGAACTGTGATCTAACAATCGGTTGTGAAATGGAACAAAATTTGACTGTTCCTGTTTTTTTTTTCTTCCTGTTGCAACACTGTAGTTTATTTCACCAAAAACAAGACTGAACCAAGCAGAACTATAAAGACTAACTATTCCCAGAGAGACCATGTGCATTTTTGCACTGCATGATGAAATCACTGTCTCAGTCCAGAAAGACTGTATTCTCCCTCTCGTTGCCTGTCTGGAGCTCCACTGCCCTGGGCTGCGGTTGAAGAGTGTAAAACTGGTGAAACATCCCTCCCTCCAGCAATAAAAGAATAGGCCTTGGAATTCCAGGAAAGAGACCTGAGCAGCGGGTGGGCTGGGTGCTCGTAAACTTGTCACAGCGCAGGGTGTCAACCTTGGGTCAGCTCTTTCCACCCTTCAGAGCCCCCAGAGGGTGAAGGGGGAGAGGTGGCAAATTATAACCTAATAAAGGTGTGAGCAGCACATATTGGATAGGCAATGTGTGGTGTGGAGAAAAGACAAAGAAAACATGGAAATAAAAAATGGCAAGTGCTCATGTGAAACAGGAAAATACAGGCCATTTACCAGATTACAAAGCATGGCTACAGAACATCTGTCTGCTGAGAATCTTAATGTCTTTGGGCTGGACATCAGGTAGGCAAACACAGCGGTACAGTAATCAGAACCACATTCTCTGAAAAGACTACTGTCACAAATCCAGGAACTTAGCCTGTTTGTTACTGGTTGTCTCCACACCTTTCAGCAAATAAAAGACAAAACTGGTATGGCAGTAGCCAAAAACAGTAACAGTAACAGAAGCTCACCTTAGGTTCTCCAGTTCCTGTTTTCTTAAGGGTGAGGACGGTGGCGCTGGGACAAACTTGTCTCCATCCTGTCCTTTGCCACTAAAACAAAACAAGGCTGCTTTGGAACATTTATGTGTGGGCAGACACCAGAAAAACTGCACAAAAAGTTATGTGTTATTATGCCCTTTTCATTAACCAGTGTCAGCAAAAAAGCAGACTCAAGCCATGTCCATAAATGTGTGCCAAGCTGCAACAGAACAACCTTACTCCCATCTCAAGGTGTCGGGACTCTTTAAGACCAGTCACTATCATGGTGTCTGCTTCAAATGCATATTTATAGAGCACCTGAAGACAGTTTGAAGTGTTCACTTTCCTGATAAGCATTTATAAAGTCAAAACTGAGGACTGTAAAACTGTTAGTTTAAGAACCCCAATTTGAAACTAGACAGGGATTGGTTTATAAAAGAAATAAAGCACTCTGTATGCTCTGAAGCTGGGGGGTTGTGTGGACTAAGCTTACTTGTGCTGTTTTTCAAGCTCCACTTTAGACTGAAAGACTACAGTAGGTGACTGAATAACCAGCCACTGTAAAGTACAGTCATGTTTCAGCCCCTCACCTGCAATTCTCGCTGTTCTCACTGCCACTCTCTGTGCTGCCCGACTGGCTTGAGCCCTTGGAGCCATTCTCTGCCTTGCCCTCCTGTTGCTGGTGCTCTGGAAGGAGGAGGAGGGCATTCCTCAAGCAAATAGCTGCAAACTCCATACTAGCCACTGGGATGGCTGCTGTTTGTCCATCACTGTTGGAGGATGGGGGATGGGCACAGAATACATAACCAGTTACTCAGCCAGTCATTCTACTGTGTAATGTACTAACAACAAACTAAGTGGGTAGCACTGGAGCCTCATAGCACCTGCCCTGCGAACTCAAATAATGTTTGAAATCCGCATTTACCTCACAATTACGTTTTCTGAAATCTCTGTTGCAAAGTGAAAATAACCCGCAAATTCCATTTTCTGCCCCTTTTCAGAGGCAAAAACACAGAGAGGGGGGTGAGCCGAGGGGAAGTGACAAAAACATGAAAGTTGTGGATTTTCCAGGAATATATTCAGCAAATTTTAGTTTTATGGAAAACTTAGCAGAAACTGCCCAGAAAATTTATAGAGGTATGTAATTCACAAAACTGAAGGTGACCATGTTTATATAATAAGTTAGCCACATTCTCAGGGCCAGTAAAATAGTCGGGATTTTAAAGTGAAAAGCTTTCCAATCATTTCTGTACTCGTCTGTTCTTTCTTTTCTTCCCCTTTTCACTCTGTTGTAGCGCTTGAAGCGCAGAAATGACACATAAAACAATATGGTATGGTCTCAAATATGTAAACAGTGAAAAGGAGGTTCTGTACATGATTTAATTTTATTTGACATTTTTCTAAAGTAAATAATGTTAAATGTTGCTTTATGTTCTAATTTATGAGCCAATATGCTCTAATGTATGTAGCACTGTATATAGCCTTTAACAAAGTTGTGCACTAAATATGCTTATCCTGCATTAAGCAATTCTAATTTGTCCCAGAAAACTGACTCAATATCTAAAAATTGAATAATGATATTACTTATCCCATTATTAATTACAATTTGCGCCAATTCATCCCAATTCAAATCAAAATCACCTTAAATGATGCCTGTAACATAAGGGAAATATTGTATAACACCTTAAAAAAAGAAAGAAAAACATTTAACACTACATACACAAATAAACATAAAAATATTTTCAGAGAGTAAACTTATAATAGTGCATGCGGCCTGGACTGAGAAAGATGAAGGTAGTGACAGCTGAGGGAGTGGGAAGTGGCTGGAGAGACGTTTTCAGCTCTTTTAATTTATCTATAATCCCAACTCGGAAGAAGTTGGGACGGCATTGAAAATGCAAATAAAAACAGAAAGCAGGGATTTCAAAGTTCACTTTGACTTATAGTTCATCACAAACAGCATAAATAAACATTTAATGTTTAGTCTGGTCAAGCTCATTTTTTCGTAAATATTAATCCATTCTAGGCATTGAGAGCAAATGAATGAAAATCTGAACTGATTAATGATAAGCAGTATTAATGACAGCCAACTGGATACATAAAAAAGTGGACATGGAGTCCATACACTGGGGAAGGAGCCTAAAAGTTACTCTATTTGGAGAATTCCATCTAATATACGATTAAATGTAATGCAAACTAAGTTTTGTCATACAGATCTACTTATATCTTCACATCTGAACCCACTGCCTCTCAGCAGCTGAAGGCATATAAACTATTAGATCCACCAAAATAAAACCTACAGAAATGTCATCATGCACATAACATTTCCAGTGTAACAGTGAAGAGAGGAAAACATTTCCTTGCCCCCCCCCAACATTGAAAAGTTATTAAAATAAAAATAAAAAAAAAAAAGGCAAGCACAAATTTTTTTATAACACTGAAAGGCACTGAAAGAGGACTTAGAACCCAAGGATGAGCTTGATAGAACAGTAATACAGTAATGATTAAGACAAGACCACATAGCACAGAAAGCACAGTAACTCAACAAAGAGGAACACGATGAATAAAAGTGGGAGTCGGTCCGACTAACCTGTAGACAGTGTTCTGTGTAGATTGTGATGCAAGGATAATCTTGCGATGGTAGCCTTGGCCCACAACTGACTGGACAATTCCCTTTTTACTGGGAATGCCCCTGGTCTCCTGCTCCGAGTTCTAATTGGAATTGCAAGGTGACATGACAGTACTTAATTCAGCGGAAATTTAATTGTAGATATTGCAACCTGTCTTACATTGCTTTGGAGAAAGGTATTATGCATACCCCTAATGCATCAGTAAATGCAGGAAAAAAAAATACAGTCAGAGTTACACACATGGACTATACACTCACCCCCTTATTGGCAGAGATGCAGCACTCGGCCAGCCTCAGCCACAGGCGAGGGTTTGAATGGTACACTTGGACCGCTTCCATCAGACAGTCGAAGGCAGCTAGGGGACGCCCTATATGCAGTAGCTGAATGCCACAGTTGTACAGCAGCTCGTAGCGCTTGTTGGCTAGTAAGGCGCACATTGGTATGCCAGAGAACCGCTTGGCTGCATTGACGACCATGCGACAGAAAGAGACATTTTATGTGTCAAGGTGATTCAGAGAAAGACAAGGAAACTTCATCACTTTTTCATTCAGAGAAGACTCACTCTGTCTGTTGCTGCTGTCGCCTATCTGTGCACACGTGTTGTCGTTCTCCTGCAGGGCCTTCTTGAAATAGAAGAGGCCCAGGTTGTGCTTCCCCATAGCAAAATGTATACAGCCCAAATTGTTCCAAAACATACAGCGCACACATTCACCTGTAACAAAAACACATACACAACACTGATGCCACACTGGTTTCAGACCTTTATGAAACTTAGCTGTGTAAAAATGTTTGGGCAGCCATGCATATACACAATTGCTGCATCAAAAAACTTCAACATGACACATTTCTGGTAGTTTTAATGCAGTCACTATTTATTTAATGAATTTAACAGATTGAAAAAAGAAAATGCTAAATGTGGTACATACGACAATTTGTGCAACCTTCCTGTTGATCCCCTAGTGTTATTTTTCACAAGGTCTCAGAACTTTGACTCTTTAGGCCTTAATCTAAGTCAGGTGATAATTTTGATAAATTGTGAGAGTCCTCAAACCACTCAGCATTGTGCTTAGAAACCATGAGCTCCACTAAGGAGCTTTCTAAGGTTCAGAAAATTAAGGTAATAGTTACTAAGCAAGGGAAGGCTATAAAAAGCTATCTAAAGGCTTCCTGCTTGCAATTTTCACTGTCTGAAATATCATTAAGAAATTAATTTTGAGGTCAAGGCAAGATCTGGAAGACCAAGAAAAATCTTTCATAGAACCGCTTAGAGACTGGTCAGGATGTCAAAGCAAAACCCTATATCACTGCAAAGGACCTGCTGGAAGGTTTAGCTGATGCAAGAGTGATGGTACATTGGTTCACTGTGTAGCACTGCTTGCACAAACACGGTCTCCATGGAAGAGCCATCAGAAGGAAATCATACCTGGGATCTCATCGCAAAAAGCAGTGTCTAAAATATGCACCTTAAGTCAGAGTGCTGTGTGGTCTGATAAATTTAACTCTTTGGCTACAAACACCAAAGGTATGTTTGGAGAAAAAAATAAGTATTTCAAGAATTTAAAATAAAAATAAAAAAAAAACCACCTTACTAACTATTAAGCACGGGAGTGGATCTCTTATGTTTTGGGGTTGTGTGATAGCCAGCGTCACAGGAAATATTTGCACAGATAGTGGGAAGAATGGATTCTACACAAAAAAAAAAAATCTTGGAATGTAATGTCCTACAGTCAGAGAAGAAGCTGAAGTAGAAAAGAGATTTCTGAACTTGAAGCATTCTCAGAGGAAGAGTGGAGAAAAATCCTACAGGAAGAGTATAAAGACTTTCAACTAGGAACAGGAAATAATTGGAGGCTGTGATTTCTGCCAAAGAGGTGTTAGCAAGTACTGGCTGACAGGGTGCCCAAACTTTTGCATACATTTAGCATTTTTCAATCTGTTAAATTCGGGAAATCGAGACTGTGCATTGAAATTAACAGAAATGTGTCATGTTGTGTTCACATTCTTTTATGTATGATATCAATAAAATACAATTTGGCCATGAGTACCCAAACTTTTGCATACAAGTGTAAAACAACCATACCATCATTAATTATGCATGTTAGCAAACTGCCCTGAATGCTGACAAGATTTAAGTATCTACTGAAGAAAGATATCAGGTCTTACATTATATAATTATACTGCCAGCTCAACTCAGGAACACAGGTCATTCTGAATCATGAACTGACAAGAGTGCTGCAAAACAGCACCTAGCCTACTTGACTAGATGCAAGTTCACTCACCACTCTGTTTGCTTCTTAACATGGTCCACAGATGTGTTTTAGGTAAACTTGTGACTAAATTGCCCACTACATGCATGTGTGCATGTCTAGGATATCTAGCTATAATAGGTCACCTTAGATAAAGGGTGAGCTATATGCTGCACAGTAATTACTATACACTGCTTTTGAAGAACACATCCTACTATATAGATTTACATACACATAATTTAGTCAAAAACTTAAAAGACTATCAAATTTATCACATTTTGGGTGTTTCAAAGTGGGGAAAAAAAACCTGTTAGGACTTACTAAAATCAACAGCACTATATAAATAACACATCATAAATCTAAAATAAAAAGGTCATCTGTACAAGCTCCTATTCAATGGCAAATGTTGAACAAGTCATCTTAAAAATATGTAAACTCTTCCATTATATTATTAATCACAACTCTCTGGAACACCACAAAGGAGCTGTGAATGACATGTAATTTAGTTGAATTAAGCTGATCTCAACACCTCATTCTGTTTGGGTGGATTTTACTGCCATCTATAGGACTGGAGAGTAAATACACAGTAAATACACATTAAATTCACTGCTATAAAAATGAAATTTCAGGACATGAATGAATAAAATGCAATTCATACTAAAGTTAATACATGTATTAGTGTTACTTTCACAATTTGTGATTCATTTATTTGTAACACTGCTCAATACAATGTTGAAAAGGCAAGTTGGCGCTACCTGTTTTCATGGGCCCAGGGTGCTCTGTGATGTTGGAACTGTTCAACAGTTTCACAGCTTTCCTGTAATTTCCTCTCAAATACTCAAAATTGCTCTTGAGAAAGAGAGAGGGGGCAGACTGGAAAAGAGAAAGATGCAGAGGACTGGGTTTCAGACAGCAGTAACTGGAATAACTTGGAGAAGACAAATCAAGAAGAGGATTGACTGAAACGTGTTTGTGCGGAAATGTCCTCACGTTTCCAGCAGTGTTCATTACAGACTTGATTTCCCGCTTGCACGCCTTAAGAGACTTCATTTGTATATAGGCCCGTACTTTATACTGCAGATATAACAAACATACACATTACAGTTTCAATGTAGGTCTCCACAGAAACCATTTTATTTTCAAGAACAGATCAGACGTGACACAAACAGTTGTACGTTGCTTTGGGGAAAACCTTCTAAATTGACAAATGTAAACATCCATAGTCATCACTACCTACCTGGTGGATTTTTGACTTGGCAGCCTCTACCATAGCAATGTACTCTGTCCTTTGATTGCTGGCATCCTTGTTGGTGTTGCCTGCACTCTGTCCAAATACATAGTAATACATTAGTCATAAAACAGTTATATTCTTAAAATAGCAGAAACTATCTTACTCTAGGTATTATACAACAGTAAAGTAATTGTGCTCATATACATTATGCTACTGTGTACGTGTGTGGAGGGGACTGACCTCTCACAAAACATGGTTTCATACAATTAAAAAAAAAAATGCTATAATGACTTATGGAAATGCATGTACCTTCTTCCATACAGTAGACTTATGAATTCAATACAACATATGCAGTCATTTGACATGCACTCAACCTAATATACTATTCTCAACAGAACAAATCCACTCCCCAGGTTATGAACTCAGAGCTCTCATTCAACACAGCAAGCAAACATGGAGTAAACACTCAGGGAAACAATTATAAATATTGTAGAATATTAAATAAAATGTAATTATGTACAGACAATTTTTCATTTATTAAAACTTGGGAGGGAAAAAAAAAAAACGAAAAAAAAACTATATGCCCTGTCATACTCTAAGTCACAACTATCAATTAATGTTAGTTATCTATTAATTAATGTAATATCACAAGTGAACCAGCAAATTCATCAAAACCACTATAAATATTCACATATACTATAGTGGAAGGCCAGATTCCAAATCTCTGAAACCCTTTTCTAGACAAGCATCACTCAGAACTGTCAGTGTCTCAAGAAGTGGGGAAACCTGCTGGAGGGCAGCCAGAACCCGAACTGAAAAAGCCTTGATAGAGATGCCAACACTATCAATGTCCCACATCTAATGCTGTATTGGGATGGTACAAACAACATGTTCCCAGGGGGTGGGTCTTACCTCTGTTTTGCCATTCTTATTGTTTCCTTGAACAGCCAGCTTCTCCAGAACTGCCAGCAGATGGAGGGCCTTCTCAGCCTGGAATGTGAGGATGTACAGGTCCACCAGCAGGAAGCAGACCGCCTGACCAAACTTCTCTTCTAGGACAAACAACATCATCAAGCCATGCCAAACTGCTGCATTCTATCAACTGTAACATATAAATACCATAAACAATGTTACTGCTTGAACTTGAACTGCATATCGCTAATAAAATGACCAAACATGCCATCAGAGACATCCAGATAAGGACTAAGGTAAGATGTACCACTGGCTGGGATGCCATAGGTCACAGTCATACACTAAGGCACACACATAGAGACAAAAAAAAAACTGGCCAATGCAAAGACTATAGGAAATGTAGTTTATCATGGTTGTAACAAAAATCAATAAATGAGTATATATACACACAATAAGTTAGTATGGGATAACTTTCCTTTAAATTTCCTTAAACACTGAAACATTGTGGGTAAACTCGCAGACAGCTTTTTACAGAGACTCAATATTGTTCCACTCAATTTTGATGGCTTAAATGGTGGAAAAACTATAAAATCTATACATTTCAGACAGTGGTCACGACTAGAAGAGGTGGCATTGGGCCTTCCAGATCCTGTATTTTTAGCAGCATCACCTGTTGTTTCAAAATGTCCTGTTCAACTAAGAGCTGATAGAGAAATGGGGATTTTCCTTGTCTTCCTTATAAATTTCAGCACAGCTACAACTGGCCTGATGAAAAGCAGCTATATGATACCAGCAACCCCTGCATAACATTTTTCTCTTTTTTTTGAGCCATTTTTCTCAGTCCTTCTCCTTGGGACTCACAGCACTGCATTTTGCAGGTCTCTCCTCGCTCTATCACACGATTCCATTTATAAGCCTTTGATGAGCTGACTCAGGAGTGGTTGGTCACTAAATGGACTTAACTTTTTAGATTAAAAATGTCACAGATTAAATTTAAAAATGTTTGTATATCCAGACATGTTAGTTTGAACTTTAAAGTAAAAATTTTAATCATTATCATGATTTTACTTTTGTGTACAAGGAGATTACAGAAGTGAATGCACCCGTTTCCAACTTTTTTCAAAATAATTCATTATAGCAAAATTTTTACTGACACATGATGGTACAAAGGCTCTCAAGAGTGTAGACAGGGTGAGGGTAAGGTATAGTGGGTATTTTAACATGCAATCTGTCTTAATATTACATAGCGTGCACTGGTCAAGAGCACATTTGTGGAAAAAGCTCCCTGGACCAATTTTTTTTGTTCCAGAGTGTAGACACACACACACACACACACACACACACACACACACACACACAATTCAAAGTCAATTAAACTAAAACATGTCTCTGGACTGTAGGAGAAAACTAGAGGACCTGAAGGAAGTCCATACATGGGGATAATACGCAAACTCCGCACAGACTTGAGTTGAATTGAAACCCACGACTAAGCAGCCTAGGGGCAGTGAGGCAGTAGTACCACTGGCTGCACCACCCTGCTATATGACAGTAAAATGTAGGTTAATTGCAGGCACTCAAGTGAATGCTCTTTTTGTTGCATTGGCATTATGCTTCCATTCCCCCCAAAGAAATGTCCTGCACATACCAAAAGGTTCAATGAACTGGCAGAGCTTCTCTCCTATCAATATAGCCTCGGTGTATTGGCGCATATGGTAGTGTATGACTGCTTGATTGTAGTAAAGAAGGCTGTTTTCAACGTCATCCAAACCATCCATTTCGTCAACAGATGTATGAACCTTTCATGAACAGAAACATCGGGTACAAGTCATGTTACTGCAGGCTACAGAAACCAAAAACAAATAAAGAAACACAACACAAAAATAATGGCTGGTTACCTGATGCTTCATGGCTGTTAGGGCCTGCTTTAGGGTGTCCGTGGTTGTGTGCCCACTTTTATAAAATTCAGTTATAGCTTTGTTCATTGATATTTTGTAGTCTTCCTTGTTCAGTTCCTGAAGGCTAGCAAGGTGTTTCAGCGACTCGTCGTAATTTCCTGCCTGAAAGAAAAAGATGAAAAATATACATTGCAACATATATTTTATATTTAGCACTGCTCTCATACAGTAAGCTGGCTTCATGGATGTCAGAAATAAATATCTCATTGTTTTTTACTAATGTGCACTGAGAATTTTTTTTAGTAAGCACTGCAGATTACCATAAAAGCATCAAAGGCATTGGACGCCAGCTCCTTTTCCTGATCTGTGATCCCAGATGAACTGTCATGCTTCATCTCCAACCCTTGATCTACTGAAAAATCAGATCAATACAACAAAGTTTCCCCCATCAGAAGATGTACAATGGGTGTTGATTCCCAACAGGCAAATTTCTTAATGCATGGGACTTTTGTTCCCAAATCCTGGCATATATTCCTTGGGACAATGCAGACATTCTTTACAACACACTCAGTCCTCTGCACAACTCAAGAGAACTACGGGCATAATGGTGACCTCATGAGTTGCTGCTTCAGGTGTGCAAGAACAGTCAAATGGACTGGAATGATGTGGCTGGCCAGTTAGAGGTATGTTAATCTCGACGAACACAAGAGGGATTCTAACACACATCATCACCAAAGCCATTCAGGGACCTAGACTCGCCAGATCAATAACATCACGACTTTATGATAAAACTTAGATGTTTCAGCTCCACGCACACCGAGGCGCTTCATTTTGTGGAGTCCCAGTTCTCAGAGCCCTTGCCAAGCTCCGCGGTAAAAAGCCGCACCGGTGTTGTTGTCAGCCATTGGTGTCCCTTGCAGCGGTGTCTCCGGGCCGGAATGAGCGACGTCTCTGTGGTGCCGGTCCGCCTGTGAGCGCTGCCAGCGGGGTTCTGAGCAGTCAAGAAAAGGGAGAATCTCCACCAAAATCGCGGGCTTCAGAGAGACAGTTCCACAACGCTTCACACACCTAAAGAAAAAAACGCGTATTTAAGGCTAAAGACACTGAAACTTTGAGCTAATTAACAATATCCAAGCAGAAACTGGCACAACCTCTGCAGCGACAACAGTTTATCTAGCTAGTATTCCGCCATTAACAAATTTCCCAGCAGCCACCTGCGAACGGGCGATTTCGCACAGACAGTGCTCAGCTGTCGCAGCGCCCTCTGTAGCGTGGGAGGGGGCACAACAGCGCGATGTTTTAGCGTAAGTCATTTTTATTACTTTTGAGGAATAACAATTGCTTTACTATTGAAGGTTATTGTAAATAAGTATTTGATTTGCAAAATTTCACTTTAGGAAATTTTTTTCCCACGAATGCATTCACTTTAAGATGGAGGAAAATGTTTTTTTGCAAAGACTCGTGAGAGGAAACATCCTTTTGGATGCTTTTGCAATGTTGGAATGTGACAACACGGCTGGCTTTCTGTATTTATTTTTATTTCCCGAAGTTTTAACGCTTCTCCCGTTTCAGAATTGTTTTGGTTTCAACGTATATTTTGTAAACAACAAAAGAAACAAGAGCAAATATATTTAGAAATATTGTCAGGGACAATTGTTGTAAAGAAGATACAAAGATATTAAATAGGGGGAACGTTCGTGTTGTTTTCTTGTTTGTAAATTTCAAAATAGCTTGTAAACAAGTATTCATCTATTTTTTAAAACATTCAAATATAAGATTCTTTCCAGACCATTTGAATCATTATAATAACATGGCATAATAAATGTCAGTTACCTGTTATATTTTGCATTGTATTCAAAGGTATGTAAAGGTATGACATCAGTTTCAATAAAACTAATATAAGGCACATTTTTATTTAAGTTCGCAATTCATTCCAGAAATGGTTAAATGCAGGGCATAGTCAGAATTAATGTTAAATTATTTCAGAGCTACCTTTATGCAAAAAAAAACACAGTTTCAATCTATTTTAATTGTAAAATGTTGTACATCAAGGGCCTTTAGTAGGTTAATTTGATGAAATGTCTTTTATAAAACCTCATAAGGTCTACAGTATTTATTAGGGATCATCCGAAATCTTTTCCAGTCAGTTTTCCAAACAGGAGATTTCAAAATACTGTAGAGTGCAAGGATATTACTGCATTAGAGACCTTAAAATGTATTATATTCAGAAATTAATAAATCAATGCATTATATCCTTCCCTTGTAATCTGAACCAAATTGTAAATTCTTCCATTGTTTCCAGTAGTTGGTTCTAGTTCCTTAAAAGCGTTTATGTTTATTTAAAGGTGATATTAACCACATTCAAGTGTGGATCAAAGTAAACGGAACTACTATATCTGCTAACAAAATCTGCGTAATTGTAAATTTCACCATCAGCATTGCTTGTTTGACTCAGATGATGCCATTTCCAACCCAGTTTTCAGAAAACAAATTTTTCCTTCTCTTTAATGTCCCTGTTGTTCCAGACAGTGCAGTTTTTAGCTCCAAAATGTTTACATCAGTGTGAGGTAGCTGCGAGGTCGTCCTGCAACTGCGCTGCACTGGGACTTAGTTTTTTATTTAAACTAAAGCTAAAATAATATGAAACAAATGCAAGTTGACGTATCAACTCTGTATATTTCCACCGTGCAAACAAAATAACCTTAATGGGCAAAAATATAATTTTAATAAATAATATGCCTGTTGTTATGAGAAGAGTGTATGTTTTCATAAGCCATTAGAGTAGTAGTAGTTGTACGTGGGGATTCTGTACAGATGATTTATTTTTTGGAAGTTAAATTTTTCGATTTGGTGAATTATTTATTTCCATTTATTAAAGTAGAATGCACCTAGATGGTGATGTGAAAAATCTTTACCTGTGGTGATCTTATAAGAAATGTGATTTAATGTCACTCGCTTTCAGTGATCTGTGATCTTTGTCATGGTCATGGCAGTCCAGAACCCAACCTGGAACGGACACACCAATACCCTGAACATTTTTTGTAATTAAATGTTTAATGAACACATTTCCACACCTTCACATGTAGCAAAGCTGGATAGGTTTCAGTTCCTCCTGGTTCCACACCACTACATCCTGCTGGAACCAACAGCCTGGTAAGGTGTGTTATTTTTTGGACCCAAAAGGCCCACTGACTACCCGTCCATCCTCATCTTAGAGCCATGGTGGCTGCTCGTTGGTTTACGCTTCTGATGAGTATCATCGCAGTACTGGCCTGCTAAAAGGATGTCAGTCCAAGTGCACACAAAGCCCACATCCATGTACAGTACATATGTTACAGTAAGTTGTGGATCTCCTGTCGTGTAGCTGACGTGTGCCATTTTCACTAGTCAACTAACAAGTTCTGTGTGTCTTCTAACCACAATGCTGGTGTGAGCTTTAGTGCTGGAGGTCTCTAAAACAATTTAGATACGACTATTGGGTGCAGTAAAGGCGCAATGCAACGCCTTGCATTTGTCAACTTTTAATGTCCTGAATAAACCTCTGGCTGCCTGAGTAATTCTCAAATCAGCTATACCAGTGTTCCTAAAACTATGGGTCGAGACCCAAAGCATTTTGTGTAGTAAACGCAGCCTGGTTCGTCCAAGCGCGAATTCAGGGCCGAACGATATAGCGCCCTCTATTTGGCTCTGTTCCAAACCGTATACCGCAGTGTAACGATCTGAGGCGGAGCCTATAAACAGGGCGGCTGCTAATCACAGAGAGCGCGCGTTTCTATTGGATGAAACGTAACAAACTATTCCCGCCCACGACGCCACCACCCCTATCAAAATCTGTGAAGCGATCAAATTAATATGATTGACAGCGCAGCACCGTATGGGGGACGTGCACATGCGATACTGGGGGCGGAGACAGTTGTGAGGCGCGCCAGTGAGAAATTTAAAATATATTAAAGTATTAATAATAAAAAACGTGTTAATTTCTTTGTGACTAACTGGGTCAAATGGGACGAAAAAGTGCCAACAAGTGTTGCACCACAGATAACCGGGTTTATCAAGAATGTTCCGACAAGGAGAGAGGAGCAAGTAACGGCAGGAGGACGATAATAAAAGGTAATAAGCGAAAGAAAATAAGATTTGTGTGGAAAACAAAGATTGGCAACCGATAAGATGCGCAAAACGAAAGGCTCTGCTGACATACGTACAGCTTGCAGTTGTGAAGAAAAGTATGAAAGCAAGAAAATATTTAACAATCGTGCGGAGAATGATGGAAAATAAGCTGTAAATTGAGGAAACTTGCTCCTGTCCTGAGTCTTCGCTGAGACTCGTGAATTTCTTCTCCAGGTGAAGGGATCCGGCGTCAGTTTGAAACGTCAGCAAGAAAATAAAATGAAGACTTTATTTCTTTCTATAGCTAAAGCTTGCGCAAACGAAGAGCGCCCGCACTGAGCCAGCATCCAAGCAGTTTGTGGGCGGCGTGGCTCTGTGCAGCAGTGGTTGTGAGGTTGAGGCCCCGGCCTCCTGTGGCTGCGGGGTTCAAAATGATCAGTTTTACCTTTACTTGATCTCCTTGTTTATTAAGCCCAAATTTTCTCCTTCTCTTTGCACTCGGAAAAGAGCAGCTCAGCAGTCTGTTCCCTGTTTTGAACTCTGATCATTGTTTTCTCAACAATGTGCTTGCTTTTCATTTTTCAGTTTTACTAATGTTCATTTGAGAGCTATGCTTGAATGGAAACAAAAGCACTTACTGTTTTTTTTGTTATACAGCCACTATTATTTGTCTTTGCTGACATTGTAGTAACAGTTCTCTTCTTAGTGTCCCAGTACGGTACCGGTTTTCTTATTTGGGTCCTAAAAAGTTTAAGAACCACTGGACTGGACTGGTTTGTACACAAACAAGTTTGTATGACATGACTAACCATATGGGTTTTGTTAGTAGGTTAGCATACAAACCTGACATTGCATGTTGCCTTGAAGAAAGGGGTGAGATATAAAAAAAAAAAAAAAAAATTCTTGTGCTTATGCTACCCCAAGGCTCTTAATGCCTAACAGACGGTTGTTGCTCTGATGTTGACAGCATCTGTTGGCATTGGTACTTAAGATTTAATTTATTGAAAAGATGCATGAGTCTACTTTTTCAATAAGTTAAAACTGTACACTGCATATGGTTCAGAACATTGAAAAGACAAATTTGAAGGAACTGATATCTCATATGCACCGTTGTTCCTTTTTCAGCAGACTGAAATCTTTGCCGCATAACATTAAAATGAAGGGCACCATTTTCCATTTCCAACACAGTTGCACATAATAGATGCTATAAATCTGTTATTTAATAACACTGTGAAATTTTCCAGACTGGCACACAGAGTCCACTCCCTCAGGGCCTAAAATGAGCATTTTTAGTTTGGTTTTGGCCAAATGCAGTTCCCAGCTGCAGGCCTGCTGGGGGGCTCAGTGAAAGTGGCCCCTTTTAAACTGCACAAAAAGTCATGCCTGTTTCTTTAGTGCTGTGTTTAAAATAATATTTCATCTGCTTTACTTTTTGAAACTGTGATGATGATTATTATTATGTTGTGTTGTCACTTAGCCCCCTGCTAAGTTTAAGGTTAAAGTTTTGTGCCATTCCACAAACAGGCTGTGCAGCTGCATTTGGGACATTTTCCTTAGTACTGACTACTGTGTGAATGAGTGCGTTTATAAATTTAGGGTTCAACTCTTCGCCCCCCAACCTGCGATAGGAAAATTGTGTGCATTTCAATGTCTTATTGCTGAGAACAGACAAATGAATGCTTAAGACATTTTCAAGTTTGCTGAAAATTATGCAAATCAAAATATTCATTTTTCTCCTTTTTTGAAAATTATGCAATGCTATTGCAAGTCTTTGTGTTTATCCCTCAGGGGGGATATTTATGGAAACTTAAGTTTGCTGTGAGAATCAGCCATCTTCTCTACATGACAAATGTCACTTTTCAGTGCAGGCTGGAGTAAATTAAGCTTTGCTTAGCAGTGTTTTCTGACTTCAGTTGTAAGAGATTGATGAATTTGACACATTCCTTTGTCAATGTGATGTGAAATCTGCTGGCGCAGATTGTATTCCTCTCTTGTAGCTGTTAATGTATAAATGTAAAATGTATAAACGTGCATAAACATGGCAGGAAAAAAATGCCCTTCTGCGAAAGAGAGATCACTTTTATAAGCTAAAGCAATACATGCTGGGGCATCAAACAGCAAAATATTCAAAATATTACAGACAAGCATAGATTTATAGCAATGTATTAACATTTTATTCTACTTAGAATAAACAGAATATATCAGTCCCTTATTTGTACAAAAATACCTGAAAAGGTTACAATTGAGATTTATAAGCCATCCAGCCATTTACAGAATGAAGCAAAGCACATCATGAATACATGAGTTGTTTAATGTTTTGCATTCCCTGAAAAATTTTATTTTACTCTATCTTGATGGTCACTAAATATTTCATTGTGACAACATATGTGAAGTACAAGAGATCACAGGACAGGGACTGACATTTGGTCAGTTTGTAGGTTAGTGCAGAAACAGATGTAATATGAGGCACCTGATGAGTTCTTAGGCTTCTTAAGAAAGAATGTGAGGCATCAGGAAAGGAAAACAAGTACAGGACGAATGTCATTTGAAATATGACACATGAATAGTGCGATACTAATATAACCTACAATACCAGGTGTCTCCTTACAAGATATAAAGCTCCTGCTGATTCACAAATACATGCCATTAGGCTCCATACCAACCCTGAGCAGTTCCGTTACATTCATACTCATTTGTACTGGAACAAAGTACAATTCCTTCAGTCAGAAATGCACCACTGCCTCACGATAAGCTGCTGATGTATTGCACCGATCACAAGACAACGTGACACTAGTTTGGAGCCTAGATTCGGAAACAAGTGAACCGGTACTTTATTTCAAGACAGGAAGAGAGCATTGACTAAAGTCAGGTATTTTAGAAAAAGTTTTTTTTGTCTTTTTTTTTTTTTTTTTAAACTTATGTAACCAGTGACTTTAAAAAGTGTGTTTTAGCTTAAAAAATTCTGAAAAAGCTTGTAAAGGATGCATGCCAACAATCCAGTTCAAGATAAATTTAGCTTAATTTAAAATGTTTCTGATGTTCGTAGGCCATCCTGTGTCAAATGGAAAACAAATTCAAACAACTAAATATGCACACTAAATAATAAGTAAAAATGCAACAGAATCTTAAGTTCTTCATTTAAATGCAGCAATGATCAGGAAAAACAAAACTGCTGTAAATAGTGATGTGTAACTTAAAATACAGTGTTTGTCTAATGCCGGGGTCTCTGATTCATTCCCCATAGAGCTGTGAATCTGCTGTTTTTCCATTCCCACTCACTCCCCTGCCCAACATGCTCCAACTAGTAGTAAATCCTATGTACATCATCATATATATCTTTTCTTAAAAATGACTAAATACAGCATTTATTTGGTATAGAAACCAGCATGGGTCATAAAGAACTGCAAATCTCAGTGAAACTGTGGTAAAAAGCTGAACAATATTGATGAATACGTAATGAAGACAGGGCAAAAACCTCTTTTACTACCCTCCATGGAATGGGTCCAGCCTTCCAAAGGTTGCACTCAACAACTAGGCAGACTGGAAGGAAAAAAAGCAGTGATGAGAGGGCTGTTTCATCCAAGGCGTGGGTGGAGGTCCGGGTCATGAGGGAGAAGGATGCTGCACAGTCCATTTACAGTCACACACAGACCTCTGATGACATGCAGTGTAACCAGAACAAATCAAAAACTATCCAACTGCTCACAAAATGCTACACAGCTTCCTTGTGAAAAACACCAACAACCCTAGTGTATGAACATTTTCGTTATTAAAGATGAATAGATGTATTAATGCTGTATCACCTATGGGTGCTGTGTGCATTCAACACCGTGTATTAAACTGATTTACATGAGGCAAGGAAAAGAGAAATGTGTACTGGAAAATGCAGAATAAAAAAAACTATTTCTACCACTTCATTCCAAAATAAAGGCATAAACTGCATCTTCTAAAATCATGACTGAAAAAAGCAAGCTTGGGGAAAGTGCTAGTTGCTGATGAACATTAATATTTTAGGCACTGAAAATAGCCCCAGGTCACAACACTTCTAGGCCTGGGACACCTTGGGTAGTTTGTAAGTGGAAAACGACGGAAGAATACGGCAAAAACAGCAATGGTTCCGACTGCAATAAAAGACGGACTTTCAAGTTTCATGGATGAGGACTGTTTTTGCCTCCTCCGCCATCCCATCCCATAGCAAAGTGCTGCAACACCACCAAGAAACTAAATCCAGTCTCTTTGACACATGCCAAAGAGAATCGAGCATGAATAATGACAATGTTTTCACCTACCCAGCTCAACTCTTGTTTTCATTGGTAGATATCCAATCAGATTTTTAAAACATGAATATGTGTACAAGTAAACTTTGCAAGGTGGTAAAGTGCTTCGGATCTGAATAAAGCCAAGTGTGCAGATTAATACTTTCCTTTGTAACTTTGGCAAAATAGAATAAGAACACAAATGGGAGCAAGTCTCATTTGCCACCTGCTACCTGATTACCATACAAGTGGAAACTGGTATTTTCCACTGCACTTTTTTTGCTGTGCTTCACAATCCCTGCGCTTAAAGTAGCCAGAAAGTGCAGTTCAACTACCTGGTCCTACATTATCTCTGCTTAAGAACACAGCTTGGTTTTACAGTACGTTAAATACACAAAGGGAAAGGCCATTTCAGCGCAGACATTCTCCAAGGAAGGGCTTAAAAGAACTGAAAAGGAAAATAATGGTAACACAGTGATCCTCCATATTTCGTGGCTGCTATATTATATTACTTTGATCTCAAATCTCAAAGCTTACATAGGAGAGAAAAGCTTAATTCTGGATAAATGACAGTTACACAAACCAATTAAATGTACATAAAATACCTGCATAAGTGCACAGTGAAACTGGTGAGAATGAGGGTCAAATTTTTGTTGAAACAAAAGCAATGCAGCAATGTGAGTGTGAATGGAGGATCACCGTGGTGGTGCTACAGTTCTGTAAAGAGGTGTAATCACACCTGTTCCTCCACTGTATGTGACAAACAGTGGAGAGCCACTTAGATGAGGAAGAATCCACATTGCAGGATCACATCAAAACAAAATTCCTACTTCTTTGCGTAGCTGAATTCAAAACATTTTAACTCAGGACTCCTGTCAAAAGCTTATAGAACAGACCTTCAGTTCAAGTAATCATTTTAACCCAAAGAAATAAATATAATTTCTTGTGATGGCAGAACTATTTGCATCCCACTGAAATAATGCAACCTGAGGTGCAAATTCTTTTGTCCCCATTCTGTGGACAGCTTAAACATACTGCATGCACTAACCATGGCTCTTCCGTACCACCCTTAGAAAAGTGAGGCCTTACACAGTCATCTGACAGAATTGTTTGCTCCTCTGCTGCAGTTGTGCTTACAGTGATTTGCCATCACACCCCCCCCCCTCATCTACACCACATTAGGAAGCACAATTAGTCAAGCTTAACATGCATCTAGACTTAATCCTAGATAAAATGGATTTCCAGTTTCCCTGTACTGTCTATACAAGCCAGTGGGGTGGGTGAGTGGTGTTCGGCAAAGGCTTAAAATCATACTCGTCCATTTGAGCAACTGAGGTCCCTGCAAACTCACAATCAAGGAGCATAGTGGTCATTTACTGCATTTAAAAGTTGGCCAACTGATAGGATTGGGAGAATATTTTATACAAATCCATCTGGAGCCATCAACTAAAGGCATGAACAATCTATATCAAATCAACAGTCTACACTCCCCAAATTTGTCTACAAAAGGTGCTGAACACAATTCAAGTGTCAAAAGCGATAAGACAACAAACCATACTTTGTATCCACACTCTTATTAAAATCACCTAATATATTCAAACCTCACACGACTCAACAGTTTTACCACACAGGGCTTCTCATTAGGACTCATTGCAAGAATGCAACTTTCGAAAGCACGATGCACCTACACCGTTCTCAACTAACTTATGCCCCTTGCCTTCTTCCATGTTTACCACAGCGTGGCATAAGTATGTGGTAAAGCAGGATTCTGGGAATGGTACGGATGTGTATGAACAAAACAAGAGCCTTAAAGCCATTCATATTGGAGATTAAAATGCAAAACCTACAATAATGTAAATGAAGAACAGATGTACCAGATTTTCATAACTGAGTAAAATTTAATGCTGTGCTGGTCTGGAAAAGTGCGAATACTGACCCAAATCCTGCTGACACTTTTTCTTTTTCAAGAATCTGTATGGGAGCACTTTGCAGCTTACGTCTGCTTGCGCTGAACAATTCCCGCCAACCACTCCACATCAGCAGTGATGACAGCAGCCTTGTCAGAAGTGAAGGCTGTGTTATACCTTTCTCATGGTCCCATAATCCGATAACAGAAAACATGCTTTCACTGGGACCTTCAGCAGTTGAGGTGGGCTGGGGGACAAGTGGAGAATGTCCCAAGGTGTTCAGCTCAGTGGGCAGACATGTTGAAGTCAGAGTGCAAATTTTTATAAACTACCTCCCAAAGAAGTAAACAATAACCTTTATAATTGAACTTATCAAGGTATTCCAGACAATATTTCTCTTAAAACAACTCTCATAGCTCTTTCATGTATTTCTTTAAAGTGGCTCAGCCTTAAAAATGGTTTCCAAATGATTTAAAGAAAAATATTTTTAAATAGTTTTTTTTTTTAATGCATTTTTCAGATGAAAAGATTTGAAACGCACCTCAGGCATGCTAAGGTCACCCAAAGTTTAAGGGTTTGGCAGCTAAAAATTTTGTGAAAGTGTCATATCAAGGATTTCCTCTGTGTCGTTGTCTTTGAGTTCTTAATCCCCAAATGATGAAGAATTCTGGGGTAGCTTTCTGACCCGGGGCACCTGGCAGCTTATCAGAACATGATCGGGTATAGGTAGGAAAGGTGGTTTCTGCGTATGTTCGGTTACCGGGCAAAATCCAGTCTAGAAGTCATGTCAAGTGTCATAAGGCCACAACTGTGCAAGGGTGTTTGAGTTTGCATGGGAGAACTCCCTTGTTGAGCTGATAGAATTCCACCAGGTGTATTAAATCCGTGAACTTGGTAGCTCCATCATCAAGGCTGAAGAACATCTGTCCATCCTCCTCGCACTAGAAATGCACAGAGCGATGTCCAACACAAATAAAAGCATAAATTATCCAAAAGTTTCTGTTTCAGGTTGAAGTTACTTAACACTAATCCACAGGTTGCAGTTGTTAAAAAAGACCTGTCAATGTAATACATTTGCACTTCATAATCTATAAAATGCGGTATACAACATCTTTAATGTACCTGCATTGTAACAAATATTCTCAACAAGTTAATGGTTAAAAAACAGATTTGCAATTTCAGTATACACTTAAATTCACAATTCCTTTCATACACAATAATCTTTAGCAAAACAGCAGTCCTAGTGGGATGTCAGAAACACTCACAGGTAAAATCTGGAAATGTTTGATTTTCTGGTTGTGGCAGAGTGTGAGGACAAATGCCTTTGGATTGCTCTGGCTCTCCCGCAAAAGGAAAAGCCTAAGAGTAAAGATGGGAAAAAGATCATAAGCACTGACACAACAAGCATGACACACACACACACACACACACACACACACACACACACACACACACACACACACACACACACACACACTTGCTTCACTGCAAAGTAAGAGCTGGTGTGTTGCCTTACCCGTCCACCTGGCCCTGCTGAACAATCATCCTATGCGACTCTTCCCGCATGATACGGCCATGGAACCAAAGCTGGGTCCTATGGATTACTGAGAGGAAATCAGTTTAACACAGTGAGGATGAAGTAATTTATTTTCACTGAATGAAAAAAGCCTATACTCAGCAGATCCACAGGGAGTTTGTCCGTTTAAAAAAATACATACTTGAGCTTAGTGATGATGGATGGAGTGGACTAGGACTGCCGAGGATATTCATTCTCTGACTTCGTTTCTGGTGGTGGGGGGGGGGGGTTTGAATCAGTGCTAAAGTATGACTGCATTTAAAAGCCCCAAAACCACTGTGCGTGTCATCATGTAACTTTGAATTACATTCCACTACACACACATATATGTCTACATTCTGGCCCACATGCTCACCCGCCAACTGTGGCCCTCTTCCATGGCAGCGCTCTGGGCCTCCACCGGGTTCTCAATCACACGGCCTATCCTCCCAGAGAAGTCCATAGCCACCAGTGAGTTCTCTGACACACTCCTCTGAAGCATACAGGCAGGAAAAAACATTATTGCTTGCAGGATCACCACAAACACAGTGACAGAAAATCTTTCAGTCATAGTTTTACTGCTTTAAAAATTATTTGCACTCATTGGCAATACGGAAGTAATGCACTCTGACAGGAACTGTACAAGATCTTACCACTGGTGATGAAAACTGAGAAAGCATTTTGCCCTGCTGGGGTATTTTGTAGTTCTGGTACAACAAGGTCCCATACTGTAAAAACAAACAAATAACCAGACAGCAAACATCAATTCCTAACTTACAGCAAATGCATTTTGGGAAAACTGAAATATACAATTTTGGTTAACATTACTGGCACCCTTGCATTTTAGGCATATCATGTACAGTATCTTCACAAATATGCCAAAATTCACCAACTTTTGATCATCAGAATATGTTAATATGATGTACCACAACAATAACACAAGAAACACAAAAAAGTTTTTATTTCATACACAACAAAAAGATTTCTGTTCAACTTAGATTTAATTTACTGACAAAAGAAAAAAATATGACCTGGACAGTAGGAAAGGCACGCTTTCATAATATTTGGTTGCACAACCCTTGCCCATGAAAACATGCACCAAAAGTTTCTCTTAACTATCTATAAGCTTCTTGCACCTTTCTCCTAGTAGTTTCTCCCACTTTTCAACTGCAACTTTTTTTTGTCTTTGTTGCTTGAGCACTCATATTAATAGCAGAATTCAGCTTTCTGCAAAGGCTGAGTTCCAGAGTTACTTGAGATCAGGACTCATTGCTGGCTACTTTAACATAGCCATAGTCTTTTTTCCCCATTTTTCAACTTTTCTTTTTTGCTTTTAGATGTGTGTTTTTAGTCACTGTCCTGCAGAGGACTCATGATCTTCAACCCTTTTATATTTTTCAGACACTGGGTAGTTTGCACTAAAATGCCTTCAAAAAGTTCTATGAATGTTTTACATGGTGTTTTTAGAATAGCATGTACTAACCTTAAAAGATTTCTTTGATCAATTTTGCTCTTCCCATCTTGACAGTTCTTGACAGTTCAATGAGCGGCAAACTACTTAACATTGTGAACCATGGAAGCAGGGATGCCATGGTCTCTGGAGATGGCCTTGTACCCTTTTTAATTTTTATGTTTGGCAATAAATAGTTGTTCTGATGGTCTTGGACAGCTCTCATCTTTATCATGAAGTAAAAAACTATGAAAGTGATTTTTTTTAAATGAATAAAGCCATCATTTATTGGTTAATCACTAGATAATTCATAACATGAGTACTGGCAGGTATATTTATTGCAGGTGAGTAAGGAGAATCTAGTTTTTTAACCAAACAAATCTGAATAGTTCAAAATGGTATAATTACATCATGGCAACTATTCAGTTTTACCCTCTTTCCACATGTGCTTTTTTTAATTGCCATTGTTTTCCTCCTGTGCTCATCTGTATCAAACAAATTTATACAGACCCAAACTGTTTACTGTCCACATTTTTCATGACATACTGTACATAATATACCTATAATGCAAAACTGTCAACAATGTTGAGCAGAACTGTATCTTATATGAAAAAATGCACTACAGCACAAAGAGAGTATGGTGTTATGTGGCTGACATTTTCTAAACTGTATGTATTGACTAATCTGGTAAGGTTTTATGGATTAGGCAATTTGCATTTGGAGACAATCAGTTGTATGAAACGCTAGAATAGAACATAGAAGCAAATCTGTTGTTATACAATCCACCATGCTTTGCAGACACTACTGATTATGTGTCTTGAGTTAAGCATAAAATAAAAATCCATTTCTGTAGCTTGGTAAGCAAAGCAAAACTAATTAAAACAAGTTTTTCAAGAGGATCAAATTAAAGTCAAATTTGTTCACGCATCCATCCATCATCAGTAACCACTTTATCCTGGTCAGGGTTACAGCAGTCCAGAGTCTATATTGGAATCCTTGGGCGCCTGGGTAGGAAACTACATTGCAGATGGGATGGCAGGCCATCATAGAGTGAAATTGTTTTCTATGCAAGCAATACTTTACAAATAACTGAAAAATATCAGTGCTTACTGTTTATGTTACTTATGTATTGCAGCCAAGTGACAAATAATTGCAGATAATAAGGCTTGTAAAACTGTGGTTTAAAAAAAAAGAAAAGAAAAAAACTGCTACGACAACGGAAATTTCTGTTGTTCTTGAATGAGTTTAACAATTATTCAATTTAGGTTCTCACTATATTGAACTTGAAGTGAAACCTATACACTCTCCCTCTCTTTCTCCTGATATGAAAGAAGGACAAAGCAGAGGCTCCTTACCTTAAGGAGCCGGAAAGCAGTCATCCAGCAGGTCCGACTCTGCTCATCCTCTGCACAGAGGAGTCGCAGCTCCTTGGATTCATTTCTCACCTTGTTGGGCTGTTAGATGAAGGACTCACTTTAATTCATTTATGAAGGCAAGAGAAAATGCAAGCTTATTGTACAACTCTTACATTTAACAATTTAGAAGAGACAGTTTTTTTGATTTCAGTGTATGTCTGACAGCTCCTTTCTATGCTTAGCTCTGTGCCTGCTACGGTGATGTGAATAGGAATACATTTCAACCAGTGTAGAGAATGGATGCAAGTTCAACATTCACATTCAAAGCGGTCTGGAGTTTAGCGGGGTAGTCGTGATGCTCAGCGAGTGCTGTCATTTCAAACATGCCATGCAGAAATTAAATTTCTCCCAGATTCTTGCCTCCTGAGTCCTCTGCTTGTAACATCACTGAGAGGACCGTTGTGGTTGGGTGGGTCATTACACTATGTAACATCAACTGACATTAACAACATCTTCAATATTTTAAGAGAGAAAATACCTGAACAATGAGCTTTTTCAGTCCATATTAGTGTTGTACAGTGGGGGCCGTTTGTATGTTAGCAAATATAAATCTGTGTTTCGTTTAAGGAAAAGATTCAGTCAAGGATAACTGCAAATGCCAGGTATACAGAAGCTTCCCAGGACTAAAAAAACATTACTATACATTATGTGTAGATATTTATGATTATATTCAAGTCTGCAATAATTATGTGCACAGTACCAATGAACACTGTAGCCATTCAGCCAGATCCATTTTTGCCAAAGGGGTTTCTAGGTTTGAGGAAAGTGAAAAAAGGGGCCTAGTGAAAAATGTGATCATTGGTTACCAAATCAATCCCCTGACAAGAAAAATAAATCCAAAAAGAGTGTGTTTGGGAATCAGGTTCAGTGGCCCCACATTCCTTACCTTTATGCAGAACTCAAAGTCTGTTGGTGCACTGTGGAGTCGCTTGCCTGTGATGACAGTGAATATATTGGTATCCTGCAGGTCTGCTACCAACTGCAAATGCCTGGGTTCCTGTGAAAGACCCATCAAAATTCAAGGTTTAATTTTATATTCTTATCGATTTATTTGTTTGTCAGTTGAAAAAGGAGGAAGAAACATTGCAGTAAAATTTTTTATTTGCAGAAATAAAGTTCAAGTTCCCACAGTCTTGCCTCAAAAATCCTTCATCCTTAACACTGTCAACAGCACTTGATACAGTAAGTATAGACTGCTGTATAAATCCAGTAAAACCCTATTATAACACAAATTGGATATAACACCACTGCTCACTGGCTTTTGTCCTGCCAGGAGAGGTGTGAGGTTCGGAGATGACTCAACACTTGGGACTTTCTCAGTTCAGGGTACAGTCAATTGTGTACAATATAAGTTTTACTGTCTTTACTTTTCTGATTTTTCTGTTTTTACGGTCCTCAGAAATTATGAAAATTTCTGTAACTATTATTAGTATTGTTATTATACTAGTGTGACTAATCTTATGACATATTTTATCGGCAGCTGGGAGAGCCATGCTGCTGTAAAGTGTTTGTAAATACAATTCCTCCTCAATTTATCTAACTTGAAAAAATGAAAATTCACAAATACTGAAAAAAATCCTATTTGAAGCACGACATGAATAGCAATTAGTACTCAAGTCATTCACTGTATCTATGCGAGTTGTAATTATACAAGTCTTCATTTTATTAGGTAGATTACATGTTCATTACACATTACTTCATAAAAATGTTATTGTAGTACATAGTGCAGTGTACTACAGTTATCTGCAAAAACTCAGCCATCATTTCACATGACTGAATTTCCTGAACCCAGTTTATCAGGTTATGGTGGGATTTTTCTCCAAGTAAATCACTGTAAAGTTGACTAGCAACTAAGCTGTCTTGGACAAAGACACAAGTTAAAAAGATGACAAAAATAAAATTTAAAAATAAAAAAAATTGCAGTCAAACATACACAGCTCTTTCACAGCTCTATTCTGTTTTAATACACTGTCCCACCAACACAATAACTAAACAACTTAAACTGTAATACAAATAGTCTACTCAGAAGTGAAATGGCTGTAAAGTAGGTGTAAAACATGGACCTCACAATTTCTTTCATCCCAAGTGTCTAAATTAGCATCAGTTCTAAACTATGGTGTATGAATTAATAATAACAAAAGCTCGCTCAAGGCAACTTCTTTATAGAATGAGCGACAGAGACATTTTTAGATCCCATGCCAATAATACTGTTTAGCATTAGTCCAGAGATGGCTGCAGCCACCTTGAAATAATTCAGCAGATGGCCTTACTTTGGGCAACTTTCAGTAACAATAAGATCTCATATTGCAGTCCACTAAAAAGAAGTTAAAAATTTTTCTATGGATTAAGCTTCAGGGTGCAGCTAAGACTGAAATCAACTGTCTCCAAAGACATACGCCAATTGTGACCAAGGAGTTCTTTCATGAAAAAATAATTTTTTTTAAATTATTTGTCCTGGAATGGTAAAAGTACATGTGTTATAACGCAAAAATTTTTGGATAAAGAAACAATTTCAGTTAAGTGCTTTGGTGGTCCAGAAGAATGAAAATCAGTGTATACCATGGTCCTCCAAGGCTCAAGATCTAGGAAACAGAGAGTCTACTTTGCCAGGAGAATTTCACTTATTAAGACAGTTTGTTGAACATAAAAGGCTCAAAGGGTATACCCATAAAAGAGCCTTGTAGTCGCAACTGCCTGAGAGGAAATGCAATGAAACCCCATCATGTCATTCATTCTCTTGGCCAGTTTTATGAAATCCCAAGGTTGCATCTGGCAGGACTGGCCACGAAAGAAATGAAAAGAGTGGCGTTTCATTGTACAGCCTCCTAGGATATAAAGTCAACTAGATACAGGCATTTCCTGTTGCCTGCAGAGAAGACACATGGGCTGCTCTTCCAATCAGCACTAGCATGACAACATGAAAATGTAACTAAAAACAAGACTGAACGAAAGTTCTTCTCACTTTTGATGTCCCTTTTGTTGAATAGTATAATCCTGACCGCCTCAGAAACATGTACAGCTTCTTCCATGACTTCCTTGCAGCCTCTTTCATGTACAGGAACCCCTGGACCTCAGGACAACTGCTAGGATTCAAGAAATTCTGAAAGGCAAAAACACAAACCTCATTACACTTAATTTTTGATCTTCATTTCCTCCTATGCAGGAACCAACAGACAAAAAAAAAAAAATCTAGTGAGCCCATAATTTTTATTTATCTAAAGACAAAGGTAATACTGGAGCTTGTTTGGGCCTTCGAGAATATGACAGCCATCTAACCTGTAAAAGCTGTGAATGCGGTATGGTGCCATCTGTCTCTTGACACCATGCTACCATCTGCTCAGGGAAAAAGTTCTGCAAGAAACAGAAGGAGGAGTCTGTTAATGATCACAGGAGATCTCAGTCTCAGCTGGCCACCTGCTGTCACCAGAGGTATTCATCAGAAGTTCCAGATCTCCTCCAAGATCACAGTGAAAGACCTTATATTGTTCACTACACGGAATTAACGAGGCTCTGTCGAAAACGCATAATGACATCCTATATAAAAGTAACAACTGTACAAATGAAGGAATCATAGGCAAATATATATTCTGCTACAAAACACCTTCCCACACATCAATGCTGCAGTACGTACATGGTGGCCACTTTAACTCAGACCTTCCTCGGTAACTCATCGTCTCGTCCTGGGGATCCCAAAGCGGATGGAACGGCCCATTAAATGTGGCATGATCTCACCTCTGACCATCTCCAGGGGCTCCACACAACACTTAAGAGTGAGTGACAGTGGAAAGGGGGCTTTCAGTCCCTGAGCATTTTTAGCGGTCATTAAGACAGCACTGAGGTCATTGGGACTGTACTAACAGCCCTCCTCAATCAATGGCTAAACTGGCTGACGCTGTGCCAGAAAATTGCTCACATTCAGATTCCAAAAGTGTCTATGGATGTTTGATTTTGAGGGCAAAACCTAGGATTTATAATGTATGGCTGAACATCAGTCAGACTTGTACAGACCACATACATGCTGTAGACCTGGGACATCCAACAAGGTACTTTCCCTATGTCAAAATGTTCAACTATTTATTCTGGCTTAAGTTTATCCTCAAAAAATGACATGTGTTAATTGAACATTTTAAAGCCTTTTACTGGGACTGAAGGTTGAAAACAAATGTTAAACCATTTAACAAATCACCTCTACAAAAGAATACTGTAATTACCCAGGATATAAAAATGCTAACATACTATGAAAAACTTTTACAGGGCAGTATCTGCTCTGGAAGTTGAGGGGGTTAAGCAGATTAAGCAATGCAATACCCATAAACTGGGATTCACAGACAGCCAAGACTTTGACAAGACAATAGCTGGAACTGTGCTTTAACATGGGTCACAAACAACCTACTGTACACCTACGGAAAAACCCACAGTATTTAGAGAAAGGCTATGTTCCAAGACTGTGTGTTTCTTCCAAAACTTTCACTGGCTGTTTGTTATTCCCATGGTTAAAGAGGTCAACTTCCTGTGCTTTAACCTAAACACTCAACATTCACCATGGTTTCCAAAATGTGTGTTGCATGTGTGGTAAACTAACTTAACTAACTGTACTTGTGCTGAGGATCTGGTTCCAGCAGTGGAAGATTCTGGATTCTTGATTCTGGCATAATTGCATGGGGAAGCTTCTGATGGAATGGTTCCAGGACAAACCAGGAGCAGGCTGTGATAATATAGCACAATGCCCTACTGTCTTAAGAGATCATCTACACCCTGTGATAAAGCAGGCTTCCCCCCACTGGGAAAAGCATTTTCCAAGACAGCAATGCTCCACTCTACGTGACACTGGCTTTCAGCGGATGTTTGGAGAGGCATGAGGACCATGACTCATTTTCCATGGCATTCAACTAGACCTAGGGCCTACAGTGCATTCAGGGTCAGCCTGTAAGGGTCTCTCCAACAGTGGTTTCAATCTGTCAAATTGGTGTCAATCAGAGGAAATCCTTTTGTAAGAACACTGCCAGATTCCTGCACATCTAATCCAGACCCAGGCTGACTCAATGCCATGGTGTGTCTCTGTTGTCCTGAATGCACGCAATGACCCAACAGCCTAATGAGTGACACTTCCTTTCCTTTTCCATTCCTTTCTCTATAGCTTTTATCATTGCTAGCACTGAAAATATTTACACTTGATTTGCAAAACCCCAAGATGTGCCTTTAATTTGAGGCCACGTTGGTATCGGAGAACATAGTGGTGAAAGCACAGAAGACAATAATATATTTTTTTCATTGCTCTTGCTCATTATGTTTATTAGCACTGTAGTTCTAGTGTCATACTTTAAGACTCCTTTACATGTGACTACGTCCCATGGTTACCACTAGTGTAGTTTTTGAATATAATTTATTGCATAGTCATAATGAATACAGCAGTTACTCCTCATAAAATATCCAAAACCAAATTTTCAAAAGTGTTCAGGCATGTAAAGAATGCTCTGGCTTTAATAAAATCTCATGCAAACTTAATATATTTTGGAATAAGATTTAAACACTTGTCACATTTTCCCAAATTACTGCAACTCTAAATTCCTATAGCAGAAGTCAGTCACACAAAACAATGTAAACTGTTGTGCTGTGTTTAAACATTTCATGCAAATGTCTGGAATGTCTTTATGCAAAGGTTTGTGAATAGCTTTAAATACACAATGAAGACACAACAGATGAGGTTATAGGCATGTCAGATTACGTGAAACAACTACTGAGCTAATTAATAGTTTTATGGCTGAACCCCGGGGTTGTGGTGAAGACCGAAAGCGAGAGAGACTTACCAAAGGATTACGAAAAAATTCATATTTGGCGTAGTTCTTCCTGAAGAGAAATTTGCTCTCACTCGTCATGGAGACCTGCACCTGCACCACTAGCTCATGGTCTTCCAGACAACGCTCTGCAGAAAGTCAACAGAGACAACTGCAATGAAACACGCCCATGCATTCATCAAGATGGACTGGTCACAGAAATATCAACAGGAGGGATGCACAACTCTAGCCCCAGAGCCAGATTCCCGGAGATTTTAGCAAATAATGTGCGCTTTACTGACACCTCAAATGTTCATGATATAATACAATACAACAATTAAAAGCTGTGAGAGCAACAGCAGCACACATTATAGGCCTCTGGGACTTAGGGTATGTATGCCTGACCTGGAGATTTCATACAATGGTTAATAGCTGCAGTACTTAGTGATTTCCATAACCACAACAATATTTGGAGCTTTTATTCTATAGCTTCAAAAGAAACTACTTTATACTACTTTTTACAGCTTTTACACAATAGCTCCAAAGCTAAATTATTTTATACTATGGCTACACTACCTGCAGCTTTTACACAATGGCTACACCATGCACACCTTTTTACAGCAATAACATTTTGACGTTTTACAGCAGTTCTACAGCCATTTGTACCAATACGTCAGCAAAAAATTTGCATCTTTACCCAGCCTAGAGCATCCGTACAGCGGTTACAACAACACAAGCTTTCACACTGTAAAAGCTCACTTTGAATCCAGATATATAACAGATAAAGCACAGGCGAAGGTTCTTCTGCTCCTACCGCTGTCATACTGCGTAACTGAAAACACCCACCTAAAACATGGCAAAGGACTGCAGTATGAGCACATAGTGTGGTGCCCACCGCTCAAAGATGGACACAGGGAAAGGACCAAACATCTACAATGTGCAGACAACCCGTTTCAAGGGCTTGGATAAACAAAAAGCCCATCTACAGTATCAATAAAAAGTTAAGTATCTATAAAATCCCCAAGTACACCCGGGTAAAACTTGTATGGGACAAACTGGACAGTACATAAAATCAAATCAACCAACAACTGGCCTACATCACTGGGAACTGACGCAGAAGAGCTGGGAAGATACGTCGGCTCATTTCCTGCCAAAACTTCTTAACCAAATACCTTGTGGAAAAAAAAAAACAGTTTCCAGCAAGTGTACAGCAACATTTTTTACTGGTGTCAATTTGAAAAGCACGGCGTCTCCCAACACTCATCTCTCCCTAGAATCTGGCCAGAGAGGGACAGGCTGGTCCATCAGGGAGAGCACAGCGGGACCGCCCTTCCAGCCCGCTCTGGGGCTCTAGTTAGCCAGAGAGTTGGGCGGGGCATTGCAGGGGGATGATGTCATGGGTTTGCCTTGATTGCATTTAGCCATGGGACAGATAATGTAGAGCAAATTGGTCCAAGGCATAAAATGTTCAAAGGCGTTCTACAGCCAAGCTCTCAAAGCTACTGCAACATTATGGATCACTTCTGTCTCTCAGCTTACAGATGAAACAGCGGCACGTAGTATTAAAGCGCATGACAACCTCCCGAGAGCACAAAACAAAACCTGTCTAAAATCAGTCTAAAACTGATCCTATGGGTGATTTATGTAATGTCTCATTCAGAATGGATGAAGTAACTGGGAAACAAGACATAGATATAAAAGTATTTTTAATAATTCTGGAGACAGTCAGTTGCCTTCCTTTACCATTAACAATTCAAGTAGAGTCTGTACCTTACACCAAATAAAGCCAATAACAGAAAAAGGTTTGACGTAAACAGCTTGGTTCAGGATGAGGAATGTCAGTGCAGTGCAGCAGTGGAGAAATACGGGTTTTGAGCTATGTTAAGTCTGACATTATTCACTTCAATTATGGCAATTTATTTAAAATAATAATTACCCTTTAATAAACACAGTAACATACTGTGATGTTTCCACTGCTGTTGCCATCATCTCTGCAAAATAAAAAGTAGGACGCATCCCAAAGCAATAATGTCAAAGCAATCAGAAATAAATTACAGTTAACATTTATTGGAACATTTAAATTACAGCACTGTTATCACATTTTATTTGCCCATTTTCTGTAAGTGACCTCAACTCACCTCAACTTCTTCCAGGTGGAATCAAAAACCGCATCACCCGTTTCAAAATTTTGGTCACATTTCACTCTCAACTGTAATGGCTGAGAAGATATTTATTTGCTAAGTCAAGCTGTTGCTATAGTGACAGAAAAAATAGAATGGATGACTCTGCATACCTGTGTGCTACATGCACAGCCTATGAACTGACAATGAAGAAAAAAAAAAAAAAAAAAATCACACCGGCAGACCGAACAAGCTTTACTCGTCCATCCCTACCAATCGACTAAACAATACACCTTGTGAAAGATTATGTCTAACTGGTTATGTTCAGAAAATAATCAGGTCCGTCCATGACACAGTCTCCAGGTTACTTCCCCCATTATGAACCTTCATAACACTCAAAGGTTACAGAAACCAATAATGTAAGAACAAATGTGCAAAATGGAGGTTATTTTCTTCAATTCTGCAGAATGACGTCATTTTGGAAAACCTTTCTTGTCTCCTCTTGGTCACCTAGGAGGCTGCTATTCATGGGGATGGATGGATGGAGAGTGGAGATGGTCTTGGAGCAGATTATTACGGTGAGGGCTATCAAGGGGCATGTTTCAGCAGGCAGCAGGATGTTCTAGATCTGATGCTCAACTTCTGGACTTCCTATTACTGACTAATTCAACACAAAGACAGGCTGGAGGGGAGGGGTGTGTCTGCGCCTCCTGTAGTCTAAGCAAAATCAAGAGAGACGATTGCTGAAACTGACTGCCGGTAGGATTATGTCCTGATTTTCTGGATGGAACACTACCAGCAAGCCCTTTCAGTGTTCTGGAATGTTCATAAAAAGTTTGTACTGTGGTCTGAACTGTTCTCATACACTGTTGGCCCCTGTCCACAATTGGTTTGTCAAATGGGAGGAGATAAAACACAATGCACACCTGCAGACAGGAAGCGGCAAGAGAGGCCCCTTGCTTGCATGTGTTCCTTTCAGCGCAGTTGACAAGGTGACTTCCTGTCTGAGGACGAAGGGATGACCTCATCATCTCCAGTTTCATGAACACAGCCACCGGAGAATGCTGTGACAGGATGTTAGCTGCCTGCCCAACTCCCCGCCTCTCACGAAGGATTCCTAATTATGAAAGCTGTCGCAAGCATCCCCTCAAGCTAAACATATGCCTACTTTTAAATGAAGCCACTGCACTACAGCTGATTAGTACAAAGGTTAAACAGATATTCACTGTATGGTTTCTGAAAGAGTGGGAACACTGTTCTTTTTGAAACGTCAGTGTCACAGTACCCTGTAAATATCATTTAGAAAAAGGCAATTTAAAAAAAATTGACACTTTGCTGCCAGGAAGCCGAGGCGGTGGTACCTACCAAGGCCGAGGAGAGGGTGATGCTCCACTAGAGTCCAGCAGCTATCGTCCACGCAGTGGCTTCTGTATATCAGCAACTGACAGAGGTCTCTGGCTGTCATATTGGCTGGTATCTCTACCACCTTGCCTGTGCCGTCCTCACTGAACACTTTAATGATCTGAAATTAAAACCAGCAAAATCTTAAATGCTATTTTTCATGAACACACGCATGCACGCACACACAGACACACACCACAAGCTGGGCTATTATGAAGTCTCAACCCCAGAAGCTCTCTTTGCTGCATTTAACCAAATAAGACACAATTTTGTCCATGGGTTTCTACTTTCAGTCAATGGTTCATGCTGCCTAGGTCTGGTATCTTTAACAGTCGGTTACAACAGCACCTGTTTCCATACCTGCAAACGGACAGCATCTTCTCCTCCAAAATGAGATCAGACTACGTGATTCATGAAAAACGCACAACACAGAAAAGGTGCCGATTTGGTCGCCCCATCTTCAGCCATGACTGCACAACCTCTGCTCAAGTTTCCTTTTCTCCACCATAAGCAAATTTAATTAGAATTTGCCCCCTTTCGTTTGCACAGCAGTCTTCTATCACTACCTCAGGCAACTCTGACGAAAACAGTACACATTCCTCTCCACAATTCCTTAATGACCGCTCGACCCGTTTTTTCCTGCCTTTTATAGAACCGAGATAGGAGGGTAGCGTGTGCATTCCAAATGAAGCAAACGGCTCCTTACCTCCACGGCTTGCAGCAGACAGCAGTCTGGGGAGCACGACGGCATTCTGAAAAGTGAGATTTACTCAAAAGGGAGCGTGCAAGTGAGCGAACGAGTGAGAGAGTGCCTGCTGCAGCACCAGCAGGAGGAGGAAGGAGGAGGACGCAGACTATTCGAAGAGGAGGCTGAGCTCCAGTAGGACAGCTCAGTGTATGGCGGCAGCAAGACGCAAGTATTGTGGGACTGCTCCAAGGCTCTGAGTTGCACTCGCGCAAGGCTGCACCGACGCGCATGGACTGCTGGCTGTTGAGTCGAACGCAGCTGGCTGGACCAATTGCAGGGCTGCCTTGGGCTGATGTAATCATTTCCCACACAGACACACGCGTATGCATACACACACAACTTTTCCTGGATGTTTGGCAGTTTCAGTTTCTTGTTTGGACTGAAGTCTGAAAAAAGTTTGTTTCCTTCCTATAATTTACTTGCTTTACAGATGTATCTGAATTGCAGCAAGTCATGGCTTGCTCTCTTTCTTTCCCCACTATCCAAGACATCACAGTTGTTGACTTTATTCCTAAAAAACAGATCTCATGACATGGAAAGGCTCATGACAGGATGCATGCAATGAACCTGAACTTGAACTTTTTTGTTGCGTCCCTTGAACCCAGCTTCACGCAAGACTTCTCTTTCCAACAAGACCTTCTCATCCGACCCTTACTCCCCAGACCCCCCTCTTTAAGTAAGTCCTTGTTAAAGCTCCGCTGCCTCAGTCTGCAATAACAAAATATATTTTGTTTAGACAAAAAAAACATATTACACACACCTTCTGCCCTATTGGTAAATATCCTTTGCTCTGAAACTGCTCTTAGTTGACCTTGAGCCAATATAAACAAAACATTTGCATTTTAAACAGAGAATGGCAGCATGTGTAGGTGTGCATGGTTTGCTTATCTCACAGTGACTGTGTATTTAAATGCAAGCCATATTCAACTGATCAGTGACAGTTAAAATTGCCCTAAAATTTCCTCCAGCTGAATTATATCTAATTTTTTTTTTTTTTTTTTTTTTTAAAGTTCATCCTGTGCTCAAATAAAAGGAAGAAAAGTGATTGGGGGGGGACAGTGCTGAGCGATTCTGCTGAGTTCAGTCAAAAAAAGCTTTTGAAGAATGTAAGCAATGCAATACTGAGTCATAATTGCACTCACGTGTGGAGAGCAGCTGCTGCTCCTTTGGCCCCGCACAGTACAACATCACAGATACCACAGTAGAGGGGAAGCAAAAGCAGGGCTATTAGATGCCATAAGAGGACTTCATGGGACTTCTTTTACTAAGTAATCACAATGATAGTCAGATCTAATAAGGATCCAATCATGAGTTAAAGCTGAAGGGGTACAGAGGGTGAACATTGTTTAAAAGTTACTTCTTCCTACAGACATTTCCTGCTTAGAAACCCCCATCACTCCATGCTGCAGCCACCACAGGCTCTTCTGTGACTCATCGTAAAGGAGCTCCTTGTAGCACTAAGCCTAATCAGGACCTTAGGAGGTGGGATTACTATAATCCCACCCTGGGCATGGGACTGATCTTGGGTATCTGAGTGGGAAGCCAGACTGTGGTGAGGCACCTGACTCACAGTGCTGCTCTTACAAGAACTGGAAGCAGCATAGAGCCATGGGGTAAGAATAAGAGTTTAGGGGAACCCTGTATGTATGTGTAGCAAGGGATACAAAGTGTGTCAAACCCCTAAAAACTGCAGCTGTGGGTGAAATAAATCTGTGTGCAGGTCTCATGGCGCACCCACCTAAGGACAACTCTACCTCATCAGGCTAACAGCAGTGCAAGTTTACAGCGCGTTCTTCCTGACCGCGTCACGGAGTGCCCCTTCCACAGGTCATTGATAAAGCATAGTACAAAAATAAACGGAGGAAAGAAAAACAGATTTGTAGGTTTATTAAATGTGACCCTTGGAACACTCAATACAAAACATTTACTACTTGAAAAAATATGCAAATGGGGGGAAAAGAAAGCAAAACTGTCAACAACCAGTTTAACTGTTAAGCATTATAAGGCCCAATGTTGTGAACAGAAATTACTGTAGAAAAAGACCAGCATTACTGGATGGCTTCACACTGAAAAATGAAAGTCACACAAAATCACCAAGGCAGGCTATAACTGTGCTTGGAAGCCATGAGTAAGAGGAGCCGGTGGAGATTCCTCATGATGGGGTGAGGGGCCCTCGACCTTTACCCCCCAGGGGCATTTGTGTGCCGTAGTCAAAGACTCATCTGGTATTGAAAGGCAAGCCTCTTTAAAGATTAATTATCACAGGGGCACGTGCACAGGGGCCAGCTCACAAGCGGATGGCTGGATCAATAGGCCTGGGGTTATTTTTACACAGCTCTCACACACGTGGGTTTGGGAGGAAGAGGGAGCAGGTGAGGGGGCCCCTGATCGCTGCCCCACTTCTCTTTGCTTCATTAGCTGAAGGTTCCAGAAGATTAAAACTTAAGTTGGTGTTGCCAAAATGGCTGGTCGCTAGGAGACTCTGGATGTCAGCCCCCACGCATAACTTGTGGTCAGACTCTCAGATGTGAGGACTGGGGTCACACGTCTCCTAATGCGGCTTTCTCAGCCATACAAAAGCAATCCACCTCATGTAAGGCATTTTCAGCTACAGTCATTATGGTTTGTGCACAAGTTTTTGAACTCCTACTTAGCTATAATTATAACACATATCTCGATATGCTATGTATGTTTTTACATTCAATCAGACTTTCAGCCTGGGTTTGTGTGGGACAGAATTTTAGTAGTCCACTGACCTTTGTCTTTGGTCAACTATTAAGTAACTTTTTGTACATAGAAGCAAAGAGAAATTTACAAATGTTGAGCATCCGATTGCATTGCTTGCCATCTTCACTAAAGGTATAACAAACAGTCACCAGCCACTTCATTAGGTTAACTTGCAAAAAGCCTGCTCTTCCAAATAGCAAATTACATGGCTGCTTCTTGTATACATCAAGCATCCTGGTATGAATGAGAGTTTTATACACTGAGGACTCATTATTAAAGTTTTGAACAGGTCTGAATATGACATGACTGCTGGTTCTAGCACTTCAAAATCCACTCTCATCCCAGCCACTCTCTCCTGGGATTTTCACATATTACAGTGTGCCGCATTAAAAGAGAATCATATGATAAACATTAATAATAACTCATAATTAGTGGCACCTGCGTAAGAACACCTTGTAAATTGAGAGGTTTGGAGAGAATGGCCACAGGTGTAAAAGTAACACAACAGTGGTCTGCACAATGGCTTCTCAAACACACAATTTATTGTGAACCATGCACAAAAATGGCCAATTTACAAAATTTTACTAAAATAAATAAATAAATTATATATATATATATATATATATAGAGAGAGGCACAAATAGTCAAGGAAAAATGTAACTTGTTAGTGAACTTACACTCAGCCAAAATGTTATGTTCTGGAATTCAGGGGTTGTGGCAAACAAAGAAAGAAGCCTTTCCTTGCAGTGCTCAAAAGGCGCATGAGCAAAAAACACTTTAGGTTATCCTTTCTCCCCCCCCTCAGGAAGTCTGAACACTCTGTGAACTTAATTTGAAACTGCTAACAGGCTGAGTCTGCTCCCAAACCAACCTCATTCTTGTTTCAGCCATTCAGAGCATTCAGAAAGACCCTCTGTCTTGTGTGAAATATAGAACACAGTGATTTGAATATTTGTATTAATGTGGACTTCTATTACTATGCTAACAACTTTTTTTCCTTCAGGAATTTATGCATGCTATATAGTTATGGGGGATTTCAAGGAGCCAGAAAAAACTTCCCATGATGCACTGGGAACAGGAAGCCCAGAGGCCCTGTCAAGCACTGCCATCAAGTTAGCACTATCACAGCAAGAGTATGTAAACTTAAATTACCCCAAAGGCTGAGAAATAAAACCACTGGCTACACAACAACTAAACTTCTAAACACAACTAACTAAATGTAAGAGGACATTTCCTGCTTTGACCAAATATATTTTTGCTTTCTTCTTCTTCTTCTTCTTCTTTCGGCTGCTCCCGTTAGGGGTCACCACAGCAGATCAATTGTTTCCACTTCTTCCTGTCCTCTGCATCTTTCTCCGTCACACCCACCACCTGCATATCCTCCTTCACCACATCCATAAATCTCCTCTTAGGCCTTCCTCTCTTCCTCTTGCCTGGCAGCTCTATCCCTAGCATCCTTCTTCCGATATATTTTTGCAATTGGTCAAAATCAAATTCATCTTGGTTCAAGTAACAAGCATGGAGCTATAAATTGCCACGTTGTTAAATATTCTATGAAATTTTAAAAAAATACTCGACCAAAATTATCAAAATGTCAGATGCAAAGGTTTTAATTTATATCCTCCATTTTCTGTGAAACTAAGAATAGAACATTAAAGCAGTATCAGGAATTTCAAGGCAAGCATTGCATTGAAACCATGAGCTGGATTTGCTAAAACAGTAATAAAAAATAAATGAATACATTTCAAACCCAAACACGTAAATGTTACATCTGGGAGACACAAGCTCAGATGCGGCACTGTAATCAAAAGAAATGTTAGATAAAGAGAAGTGTTGGCTACGAAATCAAAAAAGCATCTTGGCATCTCCTTCTCGAGAGATGTTGGAGCATTGTGACAGTGGGGCAAAGGGGCAAGCTACATGGAGCCATCTGTCACCACAACAAGACCCCTTTCATGCTATGGCCCTGTAGACTTTTGCAGTTCTAGCCAGAGCTCCCACCACCACAGGCCAACCAAGTAGAAAGGGGACCAAGCCTTTCATTCTGCTACCAAGAAAGAGAAAAGATCTACACTGTACAACCACAGTCCACTGTCTCTGCTAAAGTGGCCATTATTCTTTCATTTGTTTTGAAAGGGTTATATCATTTTTTCAGATGACAGCATCTGCATCCAGAATTTATTAAAAAAATGATCATTTGAAAAACAGTCATTCCCCATGGGAATTTGGAAGGATGTTTGTTTCTGTTATTTGGAGTGACTGAGCCTTGAAAACCATGGGTTTCTGTATGGGCCCATGTTTTTCCCAAGACAAAACATTGGTCCCTTTCAGATAAATATTCCATTCATATGCAGTGTTCTTATGTGCTACTTCTCCATCCACTGAATTACAGTTTTAATTTGAGGGTGAAGCTAGGCTGAGTTCAGAACTCCAGACATTTGTTTGAGGGTTGCCAGCTTCCGTACACAAGAACATCAAGATTTCAGAATCCAAGAACAGAACATCCCAGGAAAAATTTGTTTTACTGCTACATGGCCAAACTGGCAGCTCCTAAAGGTTCTCAAAAAAGATGAAACAGCAGTCCGTAGCCATTCATTAAACATGCTTGCTAAAACACAATATGCTGGAAAACATTTAAAAAACATGAATGTTAAACTGCATTGCAAAAGCCGGTGCCTTCTGTTATGCCTAAATTTTTGGGATTTGCCTAGAAATATTTTCTTAATCTGTGGTAACATGGGGCTACATATCAGCATTATTCAACACTCGCTGTTTATTTTAAAGGCTTTCTTTATAAAGATTCTGTATTCCCCTTTAGTATTATAAGCTTCATCCATTCCGACAGAAGCTTGGGAGAGAATTCAGCTCTTTGCCTTAAAGGATTTATGCAGTGACACAAAAAGAACAGGAATCAAGTAAATAAATGACACAAAAACGTGACAAAAACAGACTTTCTGATTTGTTAACTTGCACAAATATGCATGGAGAAACTGAGAGACATATAACACTGAAAGGGTTTCTTAATACAATGACAATATCCAAATATTCTATCTGGCTAATATAATATCACTGTCAGTGACCCTTTCTCGAAACACTTAAACTCAAAAGAAAAATAAGGGTACAGGGAAAAAGATGAACTCAACAGGTTTTCTGTGGATGACGCACCTTGTGACCTTTCGCATGTGGTGCACCCAGATACCCACAGTGACGCTCAAAGCAGCATGCAAGAGTTCTGTTTCTAGGCAGCAAGCAGCACTCAAAATTTGAAAACTTGCTAAAGGCCACTACAGCCACTACTTCTTCATTGGTTATGAAACAGAGGATGATTCCTGTTATACTTTGGACAAAAAAAAACATATTTTACTGTTACACACAATAAAATCCTCTATACACAAATAGTATGACTCATTTCATTCAAGAGAAGATTCTGAATGAATTATGGGATATCTGATCACTCTTTTAGAACTTCTTGAGACAGTCTTACCTGATCATCCTATCTTAACGTTACAACCTTTTCCCTTTGTATTGCACACCAATCAGCCACCACATTAAAAGGTGAAGTAAATAACATTGATGATCTTGGTACAACGGTACCTGTCAAGAGGTGGGGGGGGGTATTAGGCAGCAAGTGAACAATCAGTTGTTCAAGTTGAGGTGTTGGAAGCAGGAAAAATGGGCAAGCACAAGGACCTGAGTGACTTTGGGCCAAATTGCGATGGTTGGACGACTGGGTCACAGCATCTTCAGAACAGCAGGTCTTGTGGGAGTTTCCTGGAATGCAGTACCTACAGTACCAACAGTGGTCCAAGGAAGGACAACCAGTGAACTGGCAACAGGGTCATGGGTGCCCAAGGCTGACTGATTCACATGGGGAGCAAAGACTGGCTCATTTGGTCTGATCCCACACAAGAGCTACTACAGCACAGATTGCTGAAAACCTTAATGCTGGCCATGATAGAAAGGGGGCAGAGCACACAGTGCATTGCAGCTTGCTGTGTTGCTGCAGACCGGTCAGAATGCCCATGCTGACCACTGTCCACTGCTGAAAGCACCTACAATGGGTATGTGAGCGTCAGAAGTGGACCATGGAGCAGTGGAAGAAGATGGCCTGGAGTTTCTTTTAGATGATGTGGACGACTGGGTGCATGTGTGTCGTTTACCTGGGGAAGAGATGGCAACAGGATGCACTATGGGAAGAAGGCAGTGTGGTACTCTGGGGAATGTTCTGCTGGGAAACCTTGGATCCTAGCATTCATGTGGATGTTACTTTGACCTGTAACACCTACCTAAACGTTGTAGACCACGTGCACCCCTTCATGGCAGCAATATTCCCTGATGACAGTGGCCCTGCCACACAGCAAAAATTGTTCAGGAATGGCTTGAGGAACACAACAAAGAGTTCAAGGTGTTGTCTTAGCCTACAAATTCCCCAGATCTCAATCTGATCGAGCATCTGTGGGATGGGCTGGGAAAATCAAGTCCGATCCATGGAGGCCCCGCCTCGCAACTTACAGGACTTAAAGGATCTGCTCCTAACGTCTTGGTGGCAGATACCACAGGACACCTTCAGAGGTCCTCTGGAGTCCACGCCTCAATGGGTCAGAGCTGTTTTGGCAGCTCGAGGGGGACCTACACAATATTAGACAGCTGGTTTTAATGTTGTGGCTGATCGGTATATTATGTTTACATTTTCTCAGTACAGTCTAGTTCAACCCTCTGTGACTATGAAGCTTGATTTTCCCTGACCTCTGCACAAATGGATTTCTTGTTACTATTGCATCTGGATAATGAGATTCAGAGAAGTTTAGCCCCTTCTTGCCACCCCACCAACACAAAACTACTCAAATTCAAGAAAACCTCATTCCAGTTAAGTTATTACAGGCAGAGTAACTAACAGTAACTAATGACTTTGTTACATCTCAGAATTGTCCCCCCCCCACCTTTATAAGTGACATGATTTTGTTTAGGAAGAATGAACATATTGTTTTCTTAATTAATTGATACTTAAAGGTAGGATTTCAATAGTTTTTGTCCCCGTTTAACTACACAGATGGATACAAGAACAAATATTCAGTTCTAGCAAATCTTTAACTGAGATGTACAGTAACCACAAGTATATCAGAAAGATTAATTTGTTTTCATGTTGGGAAAAAATGCTTACTTCTCCAATAAAAAAAAAATCAGTGCTACGGCAGTAGTAAGTACGATAGTTGAAATTCAAAATTAGAAAAAAGAAAGCAGTCTTACAGGACACAACATGCTGCCACTAGAAATGCATGTTAGAAAAGGCACCAGTCAACGACAACACATACACCAGCTATAAAATAGTTAATTTATGGTAACTTCCTTATTTTCAACTTTCCCACTGTCACCATAAGTAAAATAAGGATTAAAGTCAAGACAATGTTAACATTCCTTTTTTCCAAGCTCTTAATCTGTCCCTAGTCAAAATATGTGATATCACAGGCTAAACTATTAGGAGGCCTAAACAACTATTCCAATATCCCATCTGAAAGTGTTCTGTAAAACTGCAGTGAGTTCAGCTTCACAAGAGCTTGAAGCAAAACCACCTGGTATGATGTCAAGCTTATAATAAAACTGACCCGGCTACAGAAAAAATAAAAAAGGTAAAGAAATAAAGGTCAGAACCTCAGCTTATGTAACCTTGCTACCCTCGGTTTGTGAAGAGGATATTTTCATGTATGAATCACTTGGATTGCGCATGCTGTGGAGAATGTGAGCAGAGAGGGATGTGTTTTACGCCCTGCGCTAGGGCTATTGCCACCCACAGACGGCCGTGGTTGGACAGGTTTTACAGCTGCCTGTGGGGACTCAGGGGGCAAATCAGACTGGTCCAGTCAGGATAAAAAGTGGTGGAATAAAGTAGCCTTAGTCCTGCCTTCAATGAACAGTTTGCATACTTTGACCCTCTGCACAAATGTAAGTTGTGCTTTACACATTTGTGGGATATTTTTTAAAATGGGGCTTTTTAAAAAAAAAAAAAAAAAAAAAAAAAAAAAAAAAATTAAATGCCTTCCATGAACAAAGTCAAGTTTTCATCATTATCTCACTGCTGCCGTTATAGACTGTTCATTCCTCTTCTTTTCAGGCCCTAAATGATGTGACTGGGTTGGTTATTAAGACTTATTAATCAAGGAGATTAATGAAGATTAATGGCATTTGTCCAAAATGTAGGGCAACTCTTTAAGTTGGTGAGCAAGCAGCCAAAAAAAGCAAAGACCAACGGTTTAGACTAATTAAAAACTAATAAGTGTTTTGGAGCGGTGGCCTTTTCAAGTTCTAATGAAGTGTTTTCACTTCATAAACCAAAACCATTTTCTCAAGCAACTAGAACAACAGATTACATGAATGACGCCACAACCTTTGTAAGCACAACACAGAATCCTTCATTAGCAATGATCACAAAATAAGGAGGAACAACTCAGAAAAACAGCTACATGCATTGATGCTTTGCTTTTAAATTGCTCAAGTTGGTCAAAACATTCAGTTGTGCAACATTCATTCAGGATTAGCAGAAGAAAAAAAAATCACCTAGAAAAGCAAAGTAAATTTTGCCAGCTGCTGAACAGCAAGACAGCACAGTTGTCTTATAGGAACTCTGAATAGAACAATCCACATACATTCAAAGAGCTTAAGCAAAGCTTTCTGGAGTTTATCACTACAGAACCACTTGGCAAGGCTCTTGGAAAATTTCATTCCATGTCAGCATGTGGTATTGGATGCACATGGATTACATACCAAAAAGGTTTCATGTGGACAAAAATCAAAACCAGTACCTGTGCTTTTGAATTTTTGTGGTATTAGTATAAAATATTCACTGCCTTCTGTAGTTCCTTTAAATATATGGGTTATTAAAATTACAGTTCAGAGATCCTCAAGGAGAACAATTCAGATACCCGTGCAATATATAGCCAACAAGTTTTAAAGCTTTTGCATTCCCCTGAAGCACTACAATCTCTCTCTCTCTAATACACATTCTGCCAGATGCTTCTCCTAACCTCATAGGAGGACACCTAGATTCATGCATAGCAACAGCCAATATACCCATCAGGTGTGGCTTCCTTACCGAAGTGCCACCATGCTAACTCTGACTGAGTGATGTTCTCAGTGAGGCCCTAAAGTTTTTCGGTGCCAATTACTCAGGAAGGTCTCAAGCTAGCAAACCCAACTGTCAGTGTGAAATTTCCAAAGCATCTTTATATCTTCCAGCAGCCTCCACTCTTTTGCAGCCAGTTTCCGCTTCCTCTCTCCACCTATGACTACAGTTTACATGATGATGAATTGTGCAATGAGTAAAATGAAGGCGACATGATGTACAAGCAGTGCACAATGCTCCAACTTCTGAACACTTCAAACTGAGACACTGCATGTTAGTCACAGATAAGATCGTGTCTTGCCTAACTTCTCACCATTTTTCTTTGTTTGAAGCTGGTGAAATAGTCTCTGGTGAAATAGTCTTTTATAATATACAGTAAAATAACCCAGGTTGAAAAGTAATGCAAATATAAATGTCTCAGCTCAAAATGAATTATTCTCTTTTTCAGTGTGGCAATCCACAACCTTGCTTTGTAAGATACTAACAGTACACTGTCATATCATATTCATGGCTTTGGTAACATAGTATTAAAGGTATTATGATATAAGAGAAGGATTATTTGACACGCCTATCTGTGCTGCATGCAAAATATCCATAATATCCTTATGCACCAAGGTTAATCCAATACCTAGGGTAAAGTAGCAGGCAGGTAGGCTCTCTACACCTAGGTGTCACTGTATTACTGCAGGAAGTTGTCTCTTTAACACAGTAATAAAGTCTCAGATACAGTTTCATGAAAAGTGATGACAGGTTACTAAAGGTCTTCTTGTGCACACTAAAAAAGCCCTCAGATGATGAACTTGGTGTCACAGGCAATAGGTAGACATGAAAGTGAACTGAATTCAATAAATACAAGGGCTTCTCTGCAGTCCAAAGTCTGGTGGGGCAATCCCCCATTTGACTGCTATGGTGTCTAGGCTATTTAAACGACATCTAAAAAAATACTGTACATGATTTGTAAATATTGGACACACAAGTTTCATAAGTCAGGCAGTCAGCACACAGTGAACTGGGGTTTGTGACCTCTGGTCACATCCAAACAGTAATTTACTTAAATGTTATATGGCCTTCACATATGTTATGAAGATAGTTACTTTAGCTTTCCCTTAATTTTGCTGGTTAAATATAGAAAAAGAGGAAAATTAAAAACACAAACACACAATAGATCAAGAAAGAACAATAATATTTGCTCATTTGGAATGCAATGGAATGTGCTGCCTGCATGAGGCTCTGGAACAGAGAGTGAAAAGCAAAAATGCTAACATTCCTGAGTGGCTGCTGGAAGGAAGAGAGGCCTAATACTGTCTGGTCTGCAGCCGAGCTGTGCCAGAGTCAACACTGCCCAGCCAAATGGGCTGCTAGGCCTCCCCTCCAATTCAGCCTGCCCTTATGCTTGGCCCTGACCTCCCAGAACCAATACCAGAAGCACCTTTCGTTCCTTAAAGGCCTCACTGGTTGCTCAGTCACCATGACCAATATAAGATCTGAAAATGGACACATGCACCAAAATGTTTCTTTAAAAATAATTCCATTAAAGTCCACTTTAAAAAGTCTATCAAAAAAAAAGACTAACCTAAAATTTGAATTCGCTGTGTACTGTGCATAAGAGAATCATTCACCAAAGTGAGATACTCTTTGGCTTCTTTAACAATATAAAAACATAGATAAGCGATTTGTGAATTTAAACTTCCAGGCACCAAAGCCCAATTGTTCTGATGGATTTGACAGTTAACAGGTTTAAATTGAATGTCAGAAAGTACTGTATGATAATGCTAGCTAAGTTACCCAGCATAGTCTGGGACAAAAGGGAGACAGGTGGGAGAGTACAAAAGTAAAAACACATTACATGTATATTAGCAAACTGTGTTAGTTTATAAGTGCATAAGTACTGTTAGTGCTGTCAAACCAGCAGATACTGCAGAGAACGACCCGTGCTGATTGTAGTCCATTGGGAATGTAAATATATCCACAAACATTACTATTATTGCGTCACTAATGTGTATAGCAGTGTGCATGTCATGTATAATTTCTTATTAACCTTTATATTTTCACTTTGCATGGATTATACTAATTATTTTTACTTGTGCACATACAGTTACTGCCTCATGAAGTTGATGATGATGATGGTGTTTTTCCATCTCTGAATCATACCCCTCAGTTACCCCTTCCTGTCAACAGTTCAGATCCTTCCTCCAGCACAAAGGTTCAGCTGTATAGCCAGCTTGCTGACTGCCGGTCCCTTTTCTGGGACAGACTGGGAATGCTCGCAGGAGCAGACTGAACGGTTGCTCGTGGTCTGGCAATAGGCTAGTGGCTGCAGTCTCAGCAGGAACAAATGCATTGGTAGCTGGTCAATGTGCAAGCTGTGCCTGTAGATGACATCTGATGTAGCATAGACATACACCCTCACCTATCTAAGTCAGGTAAGACCTTGGTGTGGAACTTTACTGGATTACCACTACACGTGTGGTCCATTTCTCAGGATCCAGCTTGGTGAAGACTGTTTCCCCAGGGCTGAGACTGGGCAAGTCCTATACTCCTTGGCATCAGTTGTAATAATAAGCTTGCTTCCGCTTTGCATTTTGCTGTCCGATGAGTCACATGTTGGCCATTTTGGCAGAAACTTCCTTTCCAGGATAGGAAGGATTGTTCTCAGCTTCCTCCCAATAAGGATTTCTGCTGGGCAGGGCCCCATAGAGATACTGAACTTGGAGTTATAGCACATGAGAGCAAAAAAATCGTCCTGTATAGGAATTTTTTTGGCCAGTTTGCACTGCTCTCTCAGCGTGTCCATTGCCTCGGGGATGGTGGGTACTCAAGGTAAAATAATGAAAATCTCATTATTTTGCATGGTTTTGAAATTCTGCCCTGAAAAACTGGTCCATTGTCATTCACAATCTCCTTGGGAATTCCATATCAGGCTCAAGTCACTTTGAACTTTGTACCACTCAGGTGCTAATAATAGAGGGTATTTGAAGTATTTCCATAAATCTGGAATAGTAATCAGATATTACTAAGTAGTTTTGCCAACTGCGTTCACAGAGGTCCAGCACGAATGTCCTTTCACGGTCTGTCTGATACTGGTGTAGAGATCAAAGGCTCATTCCTTCGTGAACCTCTTAGTCTACAACAAGACAAACATGACAAGCATGCTGTGTTGATCTCTGAAGAGATTCCTTGCTATCACACTGAGCTCTTAGCACTTTCACTTCATTAGACCTTGTTATCCATTAATACATCCTTTCCAGTTTGTCAGGTCTCAGAGACTTTGGGACAACCATTCAGGTTGCCTGGGTCACTGTTCCCTCATATTCAAACAATTTCCCTCTGACAGGGAAGAAATGTCATGCTGAAATGGGGGTTTTACTCACATTATCTGGCCAACCAGCCCTGGTCATCTGCTACTGTAGCTTCCCTGATGTTGCTCATCCACTGTGATATTGCAGCCATACTCCCTATGAGGACTGCAATATCACAGTCCACATCATTTTGGGGGCAGTGTGAGTGTGTCTGCCACAGTAAGGGTTTTTCCACTGGCTTGAGTCTCATTAGCTGCATCAAGAGTCTCTAGCAGAGTCTAAGTCATTTGAGTTGATTAGCAGAACCAAGGGCTTATGGTCCTTCACAAGGCTGAACCTATCAAGTCCATGGAGATACTTCTCAAACCTTTCACATGTCCAAAGATGTACAGGACACTCCTTTTCAATTTGGGCATATGGATTTTCTGCCTCTGCTAGCCTCCTGGAACAAAATGGCACTGGTCTCTATACCTCCTTGTGGAGCTGCTAATGAAACTGGCATCTGCTGTCAGTGCTGTGGGACTAATAGTTATAGAACGCAAGTACAACTGTTTCAGGTGAAAAAATGTTTCTTGCTGTACATGATCCCAAGTCCACATACTTAGTCTTAAGGAATGCATAGAAAAGTTGGGCCAATGTGGAGAGGTTGAGGATGTACTTCCCCAGGCAATTAATCATGCCTGAAACCCTTTTCAGTCCTTGGAGGTCCTGTGGAGGAGACAACTGTTTAATTGCTTCCACTTTTTCTGGGTCTGGCCTAACACTGGATTTGTTGATCATGGGGCCCAAAAAGCATAGCTGTTCCTGGCAGAGAATGCATTTCTTCTTACTTAACTTTAAACCTGTGGATCCAGTCTTTTTCAGCACCTTTTAAAGACAGCTGTCATGCTCATCCATGGTGTTGCTATATACCAGAATATTGTCCATAAACAGTATGCCTTCCAGGCCTTGTAGTGCTTCATCCATCTTCCTCTGGAAGATTTCAGGTGCACTTGTTATTCAAAAAGGTAATTATAAAAAAGTATCTAGAAAAAGGAGTGATTAAAATTGTTAGTTTACTACTCTCAAGGCACAAAACTATCTGCCAGAAACCACTAGCAGCATCTAGTGATGAGTAAACCATAGTTCCAATCAGTATGGGAATGATTTCCTCTATGGTGGGTCGGATGAACCTCCCAGTCTTTACGGCCTTATTTAGTTTTCTGAGATGTCTCCAAATTTGCACAGTTCCATTTTTCTTGAGAACTGGAACTATGAGACCACATCAGTTGGTTGGCTGTGTTACATGTTCTATTATGCCATTGTTCTCCATCCTTTGCAACTTTTCTTTTTCCTTCTGCATTAAGGGCAACAGAATCCTGTGTGTTTGCTGCATATGGCTAGGCATCATCTTTCAAGTAGATTCCCTCTGGTTCCATTCTAAGTGTCTCTTGTTCACCATTGGTTAATTCCTCAACTGTTCTGACTAACCCCACTGTACTTATGGTGGAGTGCCATAAATACCCTTGGACCATGTCGACCTGGAAAGAATAATGCTTTATTTTATACTCTGTCTCCACTTAAATCTGTCCCATCTAATCAAGAAGGCCACCACTGTTATCCACATATTAAAAGTGTCCTCAGTCATCACACTAGCATTAGCCCCTTTGTGTATTTTAATTGTCACTGGGGTGGCACATATTGCAGTTACACTGTCCATTGGTCATGATGCCTGTTGTAGTTTCTCACCAACCTTGAGAAAGATATTTTCTGCTGTACTTCCTCAGTGACTTCAGCCGCTGCTTTGTTACAAGAAACTCTGGCTCAAAGTCCAACTTTGTGTTACTATTACAGGTAGACTTTGATGCAGGACTGTGGCAGTGTGAGATTGGCCATTAGCTGCAGCTTCCATGAGAGCTGTTTATCAAAAATGCCAACCACATTGCTACAGAAATGCTTACCATATTTACTGTTGTTAAAAACAGATGTGTTTATGAATTATGTTTCTTTGCAGACAGAAATATTCATCAAACTTCCTTAACACAAAATCAGTTTTCTCATCTTCTGTAGCAAAAGTGAAAGTTCTAAATATATTTTCTGCTTCACTTCCCATGGCATAAATCAGGCAACTAACCTCCTGTTTATATAGTTTTGTTGTGATTCTGAACCTGACAACGTGCTGCTTCCAGTTCAGACACTACGTTGGTTTGTTGAAGGCAAAATTTACTGGCGGGGTGAATTTATCTGTTGCACACTTGCTGTTTTACTGCTGTCCCCATGAAGCTGTTACTGACATTATGTCATGTTATGGAGGTGGTTTTATCACAAAACAATATTTAACAGATGAAAAGAAAAAAAAAAAGCATAAATGGCAATATCGCCAGTACCATAAAGAGACTGTTGTGAACATTGCCATAAACTGCGTATTACCATACACTGCAAAATAGTGTTTTAAACTAATACTTAAGTGACATATGACACAGAGGAGCAGGAGGCACCAAGGGGCGTCCTACCAAAAAAAAAAAAAAAAAAAAAAAAATCACTCAACAACCATGCAAAAGACAATTTTAGCAATTCGGGCAAAGACTTTAACAGCTGCATTTCAGAGTATACTCTGATGTTTAAGTCAAGGCTTATATGCTACCATTATTTCAACCACTGATATGTCAGTAACATTTTATTTTTAATTAAAAAACTATTATTGAAAGAAGTTATGTATTTGAATGTAGAATTATCAGTGGGACAACAAGTAAGAAATACAACATACCATACAGTCTTATTATGGAAAGTGCGATTGCGTTAATAAACTAAATGATGCACACCAAGTGTGCATGTCTGTTCCATAATGTCTGTAAAATAAGTATCTAACACAAGTTCTTTTGCATAACAAAACAGCCAGGGAAGTAGAACACCTTTACATTAAATAATGAACCTGTTTATTAAGAAGGCTACGTGTTTTCAAAAGCTGTTTTTGTGATTTCCCATTGTACAGGACAACGTTATATGTATGTATGTATGTATAGCAAAAAGAAATATACTACTCTTATATTATAACTTTAAATTAGACGCCAATTTGCTAAACAAATAATATGCCAGATACAAAATAATTTACAAGTTCAAACAAGCTAAGCCGTCAATATGGACATTAGCACTCAAGCCAGAAGGTGACAATTGGTCAGATTATTCAGTAAGGTTAAAGCAGATGATGTCAAAGGACATTGAAAAGGAGGTGGACCTGGTGTGGGATGGGTGGAGCTTCTGAATTTTTTTTTCAGAGGGGATTATGAGAAATCATTGTCAATTGTTCCTATTTCGGGGGTGTTCAAATCAAAAAGATGAGCACATGAAGAAATGAAAATGCCCCAAAAAAAAAAAAAAAAAAAAACAAGGATGATGAAAATGAGGGGCATTTCCTACAAGACCCACAAATAGCATGAGAGTTGAGGAGCAAACATATCCAAAATGGTACAGGAATTTGGTAGGCAAAGCCCAAAATGACAATCCATTTCTGGACAAATGCTGCAAGTATCTCTGCAAATGGTCATCTTTTTATGGTCACTGAAAGGGTTTTAAGACAAAACTGTTTTTTTTGGTCATGGACAAAAAATAAATCCAAAGACACAAACATTAAAACTTGGCTGCAGTATTAAGCAAGGATACAGACTTGGGGAATGCACATGGTCGCCAGGTAAAAAATACTTCTGGAAAACACCCTGTGGTCAATGGCATTCTGGTAAAAGCAGCAACACAAACCACAACTGGAGAAATAAAGTTTTTGTGAGGTTGTGGCTTTTGGCTAAAATTTAAGCACAGCAAGTTTTGGTCAGGCTGTCCAACATAAGATGGTGGCAACAACCACAGACTGATTTCCCTCCACAACTGCTTTTTAACATGACTAAACTGAAAAGACAGTTGAGCAGTGTTATGTTGTGCCGTGCTTTTTTTTTTTTTTTTAAAAGCAAGCACACGTGTCCATTCTTATTCATAATTGTGAGACTGAATTTAGTTATTTTTCTCTTTTAAAATAAACACACAAAGTATATACACAAACACTATGCAAGAATATATTACTTCCCTCTGTTCATATTTAGATGATGAGGTCTACAATCTGTTGCATTACATTAGACTAATAACCTTTTTAACAGCTAAGGCTTTTAAGGGTCCAATCCAATAAGCCATTAATAGATGGTCTCATACACTACTGTTTATTAAAAATCTATTTTTTGACCAGCTTCTGCAAAAACCCTTCCATCTGCAATCAGCCATGACACCAAGAAGGAAAACAAATAGTGATAAAGGAACCTGTTTTACCATAGACAGGACAAAAGTTGGGGAGCATTACAACTATTTGGCATACAAAGCCCACAATGGCAATCCATCAATGATCCAAGGGTCTGGCTTTCTTTTCACTGTCAGTGGGAGAAACGTTGTCATAAGTCAAAAATCATTAATTTTTCATCCCTCTTTACAGAGTATAATTTTACAGTTTACATCTGAGAAAACAAATTGCCAGCATAACTTAGGTGTGTGACTGGTTACCTACAAACAAAGCTTTAGTGCTTAAATGCAGGAGGAAGTAGGGATCTGTAAATCAGAGCTTCACTGCCCAAACACTCAAGAAGAGCATCTGACTAGAGGCTTGCAGCAAGCACCCAGAAGCAAAACACATCCTCACCTGTACAAACCTGCAGGTGTGGAAATGAATAACAGAAGTAAAGGAAATGGGATGCAAGAATCATAAAAGCCAAAATTTTTTCAGTGAGTCTGCAGTCTTGACAAGTCTTCTGTCAATCAAATATACTAATTTTAGATGTTTTAGTTGTTAGAAATATTAATGTCGTGCAGGGGAACTACCATCACAAACAGCAGTTGACATTGATACTCTTAGTGCTGTTCTGTAGTCAGACTTCACCCCCCTCTCCAATCAGAATAAGACAGTAATGGCTAAAGAGGCACAGACAAAACTCACTCACAAAGACAAAACACAGTGACAGAGAGACCAAACAGAGTCAGAAACACAATCACAGACAGAAACGGACAAGCACATGTAGTATGTAGATCCCTGAAATGATCTCCAAATGTAATGAGAGCACAGAACCACATTAATGACCTTACAGAGTTAACCTGCTCATAGACAACAACACTGGGTGGGGCCCTGTCTGAGGAGCTTACATAACTGCCTGATGGCTGGCACTGTGGCAGAGATCCAGGGCTGAGCACAGGGGAACCAGCTGGGCTGCACAGCTCGGGGAAAGGGTTGGGGATGGCTGGGAGTGAGGAAGGCCGCAGCTGCTGCTCCTCTTCTTGAAGCCTCCTGCAAGGGGCAATAAGTCCAAAGATTACAACAAAATTCTGCATGAAAACACCGTTCATTTATCAAATGCTTTTCTCCAACATACTATAACAACTTTGCAATCCCATGTTAGGACTGGTATCCAAAGTCACTTTATAATCTTAAGTACACTGCACTAAACTCACTACAATCATTCACCCATTTACAGAACAGAGCAATGTAACACACAGATACACACATACTTATGCCATAGTATAGTTACAAATTCATCTGAAAAATGGACAGTGGGAGGAAACAGTGGTGCCCGGAGAAACTCACACAATCAAGCTGAGCACATACAGTGTGGACAGAACCTGTGTTCAGCTGCACAGCTCAGGCACAGTGAGGCACCAGCGCTGTCCTCTGTACCACCGCACAACCCTAAACATTGTGATTCTGAAGACGTGACCACGGATATACAGTTGCACAATAAAAAGACAACCTTAACAAGTCACAGTCAACCACAGCTGCAGGAACTTTACATTCCTTCTCCAGTGTGTGCCCTAGTTATGAACTTAACTGGGGTTGGGAGATAACTCATAACTTTAAGTTTAAAGTTTAAATTTGTTAGGAACAAGTTGTCTCATTAACATTTCATTTCCTCATTTTGAATATCTCTATCTGACTGTTGGTGAAATGAACTTTAGTCTGTTTAGTCTGAGTTGTACCTCACTTTGGAGAAATAAATGTAATGCAAAAGTATAAAACCCAGAGGATAGGAGACAGCAGCATAACTTTGTGGATGAAAACAGAGAGGAGGGGTGCACTTTCTCGCTCTGTCTCACAATCCAGACTAGCAGACAGCCCCTCCCATTCACAATTCAGGGTCCTTGTGCACACACCCACATATTCTCAGTCCCCAGGCAGCACTATTTATGACTTTATTGCTACATCGTGCTTGTTCTCATCTACGGCTTGTTTCCGTACACATCACACAAAATTTACTAATTTCCAAGTTTACTAATAAGAAATAATAGAATTACTACAGGAAATGTGCAGCCAGTGATAAGGACACTGAGAAGTAGAATGACAAAGAGGCAACACTTCATTGACAACTCTGAACTGGTAGAAGCCATAGGATCATCTATAGCCTGGTGTAACCATCTTCTCTTTGCTTGTTTTTAACTCTCTTAAAAAATTTAAGACAGCACTTCTTATTTACAATACCCTTGTCAGCATAATGAATGCCACTTGGGCTTGCAACTTAAATTGGTGTGCTGGTCACCTTTGTCAAAAAGTACTGGACTGTGATGTACTGCAGTGTGATGGATAAGAGTACCACAGCAGCTGTAACAGTAAGAGATGCTGCATGGGCCCCATTTTTACCTGACAGCATGGATGTGCATAGGCTGTGAGCGGCGAACCCTCTGCCTCGGGGAGGTAGGCTGTAGAGAGGGGAGGTCATTCACGGGGCGGGGAGGAGGTCCACGATGGAGCTGACCATTCTGGACCAGAGAAGCCAGTTCTGATTTGACATTGCACGTGGAGTACAGGCTCTCAAAAGAGGAGTTCATGTTGTTCACAAGTGCCTCCAGGTCCACATCATCTTCTGCAGGGTGAAAGCAACGCATGTTTGCAGTGAAACAGGGGTACAAGTACCAGATATAATGAGATGGAACAGGGGATAACAAAGGCCAGGAAGTAGACAAAAACAAGAGAAAAGCCTGGGATTATTATCAGTGGATATTACAGCACTTACACTAAAGGCAGCAGTGCTTTCACCAATCATATCAAGTTAAAATGTTGCAGTTAAAGTATTACTTCTCATAAAGTACAAAACTCCTCTCTCTAAAACAAATCAGCAATACATACTTTCCTCAGATAAGTGAAATGGGCACGAACATTTATTTCTTGCTTTAATTTAAAATAAATGAATGAAAACACAAGTATAAAAGTTAGGGATATACAGATAAAGCACTTTCAATTTATGTAAACACAATAGGTGTTTATTAACATTTCAATAGAAAAAACAAAAAAGGTGTTATGGAACACCTACTGAACCAATTCTAAAACTTTTTTCTAATCTAAATATGTAAAAATAGATTTTGACTGTGCCTATTTAAATGTACCTAATTATAATGCCACTTGCTCAAGTTCTTATTTTCATATAAATACAGTCAAGTTGTATAAGTTGACCCGAAAATTTCTGGCAGTTCTATTTAAAAAATTCTGATGTTCAGATACATTTTATGGTACTATACACCCATGCTCATGAGTCAGACTTCTCATAATATGATCACTGGTTACGCAAGGACAGCCTGCGTTGTTTATCAGTAAATAGCAGTCAAATTAAAGCACCAAACAAACAAGCAAACAAAAGCTGAAACCTGGCCATGGCCAATCTACAATGCTGACAGCTATACACTGATAAGCAGTTTCATCAAAGAGGAACACCCTAGGTGCAGCCAGACAGCCAATTCCTCACTCAATGAAATGAGAGACAGGTGAGGTGGAGAGAGAAGATGTGAGCTGATCTGGTAGTGAAACCACTTACTGTACTATCTTTAGTTTGGCTTTGAACTGTATTGTGTTTGTGTCCTGGCTTTTTTGCTATAATTAAACTCTTGTGTTCTTATTAGACTTGTTTGTTGTATATTTGGGGTAAATATGGGAAAGAAAAAAGCATCAAAAATCTTCCCACACTTGTTCCCTGTCCAGTCACTGTGCCACAAAGATATTTCAGAGCTTCACATCCTTTATCACTAAGATCACCTATCCTTGTAGATGCTGGTGCCATTAATTAGCCAGAAAGAAACATCTGGGGTTCCAACTTTGCCTGAAAGCAGTGATCTGGAGTTCTTGGTTTCAGGGAGATCATCTGGTCCACAGTGTAAGGAAAAATACAAACCACTAAATCCAAACTGATGACTTTTTGAACGTGCAGAAGGGCAAACATCCTCCTATTGTAGCAATACATGATTTAAAGAAAAATGCAGGTTTCAACATTTTTAACTGCAAATCCAGAAGGAGTAACATTTATGACTTATTGTAAAGGGCCAACAGGCTGCCATCCTGTCTGGGCTGTGAGTAAAGGTGGCACAAATAAAGGGCTGTCAGCTGGGTTACATTATTTTTGGGACAAAGCTGAGAGGCATGTTGATTCACAGTGACCGGTTAGGAAACAGAATGGCGGCCAGAAGGCTAACAACCCTCAAGGGCCTGCCCAGAGCCATTCTTTATGAAATTTAAAACAAACAAATCCAATAGAGTTGCATTCAGCTGACTTGCGTCTTTGCTGAGGCTGAGAAAGACACCATAGCACCGTCTCCACAGAACCATACTACCATGTTCACAACACTTAATCAAACTGCATTCCATGGTTTTTGGAGTATAAACTAGACTGGTTCTGAACTTTTCTTATAGTTATAAAATGTTTTTAATACATGTCTGAAAACATATTCGCTACTCCAGTACAACACAAAAATTCCTTTAAAGTTGTTTTCTGAAACACCTTTACCAGCACCATTGTATCCTTGTAGTAGTGTGATTTTCCATTACTTAATCATAACTTTCCAGCAATGTTGCAGCATATTTCAAAAATGCAAAAATGTTTTGTGCTTGCTTAGACACCAAATCCACTTGCTGCAGAAAGAAAAAAGTCAATAAAATTCAGTTACAAGAAAAATTGTGTTTTGTTAAAATGTCACTCTATACAATAAGGCATGAACATCAACTGAGCTGCCCCCGTTTTCTACAGAAGAACAGAAAACCAGAATGTGCAGCTGGAATTATATGGGTGCACTGGGCATCATCTGTGGATGATGACACACTGAGTGGTGTGGCAATAAAGGTGACTGGGGACTGTAGGTAATAGAGGACAGTCTGTAACTGCACAAGGGGACACACTGAATGGTAATGGACAGGACCATCCCTGCAGAGAAATCCGCCTATCCTTAATACAGGATTAACAATTATAGCAACACGAGACCACTTTCACAACTCCAACTGAGGAATGTTTTCGCCATCTCTTTCTCTCATGGATACATACTGTTTCTATCAGTCCAGTGCACTGGTGGCATTTCTTGACATTCAGGAAGCACAAACCTCCTTATCAAATTTCACAGAGACTATAAGGAAGTTGCAGGAAAATGCCACTTTTGGGACCACATCTTCACAGAAAGAGGGAAATGCCCAAAAGGAAACTACAAACAGACATACACACAAGGGCAGGTCACCTGAGGCTAGCATGAAGCCAGATCTGGTGGTGCCATTAGGAAAAAGGATAGATTGTTCAGCAGCATGCCATGTTATCTTGAGAGATTCCTGCATCGTACTAAAAAAGGGTTGGTTCTCTTCCTCATTTCACATAGCGAGTCAATTGATAACTGACACAGGTGGCACAGTACTATCTAGAGACATTGTTACAGAAAAAACACTGTAATAAAAATGAACAAAAATTTTAAACTGCATTATACACAGCATTTCTGGTTTGAACTGTACTCCAGAGATGGGCTGTACTATGGGAAAAATTTTGTGTCTATGCTGTAGCACAAACTCTTACTACCATCAGTGCATCCACCTGTCACTAAATCAGGTCACATGACTGAAAGTAAATTTAGATGTTATAGGGTACAGGGAATAGTACCAAACTGTTAGTCTACTATTCAACATCATTATTTAGCAGAATGTGAGATATCGGCATCCATCCAGCTACCTCAGCAATTGCATCCAGGCAGCATAGGATTGCTGCGGTCGAAACCCAACTGTAAAGAGCCTACAGCCAAAAGGTGGTTCACACATTCCTGTAGAGCATTAGGCCAAGTTGCCATTGCCCTCTCTGTAGCATAACAATGTTACAGTAGAAACCACTAGGTGTCACCAAAGTTTTTCAGTGTCATTGTGTCCAGAAATCCGCGTGTAGGTTACAGAGAGATGAGGGCGCTAGCAGGGCCAGGAACATACCTCACTAGCTGTCATAAATAAACTGATTTACGTTGTTAGTTGGCAAGTCCTTTGCTTGTTCCAACCTTTGTACTAAATAATAAATTGCTGACCTTGACCTGACTTTAAAAAATAAATACATAAATCGATGTTTGTTGTGATTGGCTGGATGCCACTTTTTTTGCAGTCCCCATTACACAGCTCTCTAGGGTTTTGTGTTGAAAGCTGTGCATTTACAACCCCCCATAACACTTGGTAAGAGTCACCTAAGCTCAGGCACACTTATTTCTCTCTCTCACACACAAACAAACAAACCAACCAACAAAACAAACACAGTCTTTATACAATAGAGCAAATAGCCAAGGGAAGCCATGCTGTTCTCCTTTATGAGACCCAGCTGTTGACATTTAAATTTTTTAGTTACCAAACATTATGTAATAACTTTACCCACTTAGCAAGAGCAAATTTCAATAAGGAACGTGGTGTACTGTTTGTAGTTCTACTTACTGTGCAAAATCAGTCACATGAACTGCAACTTTCCTTTTTTTTATCATCATCGACACTAAACCCAGAAATTTAATAACAGAAATCTTTAATTTTTGTTCAAATTCATGCAAGTAGTGTCCCAAGGATCAGTGCCATCAATGTACAGTATATTCCATGTTTAGAGAACATTCTTTAAAAATTACCTTTTATTTCATTGCTGGTAACGCTCCATCAAAGCTAATGAACCCTCATCCGTTTAGTCTTCACCCAACTGCTTCATTGAAAAACAGTGGATGTAACCCATAAAGAACTAAAATACTAATAAAGTGATAATGTCCCTTCTTACCACTCAAGAACTAACCCCCCCCAAACTTACAATAGAAACTTCATTACTAACCTATCTTTTGTTTCTCAATTTGCCTGAAGTTTTGCTTCCTCTGGTTGGGAAATACAGGAAAACTAAGGCACGGTTTACCCACAGAAGATATGAAAAAGCTGGTACAAGCCATTCTTCAAGCAAAACAGACTAAGAAAGCTCTTATGTCCATACCAGACAATATCTAGCATGCAGCTGATACAAAATCCTTCTGCTAGAATTATCACCTGGAAATATGACAGCACTAGGTCTTAAATAACTACATCATCTTCCAGTTAAATTTAGAAGAAAATTATCCTTTTAACATATAATGCACTTAGTGGCATTATTAATAATGCATGCTGCACTCAGTGTAATAAACTTGTATTGTACTTGCCATTAAGTTGTTAGTGGCTAGACCATCTTTTTTTGCCTTTTTTCCTCAGTACAGGTATCCCTCATGATACAAGTGTTCGAATTCCCAGTTTTTGCATATTTGAGGAAAATTATTTAATAACCTTTACTTAGTTATGACTAAATACAAAATTTTTTACAACTTATTTTTTCATATTTATGAATAATAAAACTCTTCACACTGTAATAGTAATGACATCTGCACAGCACACTAAAACCGATAATATGAAAACAAAGAGACAAGGCAGGCAAAATAGTTTAGTTGATATGTACATAAATAGATAAGAAAATGCAGATAAATAGGTAAGTTCATAAATATGTGATATGTAAGTAGATGCAGCAGTGCAAACAGACAGTAGTGGTGGTGAAATTGATACAGCAGATCGGGGTCAGTGGTAGTGACGGTCCCTGTATTGTCCAGCAGTCTGACAGCTTACAGGAAAAAGCTGCTCTTGAGAAGGTGGTGTTGGTCTATAAGCTGTAATAGTGTCTTCCATTCGCAGTAGTGAAAACAGATGGTGGATAGGGTGAGAATGGTCTGCAATGATGAAATAAGCTTTCCTGACACCCTGCTTGTTGTAAATGGTATGAATAGTGGGTAGTGAAGTCTGGGTGATGGATTGGGCAGTTTTTACTACCTGCTGCAAAGCTTTTTGGTCAGAGACAGTGCAGTTTCCACACCAAACTATGATGCAGGGGCTCAGGATTACGGTCTATGGCACTACTGTGGAAGCTGGAGAGGATGGGGAGAAGTAAGTCAAGCTCTTTTCAGTCTCCTTAGAAAATGGACATACTTGTTGTGCCTTCTTTGTCATGTGGGCTGTGTTATAGTTCCAGGAGAGGTCCTTGATGCACTCCTAGGAATTTGAAGATATGCATTACTTACACTGCTGAACCATCAATGCCCAGAGCATGTGAGTGACCTGAATCCTCTGAAGTTAACAATTGTTTCCTTGGTCTTGCTGACATTGAGAGACAGACTCTACTTGATATGGGTTAGGAGGGTGGACAGCAGCCGGCTATGTACACGTACTGTAGTCTCGTGGTGCACTGATGCTGAATACGATGGCGTGGGAGGTGTTGCCTAATGTGGATGTGTTTAATGTGGAGAATGGGATGCAGGCGCTGATGTATGCCATAATTAGTTTCTCAAAGTGCATCATTATGGCCGGTATGAATGTATTTGGGCAGCAGTCATTAAGGCAAAATACAGGTGATCTACCTCTTGGGGCATGGATTCTGGTGCAGAAGTCACTTAGCTCACTGGACGGGGACACCTCCCCAACACTGTTAGCGTTGTTCTTTCCATTGTAGTCTTTAATGGTCTGTAGGGGCTGCAGCATCCTCCTTGGGTTGCTGATCACAAGGTGCTCTAGGATCATCAGGCACCAGCCGCCTTGGCTCTCCTGATGCCACTGGTGACAATGGCCATGGCTGTTTTCAACGCTGCTCCATCACCAGATTTAAGTACAGCATTGCATGCCTTCAGCAATGAGCAGACCTCAGAATTCAGCCAAAGTTTCTAGCTGGGCTGAACTATGACAGTCTTAGTGGTCACATCATCATCCACACAGTTGCTGATTTAGCCAGTGACAGATGATTTGTACTCTTCTAAGTCCAGATGGTCCCAGTATGTAGGCGCAATCTTAAACATGATCTAGTCCATGTGCTGCTACTCTTTCACTTGTATAGCCACTGGTTCAGTTATAATCAAAAGTGGCTCCTAAACAAGTGCCAATAAAAGTGAAATGTGATCTTACTGTCCTACATGGGGGCAGGGGGCAACCTTGTACACAATGCAGATGTTTGAGTAAACAAGCTCCAGTTATGTTTTCTCCCATGTGGAACAATGGAGGTGTTGGCAGAATTTGGGCAGAACTATCTTGAGATTAGCCTAGTTGAAATCACCAGCTACAATAAAAACACCATTCAGTTATGTGTTTCACTGCAGGCTAATAGCACTGTAACATTTGCTAACCACATCTTTGATGTTGGCACTTGGAACATACATATGATCATCAGAAACTGAGAAACACAGCAGGACATTAGCCAGGCAGAGAGACTGCATTGCTGCCTCCTGGCTTGTAGAGTTGTAGTGCAACTGGCATGTTGAGACAGAACAGTCCATTTCTAGTGCAAAGCCACTGGGTGCTACCATGTTACCATGTACAGGAGCCCTGACAAATACAGAGCTCGGCTGATCTCATTGGACAGACCTACAGAGGCACCAGTGTACTATGTCAGCAGGAGGGACAAGTACCTACCATGACTGATGGGATTGTAGCCTTGTGACAAAAGATTGACTATCGCTCCATCTGCACAGCTGCACATATCCACACAGAGTGCCCAAGTAGAATGGGTATACTCTGTCACCATAGTAGAATGACCAAGAAGGATGAGCACCTTCTGGTACTTGGACCCCCACAAAGGTTTATTTTTTCTGCCTTCATTTCCAGTTGAATATTTGTTTTCCTCTCCTCTGCTGGCCAACAGATGAGTGACTCCGTAGGTAACTGTTGCTTATCACACCCTGTAACACTAGCTCATTCCCAGTAATCATCTGTATTACTGTGGAAGGCTCTATACAAATAAACTGAATTAAACCAAAATAAACTTTAAAAGCAGTAACTGTTTAACTGGAATATCTACAGTACTGCTAGAAAACAGACGTGAGTAGAAGTTTAGATGTTCTGAAACTGCTGTATATAATATTCTTTTTAAAATAAATAGGCAGACAGTGTTGAGATTTAAGAGACAAAGAGTGGAAGGTATGACGTATGCTGTACACCAATGAAACATGGTGACTGGGATGGTAAATAAGTGCCTCTAGGAGGAATTTATGGTGGCAAGTTTTAAAAACGAATGCAGTGGGATTCACAGCAGCTTCTTGCACATCTGGCACATGTTTCTGAATGTCTAAAGCAGGGGTTCTTAAATTTTTTTTTAATCGAAGGACCCAAAAAGGAAAACTGGTACACGGACAGAAGAGGACTATTACCACAATGTCAGCAAAGCCATACAAAGACAAATAGCAAAGGTTGTATAATTAAAAAAGTAAACGTTTTTGTTTCCATTCAAGCATAGTTCTCAAGCTGAGCTGCTCTTTTCCGAATGTAAGAGAAAGGGAAAAGTTGAGCTTATTAAACAGTGACATCAAATTAATGATGATGATTTGGAAACCTGCAGCCACAGGAAACCTGGACCTGAACATCAGAACCACTGCTCCACAGAACCACGTTGCCTATAGACTGCAACCCTCAGCTTCCAGTGTAACTGTCTTACAAATGGATTAGCTGCCTCAGTCCACTTACTCTTCCACTGTCCAAACACCTTTCTGTCCTGCACTTGAATAATTCCGTGGGTTTATTTTCATTCTGTGAGTGTTTTGTTAAATTTAAGGCTTTCATTTCAAGAACTCCGCCACACAGAACACATTGCGGACCTCTTCACTTCTGCAAGCTTTAGTGAAACCGAGAGAAATAAATTCTTAATTTTATTTTCCTTTTAACATTTCAAATCAAGGCTGGATCCCTTCACCTGACAGCCTTGTCTGTGCGATTTTTTCCGCCCCCAGCCTTGGGTGCGCTCATCCCCCATATGTGTCTGCACTGTTAGTTTGACTGTTTCACAGGTTTTGAAAGGGGTGGCGGTGTTGTGGATGGGAATATTTATTTTGTTTCATCCAATAGAAACGAACGCTCTCTGTGATAGAGCAGCCACATTGTTTACAGGCTCTACCTCAGATCATTATGCGGCGGTATCTGGTTTGGAACAGAACCAGAGACAGGGCACTTGTCCCTGAATTCACACTTGGATGAACTAGGCTACGTTTTCTACACAATCATGTAGCAACACATCACAAACACACCCCATTTAAGACACACTGGTCAAAAGACACAAGGTAAGAACTAAGCGCTACCCATGTATTTCGGTTTGGCTAGTCAGTATACTTTAGTTAGGGCATGTAGTAGACGCTAGTAGTGAATTAGTGAGATTAGAAGACATTGCATCATCTAGATGCATTTGGTTTTGATTTGTTCTTTCCTTTGGCATCACTCATGTTCCTTACCCATTGTGTCTTTGTGTGGTTGTAATATCTGTAAATCCTGTATTCAGCTGCAAGAAAAAAAAATCTGCAAACCATTTGCAATTACCTGGATTTCTGCATTAATTAATTCATAAAATGTGGTGTGATCCTCATCTAAGTCACAATAATAGACAAACACAAGTTGCCTAAGTTAATAATACACAAACAGTTTTACTTTTCATGTGTTTATTGAACACGTTGATTACTCACAGTCCAGACTGGAATAAATATGTGAGCTTGGGTATTTTATAACTGGTAGAACCTTCTTTAGCAGCAATAACCTCCACCAACGGTTTCCTGTAGCTATTATTTATTAGTTATGGCGAGGAATAATTTTAGTCCATTTCTCACTACAAAACTGTTTAAGATTTGTTTTATTTCTTAGGTACCTTGCATGAACATCATTCTTCAGGTCATGCCTCAGCATCTTAACTGGACTCGGACTTGGCCATAGAAAATAAACATTTTCTTTTTAAACTATTCTGTTGTTGAATTCATTGTTCCCAAAATGACTGCAGGTAGTCCATGCCCTGAAACAGCAAAGTTGGTCCAAACCATGATGCTCCTTTCATCATGCTTCATAGTTGAGATGACGCTTTAGTGTTAGTGTGCGGATCCCTTTTCCCTCCAAAGAAGATGTGCATTTCTACCAAAAATTTTTGTACCATCTGGCCACAGAACAGGTGGTCTCCTGTAAAGTTGAAATGTGCAGCAGTGTTTTTTGAAGAGTAGTGATTTCCTTTGTGGTGTTGTTCTTCCTTCCGTTCTTGTTTTTCTTAAAATGGACACATGAACAGAGGCTTTAGCAAGTTCTAGAGATTTCTGCAGGTCTTTTGCCGTTACCCTTGGATTCTTTTCCACCTTCTTAAGCATTGCATGTTGTGCTCTTGGTGTGATCTCTGAAAGACACCCGCTCCTTGGGAGAGTAGCAACAGTACCGAATTTCCCCATTTGTAGAAAGTTTGTCTTACTGTAAAAGGTTGAACACTCAGGTTTTTGGAAATGCTTTTGTAGCCTTTTCCTTGGCTAAAGCCTTGCTTTATGCATCTCTACAATTCTTCTTCCAAGGTCTCTGAAAGTTGCTTTATTTGAGGCATAGTGCACATAAACAGATCTTTCTTGAGAAGAACAGCCTGTCAGTAACCTTACTTTTTGTCCTTTTTTTATAGGGCAGGGCACCTCTACAGCCATCTAATTGATTGGAAGACCCAAGTCCAACCAGTATTTGTAACCACTACCCCAGAGGTTCGCATATTTTTTGAACCTAGACTATGACTGCTCAAATGGTACAAGAAGAACAATTATTTTCTTGTCATTACATTAAGCAGTTTGTCTACTGTGATTTACATGAAGATCAGACCACGTTTTATGAGTAGTTAAGGCAGAAATTCAGGTAACTGCAAACTTTTTCTTGCAGCTGTGTATAGCAAATTACTTTTTTGTGTTTTAACTTTTGCTGGCCCCTTTAGATACTTTAGAATTGTAACAATACAGCACCTATTATATCATTGCACTTCCTATATTTTATTTACTGTATTATCTGGACAAGAGTGCTTCATGAACAAGTGGGACAAAGAAATTTATTTCTCACAAATGTATTTAATTGACCCCAAACATTTTCCCCCAATAATCTAGTGTTGTGCTCTGTGAAGCAACACAGTATGCCTTGCTGTGACATGTAAAAGCATTTATTATGTACTTATCCAGTCTCTGGCGACAAGGAAATTGGCTGTGGACTTTACAGCCCTTCCTGTAATTGAGAGCGCTTGAGGAAAGCACTACAAAAGACCTACACATGGCCAGGGAGAAATAGGTGCCAGTACTAAGCCTGCCTGGATTATTGTCAGACAGTTTTCCTCTCAGTACAAAAAAGAAGGAAAAAAAAAAAAAATCAAGATCAAGGGTATTACTGTATGCTTTGAAATGCAAACAATTTTGTCCACTTAGCCCAGAGCTGTGTGCGGTCACAAAACACATTCCTTACATACTCGAGGCGAGAGTCCCACTACATGTAGGCCAAACTCAGGGCTTTGCAGGGAGCAGTGCAGGGATGCCTCGCAGCACATTCTGGTAAATTCCACAAGTACCCCTGAGTTTGAAAGGGCAACAGCAAAATCACTCCCAAGGTACACATAATCTCTCCCAGTGACCACTTTCAGAAAGTAGCATAGATATTCCACTCAGTGTTTTTTGTCTTTTTCCACACAGAAAGTCAGAAAATAGCACATTTACTCAAGTGGTGCTTTCAGAAGTAAGAACATAATACTTTGCATGGGTACAATCTTGGTGCATTTGAGGGTGACTGGTTTGATTTAAGCAGAAAGTTTTCATTACAATCCTACGTAAACAACTAAATCTTTCTCTCCAGAAACATCTCTCTGTTAAAAAGTTCAGGAATTTCTTCACTTGCACCAATGAATAACAGAAAGATGTAAAAAAAATCCTAAATATACAAGTAGGTTACACAATAAAGCACACATATTATAAGCTTCTCACAAACATGAATGACCTTAAACACATTGAAAGCTATGCTCTAGAAGTAGTCTGGACTCAAGCACTGCAGCAGTAAAACCGTTGAGGGTGTGACTTCGACTGGGTCAAGTGGCTCAGACAGAAACACTGTGGTTAAGGTTCCCGAACAAAGCTCAGTACAAGTCATGCCATTTGAAAGCAAGCCATACCATTGAAATAACAAACTCAAAACAAAGAAAAATGACAAAATAAAAGTTTAGACCCATATTTACTCAGAAGAAAATAAAACAAAAAGGAATGAAAAATGTTAAATATCCTTTGCAAACTATAAGCAATGTTCCAGCTAAGGGCAAAATGACAATTCTAAGTCCCACAATATGCTGAGGACAAATGGCTGTGTACTGATGCACAGATAAGGTTGTGATCCTGAGAAGCAGATGCAGTCATTTGTGTTTGAATTTCTCTAAAGCACCATGCTCTTAACCTGCTGACATTGCATGCATACAAAAAGCTTAACATATCTTCTGTAGTTTCACTCCACCAGACGCAGAACAATGAAATATCTAGTGCTCATCTGTCATTTGATGTGTGGGCTACTTGGAGCTGTTGAGATGCTGGCAAGTATGTAACAATAACCTGTATGTGTCAGGATGGGAAAAACAACCAAATGGTGAAATAACGGTGAAGTAACCTTAAACCAAGGGTTTCTACACATGCAGAAAGCGGTCATGGCAACTGATGGACCTAATGGATACTTCAATAAACTCACTTCAAGATCAGAGCATAGTTCTGCTTTTGCTTTGGTCCATCTAGAGCAAGATGATGGCTTTGAAAATGAGGCAGTATTAAGAAAAGGCAGAGCTTTATAGTCACTACATTACTGCGAGGCTCTTTGGTCCTTAGGCAATAGCAGTTAGGATGGAAGCCCCTCTTGCTTGCATTTGCAGGCACAGCCCCATTTCCACAACTCACACCGGGCAAGGGCTGCTCTCACCAAAAGCACCTTGACCATAACCAATGTCTTTATGGAATACAAAGTTTATGAGGTAGCAGGGTTACTGGCTCCAAAATCCTGAAACCACAGGAATTTTGCTACCTAAAACACAGTAATAACCAGAGGAAGGAAGAATAAAAGTTCAACGTTCTCTTTCATTTTTGTTATGAATAAGGGAGAGAAAAAGTTGCTTTCCAGTTACCCAAAAAAGCTATTCCTGTAAATGTCACTTTGGACTCAACTGCATTAGAAGAGAAAAAATAAAAACACCACAAAAAAAAGCACACAACTACAGAACAACAAAAAGTATCAAACCCTGGAATATGTAAGATGGTCCATTCTCAGCTGCCTCCCTGAAGCTGGATCAAGCATCAGCACTGTCAAATCTAATAAAATACTGTTATTAACAACAGCTTTATCAGGCATCAATCCATATATTATGCAACAAAATTGAATGAAAAATAGAATCTAAAGAATTTGTGCGATGCCATGAACAATCTTTTAAAACAGAGTGGATTTGACCTAAAAAGTTTGTGTTTTGTGCAGTTTTTTCTTCTCTTAACAAAATTCCTGGAAATAATTTGGCATTTTTAAAATTTAAAATAAAAAAAAAACAAGCCAAGAAAGCAATAACATCATTGTTAGATGTGTATGATGTGTTTTTTTTTTTTTCATGTGGAGACCTGACACCTTGTGCCTGTTAGAAAAGGCCTAAAAGAAAATACTGTAGGCAGGGTTCTTAATTTACGGTATGCTACAGGTCAATATCATTGGCACCCTTGTGTTTTGCGTATATCATTGCAGTGAAAATAGACTCATTTGCAATGAATTTAGAGGACTTACGTGACATGAGTAAATGATTTTAATGTTTTAAAAAAAGTTACTTTCAGTCCCTGGTCATTAACGGTGAAGAGAAGATAACTGTCCAAGATCATAAGAAAAACACAAAAATTCTAAAGGGCACAAGGTTCTAGAGTCCTCCAGAGACTTTGGCATCCCTGATTTCACAGGTCACAATGTTATTAAGAAGTTTACTGCTCAAGGAACTGTGAAGAACCTCCTGGGATATTGCTTGAAAAGGAAAACTGATCAAAGAAGTCTTCGAAGGCTGCTGCAAACTGTTGAAAAAACACCATGTAAAACATCCAAAGAGCTTAAAGCTGACCTAAAGCGTTCTGGAGTAAAGGTTTAAACCTGCACCAAATGCTGCACATTAACCAAAGAAGTGCTTAATGGGCGAAGGCCAAGGAGGACCCCGCTGTTGAAAGACAAAGATAAAAAGGCACAACTAATCTTTGCCCAAACCTGCCTACAGAAACCAACATCCTTCTTGGAAAATGTTCTGTGGACTGATGAAACTAATATAAAGCTCTTTGGCAATGCAGAGCACCAATTTGTTTATAGGCAATGAAATGGCGCTTATAAGAAGAACATCCTACCTACAGTTAAATATGGTGGAGGTTGCATAATTTTGTGGGGCTGCTTTGCTGCCTCTGATACTGGAAACCTTGAACTTAAGAAAATTATAAAATTAGAGGATTATCAAGGCATTTTAGATCAAGCTACCAAGTGTCAGAAAGCTTAATATGGGCTGCAATTGTGGGACAAACTAACAGCAGAAAGATGCAAGTGGCTTTTAGATGGCTACAAGAAACATTTGTAAGCTGTCCAGGTCATATTTTCTTCTTCGTCTGTGGAAAAAACTAAATGCCAGCTGAACAGACATCTTTTATTTTGTATAACTCTGGGCATCCTGTTACAATATTCTGATGATCAAAGGCTGGTAAATTTCAAATAATGTCAAAAAATGTTGCACACAATATGCCTAAAATGCAAGGGTGGCAATAATGTTCACCAGAACTGTACAAATCCAATTGCCAATACTCCATTTAGCATTAGTAGATAAACAAAGGTTAACATTTAAAAACCATAAAGTGACAAAGTCTGTTAAAATCCCACAGCTATGTGTACACAATACTGGATTATCCTGCTGTCTAACTACTAAAAGCCCTACAAAAAATGAAGTATGTCTGTGTTTGTAAAATCTGAGAGGCTCACATTTCAGCTGGAGAAGTAAATCCACTATATGTCTTTTAGGAAGTCAATACATGCTAACATTTTTATTTTTGGTACAGAAGATATTTCTGTTGCATTTCACATGTGTTGAAGAATTGGAAGGGTTCCATAAGATCCCAAGTCCCATAAGCATGACTTGCTGTTTTGTACTTGCAACGAGGTTATTTCCTCTGTGCAAGATTTGCGAAATCAGTGGTTATCCCTTACTTTTTTCTTGCTACTACACTATATTTAACAGGCCTCTGCTGTTTTGTTTGGTTTATTTTGCATTTATTTATACAGAAAATGTTTAACATAAAACACAAGGGAGCTGGCCTCAAATGACCCAGTTTAGCTACATAAGCAAGAAGCTGGGCTCTCAAAACCAGTGTTCTATGACTGTAAATACTGCTAATCGAAGTCATTTAACAGATCTATCCCCCAAGTGTTGAATATGTTATGTGAATTTGCTTTTTCCAAGTAATGGGATCTAAAATATGATTGTATTACTCTCACACAGTGACAGTAGAGATGACACAAAAACACAACAGACACAGATAAAAGATACCTGTGTACCTGGCACACGTGAGCCATTGGAAAGGATGGATGCACATCTACATCCTACCAAAATATGTTGATACTTTTGTTGGGTTTGTTAATTTTGCAACAAGACAATTTCTGGGAATTCATTAGAGCACAAATATTTATGTATTTGTCTGTCTGTGGTGTCATTTTATTTCTTTTGTTATTTAGGCTAGGAAAATTCAAGCTTGTTTAATACCTCAGAATAAAGGTGAGACCCAAGTGGTTATTGTATTGTCCCAGACATAAACCATGCGCTGTTAGCATTGGAATGGGTCTAAATTTTAACTTTCAGGTTTTATAAACAAGTCAAAGAAACATGTTTTCGTGCATACCATCCTGCGAATACAGCAACATGCAAAATATACATTTTTACCAGTTTCTATAGCGTAGTTTGAAATTGCAGGTTAATCAATACCTTTATTTAGTTAATCCTATGTGCAAGATCATCTACTTATGCCAAAAATAATATAGCAAAAAAACATAACTATGGATTTTGCCAAAAACTAAACTGACATACACATAACTGGTCCCTGTTGCAGGCAATTCACCAGGTTCTTTACATTCCTAAGGAGCAATTCATGCACAGTCTCTGAGCTTAACTTCTTAAAATAGCTCCTCAACATCAACACTGGCATAGCTCCAGTGGAATTCATGGTGTAAAGTGAGGTTGATGAGAGCAAGCATGGATGGTTTTGCTGCGGGTTTTCCAATTTTTAAAAACTCAGTTTCAGTTAGTTGCCATAAAAATAAAAAAAGACAACAATGTTTAAGTGTAAACAGTCACCAAAATTTTCGTCCATTAGTAAAGCTGCACTAAGTCTACTTAGAGCTGCTTAAACTGAACTTCACCATTTACCATGTCTTTTGAAACCCATACCATTCCATTCCATGGTATTACTCAACTTTTGAAGAACAACCTGAAATTGACAACTGAAACTAGGGTGACAACTGAAATTTTTGTTACTCACCCAGCCCTAACATTTGGTTCTACTTGATTTAGCTTGCAAGTCTCAATGAAAAGCTGAATCAAAGATAATTAAGTTCAGCTGGAGCAAAAAACAAACTGCATACACAGCTGGTTGTCCCAGTTTGGCACGGTGGTATACACTGTGAAATGTTCACTGGGCACTGTAGGACTCTAAATTACAGCCCAGAAAAAAAATGAAGGCAAGACTTATTTTATCACAAAACAAATCCAATGACTAACATTTAGTGCCATGACTATATAAAACACTTGAAACAGCAAATATCCTGAACAAAATGTATTGTACCACTACTACTACTACAATAAGGACTGTGGGAAAGCTTATATTAACAAGTAAACATACACCACATGCATATTTATTTACAATAAAACAAAGCACAGTGAATTCTCTCAACATGCCTGACTTAGAAACAAAAATATGCATTGTTAATATTATGTACCAAAAAAAAAAAAAAAAAAAAAAAAAAAAAAACATTTTTTTTTTTACTCTTGAAACAGAATAGACAGCCTACAAATTTATGTGCAAATTCATGCAGTGCTAAATTACTTCACTCTGACATGGTGTATCATATTAATATTTCAATATTTCATGTGAACTGTATCAAGTAAAGCAGAGTAAATGAATTTCATTCATGCCACAAGCTAGTACAGTGTGCAAATGTGTGAGGGCCAACAACATTAAGACTACTTGCACTTTTCCCCAAGATGGAGAGAGGAAAAGAAGGCCAAGTTGTGAAAATTTTTAAAGAAAACAGTTCAGCATTGTGACAACTGCACTGCAAGTCCACATACCTTGGTGGTTTGGAGAGCTCTGATTGGACGACTGCTGGAAATCAGGACGAATGAGATCCGCTTGTCCATGGGAGGATTTTCTGTCCACATTATCCTGTAAAGACAAAAGGACAAAACGTTTAGATCATTCAGGAGGAAACAGGTTTAAATGTTATATCCTATAACCTTTTATAAGCAATAATTTTATATATAACCTTTCAATTTTTATTAATGTTTTCAGCAGTCACAATGGGGGAATTGTAATCAACTGCAAATGTCCAAAACAGTAAAAATATGATGTTAACTTAAGGGCAGTAAGCAAAGTATAATTAGCTTCAATCTGAAAGTAAAAAGTATCACCTAATACACCATCCTTTGAAAACAAATAATCAGCCATTTGCAAGATGTTCCCAAATTCTCCAAAAATGAACACATACACAAACATGCCTAAGGCCAACTATAATGTTTAATGCAATCCTCCACAGGTCCACCACACACACACACACACACACACACACACACACACACACACACACACACACACACACACACACACACACACCTGAATTTTGCTGCACATGTTCAGTATCACCCGAGTTGGCTTGGCTCCCCATTCTAAATTGACCTGTTATCAACCTAATTTGATCACATAAAGCTTCCTTCAAAACCCGATCCATACTATTATTTTGCCATATTTTATTTTTTTCTTTCTCAACCAAGATAGGTTATTCAGATATTATATAGCCTTAGAAGAAGTTATGCCAAAGCTCTAAATGTAGTAGTTTAACAAACACATGTCAGTGTTGGTATAAGTGGTCAAAGAAAATCTAAGACAAAAAGCCAACATTTCCATTTTTCAACCTGACATTTATCAGATTTGACAGGATGTTCTTTGAAGACCACTTGGCAGGCAAAAAGAAATACGCTCCAAATGTGTAACCCCCCGTGTTAAACATTCATGAAGAACCTGTGATAGAAGTGCTCAATTTACAGATCCACAGGCTAATACAATACAAGCTGAAAGCATATTTTCTAAATGTTTATTCTGCTGAAGAGATCAGGGTCATCATTTTCAATGACAATGTTCTTTGCTTTTTTTTTAAAAAAAGTCTTCATGTAAAGACACAGACATTGTTGGTGCTGTTAGAGTTCTACGTCTCTCCTGAAACAATGTTCTCTCAGACTTTGTTTTCCCACTCCAGCTGCTGCCAAAGGAAACTAAAGGGGTAGAAGTTTTGAAATTCCTGAATAATGACATGAACTGCTAACAGTGGAGAACATTCTTTGCAAAATGGGTTAATGTAGTATTCATACCACTAAAAAAAAAAAAAAAAAAAAAAAAAAAAAAAAAAAAAAAAAAAAAAAATCCCATAATTTTTTTTTGCCTGAGTGGACAACAGTATTCTGTGGTATGTGACACCATCTCTGCTGGCTTAACAAACAGATCAATCTTTCAATCTTATGGTTACAAGTTCAGTCCTTCAATCTCTGCACCATCTGCTTGCTTACAAGAGATGATTAAGACATATGTGCCAGCAGCAATATTAATATTTAAAAAAAAAAAAAAAACAGGTTCATAGTAGGGCAATTTTCCAGTAATACTGAATATACATTGGTTATCAATTGAATGCCAAACATGAATATATAATATTTGCACAGTAGATTTCAAGATTAAACAATATTTCACTTTTCAGCAGTATTTCAACATTCCATTCACCCTTCCAATGTTGTTAACTGCTTAATCCTGAGCAGGGCCACACTAGTCTGGAGCTTATCCTGGAATCAAGGAGTGACATGCTGTGAATTTACCCCTGAATAGGAGGCCAGTCCGTTGCAGGGTGCCTACAACACACACACACACACACACACACACACACACACACACACACACACAAATGGGCAACAAAGTGAACAATTAACATGAAACATATGTATTTGGACTGTCAGAGTAAACCAGAGTACCCTGTAGAAACACACAGATACAAGGAGAACATGCAAACTAGAAGACCCAAACTGAGCTGGATTCAAACTCACCCCTGACCAGCAGAGGCGCTGTGAGGCAGCAGTGCTATTTCCTAAAGCACCATGCCTATTTCTATATTTAAAAGAATAAATGAATACAAAAAAAAGAAATAAAAGCTACAATTTGCACATGGAAAACAAACCACTTCTCAGTTCTGAGCAAATGTTATCATCCCGAGTGATACATGAACACATCACATATCTAAGCTTTGACTTAAGACCAAAAACATCCCGGCACAGCTCACTGTCTACGTGTGCACACACACAAACACACAGCCTCTACTCAAAGCCATCTGTTTCACTTAGCTGCCTTGCCAACACAAATATGAAACAAAGATTGGAGATGTGAGGTGTGAGCACTGCCCTTTTTCAAAAGTGCTTCCAAGTTAATTATTTTTTAATCACCTCTTTCCAGATCAAAAATGCTGTTTTGAGATCAGCAGAAGATGGAAGAAAAGAAAAAAGGGGAGAAAAAAGAGGGCATGGTGACTTTAAGCCTCATAAAACAAGATCATTAAATAAACACAATCAAATTTATAGCTTGAACCAAATACAGCTTTTCAGGAATTAATCTTTCCATTCTACATTTTTTTATACTGAGGTTCTTAAGACACCAGGCCAAGGTCTTCGTTTCAAATGCAATGGACCATATGTCAATTCTCAGATACTGGCAAACTCCAAATTAAAAGCATTTTCAAGTGAAAGACATAGGGGAAAAATAAAATAATAATAAAATCACATTTTTAATTTCCAACTTCCAGGAAATCCAGGAACAGTACTCAGGATTCCAGGAATCATGCACTGCCAGGGGTTCCCACTTGGTCTGCTCCAAAAACATCTATAAAACTAGATAGAAATTTACAACACTGAGAATGCAGACAGCTTTCATGGAACCAGGGACCTTAATGGTAGTTGCAGCACAGATGCAAAGTCAACATAATCCTTGACTAATGGTAAAGCCATATTTCTGTGGCACTTTGTGCACAAGGGGTCTGCTGTGCTGTCTGTTCCTGCCAAACAGCTTTCCAGCTGATATTCCTCAACAGCTTTCCCATATTAAAGCTCTTTTCAGGAAGCACTGTCATGAGGGGAACAGAGCTTCAAGTTCAGATAAACAAAGCAAACCTCAATGAAAAAGGGGCTGCATCCGTAAGTCTATCCGCAAAGTGGTTTGCCCTTGGTTTTAACTAGCAGATTTAGGTGTTACAGTATTGTTGCTTATAAAACATTGTGTGTTGGGCGGTCACTGAATTCAAAGCAAAATGCTATTAGTCATAGTTACAGAGAAACCACATTGTAGTTCACTTAATTTGTGACCAACTTTCTCCAGTTTCTTTGGTGGGATTGCTTAACAACCACAAGACTGGGATTCTCAGCAGGATCTACACATAAAATAGGAATGCATGTGTGTATACATACACACACACACACACACACACACACACACACACACACACATACATACACACACACACAAGGCTGTAAAAAAAATAAAATAAAATGCTAAAAAATAAATGTCATCTCAGTACTGCTGAAGTTAGTCATAAACATATAACAAATAAGAATAACACTGAGTATTTGCTTCACTGAAAGAAAAAATGAAAACCATAGGAAAAACAGGTTAAAAAAGAATTTACAAACACAGATGTAAATTTCGTAAAATTAAGTGAAAATATAGCTAGGAAAAAAACAAATGCTTTGATTTAAATATTAATTTTACACTTCATGCTACAACAAATAAAGAAACTGACTGCTGAACTGACACACATTTGTTTCCAATCAATGAAAGTAGTAGTTGATTCAGTAGTGTTCATTACACACCATGGCACTTAATCTAATTTTCCTATGATTTCAGTCTAAATTGCAGATATTTCATTTGCTTTCAAACATTCCTAATCATAACTTAATCTTAACTAAACATAAACTTTGAATTACAGAAATGGCAAACCTTTCCCATAATACAACTGAAATAGGTCAATTTCCTGTAAGTCAAAATATGACCTTCTCTGGAAGGGAGACAGTGGGAAAACAGCATTTCTGTGGAATAACTGTGGTACTAAGAGCCATAATAAACATAGCCATGCTGGTCAGGAGGTGAACACCACATTACCAGCTAGTGTGGTCAAGAGTCATCAACAGAACATCCCCATCTGGGTCACAAGATATGTGACCACTTTTTAACAGGAACACAACCACTTCCTGTGCCTGGTCAGAATCTCAAAGAAGTTAAAACTGAACATTGACTATATCTGACTCATGGCCTTGAAAGGAGAGACCTATCAAGTTGTCCTCAATACTCCATACCAACAAGGACTGTTGAAACTGAACCAGCTGCAACAGGAACCTCTTAAGACTTTACTCTGAAGGAACATGTGCATGTCAGATTTGGTCAGTAGTTTTAATTCTACTTTTTTAAAAATAAACTGACATAACAAAAATTATACTGAAATTGCACAATGAAAAAACTGCAATCAAACTGGAAAGTCCACTGTAGGAAGTTGCTGGAAAGCTTCTCTTTAAGGGCTTATGGCAGAGGTCCAGTTTCTTGGTTCTAAGAAATCTCTGGACCCGTGCCCAAACCTCATAACATTGCCTGAGTTATACAAGTCTACAGAAATAGGTCATTTTCTGCTCTATATGTACAACTGTACAAACACTATATACACAAATGCTGTGACAGCAGAAGATCAAATATGCATCATCCACCGTGTGGAGGCAACACTTACTGCAGGCTGATGCAAAAATCCAATCCTTCAGTTGTATTTGCAAGGTCTGGGACATTCATTTGTCCATGTTATATAACATTGGTAAAAATATTCTTTTATACACTATAGGGCCAAAAGTATGTGGACACTTGAGCATCACCCCATATGTGCTTGTTGAACATGCCATTCCAAACCCATCGGTAATAAAACGGAGTTGTCCCCCTTTTGCTGCTATAACAATCTGCATTGCTCTGAGAAGAGTTTCCACCAGATTCTGGAGCACAGCTGTGTGAATTTGTGGCCACAAGAGCATCAGTGGGGTCAGGCACCGATGTTGGACAAGAAGGCTCATGGTCAGAGTCCCAGTTCATCCTAAAGGTGTTCAGTGGGGTTGAGGTCAGAGCTCTGTGCAGCCTCTCAAGTTCCTCCACACCAACCTCGGCAAACCCTGTGTTTATGGAGCTCATTTTGAGCATGGGGGGCACAGTCAGGTTGGAGCAGGAAAGCAGCTTCTTCCCCAAAGTGTGGTCACAAAGCTGGAAGCACACAATTGTCTAAAATGTGTTTGTATACTGCATGGGCGAAAGAAAAAAAAAAAAAAAAACAGTTCAACTCATCAGAAGGGGAGTCCACATAATATACACTATATGGCCAAAAGTAACTGAAACGAGTACAAAAACCTTGCATCCTCAATAAAGCTAGCTTGAGAGATTGTAAGCAGAAAGCAGTCAAATTTCAAGCGGAAAAAAGCAAAAGCAGTACAATGAAAAAATGAAAAATGAAATCAATTTTCCCAATTAAATTAATAGTAATGAAGAGTTTAATAAATAGAGAACCCATTAAAAAAGCAATTGTTTCAAAGTCAATGTGGTCCGAAGATTTTGCTGATTGATGATTTAGCAAAATTAAAGAATGAGTGCCATTAAATAACATGCAGTTTTTAACCCCATCTGTTTGTGTTTCTTATTTATTCAATACCTGTATGGTAATACTTTCAAACATTCCAAATTAGGACTCATTTTTGTTTGTATAATAAAGCAACAGTGAGACAGCAGTGAAAATACTAGTAAATGAAAATGGCAGAACACGCAGAACAGCATTCATGGGATGCCATGAACGCTAGTTGAACCCAAGGAGCCAGAGAGTAAAAACAGTACAAAACCTTCATATGAAAAACACCAGACGGTTTCTGTACCAGGAAACCCAGGGTGTGGGAACAGCAGGCAGTCATACAATTTTACAGAGTGCCTATTTAAAACTCCTTAGATTTTAGGCACACTTGCAATAAAAAATAGATCAAAATTAATCTGGCCAACAGCAGTTGCGATATTACAGTTCGTCACGGAAAGCAGTAACATCTCTCACCTGGTAGTTTGGGTGGTGGAGGAAATAGTCTGAACATCCAGCTAAAGCCATCTGCTAACTGTCTACACCAGGTAGGAATCACATTCACTTCTGCTTGGAGAGACTCAGACCTGCCAAGGAAAACATTTGAAAAGGTAAACCACATATGCTTCCTTGGCAACATTTAAAGCTATAGATTTAGGATATTTTTTTCTGCAAGCAACACATAATTTATGATATACAAAAGTAGATTCAAGAGTAGATGAAGAGCTTTAGATGAACACAAAACACATGATTACTACTACTAAAGCATAGTAGAAGGAGAGTTTTGAGACCATTCTTGAATGCTGGAAGGAATTCACCAGTTCTGAGGGAGAGAGGGAGCTCATTTCATCACATCCAGGCCAAAACCAAGATTTAAAGGACCTTCAATTTTGGATTTCTTATGAAATGCCCCACCAAGTAACCTGAGGTAAAGGAGGCAGCACTCTTGCTAGGGTGTAGAAAGTGATCAGGTTTTTGTAGGTATTAGGTTACCAACCCTTTGACAGACTTTCAGACCATAAACAGAGTTGAACTGGACCTTCATAATTTGACTGCTTCTGCTTTTCCTTCTTGAAGGTGCTTAACACTGTACTTTAAGGATGTGATTAGACTAAACAGCATGCAGCAAATTGTAGGGGCCCCTAGAATAAAGTTTTTCATGGGGTAGAGAGACCCTGTAGTATGCACATAAAAAAAATGTGCAATTCAATATTAGGTATCTAGTACCTAGCATATGTGAAGAGAGAACAGAACATGTGATCCAGGTTCTGTTTTCCTGGAAATCTGCAGTATATTATGGTTTACACTAATGCACACAACAGCGCAGAAATGAAATATTCTGCCTCTGGTGCCTTTTAGTGTTACAACCATATTGTAATTCTCAAACTACTACTTTGGTAGTATGGGAATAATTTTTCAGTGCCCTTTACCTGATCCCCACTATACTGGACTTTGTCAGAAAAACAGCTAGTTGCAATGGAATCAGACAACATTTGTTGTTATGTTTTGGTTTCAGGGCTGAAATGCTTAGAACAAACTTATGTTCGCTAACTGATGAAGAATAACCTAGAACTTTGTGCAGAGCTTTTGGAGGTCAGCTCAGTTGGCAAGCTAGCAAGCCAAAATTGACAGCTATACTCTCTGCAGCAAAAATAGCAAAAGTAACTCACAGACAATCTGTGGGTTAAGTTTGTGCAAGTCAAGGACATGGCACTGAACTGTCATATGGAAGTCTTTAATCAAGCTGCTAAAGATTTATAATTGAACACTAAATGATTTAGTAAAAATAAATAAATAAAGAAACAGCTGAGGAAGTAGCAAGGTTTGGAACTTGGTCGCTCTGACACCAAAAGACAGACAAGTCTTGGAACTAACACTACAAAGTGTTTGTAGATATCAGCTGGTATGGTGAGGCAAACACCATATTAAATTTCACTTGACACCCATGCCTTGGTCTGCATGGTGCAGTAGTCAAAGCTTTTGGTCTTTTGGAAACGTGTTGCTATTGTACAGCATTTCTTAACACATGATTGAGGAACTTAATGTTCAGAAAGCAAGCATGAAGTTCTACAAATTACCTTCTACTGCACTGATTCAGTTCATGCTCAGTCCATAGAAAATGTTGATAGGCTAGACATGCCTTACAGTACAGCTGCACCACATGGTTCACTACCCAGATGGAATAGAAACCTCAGAAATTTGGGCCTTCTGCACCATGAATTCAAAAGCACTTAAGTAGAGTCCTTATGAACTCCAAGTTCAGGATTTCTTACTGTAGTCTTTCCAATCCAGAAAACATCTGGCTAAGGAAAGAAATACAAACATACCCTGTTCTTAACTGCTTAAAAATATTAAAAAGGTAACTACCGTTTTAACTGTTACAGCACATAAAAGTGCAAGATGTGTTTGTTAAAAGACAAACACTTTTTAATATGTTCTCCATACATGATCCTCCATTACACTGCAACCCTCCCTGCTTTCTCTTCCCCAATGGCTCTCCTGTGGCACCTGAAGCACAGAGCAACGTGAAGAGTACCATGGCACCATCTCACATGCTGCACAAAACACAACACAGTGAACAGATGGTCAATGTTGTGGATACGTTTTGTTTTTGGTTAGATAAACATACAGTATATTTCATACTAACATAATGCAATATTAAAGATAATACAATAAATTCCACTCCAAGATATGCCGTTTTACACGCTGTGGTTCCAGTAAAGACCCTGCAAGTTACTCATCAATTGATTGTTTTAAAAGGTCCATGGCAAAATAACACCAACAGCATAAAGAAATCTGAAAATGTAAAAGTATTGAAATTTAAGATCTGAAATTGTGTCAGGGAACAGCAAAGAAGTAATTGCAGGTCAGTTACTCTCCCCAAAAATTCAGCATTGTGCTAAAGAAACATCAGCAGAGCTGAAGAAAATACTGGATACTCACAGAATTGAACCAGGTAATAATGCCATTTCAAAAATTACAAGCAAAGGGCATTTGAAACAATGGCAATAAAATTTTGTCACAAGGAGAAAGATAAAGGAGGTAAAAGGTATTTGTGAAAAGAGCATCAGTTGATGTATAAGCCTCTCTACTTGCTTCTGGAGTAGTGGTACACAGATCAACAATCTTCAACCACTAAAATGAACCCTACACAGAAATGCAGTATATGGAAGTGTCACCTGGAAGAAGCTTATTCTTTTTTATTTTATTAGGGAACAGCACAAAGAATACACATACAGTAAATTAGACTTTTCCTCATAATATTCTTTTAATAACCTCCAACCCAAAATAAAAAAGACAAAGAAAAACAGTACAGCATTTTGGAAAAAAGTATAGAGTCTTGTTAACACAAACTCACATATGAAATAGACAGAATTGCATTATGCTTTCATGAGAGAGGCACATTCATTTTAACACAAACAATTCTACCTTCGAGAGACAAACATGGTGTTCTAATTCAGAATAGCTAACTTAATTAAAATTATTTTTATACAAACTGGACCAAATAAACATTATAATGAACACCCAAGTTATATGAAAGGATAACGTTACGAATTGAAGAACTTGATATGCAGGATAGTTAACAGGAAAGCATTTACCTTCAGAAAAGTTTAGTTTATATCCTGAGAAATATAGCTTGAGAAAAAACATGACAGAGGACTCCCCTGCCTGGACCCCCTTGGCAAAAGGTAAGACTGTGCACATAAATTATTTGTGACCACTGGTGCCATTGGGAAAGAACATACTAGATGAATCCATGCAATAAGTTTTGATGCAAACCAATGCCATAAATAAATATTCCCATTTAATTTATTCAGTGGCTTCTCCACATCTGAGACAACTACCCCAACAAGTAAGGAGTGTAGGACTCCTATGAGTCTATAAGTATTAATAAACAAATGACAACCCTGAATAACACCTATGTGGTCTGACAAAATTATATATATATATATATATATATATAAAAATTTTATATTAATATAAATTATATTAATTATAAGGATGAGTCATTTACTGTTTATGACAAAGACCCATGAACCTTTTTTTTTTTTTTAATAAAATTCAACCTCTCAGTAACCATCTGGTATAGGGGCTTTGCCACTTTCCACTGCTGTCATTGAATCCAGAACCTAAATAGTATAAAAAGTTTAACATAGGTGATCCATCTACAAAAAAGTGCACAGATCTGAAAAGTAGTTGCACAATAGAAGCAGGCACTGTTCTACTTTTTCCTTTGACAATATAATTTGAAGACCCAGCTTTTTCTTGTACAACCCTGGTGAGGGAGGTGTAGAATATGGATGATCTGACTTCAGTATAGAGCCAATTGAGGGGTTATTGTTTTTGGGGTTTTTTTTCCTTAAGCAACATAGTCTCTGCCATATCTTAAAAACATCCCACCATATAGATAACAGCAAATTAAATGTATTAGTAACTCAAAAATTATAAAAGCACAATTTTTTTTTTATCTGCTAATAACACTGTGTTAAAGCTCCAAGGGGAGTACTCTAAGTAACAAGCAGTAACAACAACACAAAAAAAAAAAAAAAAAGAAAAAAAAAAAGTCATATCAGAGGTGCATGATCTGATTCCATAATGGCTTCACGTTCTCAACTGAAGAGACGAGACTTTTGTTTAGGAAAAAATAGTTTATTCATGAATTAGTGAGATGAGTGATGAACATGTGAAAAGTATGAAAACACTTTGGTGTTTGGGGAAAAAGCACCAAATATTCTAGCCCTTTCCGCTGGTTCACCAAGACCCTCAACTTTCCAGCTTATGAAGCAAGCTGCTGACCCCTTTACCCCAGTGGTATCTGATATGTGAGCTGAAGCCATCTAAACTCATCGGTGTAGTTGAAAGAGGGTGTTGATCCTTCTCAGCCGGTGCTATACTCTATAACTAACAAAACATTATTTTATCCACAGTGTTTATTGTTTCTAAAACAGAAAAAACACAAAGCAGGGCAATGTCAAAAAACAGATTTCTTTTACAAATCTGCAAAAATTTTACTTCTCCTATGTTTACCTTCCCAACTGAGGCCCCAATTACTATGCTTAAACACTTTCTTCAACCCAAGATGGCTACCACTCTTCTTAGCAAACATCCCTATTCGACATCAAATGCACTTAACAAATCAAAACAAAAACAGTATAATCATAATGTAACCAACAAAGAGGGATGGAACAAAATAAAGAAATTATGTAGATTTGTTGCAAGTTTTAAAGCGCTGGCTGTGTAAAAACTTTCCACTTAATCATACTAAAACAGTAAATCTACCTGCTTCACGAACCTCTCGATTCATGCTTGCAGACAGGTCGCTTTGCAACCTTTGAATTATAATCCAACAAGCTGAAGTCCACCAAGTCGTGACATGTCTAAAAATATTATTTTAAACAAAAGTCCATCTGCTCACATACTGAGGTAACCAATAAAAAAAGAAAACAAAGTGAGCCGAGCTAATCAGAATGCTTCCGTCAGTGTTTGCACATTTCAAGTGCATTAATACAGGTAGCATCTCCAGCGAAGCCAGCCGGTGTAAGAAAGTTCATAGCTGATTGGCACATGCCAGCTGTAGAATGATGCTAGCATCTTCTGGCATCTGAGAAATTAATGCCTCTTCTCCAAATCTCCAATCAGAAAATGGACAGGATGGAGCCTCTAAGAATGTAGTTTCTTTTGGTACAGAGCACATTTGACATGCTTCCTGGCCAGTGCTGCACTCAGGTCTGAGTACACTTTCAGCATGGTTCTCCTGTACTTCAGTTCATGCTGTCTGGCCCAACACAGAGTCCAGTCTTTGTCCTGGAGCCAATAGAAATGCAAGGTGAATACTCTCCGGGTTTTTTTCTCGTGCAGGCTTCATTTCAAGAGTGCAGTGCGCTATTTCCAGTTCTGAGGGTTTCTTGAACACATTAGTGCCCATGACCTCCACAAACATCTCAGACACAAACTTGATTGGACCTTGGCTGTTTTCGCTAACTTTAGGGATATTTATATGGCCAAGTTAGCTCAGGAAGGATCCTCAAGACTGTCTACAAAGATGCTTTCTCAGCCTGCAGGTGCTTGATGGTCACATCAGCTAGCCTTTCAAAGTTTTCCTCAGCAAAGGTTTCTGCTGAGGGGAGTCTGATCTAAAAGGTAAACTGTTTCACTACCAATGTTTGCAAAGGTTTCTCCATTAATTAAAAAGTTGAAAGCAGAGCTGGCTGCATGAATCTTCCCAACTTATTATTTGGCAGAATTAATAAAACTGAATATTTCACCCTGATTGTTATACCCATTTCAAAATCAACCCTGCTACTTGTCAAAGGAATTCTTTCAGAAATTTGGAACAATAAGAGGCCCATAATAAAATTCTCCAAACTCAACCATTTGAAAGAAAAGGGTTGGGTTTTGCTCTTGGATATGAAACTAAATTGGGCAGCACAAATTCCATCTCAGTCCAGACTCTTTATGGGCTGGTTCTCAGTCAGCCTCATGTTACCCAATACTGCTAAGGTCCCTGCCTTTCATTATGAAATTTCACAAGATTCAAAGTTTATTCAAGAACTTTGTCATTTTCAACACTCTTTTAACCTGGAAACACATTAAGAAATACCTGGAGATTCCATGTGGTCTGTCTCTTTTCTCTCCTGTCGCTCTCACCCCAGACATAATTGAAATTGGACTTTGAAATTGTGTCATTGAAGGAAACATGAATTCAGAGAAATATAAAAGAATTCTTTAGCACAAGGTCAGGCCATCAGTTTAACAACTCAAGATGGTCACAATGTGGATGCTTCAACAAGACAACAATCCTAAGCATTCCAATATGTCCATTAAAGAATGGCTTAGGTAGAAGAGGTTCTGCATCCTGGAGTGGCCAAGCCGCAGCCCTGATTTGAATCCTATTAAAATGTTGTGGGCAAAAGGGTTTGTTCACTTTTGTACAGAAGAATATCTGAGTTCAAATCTCTTCTTATGTGTGGGATATCTTTACTTAAGACATTCCTTCTACATTGTCCTTAAGATTTCAGCCTCATATAATTTCTCTGTATGTAAAATAATAACAACCTTGAAGGATTCATAAACTCTCAAGCATGATAATACAGAAAAATCCAAAAGGTAGGAAAAATAACTTGTAAAAATTATGCATACAAAGAATAAATTGTATTTATTAATTTCCACATCCAATATATGAACTTTTTTAAATACATGGCAGTAAAATGGGCCACATATTTTGAGAACCGCAGATTTAAAACAATGGAGAATATTTCCCTTATGGCTGAATCCCTTTCTTCTCCATATTACCCCCCCAGGCTTCACACTACATTAATCCACCACCTCAAGAGAGCTATAAATTTCCCTCCCTTCCAAATTGGACTCCCCATGAAAATAACCATAGTTATATATAGCCCTGCTGGACATCATGTGTCAGAACAGCAACTTAAGCTGTGTGATTTTTAATGAGCAGTGTGTCTTAGCTGAACATCTGCATCATATACTTCACCAGTTAGAGCGAGACCAATGGACTTGACCTGCCTTTAATGGACAGCATAGTCTTCTAAAAATGAGTCCTGCAATAGTGTTCCCGCAAATACATGATAACATGAAGCCCATAATAAACGCATAACATTTCTACATTCCATTTAGATGAGTGGTCAGTTTACTGTGAGGAGCACAAGCGGGGGGGGGGGGGGGGATTTGACTTGATTCTCCAGTTAGATGCAATAGAGTCTTGTGTTAAAAATATTAAAGCATTTGAGTTTCCCTGAGTCACAACATCCAGAAACCTGATCCTTTGCCCGCCAAAAACCAACAAATTTGTAAGGCCCATCTTCAGGAATGACACCATGTCAAAACTTCAGACTCTGAAACCCACTGGCCTCAGCACCAAAGGTGGAAAGCAGTGGAGACTGCAAAAGGCATGTGCATAACATATTTAAGAACTGCAAGACAACTTTTCATTTCTTGTTTTGGTCTAGTTTTATTATTGGACAGGTTTCTTATTTTCATTTGATTATTTCAGTTCAACAAATATAATGATTTATTTTTTCCATCAGTATGGATGGAAACAACAAATATTTATGTCAAAAGAGACCTGCATAACTGCATGCAGTGCTCCTTTGCTGAAATCATTATCCATTGAAAGTCTAAACTGGTTACTTTTCATATAGAATAACTCAAGTAATGAATTTGTTATACACATTACAGCCATCTACCTTTGTAAACCAACTACTATAGGTGCAATCTGTGCTGCAATTGATAATATTTACTTAACCTCAATAGATAAGAAAAAATGTGACTATATAGATATTAATAATGATCCATAAAGTGACTTTCCCTTTCACAAAACCAGTCTTTAGTTTTAGAATATATTGATACAAGTTCACAAAATCCAATTGTTAAGCTTAAAATGAAGAAAAAACAGAAGCCATTATAAGGTTTACATTAAATGTTGCTTTCTTCAAATTTGCTTTTTATTAAATGTTAAAAGGCATTCCCGAATTTTAGGATCTCCATTCCCATCTTCTGTTCTCTGTTCTGAAGTAATAAATTAATATTCACCAATTCAAACTTCTCTTGTTAATTAGCAAACTTAAAATTTCAATCACTCAAAAAAAAAAAAAAAAAAAAAAAAAAAAAAAAAAAAAAAAAACAGAAAAGGTTTAACTGTTGTGGCCCAGGAAAGCACCACAATTGGGTCATATATTCAACAAACATCCTTACTGATATATACCTATAAAACACTGTCTTGTTTTTGGATGCACATTTCCAAATAACCAGTACATTTTTCAGTAAAATACATTTTAGATCAGCTCAAATGAAATGCTAAATCTACCAGCTAACAATAACTTGATGGCACACTATATGTATGATAAGTAGTTGAGCCTTTCCAGTTGCCTTTGACCATGGCACCCTGTGATTGCACAAGGGCCCTTGTACTTTATGACCAGTTTGCTCTTTGACTTTAGTTGAAGTTGATAGCACTTTCTGACCTTAAGCAGTTTATGGTTTTATACCTACTTACAAACTTAAATTAACTGTCCTTGTCTCAGACTTGAACGTGCAAGCATCTGTCCACAGACCCTGTTCCTTAACTCTCATCTGCATGCCATGAATGACACTTATGTGCCTCCTCAAACAGTCATTATGAGAACCCTTTGTAAGTAATTAAAATAAACAATACTACACTGTACTTATACTGGAAAGTATACTGGTATTCATAAGCTACCACACACCTTTACCATGTTTAAAAAAAAAAAAAAAAAAAAAAATCGTACTAAAAATATAAAAAATGTTCACTTGAATCTTTGGAATAAACTGAAAATATTAACAAGGATGTGGATATCACAACATATTGTAATTACAGTTGGTGTGGTCTGTTTTATAATTAATACTTCATTTGTTAAACTGAATTTAAACATTTAAAGTTTCAAAGTAATATAAAGTAGTTTGTTCACAGGACAAGAAATAAAACATCCCATGAATTGATTTTGTATGGCACATTAATGGGCTTTCAGTTAGCACTGTATAACAAAAAAAAGCAGTTAACCTGGATACTCTTGTGCAGGGTGAGAGTCATAACAGTGGAACAGAAACTAACTGTTCAAAGCTCACTGTGGATTCTGAACCTGAAGTTGGTACAATGGTTACAAAGACCTACAAAACAATGGACACGCTGCCCAAATACCTCTGGATAAATGAGGAAACATGGTGTTTAAGAAGAACTGCCACATGAATGCTGAGATTCCTCACAGGGCCAAGGTGCTGCACTATTAAACAAGCAGTTTGTCACTGGTTATGAGAATGATTTTCAGTATTTGCATGACAAACAGTCCCTTGTTAAGAGTCTTGCAATTCTGGTTTAACATTTGAAAGACTTTTTTTAAACTTTCCCTCCAGTTTTATTTGCCACATTACATGTATACAGTTCACATACATGATTTTCCTGTCCAAAATGAAATTTCATCCACGAGGAAATAACAGCTGGGGTGTCTTTGTATTCATGGCATTCATATGACATCTTCAGTTTCCTGCAGCAAACTGCTGGCAGAGCAATAACTCATTACAGATAACTAGCATCTCACAAGTGCCTGACAGGTCAGCAACCAGCTACAACCCCCCAGGCAATTAACCCCTCCCTTGCTGTCTCAAACTGGTCTGCCTCCAGAGCAGGTGCAGGCTACGATCAGTAAACAGGAGCGCCCATAATTTTCTTGCAGCTAAGAAAAGTATTTAAGCTAATCTTGCCACTTCAAGTTCCTAAAACTTTATTTTTCTTCATGTCTGTTTCTACATACAGTATAGCTGAGGAAACCACTAATGGGTGCAGAAAAAAATTGTTCACCACAGGCTACGGTTGACAGTTTGAAAGCATTTCAGTAATGACTCCAAAATGGAGTGTTCTTCAAGAGTCTGTCATACTAGAAGGAGAAAAGGGGAAAAGCCAGGTGCTCATTCAGGCTGCATGAGGAGCAATGTGGCCTAAGAATTAGGAGGTTAATCCTGGCCACAACGGATTATACCTCAGCGGAGACTTGTGGGATCCTGGGACCTTAAGTGGTGTAACCCGAAAGTTTTAAAAAAATAAATAAATAAATAAATAAATTTCATTGGGATCAGCAAGCCTTAGACATGGAGCAGGGGGATGGGTTCCCTCTAGGCTTCAAAGGGCACAGCACTGACTGGTTTTCATTGCCCTTGTAACACAAGAGATTAATTCATTTATTAGCCCAAATATGGACAATTTTCTTGATCAGAGTCAGCCAGTAATAGCACCAACATCCAGAGTCTGGGTACATTGTGGTCTGATACTGACCAACTTCTACCCTTTAACATATAGAAAATCAGCTTCAAGTAAGGATTTTCAACATGACAGCTGCTGACATCCAATGACTTCTTTTAGCATCCTCAACCCTGGAGGCCACAACACAGAGAAAGGGGGAAGGAAAAAAGAGATGGAGTAATTTTTTGGCAGTCTCACTAGTCAGCAAAAAGAATTTATCAGACATTTGACTCAGAATTTAACAGCATTAACTTGGCACTGAACTACTTCCAAGAAACAAATGCAGTATTTCAATGAAATTCCACAGCACAACAAAAATGAATACAAATGTACAAAATGAGCACATAAAACTACTAGTAAAGTCGACAAGTTCTTATCACTTCACTGTATATAAAGTCTGATTTCAGAGCTTGAAATACAGAAAAACACAAGGTAATCGGTTCCTTAATAAAACATCGATTACAGTCTTACTTTTAAAGGACTACAGAAGCCTCTAGTTAGCATAGATACTACCTTTTTATACCAAAGATGCTATTAACTGGAAAATTACATTATCCATGTTATTTAGCTGCATAGCAGTACTTTCAGTTTTCCTTCAGCTAATACATTACATTAGCAACACAACAAAGCCCCAATTTATATACAACTGTGAAACCTCTTTCTTCACTCATGCTTTTTAGTGAATTTATTCATTTGTACCTGATTAGTTCAATCCATGAGACATAAAGGCAGTATGAAAGTGTGCCGATTAAAGATAGCTGTCACCTAAATATGGTAGCTCTTCAATTAATACAGCCATCACAACAGTTACATTGCTAAATATTCCCAGAAGGAAGTAGTGTTTATGGCAACTCAGAGACAATGGAAGAGTTACAACGGCACATTTAATGATGAACTGTTAAATTCAATCATGAAGCCAAATTGCACAATGTTCATTATCAGAAGAGAGGCCTTTGGTCATGCAGCATGGATAAATCAAATGTAGGTATGAGTTGGATGCATTGCTACACTTACCTTAGTCACTGAACTATCAGACTTTTGGTGGACATCTTAATAGAATAACTTTGCAGCAGCAGAAGCAGAGACATTGCCATCATTTGTTTAACTTTTGTAAGTTGCAGCTAGCAACTCTGTTTAGGGTAAGTGCTGGCAGCAATGTATCTGCTAATGCAAGTTTAAGCATCTCAACATAATGCCACCCAGTGTGCCTTTTACCTCGTGAGTGAAGACTTGTTTTTGCATTGACACATTTAGTTTATCATCACTTCTCCACTCTTAGTACCAGCACAATGACAAACAATGCAGAAATAGTCATCTCTTTTTTAAAAGGTCTGCTACCAAACATTTATATTTGGTTAACTTTTCACTGATTTAAAGTCCAGGTTTTCGGCTGCTGAAGGCACTGATAAAATATAGAGCTTTTAAACTGCAGAGAATGAGAGTAAATAGAAACAAATTCATCATACACATTAATGATCAACAGTAGACAAAGCTATTTGGTAAGTAATAGGCCTACTCTTCATTTGTCTAAAATTTTGGCTTGGTGGAATAACTGAGAAAAATGTCTCAAAATTCATGTACGTTGCAATTTACACACTTGATTCATTCCTGAAAGCACTGTGCATTTCAAAATTGCTTATACCTCCATGCTATTTTACATTGTTTTAAATGGGAAAAACACATTCCAAGCACATTCAAAAACTCAAACCCAACTTTCCAAATTATTAATAAAATACTGTAAACCATCTTCTAGCAGTGTAGCACTACCCTGCGTATCACGTCAATCACTCTGCACAGCAGAGTACTGTGTAGTTGCACAGAAACTGTATTGCACTTGTGCAGCAAAAAGGCCATGCAGTTGTGCAGGAATTGTGCTACTTAGCACTAAAAATTGAAAATAATCAAACAAAACAATAAACTGTTCTGTACTCACAAGTGATAACAATTGTTATGCGTGACTTGCCCCTTTCAAATGTTTTAAAACACTTCAATACTTGGTTCTATCCTATGCACTTTCAAGCCTTATTACTTTCTTTTCAATATTTCTTAATAAGCTTTTCTACCCTTTTGGCTCTGCCTTCTCGGATTACATTTTTTTTTATGGGATTAAAATTGAGACCCTGCAAAAATGCATAGAAAAAAGTGAACATGACACAGGATATTAAAGTATGTCCCTTGAAGCTTGCGGTATAAAGATGCAAGGCAGGGTACAGGAATAAGGTTCTCGCACAACATGCAAACTTTTATTGATTAATAATTTATTGATTTTTCTGCACACAAATTACTGGCACTGCATTATGACTCTTATAGCAGGATGTCTGTTGTGCAAACCAGGAACTGGTATAAAATATTATCTGCATTATAGAGATACTGCACATACAAGGGCTTTGTATACAGAGGTTTACCTGCAATGAGTACATATAAAATAAATATAAGGAATAAAAAAGAAAAAAGAAATCAATTGTTTAGTAAAACAAGGGTTATTTGAAAAAACACAGAAATTAACTGGCTCAAACTGTAGGCCATTTTTAACTGTAGTTATACTACTTGATAGCCAGTGTCCAGTAAGTTCTACTTTATATCAAAAGCAAGCTGAGCAGGTAATTTCCAGTCTTTAAATTGTACATTACCATCTGCTTCCAGCTGGAGTAGTGGCAACCATTGCCTCAGCAGATGAAGGGCTCTGGTTTGAATCCCATTCCTGCTGTTGCACTTTTTGACACTAAACTGTACAGTTACACAATACCTTGCTATACAAATGGGTAAATAAATGCAAAGTTTAATAACACTGTCTAAAAGACACTGTCCTTTCGAAGATGTCAGCTAGATATAGTAACTGTAATGATCTTATTTATACAAACAAAATAAATTCAGTGAATTGACAGTATTGTCCCTTGCACTGCTGCATGGTTGGAAAAGCCTTTAGTTTACAAAATCATCCTTATTATCTATGCAGGTATTTGTGAAGGATGACACATGATAGCACCTTTACAACTTGGTGGATATTCTGGAAGGAGCCCAAACCCAATGTGAACAAACAGAGGAGTCATCAGTCTCGTGTACTGCTCTTGTCCTGCGGTCAGCCACATCCAACACCCTCAATACCTGACAGGTGCTCGATGGCTGAAAGGTCCTAATGTGCCCATTTGATGCCCAAGTCCACACAAATCCAGTTGCAAATATGCTCTCTGGACTCCAGGTACGGCAGTTTGTCACGACACGCGCCCGCCGCCGCCGCCCCCCGCAACGCACACACCGAGCGCCTCAGCCAGCCAAGTCCGCAGCTTTTGTGCACAACTGCTAAACGTTGCGCTACAGTCATTTCACTTTCAGCTACAAGTAAAAGTGCGGAGAAACTGCCAGTGTGTGCGTTTAATTTGCAGTTCGAAACAGGCCCGTTACAGGTAGCCATATCGCAGGGAGGAAAGCAGAGACGTATTTTCAGGCGGCTCTCCTTCAGCCCCCTGCCAGCCCCAACATGTACCGTGAAAAGCGCCTCATCCCCGACACCGAGCCCAACTTTGCACACTTCTCTTCTGCGCTACAATTAAAATAAAACAGCCCCGCTACAAATATTGTCGAGTGCTTACCCTCAGAACGAGAAACGTCGGCGTGGTGTACCGCGAAGGCGAGAGGACGGACGCGACGGGGCTCTTGACGAGGCGCTGCACGAACGGAGCCACGGCGGGGTCCTGCTCGAGCCTTCGGCGCTTCACATCGCCGCGTGAGACGGGCTAAGTCCCACAGAGCCGCGCTCGGCGGACTAAAGCGCGCGCGAGAGAGAGAGAGAGAGAGAGAGAGAGAGCGAGCGAGCGAGAACCCCACCTTCCCCACCGACGCCCTCCTCCTCCTCCTCCTGCACGGCGGACGCCTCCCTGCCGCGATCTCTCGCTCCTTAACCCCTTACCGTCGATCTGAGGGAAACCTTCGGAGTGGACCTGAAACGAAGCTTCATTTCTTTTCTTTGATTTGCCGAAAAAGCTTTAAAACGTTTCTCTCCCTGAACAACAACTACTAGAGGAACAGAACAAAGCCTAGGTGAAGTTACACATGCGTAATCCTTTCCTCGCCACTTAACGTCAGTGTGGTTGACACTTTATAATCCGCACGCATGCTATTCGTATCACCTACATATTTACAATATACAGTAGTATATATAATATGCCCGCTATTTCTGTTATAACTGCACCGGAAGCTGCTTATGAAACCTGTTTTGGCTGCAGTTGTTTTCAGAAGGCCTATAGGACATGCTAAGCCAAAATGCTTTTGGTGAGGGCCAAATCCTCAAACAAATGTATTGCTGTGAAACCCAAATGTGTTTTTTTCCTTCTTGAATGTCTTGTCATGTTTGACCTGAGCTGGGGTGACTTACCTGGGCGACTATAATCTTATTTGTGGACAAAACTTTGTTATGCTTGGGATCTCAGTGCACTCTGGGAAATTTCCTTTGCTTACTACTATCCTAAAATTTATGTCAGCCTGAAAAATAATAGTCACAGTGCAAAAGAAGAGATTTCCTTTCTCCAGTAAACACCTCATTGTTGATTTAACCCCGACAGTGCTTTCTTTCCAGTATCAAGGAGATCTGTCCGCTCCTTGCCAGTGTCAATGAGGCCTTGATATTTTCCTGGCACTAAAAAGTAGTATAGCGTGCTAACAAAGATTACTGCAGAGAACATCCAAAAAGGCTAACTGTTGTGTAACTGTGTCTCACCTCTGCGCTCATGTTTCTACAGATGCGTAAATGTTCTTACAACCCACACCACTTTTTATTAGTTATTATATTCCAAACTCATTTGACCACATTTTTTTCACCCATGTTACTCTGATTCGTGCACTTACCCATTCCTAATCTCACCTCATGAACATTTTTTCATCCCAGGTGGCTAAATGTTGGAGAGTCTTTAATGACTTTGTAGACATGGCCAAGATAATAAAGCTAGAACAAGCAGCATGTGGTTTGATAGTGAGTATCAAGGCCTCTTTGACACTATGGTAACTTGAATTTAGCTCAGACAAATCCCAGAAAGGCCCTTGCTGCCCTGTCATTAACCAAAGCACTTAAACTGAATTAGTTCCACTAAAATATGAAGCTGTACGAATGGGTAATACTTTGAGAAATAAGGATTGATCATCTACACTATAATAGAAAAGTCCACTTTAAACTGGAATCCAATGCTGGACCCAGTCAGTACTTTTGACGTTTTAGTTTATACAGTAGTTGCTTTATTTTTTAGCTTATTTGCTCAGTTACAATTTCTTTCTGGAGTTTATATACTAAGGCATGATATTTCGAGACTCCTGTGTAAAATCATTATCATAACTGCCAGTCAGTCTTGGCTGTGTTGTGACAGTGATGTGCAAAAAGCGGAAATGCCACATAACTTTCGCATAGTCAAATCACCCAGAGACGTGAAGTGAAGCTGGGTGCAGTTGGTGATGATTATATACAGGGTGCAGAGGTGGTCTGGTGAATGGCGTTTGACAAGACACGGTGACTCATTGGCGAGGAAATGGAAGGGCTTGGAGAAGACACAGAAGCACACTGGAATGGATGTTGAATGTGAGGTAGGTGCACAGGTTCAGAGGGCATTCTGGATCATTATCCACACAAGCATTAAAACATAATATATTTTGTTTGTCTAGTAAGTATAAATATTTCTATTCAAATTTTAAAATGGCACAAACATTTAACAGTTCAGAACATTACATATCCTTTTCTGGTTCTTACTAATCTGAAGCAGGGATAGTGTGATGTGATTGTCATCCTGTTGCTTATTTTCTACTACTCTATTTCATTGTCACATTGAGGCACAGAGTGGGGGGAAAAACTAATGCTTAAATAAATTGTTTTTTAAATATTTTTCAGAAAAAAGCAACATATCTTTTTTGTTTTATTAACAGTGTTTCTTACGTGCTTCTGTTTGCATAGTTTTATAACACTGTGTCATGAGATATTGTTCCCACTAAGGAACCTTAAAGCTGAATCAAAGGCAAGCTGTTTCTGTATAATAGGACAGACCACAGTGAACCTTTGGACGTCGAGAAATGTCCTTGGATCATTGACCTGCCTTATTGTACATGCCAGAGAGTAATAACAGCTTCCACTGCAGAGCCTTGGAGAGCACCATCCCCTGTTCTGACTCTCAAGCAGAATGAGTTATAAACAGACCTATAAAAATCTGGATGTCTTCAAGTCTTGACAACAGAACTGTGCAGACCTGTTAAGTATAATTCTCACCTTATTATCAGCTGAATCGGCACAAACTTTAGGCATTCAAGGGTGCAAAGAGCAGTTTCATTTAAGAAGCACAGTTAAAATAGTTTCTTTCGGCCAAAATAATATAAAGCAGTAGCAACAAATTTGTGTGACAGTCACGGTGGCATTTAGATTCCTGTGCTGAATCACTGCTTATATCAGTATTGCTGAATGGAAAAGACCTTTTTAAAATATAAAAATGCAGCTTTTTGGCAACTGCTATAACCCACAAGTAATTCTATTGTTGCATCACTGCAAAATTGTTAGCATGTTGCACAGCACTCCCTTTGCAATATGTCATTTTGAACTCACAGTGGCCTTAGGGCCTCACTCTTACTCAAGAATTACGTTAAAAACAGTGCACCATGATGTCCAGTTTCACCTTTTGGCCTTTGTGGCAACTTTACTTATCCCATATGCATAGGTCTGGTCTCTAGTTGCAAGCAGTTCAAAGTTTTCATCCCTCACAACTTCAGATGGTTCGTGGCATGAAAATTTCTAGTGGTGGCAGACATTGCAGAAGCACTCCATGGAAGAGCCAAAGTTATTCTGTAAACATGGCTGTCTGCCAGCCTTAACTCATATGGATTAAAAAATAATAAATCAGTTTATAGCTGTCTAAATAGTGATCATTTGCTTTTTTTCAAATAAACTAAATCTAAAAGCAATAATAGTCATATAACTTGGGTTGAAGGTAACCACTTAAATTTGACTCCACTCCAGAAGTCTTTAATTTTTCTATTCCATGTCAATTTTAAGAGATTGCAAGTTATGAATTTCACTAGCTCTCTGTCAAAGCATTTGCCTCAACCTCAGTCACTTCAAAACTCATGTGCCATGTATTTATTTATTTACTTATTTAATGCAGCTGTGCTGCCTTTAGTTCTCTTTTTTTTATATACAAACTCATCTGTGCTGTCTTATGGTGTCATGTTGATGCATAGTGCATTTTGCACCATAGTCTGGGGAAACTACATTTTGTTCTCTTCTGCTTTTGTTTAAGTGCAGAACGATAATAAAGAAAACGTTAAACCTTGAAACTTTATTATCCCACTCTCCAAAAACAAAAGCTAAAAAAGCTAAGGAGAAGAAGCCAATTTAGAACTCATTGTCTAACAAAGCACCTTCACACATGAAAAAATAAAGGTCTCTTGTTTTATCAGCTCATTGTTAAATGAAAAACTTAAAACATTATGGGGGCGTATTGTGTATCTGAACAAGTTAACGTTTTTGATATTACGGATACAGTTATTAGCAAAGTAGGGAAGTTATATCATAAACTGAATGTTGTTATTGCTAAACCTAAGTAACCTGACTGAATGAAAATATTAAAAGAAGGATGGGTAAAGTCAAATAGAGTTCTTCTTCAAAGAACACAATACAAGATGCATGCAATTATAATATTCGGTTTATGAAATGTGAGCTGGTGGGCAGTACTACCCTGATAGTGGAGCTCCTTATTGTCTGCCCATACCTAGCCGAATCGCAGAAAGAGTTTTCCTCTTAACTAACTGTGGAAATGTTGCAGTGAATGGACCGGAACATTTAAGCCAGCTGGTCTTTGGACTGCTTCAAGACTGTTGCTGTTGAGAAAGCCTATGGAAGCCCTACTGCCAGGGGGAACCTGCACATGTTAGTGTGCCAGAGAGAGAGCTGGCACATGTCCTAAGTCAAAGGAGGACCCAGAGTGGGGACTGGAGGTGATCCCCAAACCAGAGATGCCTGAAGAGTAGGACGATCCTCCCTTGACTGTTTAGGATCTTGTCACAGTCCAGCAAGTCAGGGACCCCAGAGGAGGAGACTAACTTGGAATGGGATGACTAGGACCTGCCAGAGGAAGGGCCGTTGGGCATCGTGCTGACACAGCTGCAGCAGCTGGAGGAGGGGCTGCGAAGCATTCCATTGCCCACTGGTTTTCCCAAAGCCCCAGAGAGCCTGGCAACATGTCCAGAACCAGGGACTGGCTGGAGGCCTCTTGAGCAGCAGGGTGTACTGCCTCAAAGCCTGTTTTCCCCAGAGTGGCACAGGACATTTGACACAGGACAGTGACAGGATTTGGACCTCCCACCAGCTCTGGTTTGAGGCCACTTTGAATGAATACATTATAAGAAAGATAATGTATGCACAGCAAAAAAAAAAAAACTTCTGTGAGATCATGTTTACAATTCCATTCCATCTACTTTGCTTCTGCATTATAAAGACAATGGAAATGTAGTTCTGTGACTTTGGATTTACCTACCCAGCTAGGCTTAGATGTCTGCACAAAGGAAATGATGCACCATTTGATGGCCTGCAGTTAGCAAGCACTCTGGCAGTACAAACTTCATATGCAACAAAGTTACCTAGAACCGGCCTTTTTTACATGGTGTAGTACATATGCATATTTAATATTTAGAACAATGGTATGGTGACTGTTCCTACAATAAGAACAGCATTTTAAGACTGCTCAACAAAAGCAATTCCACGGAAGCCTGTTGACATTTTAATACAGTTTATTTATAATATGTATCCAAATGGGAGGAAATGCTGGAGTAAAACTATTTTGGTTTAATGCATTCAAAGAAATACTGATGGGCCTTCTCAGAAACCTTGAAAAACTTTACGGGAAAACAGATTCATACACACCAAACAGTGCTAAATACAGATCCAGGTTGAGTCAGATTCAAATCTTTCAACTGTATAAACATTTTAATTCGCTAGTTCAATGGTTTACCACAGGGATGCTTCAGAAGAGCTGTCAGTTTTGGGAAGCATTCCATTACAAGAAGCCTGGCTATGCATCACTTCCCGTTACAGATCAGACAGTTATGTTTTTTATGTAGACAATCTTGTAATTTTTATTATAAGCCATCTTTGTTTTTATAGTCAAGTTTGTGAGAAAAAGGATTTCAGTTGGTTCTGGCTTATCTGGTTAAATTGTGGTCTGTCAAAGTAAAGCTAGCTTTATGCATAACAACAGTATCACCCACATATTTTCTAACCTTTGTAAGATAATAATTATTTCTAACTCATAACTGAATGTTACATTTTCATTCATTCATCCATTATCAGTAATCACTTGTCATATGCAAAATCATGGAAATTCTCAGTTTACGCAGGAAGCACAGGCGATGATATATAATACCCAGGTGTACAGTTACGGATGTGTATATTTATGAAATGCACTAATATACTGTCAAAGGCCTTGTGTACAAACTTCAGCAATACTGTAGTGTCAGGCACTACGGGTAGGTGTTGGCATTACATGTATGAATTGTTAATTCGTGCCCAAATGTAGATATAATGTGTTGCTGGAGTTGGCGTGGTTCCAAAGTGTTGAGAGCGGGGCTGGGGTGGTTAACCAGCTTCTGTGTGGGTGTTCAAAGAGTGCCTGTTCCATCACTCTGCCTGGATGCTACCTTCCTCTCCCCCCATCCACAGTGTATTAAAATGTCCTCTGACCCATAGTGCTAATACAAGGCCTGGACCACAGGGATTTTGTGGGGGACAAAGCGGTCATCCATAATGAGTGAGAGCCAAAAGGTCTGTGTATGTGTACTCTATAACACATAGTAAGCATTGATAAAATACGTACTATGGCAGAAAAATTACCATATTACTAAGGAAAAGTGGCATTACACTATCTAATAAGCTTGTTATATAAAAAATTGTATATATTTTCATAAGCTGTTAAGTTTTTTGTTATGAGGTTTTTGACATGTGTTCCCAAAAACTTTAACATTTAATTTAACAACTGTGGGCTGGTGAGGATTTTACCCACAACCCCTTATTAAAAAAGAACATCACCCATTGTACAATCCACTCATCCAGCCATCCATGTATAATCATTAACCACTTTTTCCTGGTCAGGACTGTGGCAGGCCAGAGCCTATCCTGGAATCACTGAGCGTTAGACTATGAAACCACACCCTGGATGGGATGCAAGTCCACTGCAGCATAGGCCCACGGGCGCACCACACACACACACTCGCATACTTGCATGCTGTGGGCAGTTTAGAGTGACCAATTAGCTTGAAATACATCTTTAGACAGTTTTTATTCCCTATAGTTACATCAAATTGCAATTGTTCCACATGGGGGTATTCCCAAAAGCCTGGCACCCTTGAGAATTTACTACAATGTAAAAGGAAGGAAACTGCAAAAAAATATCAAATTTTTTGGTGTAATGTCCTTCTTTTGTACAAAGGAAAATGAATGTACTGGATTAATAAGAAATGTGAAACTTTAAATATGCACTGCTTGGCTGAAAAAAAAAGTCACCACCTGGATTTAACTTAATGTTGTGATCTGGGGTTGCTTCAGTTGGTCAGGTCTAGGTTCAGCAATGTTATGTGCCAAAAAAATGAGGTGAGCTGACTACCTGAATATAGTGAATGACCAGGTTTTTCCATCAATGGATTTTTTTCTTCATATTCCAAGATGACAATGCCAGGATTCATTTTGCTCAAATTGTGAAAGAGTGCTTCAGGGAGCATGAAAGAGACATCATTTTCACACATGGATTGGCCACCACAGAGTCCAGACCTTAACCCCATTGAGAATCTGGGGGAGTGCTGGAGAAGACTTTATGCAGCGGTCCAACTCGCCCATCATTAATACAAGATCCTGGTGAAAAATGAATGCAATTCTGGACGGAAATAAGTGTTGTGACATTGCATAAGCGTATCTAAATGATGCCACGGCGGATGTGTGCCAGAATCAAAGCTAAAGGCGGTCCAATAAAATATTAGAGTATGCGACTTTTTTTGGCTGGGCAGCATAGATATTGCTGTGAGTAATTTAGCAGTGCATTTTTCACTTTGGATCCATATTTGGAGGCATACAAAATACTACCTCCCTTCATACTTAACACTGCTTTAACACATTATAGTACATTAAAATCTTTCTAATGATTCAAAAAATGTAAACTTTAAAGCCAACCTGGAGACTGTGAATATTTAAGGTTAAATCTATACACCTAATGTTCAGGGTTAAATTTCAGTATGATTAAAAGCATTACAAATTTTTTCAATACTTAAAAATAAAAAAGTAAAAAAATAATTTAAATAAAATAAAAAGGTTTTCATATTTGCTAGGAATGGACATCTGTGTGAAAACCATGATATTCACAGTAAGCAATATTTAATAACAAAGCTCAGTAATTTGATCATGGGTATCACTGTGTTAAGCAACTCCCTTCAAAAATTTTCATGTATATATTTAAAGTTGCAGCAATATACTAATCCAGACAACCTGGCCTTTTGTTTACTAATGACTGCAAATTCCACTCATTCTTCGAGTCGGCTGGTTTACTCGGTGTTGGCTTGGCTTTGCTGCAGTTCAGCCGTTGACAAACTATCCATGTCGCTCAAAATGTTTTTCTTGGAATAAAATAATAAATCAAGCAAGGCACTAAGAACAGAACAGAGAGAACTGGAACCCTAAAGTAGGCTTCTTTTTCTGAATCCTATCAGCAGGACAGTGAAAGAATTGTTGACAGCAAAGTGCATTCAGCTGTCTGGTTCATGCATATTCAATTGTCTTTGCTGGTATTATTCTTGACTTTGAGAAGAGTTCCCAACCATGGGTCATATTTTGTCCTACGCAGGCTCCTGTGGGAGTAATATTGGGACTTGCAGATTTGATAGCATGCTGTTCCACCTCAACGGATGCTGTCTGTGATCGTTCTGTTTCCCTCACCACTTTCTACACTCCTCTGTAAGGCTTTTGTAACCTGATGATGGGTGGAGGTTGCATACTGAAGAATTAAGCTCAGACTACATTAAAGCTTCTCTCGTGCTCAGTTAGCTGGCTACTTAGCATGGTAGAAACATTCTGATGATTTGAATACAGCTGATCTGGCATGGCTAATGCCAACATATTTTAATGTCACTGTGTGACAAAAAACTGAATTTTCCCCAAATGTAACACTAAAGACATCACGTGACACAACCATTCAAGGGAGAGTAGATTTCATCTCAGAACAAGGCAATCTTAAAACACCTTGCAACTAAAACACAACAGATACATGGCCTTCCATCTCAGAAATCCTGTATACTTCAAAGAATGCATTTCAGTCAGCGCCTGATTCATTCTTTTAATAACTGAAAGATGTTAAAAAAAATAAATAATAAAGAGCTGTCACCCTGCACTGTGGTTCTGGCCAATGTAACTTTTGGTCCAAAAACAATACAGCTAATTTGGAAATCCATTTCTATGTACTAGGCAAGTGATTTAAACCATGTGAAACAGCTCATAATGTTAAGTACAAATGAAATAAAATAGTAGCAATTACAAAAGAAAAATAAAGACATTACAATGACTCTGGTCAACAAAATTAAACTATTTGCTTATATAATGATACTGAAAAAAAATGAAAATGAATGTGAAGAAACTGTAGATTCTGATCAAATTATAAGCACTGTGGAGGTCTAACTTAGTAAATGATGCAGCTCCACACAGTTGTTTCAAAGCTGCAGGTATCAGAGGCAAAGGATGGGGATACTTTTTAGTTATGGCATATACGCCCCTATAATCAGTACAAGGCCATAAGCCAGTGTCTTTCTTTTCGGCAAAGAATCGTGCAGATGCTGCAGAGATGGATGGCCCAATGATCCCAAAATTTAATGCTTTTGATATACAAGCCTCCATAGCTTTCTTTTCTTGCAGTGGGACAGGATACACTCTCCCTCTAGGGGGACAGTACTTGGCAGGAGATCTATAGCAGAATCCTAGGAATGGTGTGGTTGAAGTTCTGAAGCATAAGTTCTAGTGAAGACATCAGCTAGGTCAAGATATTGCCCAGGAATCCGCAGAAGTGTATCCCCCATCAGGGTTTTCTATGGCAGTAGCACTGCAGGGAAGTGCAATATATGTATTATTGCACCGTTTACCTGAAGAAACAAGTTTAGCAAAACTCCAAGAAAAAAACCTAGTTGTGTAATAGCAAATGGGTCCAATGGTGACTTAACATAAAACCTAACAGTTTTAAAGTGAACCATCCCCACCTGCCGTGCCACTGGCACAGTCCACATCTCAAACAGCCCAGAACTAATGGGTCCTCTATCACTCTGGTTGTGTGGTACAATACTATAGGTAAGGTCCATGCTTTTGCAGTGGAAACATCAGTAAAGTTACCAGTGGCACTAGAATCAGTGAAAGCTGTTGTATCAATAACTTCCTCTGACTATAATAAGTTAATGGGTTACTTTAATTGTTTATGATACTACTTACTGCCAGGGGTGCTGTGGGAGATCTGGTAGCTGGTTGCACTGGGCAGTGACCTCCAGAAGTAACTCACCAAACCACAGCAAAAGCATAGTCAATTACACATCCAGAATTGTTTCTCCTCTGGGTTCAGTAGTTTTCTGTACTGTGGGTCTGTAGCTCCGCTACCTGTTCTGTCCTCTTTTCTATCACACTGAAAGAAATCAGCAGGAGGCTCACAGCTTTTTTGGAAACATATTAATTCTTGGGGGTCCATCATGAGATACATTCCAGGGTAAACATCAGGTGCACAGGTGGTTCTCCTCTTTAGGAGGTCAAAAACATGCTTTATAGAGGCAGAGAGATTCTGGATTCTCGCCTGGTGGAACACAAGACACTCCGTTTTGATACAGCTCATTTTGAAAAACTTCTAAATCCATTGAACCCATGGATGGGGCAGAATCTTCTGTCATGATCCCCTGGTGATGAGTGATTGGGAGTTCAAGTACAGAAGTTCTACATGCAGTAAATAGATGCTACAACGAAAAGATTTTGAGTGCAATGAGGAGGCTCGAGAATGTGGAGAATCGAGAGGCTGGAAAGATGGAGGCTGTGACAAACACACAGGAACACAGTGAAAGAGGAGCAGATCAAACTCAGACAGGTATTCACAGAGACCCATCAACACTGCTGCAATCCCACCCTGACTGAGTCTCAGTGCTTCTGCTGTCTGAGGATGATGGTGATGAGCAGATTTGGGGCAGCTGTGCACAGCCTAATGCTCATTGCAAGGACTCCTGCTGGTCAAGCCAGGAAGTTCCCCCAGGAGCTGTAATAGTTTATCCATTTCCTCCTGCTTACAGTAGGCTTCGGTGCCTGCCAGTAACAACTTACCTAACATTACTTACCGTTTTGTTTAACACTTAGTCAACTGTTCATCTTAATAAAAGTCAATATGTGAAATAACCAATAAAATATTTCTTTTAACATCTTCATATTCTAAGAAACTATGCAATGGATGTTGGCCTTTTGTTCCAAAAAAGGATTTTTTTGATAGTTTATTTTTTACAACAAGAATAAAAGTCCAACTGACAGGGAATTTGTTTTTGGGTGTACAGAGAGCATGACTTTTCAGTGATTTTTTTTTTAAAACTTTCTCATCGACCGCTGCTTGTGACTTAGTGTGGGCTGGCACCCTGTCTGTCAGAGTTGCAAACCTTCAAAGATCTATCCTGCACTTGGCTTTACTTAGCAAACTTTAAAGCAGAAAAATATCTCATCTTTTTAGTGTGGTCAGTTTCACTAAACCATAATTTATAATTGGTAATTACACTTCATAACTACAAACCAAAGATCATTATGGCAAACTAAGTTAGACCAAGATTCATTGTGGTAAACAGGATCTTTTACAGTAAGGCTTCCCTGAAAAACACTACAAGACCCATAACCTTACACAGTGACTAGAGCTTAGCATCATATAGGAAACACAGTATTTTAATAAGTCTTAATACATCTTTTTTTGCGATAAAAGTGGTAACTTTGTTATACTAGTGATTAAGTAGATTAAACAACTTTTTACGAGTGAAGCAAAATGTGAAGTTCATGCCAACATCCCTTGCAGCTCCTCCAAGAGGTGCTGCTAAACTCATTGGAGCTGATGCCCACATGCCTCCTGGGTTTTAGTGGAAAGAGGGGATGTGGCCAAACTCTGGGCTTGTGATGATGAATCTCCTGCAGGAATCCTAGCCTTGTGAGTGCTTCCAATTTAGGCCTCTTCAAAGCATCCATGGAGCCATTTTTAATTACAGACACAGCATATGATGTCACAGGGATTCTGGAAAACGTTCCAGCTAAATGGGCATTTTTGTGAAGTGATTTGTTGGCTACAAACTACAGACCATGCACCCGTTTTGCCTTGCCTAATGATAATTACAAAACATAGAAAAATCCTGGTCTTTTGAGAAGATATGGTGCGCATTAAGCTAGACTGAGACATCACCCTATGGAGCTGTAGGCATTAAGCTGACTGGTTGGTCTTCAGGTCCTTAGCTCAGTGAAGGGATCGCTTTTTTGCCGTCATTTAACCTTTGTATCCTCTCACATTGCAGCTCACCTCTTTGACATCTTTCATTGGATGACTGACTCCCATGTAAAACTCCATAGCGGAGATCCTCCATCTTCAGCCAGGTTCTTCTTGTTGGGAGCTTTGTGTCACATTGGACATTTTGCCCGCTTCGTACTTTTCATCAGTCAAGGACCACTATTAACTCAGATCTCTACTTCTCTCAACACACTGAAGCCATAAGTTGATCTTACACATACCTAATGTATAACATCAGCAGGATCCACCCAAAGCTCTCACCACTCTACACAACTCCTGGTCCAGACCATGGTGATATCCTACCTAGAGCTGTATTCTGTCTGGTCCTTAATTCTCTGCTGTCAGTCCTCTTCAGCTAACCTACAATAAGTTCTGTTCAACTTGCCAAAGTATTCTGATATACATTATCTGCGCTCACTGCCTCCTTTTGCCTAATTCAAGACTCTGGTTATGGCTTAGGATCTGCACCCTGACAACTACACGACCTGAACATTTACCTAGAACTTAGTAAGAATGTTACATTTCTCAGGGTTTGGGTTTTGGTGAACCCATTCATAAGGTGTTCAAAAACTGAGCATTTGACAGTTATTTCAAAACATTTCTTTCCAACTAATTGATCTCCTGCTCTTCCAACAGTTACATAAATGTGCATCATACCTTATGCTCTAAAGTCTGTTGTTTTTCTTAACTTATTCTCGATTCTGTAAGCAATTACAAGGAACATGCACCAGCTAAGAAAAATAGGTGTCAGGTAAATTTCTGATAATTATGTAACTATTGGGTGACACAATGGTGCAAAAGATAGCATTGCTGCCTTGTAGTGTCTAGGCTGTTTGGCTTAAGTTAGAATCTGGTTCAGGCTGTGTGGAGTTTGCATTTTCTCCCTATGTCTGTGTATTTTTCCTCCTGATTTTCTGGTTTCCTGCCACAGTACAAAGATATGTGTTTCAGGTTAGCTGCTGACTATACATTACCCATAGTGCGTACATGACTGTGTGTAGCTACCCTGTGATGGCCTGATGTCCCATTCAGGATGTACCCATTCCTAGAGTTGGGGATAAGCTCCAGACTGTCATGACCTTACCTCCTGACCCTAAACTTTCTAATGATGGATGGACGGATGGATGGATGATGTGGACATATCTAAACATCATCATTTGTGAAATAAACTTGAGTTGTGTATCATTTTGAGAGAAGGGTCTGTCAAGTAAATAAATATAAAAGAAATAGTTGTACCAAAAGTTACATTTGCATAAAATGGTAAAAGTCGAGAAGAGGACCATATAAAATAAGTTTAATGAGACAGAAAGTTAAAAACCATTCACACTTATTAGTTTTAAACACTTAAAAATGCAAAAATAAATATAGAAGAGATGCACAATATTTCAAGATGGAAAAAACAACACATAAACCAAGCCAGAGAATAAGAAAGAGTTCCTTAATGATTGCACTTGCAAGCTTGATGGAGGTTGGAGGTTATATGTTGGCACTGAGGAGAAGTCTGTAGACTACACAGACCAAGGACATCCAGTAGACTGTGAAGATGGATTGGGGGATGGGCATGTACAAAAGTTCTGGAGTGGAGGAGGGAGGGAACTGAGAAGCAAAGGGGTGAAAATGTGCAGACAAATGGCTGTAAGAGGTCACAGGATTATAGTTTGTTCAAAGAGGGCCAAAGATTCTTCTAAGAAAGGGCATAGGTGAGAGTACACAAGACACTTGTCAAGGCACAGTTCATTCTTAACAGTCTAATATCCTACCCTTACAAAAGTGGGTCGATGTTTCCACTTAGCCTCTGCTATCCTACACTTGGACATCTGGAAGTATGTGATGAATGAAGGAAAAATATGGAAGAACAGAAGACAGATCTGGCAAAGGGAGAACAGTGCACAGCTGAAGGAGGAATTTGAGGAATCTCAGCCCGTTCCTCTTTTCAGAACGGCTTTAATTCTGACACATTGATAGGATTTTGACCCTGAACTGCTCATTTCTGATCCTGCCACAGAATCTCCACTGGACTCAGCTCAGGACTTTGACAAGGCCACTGCAAAACTCTAATTTTGTTTCTTTTCTGCTGTTCAGATGTAGACTTTACTTGCTTTGGTTTTTCTGGATCACTGTCTTGCTGCATAACTCAGTTATGCTCCAGCTTACACACAGATGATGGGATATTTTCCTTAAGAATTTTCTAGTACAATGCAGAATCCATGGTTCCTTCAGTAAAGATGCCAGTCAGGGTCTGAGGCAGCAAAGCATCCCCACACCATTATATTACCACCACCATGTTTGACTGGTGATATGATGTTCTTACTATAAGGTTTTGTGTTTGCTTTACTCGAGAAATAGCAGGACCTCTATCATTCAAAGAATTCCAATTTTCAACTGATTTCTTTTTTGCAAATGTGAGATTAACATTGATGTTACTCTTGGATAGGAATGGTTTCTGCCATACTACTCTCCCACAATCCTATTTTTGCCCAGTCTTTTTCTTATTTTTCAGCCCTGAACACTGACCTTACCTGAGACTAGAGAGGCCTGCAGTTTTTTGAATGTTTTTCTTGGAACTCCTCCAAAGATGCACTGATTTTGGAGGCTGGTCACTCCTGGGAATTTCCACCACTGTTCAAGTCCTAGTAGGTTTTGAGAGCATTGCAATCATTTACATAGGATAGCACAGTAAAAACTTGATGGTCACTGCTTCACTATCATACTCGGGTTCAGTACAAAGTGAGGTTTAAAATCGACAGACGTCTGGCTGCAGTCAAGCCTGTATGTGTTCGATTAAAAATCAATTCAATCAATCAAATTTGGTCAATTGACTGACTGCATAACTAAGGGGGGAATTACATTTTCATGTGGGTGACATGGGTGTTGGTTAACTTTGCTTCTGAATGAAATGAAGTAATAATTAAAAATGAATTATGTGTTTACTCATGTTCCCTTTGTCTAATATTATATTTTATCTAAAGATCTGAAACCATTCAATGTGGCAAAGATGTAATAGTGGAAATCAGGATGGGGCAAATGGTTTTTCACAGCATTGCACTTATTTACAGACTATTTGTGATTTTTATGCATATTAATGGGGGAGTATGGAAGAAAATAAGAACTTTGCATGTTCACTTGACAGGTCAGTGCGTGGAAGTCACAAAGCAGCAAACAGGTATCCACCTTTTGTATAAATGCTACTTCCCCTCCTTTTTAGATGATATTAACTCAAGTGAAGTTCACAAGCAGAACTATGCTGGATTCAGATACTTAAAGAAGGCATCATTTTCACTCTCTGACCCAGAGAACCGGAGCCACGGTACATTGCAGTTTTAAATTTGGATATCAAAGAACCAAAGCAATGCCCAGATTTTAATGTTACCATTTACATTAAATTCATATTAAATTAAGCACAGAATGAACATAACACCACCTTTTCATCTTTTGCCGTAGAAATATTTTCTATAGCTGTGTGGGTCAGGGAGGCTTTGCATATAATAAATGCTCAGTTAGTGTTTTTCATAGCAGTGGATGCACCCCTATGATTAAAATTTGTTATAATTTTATTTCTTATACAAAATATTTCATTCAAATGCTTGTGTTCTTGTATTTTTTGTTCGGAGAAGTAAATCTGAACTCTGCAGAGGGTAGAAATGGACCTCTGTGTTACTGCAGATTCAGCTTGAGCTTCAGTGGAGGCCCAGGGACCAGGAATGAAAAAATAGGGTTTGACCTGTGTGCACAAGGCAGATATACAACAATACAGTTATGAGTTCTCTGCTGAACTCTGAGGAAAGTTAACTTTTTAAGTCCTGGTCATTTTTGCCATAGGATGTTGACAGCTCAGGGGATGCACGCAGGTTTGCACACTTTCTAAGCTTTTCTTTGGCCACTTAGCCAAACTGCAATTCCCATAATATATCATGTATCTTATCACAAGGTACTATTTTCACCCTGCAGCTGGCTGACATCCCAAGTGCCTGCTGAAGATAAAACACATGTCAGTCCTTGCCAGAACTTCCAAAAACAGGGAGAATGAAGAAGGAAGCATACTCACACCCATTCTGCACAAACACTCTTGGGCCAACTGGCATCCTGGGAGAGGTGTACCCCTCCTAGCTTGGAGTTCACACTTTCATGTCTCTTTTAAGGACAAGCAGTTAGCAAACACAGGCTCTGTGAGACTGAAGAACATGGAGCAGAATCCTAGGGATGAAGAAAATGAAAAGTGCCTGGAAAGAAAAGGAAGCATTAATGGTCAGTAGTAGTAGTAGTAGTAGTGGTCAACCATTTCAAACTGGTTTCTTTATCAGCTATTAGCCAAATAATCTCACACTTCTTCTTTGAGGCACTTCTGCAACTTTTATGATACTTAACAGTGCTGGTGAATCCATATCTACAAGATGCAGAAATTATACAATAGAAATAATTCTGTGATGGGAAGGCACGGTCAGGTAAAGACAAAGGATAATGAAAGGACTTTTGGTGGACAAAGAAGAGGACCACAGCTGAGAAAAGGTGCACCAGAAAGAAAGTTTTGGTTGAAGAGGTTTTGATGGGTGATGGAAGTAGAAGGTAGTTCAGCTGAAGTAGCACTGCAAGAAAATAGTGTAGGAAAAATGCAGCTGTAAGGCCCATTATCCAAACATTTATCTTAAAACATTGTAGTTTTTCATGGGGTATAGATGCACCCACATAGTAGAGAATAATTTGGAAGAGGGGTAGTTGGATCCGAAGGCGGATAACAGGTGTAAGTTGTTAAGGGGTGAAAAGGACCCAACATTTGCACAGGGAGACATCCTTGGAGCTACTTTGATGTTCTGACTCAATGTCTAACTTCTGTGGCTTTCATTCCTGGTTTCTGTGGGAGTGCAAGTGCAGAGGAGCAGGAAGGAACCTTTATCCAGAATCTTTATCAGGAACGTTTATCAGGACGGGAGAAAATCTGAGAAAGGATTATAATCATTTTAAAGCAATTTATGGACACATAAAAGCTTGTTATGACTGTTTAAAGATCACCAAGTATAACACTAAACAATGTTGTTATGAAAACAAGATATGTTGCTGTTTGTTTTGCACATAAAATTTTTTTCTGTCCTGTAGCACAATAGTTGGTATTGGGAACTCAAGAGCATTATGTTTTTATTCACTTTAGACAGCATAATGATAAGCAGGAACTGTTCTACTGGTTAAAGTCAGGTGAGTGTGAACCATAGGCTTTTGTATGTTCCTGACTCCACTTGTACAAGGGTCCTCTGTGAAAACAAATCATTTTTGTGGTACCAGTAAGGTAACAAACTGGTCCAAATTCTTTTCCCATTATCATCCTACCCGACCGTCAATGAAAGCAAGAAGAAAGGACATCATGACCCCGCTTAGGCTACACGTATAGAAGAACGCAGGAACTCAGTGGAGGAAGCAAACAAACATAACTGAAGAAGCAGTGTTGATCGGATAAAACCCAAATTCTGAAAGGATGGTATTGTTCTGTAGCAATTAATAAGACATGGGACATGGAATTTCCATTCCTCATCACGTGAGAGGTCAGAAAAATTTCAGGGCTTGGGGCTATGAGCTGTCAGTGTTATCACTGGATAGGCATTTAGTAGTAATACTACATCATTTTACCTGCTTCTCATACACTTTAGTACAAAGTGAGGTAAACTGATACTAGGTGATGTAGACATACCTTTATGAGTGTACATTAACTATTCTTTTACATTTATTATTTTAGCAGATGGCTTTTCCAAACCAAACTGCAATGTTAATTTTGTATACTGAGCTACATATAGATATTTACCCATTTGCACAACAGGGCAGTTTTTATTGGAGCGGTACTTTGCACAGGAGTACAGCAAGAGGTGGGATTTGAATGTAAGTTTCAGCCACACAGCTGCATTTATCCAAAACTCATTTTTCCTTCCTCATAGTTACAACAGCATGACCCACTGCAGCACTTGAATGCATGTACAGTTTCATCCAAAACTTTGGACACTCCTACACAAATTACATAATTGGTTGATATTTGAGATAGTAAGGTGTCAGCACTGCCTAGGTCTTTAGTTTTAGCTTGTTGGGTGTTTGTCTAGTCAAGAATTGTCATTAGGAATTGTCATCAGCTGAGGGCCAGATAAATGCTTCAGAGCCCAATAAATTCTTTGACTCTTCAAACATTGTGCAACACTTAGCAACCATGGGCTCTTCTAAGCAACAGTCTGAAGATCTGAAAATTAAACTAACTGATGCCTACAAAACAGGGGAAGGCCATAAAAAGATATCAAAGTGTTTCCAGCAGGCACTTTCCACAGTCCAAAATATCATTAAGAAATGGCAGTTAAGGAGGACAAGATCTGACAAGATCTGGAAGACTAAGAAAACTGACTAAAACTAGAACAGCTTATATATTGCGCAGGAAAAAAAAGCAACCCCCCCATGACTGCAAGGACCTGCAGAAAGATTTAGCTGAGCAAGGAGCGGTAGCTCACTGCTCTACTGCGCAGCATTATGTGGACATGGCTGTCACGGAAGAGCCATTGCAAGGAAACCTTTCCTGAAATCCCATTACATAAGACAGCATTTTAAGTACACAAAACCACATTTGCATAAGAGAGAGGCATTTTGGAACCAAGTGCTGTGGACAGATGAAGTTAAAATGAAACCCTTTGGCCACAACGCAAAAGGTTTGTTTGGAGAAAAACGGATCAGAATTTGAAGAACAGAACACTTAAGTACAGGGTGGATCTACTATCTGCTGTGGGGCTGCGTGGCAGGAGAAGAAGATTCCAGAGTAGAATGGATTCTACTAAATATCAACAAACCCTCGAGGAGAACGGCAGTCAGTCAGTAATCTAAAGCTGAAGAAAGGATGACTTCTACAACGAGATTATGGTCCAAAACACACTTTGCATTCTGCTAAGAAGTATCTCAGGAAACATAAGCTGAATGTTTTAGAATATCCCACACAGACTTGAAAGCCCCAAACCTGAACATCACTGACAATCTGTTGGTAGATCTTACATATCCCCTGCGTGCAAGACACCCCAAGAATATCTCACAACTGGAAGCGATCTGCAAGGAAGAAGGGAAACATTTACAAAACAAGAATTCAAAGACTCTTAGCTAGCAACAAAACAATTATTTACAAGCTGTGTGTTTTGCCAATGGTGGTGTCACTAAGTTCTAAGGGTGTCAAAACTTTTACAAAGGCCAGATTTACCATTTTATATTAACATTTTCATTAAAACAGTATTGTTCTAGTTTTTTTTTTTTTTTTTTTTGCTGTCAAACGTGTATTTACTATATTTTACTTCAAATGTCAACAAATTATGTAATTTGGGTAGGGGTGTCCAAACTTTTGGATGGAACTGTATGGAATTAGCACGAAAACAATGAAAACATTGCATTGCCTTGGCTTCATAAGGAATACGACTGATGTTTCTCAGCTTGCAGTAAATGGACTTGACTACGGTGGGCCTTTAACACCATAAAACTAAAAACTGCACTCCATTCTGCTATAATGGTTGTTCCCTAGAAGGGAACAGAAGAGGACCTGCAAACTTGCTGGAGGACAACATTTTGAGGTGCTGCCTCATCCAGGGCTCCATTCGGAGATGCAGCACTTAACATCACTTGTAATAGCAAAGCACAAGCCATGGGATTACAAGCTGGAAAATATTCAGGAAAATGGAAGCCAGTAATTACGACCTCATTGGTAAATGATGCCCATGCAACCTCACTGAAATTTAACCATAATCCATGATGTCATATCCCTGAATCCCATCTTAATGAAAACTTGTAACCTAAGACACATTTTTTCTTAACCCTACAATATAAAAGATGTTCTTTTGGCAGAGAAGGAAAGAGAGGGAGGAATTATTACATTTGAATAAGCTTTTTTCTCTTGCTGGCGATGAATTCTTAACATTTTTTCCATCAAGAATCTCTCCGTCAGCCAATGTTAGGGTTTACGTAACAGCAAACATGCTGCATACAGATAGACTGACTCCCTGCTGAGTTTAATATGTATTAAACTATGGTAAATGGTTCTTTATGCCCATTTAAAACACTGCATAGAAAATTGACTCTGACCAACAACTTCATTCAGATAAATTAATAACAAATGTATATATCCCTGAATTGCATACATTGCATGCATTTACCAAGATAGAAAACTTTTCAAGAAAATTGATTCATTCATTTCTTCACCAATGCTTTACTGTAAGCCTGGTTACTGTTATGTCTATTTTTGTACATCTGTGCAATTAATTCAGCTTGGTTCCCTTGTTCAGGAGACTTGGTCTGGCAACCTTCATGTTATAAATCTGTGTCCTTAACTTCTCCATTACCTGCTAATAAAAACTTTGAAGAAAATGTGTAAATCAGCTTTGTGCAGTTTCTTTGCCTATTTTTGCATTGTTCTTGTTGCTTCAGGTTTAGTTCTTCCAAAAGCAGTAACATTCCAGCCTCTCCAGAGGACCTAACAGATGCAGCATTTTGTCCACAAGCTGTGGTCACTAAGACACTTGCATCCTTTTTTTTGTGATCTTGACATTTTAACCTGGGAATCTGAATATCATCCACTGTTAGGTTCATATTCCAGGTAGGCTACCTAGGCACTTACTGACCTGCTTTAGCTTCTTAGACTGATTCCCGTTTTTGAACTTTAGAAAATCATTGAAACTGTAAAACTGAGAAAAAGAAGGTGACAGGTCTGAACAGTTCAGCTCTTCCTAGGTTCTTCTTCTTCTAGGTTGGAGGCTCTGTCAGGGTAGGTGCCTGATTTCTGAGAGGTTGAGAGTGTGAGTTGAATCTAAAATGTTCAGAGTTGGGCTACAGTTGGGATGTGGAAGAAATGGATACCAACCTCCAAAGCCTCCTGAGAAGGGCATGATCAGCTCTATTACTGACAAAAGACATTCATTTCTCCAAATTCATTGCTTTACAATAACACTGAAGAAGCCAACCCGAGTCACCTCAAACACCCCAGAAAAAAAATATACAGTATATATAATGTATATATCAGTGAAATTGCCCTGTTAGGTAAATTTCTGTTTTTATGGAAAAAGATAATTGGTTCCTATAATAAACATCATCATATTGTTAAAATAGCAAGATAATAGCGAGACCTGGTGTGTCTTTGCATTTCATGTGATAGGCAAACAAGCTATGGAAGCATTTTATTTATTCATGTGATACCACCAATATCTGTATTAAAAATATTATTCCTATCTTGTTTTTAATGCCATACTTTGATTCTTTTATTATTTATTTCACTTATGCACCTGAACACATCATCGGTAATGAAACCAGGGGTTAAGGGATGTTTAAGGCCTTTGAACATGAGCCATCTGCATTCAGGTGGTGACACACCCTTGAATCAACAGCTTACCTCTGTGGTTCACATGTAGATACCCTTTTCTCAGCCTCAATAACCAAACTCATTATTTTCTTACCATTCTTCCCAAGGCACCATGAGCTGGAAAAGGATAACCTGCCTAGAAGCCTCTGACAGCAGCACTATGTCTGGCTTCAGAGGTGTCCGTGTGACAGTTACTAGAAACCTGAGCTGCCTCAATCATCAACTGCTTCTTTCACCATGAGCCCTGACCTGACACCAGGTGCTGATTTTACTCTTTCACCTTCCTTCACATAAGCTGTAGCCTCATTAGATGAGCAGGAGGACCAATTGTGTGCTATCCATAGATTGAGAGACTATGCCACCCACTGTGGTCCAGCAACAGCAACCTTCACATAATGATCTAAGATGGAGTCTATAAACACTATGCCTGCTATATTATAGAGACTGTTTGTTTCTATGAGACAAAACATAATGAATATTGGGGCAAATACCAGTTTGGGCTGCGATGGAGAGAATGAGGAAACTGCAAAGATCTTCATAACAGATCCTTTATTAACACTGGGCAGTGAAAGAAGGTAACAGCCAGAGCGGACAGCCTCTGCTCTGAATCCAGTTAACCACCCCAGCCCATCTACACACACAGGAACCATGCAAAACCATAGCATAGCTCTATGGTTGGACACAAACTAAACACACACAATACTGATACTGACCACCCCTCTGTTAACTTGTGAAACCATCAAACTAATATGACTGGCAGACACGCATGGGGATGAGTACGTGCAAGGCAGGGGGAGAATTACACAGACAAGGCTGTGAAGTGAAGGGATCTGATGCTAGTTTGAATTGTCAAGTATGTGTATATACACACACACACAAGTATGTAAATGTTCAATTGGACTTGGCCACTCTAACAGCTTGATTTTCTTTCTCTGAAACCAATTGAGAGTTTCCTTTGCTGTATGTTTTGGATCGTTGTCCTGCTGGAAGGTCCACCCATGTCTCATCCTCATCATCCTGGTGGATGGCAGCAGATTCATTTCAAGAATCTTTCAGTATGTGGCCCTATTCATCGTTCTTTCAATCACATGAAGTCTGCCAGTACCATGAGATGAGAAACAGCCCCACACCATGATGCTTCCACCTCCAAACTTCACTGTTGGTATAGCATTTTTTGGGTGATGTGCAGTGTGATTTCTCCTCCAAACATGGTGTGTAGTATGACAGCCAAAAAGTTAAACTTTGGTCTCGTCTGATTAGACTACATTCTCCCAGTATTTCATAGGCTTGTCCAAATGTTGTGTAGCAAACTTTAAACAAGCTTCAACATGCCTTTTCTTAGAGGCCATGCTGGTGGAATGCATTGCCTATTGTTTTCTCTGTAACAATTATGCCTGCTGCCTCCAAGTCTTTCCAAGTGGTCCTTGACTCTTGGACTACTCTTCTGACTATCATTCTGACTCCCAGGTCAGAAATCTTGCGAGGAGCTCCTGTGCGTGGCTGGTTGATGGTGAAGTGATGTTCCTTTCACTTGTGGATGTTGGCCCCAGTGGTGCTTACTGGAAGATTCAGAAGTTTTGAAATATGTCTGTAATCAGTTCCATTGATATGATTTGCAGCAATCAGGTTGCGAAGGTCTTATTTTTACCCATCATGAGATGTTTCTTGCATGACACCTTGGTAGCAAAACACCTTTTTATAGCCCATCAATATGTACTAACCTAGCTGATGTTAATTTGTAGATATGAGGTGGAATTGCTTACTAACTACTTATGGATTTCAGGTGCTTCCTTACCTTTCCTTGCCATGCTGTACTGTGTTCAATACTTTTTCCCTGTGTCATTCCACTTTATTACACATACCTTTATTTATGGCTTTTAATGCTGTGAATTCTTTATATTTGTGGATTTCTTCAATTAATACCAATGTCTGGTGAGAATTTCACGTGAATAGCCTCATTGGAGATATATTTACTGTAAAAAATGTTGACATGTTCAATACTTATTTCCCCCACTGTATAGAAGAATTTATTTCTCTTGCTTTTACAAAAGCTTGCAGAAAAGGTGAAGAGTAATTCCAATGTATTCTATGTGGGGAAGTTCTCAATAATGGAAGGCTTAAATTTAACAGGGCATTTTTTAACAGAACACCCACAGTATGAAAACAAACACAAGGAGTTGTTCAAAAATACTGAAAAAAACAGTGTTTGGACAGCGAAAGAGTTGGGCTGAGGCAGCTTCTTGACTTGGATACTGTTGTGAGTATTAATATATACTGCTTGGTTTAGAGGGAAATCAGGAGTAAAGGTGTATTCCTTTCTCAGTTTGAGAGTTTCCATCACTTTAATTTACAACATTCCTAAGCTCCTCCAGAGCTATTAAACTGTAGCATTCCTGCACATCAAGAAAGTGCTGCGTGGCTAACTATAGTGCTGCATGTTCAGCCCCAAGCCCCAATGCCACGGGGTTACACATAGTATTGTGTTCAAAAAACTGCAGAGAACAACAGTTTAGCACATCTTTTGCAAGACTAGGAAGGCAGAGCTTTTAAATTCTGAACACCTGGTGAGGGAGGTGAGAAGGATGGAAAAGCAAGAGTGGAAATTTAAACAGATAAGTTGCAGCTAATGTTCCCCTATCAAGTCCTTCAGTGCTCAACCTCTACCTTCTAGTAAGACAAATGATTTATTATCAAATTCTGATAAGCTGTGGTCATGTTAGGCTGTGTAGATGGGCTACTGTGGATGCACCTATTGCAGTATTAGTATTGCCTATAAGATAATCAATTTCACAGAAATATGTAATGCATACTTAGGTGTTGGTGTGTTGGCTCATGTTATGACACAGAATGTAACTAAAACCAGTTAAACCTTTGCCCAAATTCACTTTGCTTATAGCAAAGGCTTTTTTAGTGGACCTGTTATGCCTATCAACTGGTTTCCACTTTAAAAGCATTACCCATTTATAAAATATTGTTTTTTCTTAGCACATACCATTTTCTGTGTATTTTACATCTCTTTATACTATACCACACGCAAAGGAAATATATGTTAATATATACATACTGTTAGGCTTGATATTATATGGTATTGGTTTTCAAGGCCGGAGCTCCTGTTTCTCATCACACAGTGGTATAGGAGCAGCTCTAACAGTGACCCCACCCCTCTGATTTCTGCCCTAACATGCATGCACAGAGGTAGATGTTGACTGAGATGCTCAAGGAGGCGGACATTCAAGAGTTCTTCCCTTGCTGTCTCAACCCTCAGCCTCTGAGCCTCACAGTCCCCCATTCACTGAACCTCATAATAATTCCATGCAGTCCGTGTTCCACATTATTCCGTTCACTTGGCACAATGGGTTATAATACGCCCGCAAGGACCCAGGTAATTACATGTGTGGCGGCCAAGCTGGCAGCACTGTGTTGCAGAGGAGACCCAGTGCAGTTCAGAAGTCAGATGTCCAGCAGTACATTTGTTTTCCTTCTGGAGAATGTTTCAGCTTTGCTTCACAAGGGATACATATAAACTGCGTGGTGCAGAGAGACGATGGGGAGGGGCAAGGCGAATGCAGTAATAGGTTTCCTCAACAGTGCTCAAAAATGCGGTGTGCAGTTCAAACTTGGAGCCATTTATAGCGTGCATGTGAGTCCAAAGAGTTTATTGAGATGGTAAAAAAATAGCTCCTGTGCCCCAAACTGTATAACTGAGCTCTTGTATAGAAGCGACTCACACTGTTCAAAGTTCTGATTGACGGAACAATTGCTGCACTCACAGCTCTGTACCAGCATCGCCGCCCTGAACTTTGCACCTCGCTGTCAGCTTGGGCCAACAGAAAGGCTGTTTTCTGCCGTGTTTATGTGCTTGACATCTACTTTTCTAGGTTAGTTAACAGCCATGCTGTTTTCTGGTCGGTGATTTTCCAGAAGGGACCCTGGCCGATCCTCCGTCATTAATTAAATTTGGTTTTGTTCTTAATCCTGACAGAATTCTGGCACAAGTCAGACCCCAACATAAAGTCCAAGTTATTTCCGTACTTGAGGCGGCCAGGGTCCTCTTGGCTGACTATTACATAAATAGCATACGTTCTCAATTAATATCAATAGACTTACACGTCCATGCATCAGCAGTGAATAACAACCTGCCAGAGCACAAAAAAGGTTAAAAGTGTAAGCCCATTTGTAACAGAGCAATGCGTTTCTCTCGAACAAAGATTACGTTGAAATTTAATTTAATGTTCTACAAACAGGATGTGTTGCAAATAGGTTGCATAAATCTGCCACAAAGTAAAGATTTAAATAACCTTTTATTCAAAACATTTGTAAATGTATAAAACCAAATGCAAAAAAAAAGCACGTATGTGTGAAGAAATGTGTATGTAGGAGAAGTACAGGTTGTAAGCATATGTGTGTATTTTCTTAGGTAATGTCCATGGTGTCAAGGCTACTGCACAGGTGAGCGTGGATGAAGCAGTCAATTTTCAGAAATCCTCAGGGGTCCCAGGTGTAGAAAACCCAAACCTTCAACGTTAGCATGAGAAGAATGTCAAACCAGGATGCTGACCTCAGTACAGAAAACAACAATATTACTGGGTGTTTCAAAAAGCAAACCGACGGTGTATGAGAGGGGAATTAGCGGCATCCACAATTGAGTTGTGAACCAGGGTTCGCGTTCCAACTGCTGGCTTGACAGGAAAATGGCGTGCGGGAGTGCAAACTGCCGGCGGGGATAGATTTCCTCTGGAAACAACAAGCGTGGGTTGATTTCCCCATTGTGTCCCAGTCTGCTGTACGTTCTCCAGGAATAAGCTATGTTCTGTAGGTGCCGTTTGCTGCTACCATCTCTCCACACTGGCTGAATCTGCAGTGACCAAACCAGAAGGAAAGCTGTCCACCCCAAATGAATATTTTTACTGGGGCAGGCGAGACTGAACAGGGTCCCTTCTGCAAGGTATAATACCAGCAACCTTTGACTGGTGAACCTTTTGGCCACAAATACACAAATAAACAAAGCGCTTGTCACTGAAAAAGAAGAAAGCCATTAGGGGAGGTAATGATGCCCTTTGGACAACTTAGGATCATTGTGTGATGTATGTTTAAGAGGAGCGGCAGGTGTTGGACCACGTGTGGTTTTCTCCTGGCAGACTGAACATGCAGACAACACTGAGGTCAAGTATAGAGCTGCAGCTACATGGAAAAGTCCTCAAGCAGCATGGGCAACCACAGAGACTCCAGAGTACCAACATCTATTGCATCAAATGTTCAGATGGGTTTTGGCTATTCATTGTATGGCCTTGCGTTTTATTTGGATTTGCAATCTCGTCTGGTCATGCTTCCTAAGCGAAACCTGGCGCTGATTCAAGAGGAGCATCCCGGTCATTTATAAGGAGATAGCAACTGCCAGCCCAGTTTTAACAACATGAACCAAACTATTTCAGTCAGTTTGGTGCTTTTGTGACTCAAGTTGTCTGTGGGAACAGAAGAACGCTGTGCATTCGTTCCAAAAAGCACATCACAGGGTAAACGCGGTACTCCTCGCAGGAGAGAGTCCATAGCATAGAGCGTATAGGCGGTCACAGACACAAATGGAGGTCTGTTGGCTTGGAGAACTTGACTGTGGGTCATTACATTATTAAATGCTTTATAGATCAATTTTAAGTCCATTTTAACACAAATTTTATATCACGTGTCCATCATTGTACAGCACGGCAACACCATACAGGCATGTTTTGTTATTCAGTCATGATTTTCCATTAAAACTGAATATTAAATGGAACAAATCACGTGCCCTATGTTCAGTGTTGGGGATTTATTAAAAGTCGTGGATTTGCTCATGGAGCCATCGTGTATATTTCTGTCAATCAGGGGTTCATACACTAAACACAAAAGTTACAAAATGCTCTTTCCATGAAACTATGACATTTTTGAGGCACTGTCAGTTGGGTCAGTGCTAGTATTAAAAACAAAGTTATGTAACATAAAGGGTAAAAACACACTAATGTTCCTGCTGTCAGTGATTGTTTTCCAGGAGGCTGTGATTTGACCGGATTTCCCTGTTGGTAACAGTCTCTAGTAAATATAGGACTGTAAAACAACATGTTATCATTTTCAGGAAGGAAGGCCTACCATGCTGACAAACTGCTAAAATAAATTCCCACAAACTAAATAAAAACATCATTTCATAACATATTTTTGGCCCTGTATGTTAGTTTAAATCTCAGCCAGTTAACTGAAGAAGGCAGACGTAGATTTTATGCAGGATTCCACTTCAGTAAGTCAGTCTTTCACTCAAAGTACGCGGAAACGCCGTCTTTACTCTTTTAATTGTTTTGCATCTTGGAAAAGAAACCATACAGTGTGTAAAAAAAAAAAAAAAAAACTTGCAAAGGTGCTGAATACTGGCTAAAACCTAGTGATCACCTATAAATACATACATGGATTTAAAGACTTCAAATATATAGGAGGGCTTTGTCCAAGGTAACCTAGAATGTTAGCTTTGCATAATAAGCCAGATAGAACGACCTAAAAAAAACCATTATAAATAAAAAAATTATTTTAACCGTACCAGGTTGAAACAAGTTTTGAACAGCAAGCTCCTTTTTGCAGACTTCATTTGAAGGCATGGAATGAGAACACCTGAGCATCGTCCCTCCTCCCTGAATCTACAAGTTATTTTCTTCTTAGTCCCATTGGTTCAAGTGACTGTGAATATTTAGGAATGGATCATCTGTACAATACTATTCATACAATTTGTGCATTGTGAACCTTATGCATTTTGCTCAAAAACTGTATCCAAAACTTTTACCAGCAGGGAGTGCAGACAGTTTATGTTCTTGCTCACATAACTTTTTTTGGGGTAACAGGTAGTTTGTACTGCTGCTGCCAGATCTTGAGGTTACAAGTTTGAATCCCATCTCCTGCTGTAGGGTCCTTCGGCAAAGTGGAATTGAAAAGTGCCGTCGAGTTATCACCGACTTCTGGGCAACCACTGCCATGGTTTCCAAAGCTGGGGGAACAGAAGTGGTCTGCCATTTCCTTTCTTCCGTCATATTCCGTCCTTACAGGGGTGCAAACACAGAGGTGAACGTGCAAACCTCACACCTACCCCTGAGCTGGACTTGAACCCCACATCAGGGAAGCAGCCCAGGAGCTGTGGGGCACCATCTTAGGCCCGATTATAAGACGACCCCCTCTTTTATATAGGATATTGTAATGTCGGATGCCATGAGGTACTGGTACGTGCTGGTATTACGTGTATGAATAGTTAGTGTCCAACTGTCGTTATGACGACGTGTTGTGTTGTGTTGTTGGGGTTCACCCGGTTCCAGTGTGTTGAGAGAGGGGGCTCTGGTTGTTAACCAGCTTCAGTGTGGAGGCTAAAAGAAGCGGCTGTTCCATTGCCCTTCCTGGCTGCTACCCAGTGTTCAGTAAACGGCTGTGTGATGGAAATCGATGTGGTGTCCTCATTCCCTCCATCTGAGCCCAAACCGGCAGTCGCTATAGCATACAGGATGACCCACACTGCCTGGGCTGTTTGGGTGGAAGTTTGAATCCGGGTCGGTCTGTGTGGAGTTAGCTCCTTCTTGACATGGTTGTGTGGATTTCCCAAAGGTACTCTGGTTTCCTCCCACAGTCCAAAGACAGCAATGTCAAAGGAGCACGTATGTCACACATTGTCATAAATGTATTTTGTTTTGTTTGCACCAAAGACTGACAGCCTTCACAAAGACCTTGTTTTCACTGAGATCATTACCCTCAAAGGACAGCACAGGACACAAGTAGGCTGTGTGTAGCCCTCCCTCCCTGGGGTGGGGCTGGCCAGGCCCTGTCAGCGGTGAAAGGTGAACCATTAACAACGGGCGTGGTTGGCCAGAACGGCTGCGCTGTAAAGCTCTCGCCGCTTCCCACCCGTGCGTTGTTTTCCAACGCGCTGTTCCCGAGAAGCAGGAAGTTGTCTCTTCTGAAGGTGGCGGATGAGGCGCTTCCTCCCTTTGTTTTTGAATCGAAGCCCTCCAGGAGGATGTGATGTGCACCTCAGGAAGATGGGGGCTGATAAGAGGCTCCCTCCAGAAGAGCACGGTCCAAAGCCCTGGTGCAAATGGAGGGCAAGAGCTCCGGTGCGGATGCGGTGGAAAGCGAGCATCCGGGCCAGTCAGCCTGATTAGACCCAGGCGGCTCCCACGCTCTCTCTTGCCATCGTTCCGCAGACAACAAGCCTCTCCTTCCCACTGCTGAATGGGCTTTATGACGACAAGCTGACCTCCACCAAGGTTCCTGAGGAACCCTGTGGGGCTGTTGTGCAACTTCTTCCTGTATCTGGAGTGCCCCAGGCCCAGCCCTTGCTAAATGTGGGGTCTGCAGCTGTCATGTTTACCAAAGCAGTCTCTCTCTCCCAGCCTGACCAAAGGGTCCGGCCCAACCAAACCCTGGACATGGGTGCTCCATCGCTGCAACCAGAGCATCCATCTCTCTTCTGAGATTGTGTATTAGGAAGACAGCAGCGGCGCCATCCCGGTGATGTTTATGACTGGGATGCTGTTGAGCCGGCATTCTCACAGTTTATCAAACGTTCCAAGCTGAGAGGTTCACTTCAAAATGACTGCCGGGCCTCTGAATGCAGCCTGCAGCTTGGCCAGAAGAAGGCCTCGGTCACAGGATGTTAAACAGTAGTTCATTCTAACAGGTCAGCCTGTGCTCTGCAGCGGGTTCATTGCAGCTACGCAAAATGCACAGGCCGGCCACCATTCAACCACGTGGCTTTAAGCAAAGGCCAGAAAGCCCGGGCAGCTTAGGGCACAAACTTGACTGGACAGAAAGGAGCTTGCAAACATTGGCGTAGCATTTGCACTAACATGTTTATACATTTTCAATATACAGCGATCACTTGTCAATACTAAGCATTTTATGTAACTGTTGCTATTTTATGTTATGGCACCATGCATGCATACATACATGCGTACTGCTGTCTCACAGTGCCCGAGCTGCTCCTACATAGATCTGAATCCGGCTCAGAGTTCAGAGATCTTCTTGCGCTTCTCCAGGTGATCTGGCTTCCTCCCACAGTCCAAAAACATTTCTGAAGCGAACTGATATTTCTAAATGCTTGAGTGGAGCCAGAACGTGTCAGGAAGCCACACTGAGTCCAGGACAGCTCCCATCACCAAGGTCTCTCCAGGCCTCTTGAGATGTGAGCTCCACCCCAGGACACCCTTGCATCTCACATGTGCTTCCTCGCCACTGACGTGTGAAGTCTATTGTCTGAGCCTCCTTCCCCAGACGTCTCCAGTGTGCCCTTTCCCCTGGATGCCCTTGGTCCAGTTTGTCATTCTTTTAGTTCCAGGCCCCTTGGAAGTCCACCCTGAGGCCGAGCAGTCCCGGTTCTCTTTGTTCCTCTCGTCTCAGATGGCTTCCTAATCCTTCCTAATTGACTAAAACCACTCTGTTTACAGTTAAGTCTCCTCACGTGGCGCACAAGAGTTGACGGCAGCATTTGGAAGTGGGGAAACATTAAAGACTGCGGGGACACGGCCCACCCCCAGAGACGGGCTGAGTCTCCTGCTGCCACATGCTCAGTCCGTGGTCCTATTTGTGTTCTGCATCTTTTTTTGGTTCACGTGTTCCACGCGAGGATTTGGCACAATGACTTCTACAGACTGCCACTGAGCTCTGAGCCCTACGAGTCTGCAGACACACAGCAGCCAGAGATCATCGCAGTCACCTTCTGTGTTCAGACTCGGTCTTTAGTCTCGACTGGACTGTGACACACGGGGGGACACGAGCACGAGCCGCTACCCCTCGCTGTGGACTTTTGAAAGCCTGATGCTCTAGGTCCTCAGCCACTGCGAATGGCAAAGCTGTTAGATGAAAAAATTTGACTTCTTAAAACACACTTTTTTGGGCAGAAGGAATAGGAGCAGCAAGGAGTACTTGGCTTTACCTTGGGTGAGGAGTTTGAGAGCTCAGCAAATGTCATCTTTCTCATTCACACGTTTTAATAAAGGGACTGGGGAAAAAGGACAGGACCACAGGGCAGTTTTTTCAGCCTGAAGCACCATCAGGCCAAGCAAGGTCAGAGACCCCTTTCAGACATCGAAGAGCGACGACTCAACACCCATGGCGCTCAGCAGGTCTCAGTTACCTGTCGAGAAATGGCTCCTCGTTCACCCCCCGTGACACATCTGCCCAAAAATCCTTCCGTACTCTGTTAAAGAATGTTAAAGAACCTAGAAGGCTTTTGGGGAGAGGTAACACAATCCAGCCTTGTAGAGACAGGAACCACGGCCGCATACATGAACTCAGGCCATTGCTGAACCTCATGGTCAGACTGTAGTGAAAAACAGCAGTGTGCCTCCATGTTCTTTTAACACAATAGTTGCTGAATAAAAAGCCAATTGTTAACTTTTTCTGCAAATGCAGACCCACAGGTGTCACCACTTCCTTATGAACCATGCCGGAGTGAGTGTTTTTGGCCATGACATGGGCCAGACTTATAACAGTACAACTCGGAAGCCAGCTCTGGCCGTGGCACCGCTGCTTAATTTCAGTTTCACGGAAAAAAAACGTATGAGGAAGGCTGAGGACATCTAGTGGCTTTAAAGAGCAAATTGCCGTCCTTGTGGTGCACATGGAGGGCATCTGTGCTGCCGCTAGTGACCTCTGCGACGGGTGTACGTTTTTAACAGCTTTGTCTGGTGTGTCATGTTGAGCTTCAGTGCCAAGACACGAGGTGGTGTAAGGAAGTGTCTACTCCTGTAGTACGAGCGCCACCAATGGCGCAGCCGAAGCTGAGGCCGATGTTACAGTGCAAATGAGAAGATGGGACAAACACGGTGACAGTGTATACTGGCCTGGTGGGAGAACACAGGCAGTTGACACTCACTGTAGAACAATTAGAAAAGATCTGCTTTATGGTCCCGTTCAGGCCCATTTTATTGGCCTCCTGCATGAACTGGTCTGAAAAATGACTCAGAAGCACAGTCAATGCTGACAGCCAGACAGGATTTCAGCATTTGTGCTGTCGCAGATGGACTGGAACCTCCTCAAAGTTGTGGACCATTTGCTGATCGGAAGGATCTGGACTTTCACGCTGCATTCCTCCCAAAAGCAGCGAGGTGACCGCATCTGTTTCTGCAATTGTACTTGCAGGAAAGTTAACCGGAACACTATGATGCACGGAACAAGTAGGTTCAGATCAGGATGTGCATAACCGGTCATGTTTAATAGCTCTGATTTGAGTAGGGGTTTGTAGAAAAGACATTTATTTCCAGGAATTTTAGATCAGTCTTAATTTTAAATTCAACTTACGAGTCTGTTCGTAAACCCAACCAATGTGGCACCGGCAACAAACGCTTAAGAGTCATCCCTCGCTCTGCTGGCGCGAGAGCTGTGAAGTTGTGATGCGCGTTTCCCGTTTAGCTCAACTGCACGCATCTCCCTCGGCCTCTGTAATTCTGGACTGCACAAGTGGTATAAATGAATGAAAATATAAAACAAACTTGTTGCAAACAGAAGAAACACTGGCGTCATTGCTGTCGTACATGGGTTAATTTCACTGTAATTGTAAATTTTATCACCCGAGAAGCAATATGTCTGTCCTGTAAGAAGCCACGGTGACCCAATACCCTCACAAAGAGAATTTGCCCTACGTGGACCAAGTGACCGCCATTGCATACAGTGGGAGTTCCCACTGAGAATGGCATCTGAAATCCACTGTGGGGCTACCGGCACCCCCCAGACCAGGCCAGCTGCAGCTTCAGATCACACACAGTTACTGGGGGGTTTGGGAGGGATGGAATCCTGCTGCCCTTTACCCCTTTCCAACACAAAGGTGAGTGCTGACGGTTGGGTAGGGGTTTTGCTTCTCAAATTCCAGTCTGGTCCTTTCTTTCCATGCCTCCACTTCAGTCTGCTCACCTTCAAAGATTTGATTTCATTTATCAAAGTACTAAAGCATAGGAGGTTTATGGTGCAACGGTGTTTTTTGCATGAGTAGATTTTGAAAAATGTCAAAGCCTTCCTGTTCTGCTTTGGATCTAATATAAGGTACAGTATATTTCTGAAGAGTAAAACGCACAGCAATGACCAGGGATGAACCACACCATTTGAACTATGGGCAGTGAGTTTCTGAGGCTTTGGGGTACTCCCTCTTCCCTTTTACATTGTGGATGCACTTTGTAAAATACCTCTCAGCAATGAAATGAATTCTTGGGTTGGGTAGAGCCACAGGCTGAAAGCTTACCTGGCCAGGTTTCTCATCAGTGGATGTAGGAAGTACAGGAGAACAAGCCCAACAGAAACGGCTCTGCCAGTCTGCATGCTCAGCTGCAAAGAAAAAGCAACACGAGACTGTTTCTGCTCTCACCTGCAACCCCCACAGCTGGACACACTAGAAGTTCTGGCACGGTCATCGGGGTGTTAGATGATGATCGGAGAAGCCCAGGTAAAGCATTTGATCCTCCACACCAGGCACAGACCTAGATCAGCTGCTGCAGGGTATGGGGTTGTGTGGAACAGCTGGACTGACCGCTTGATACTGAAGGCCTTGACCATGATAAACCACATCACTAAACACCAGAAGTTTCATAGTGAGAAATTGAACCAGAAACCTGCGAGAAGCATATAAAGTCGCTCCATGTAAATTTATCTCCATCTTCCAGGCATTTTATTGACCTTCCGCATGAACTGGTCTGGATTAACAGTTAACATTTACAGCCGAACACGATTCAGCATTTGTGCTCTCGCAGATGGCCTAGAACCTCCTCAGAGATGTGTATCATTTGCTGATCAGAAGGGTCTGGACTTGCGTTCCTTCTAAAACCAGCGAGGCGGAAGTCAACTCAAGTGGTGCGGTTTAACACAGAGCAGTAAGGCTCAAATCAAGATCTGCAAAATGGGATTATTTCCCAAGTCAGTGTTTGACACAAGGTGAAGGCAGCCATTTAGACAAGTTTCAAAAAGTTAGTTGAAAGGGGGGGGGGAACAAAACAAAACAAACAAAAAAAAAAAAAAAACAGCACTTTAAAGCCCAAATCCCATAAAGCAATGCATTTGCAGCCCTTGTGTGCAACTTGTCATTGAATGGGGATGGAAAGTGAGGTGCTGGACTTATTAGATATGATGGTGTTTAAGGGCACATCTGCCTGGCTGGTAAGATAACAGTAAGGCCCACCCACACTAAACTACCATAAGTTAACTTACTTCCACCGTTTCTAGCCAACAACCAGAATTACCAGGAGTTTCCGAGTCTAACAGCCAACAGAAGGATGACTTGAACAGGGTGAGGGGATGAGCACTGGAAATGTTTAATAGCTGTGATCTGAGTAGCATTATGCTGGCATTATAGCATTCCAGGTCCTTGGCTTAACACAAGTCTGGACGTAAACCCATCCAATGCTGCACAACCGATAAAAGCTTAATAGTCATCCCTCACTATATTCGTGTGGTAGGTAGGATTACATTATGTTGAAAATCAAATAAAATCAAAGTATTTTTAAGGCATCAATCACTCCTATGCAGGGTCACTGAGTCTGTATTGGAAACACAGGGGTTCAGGCATGCTACAACGCCTTCATAAAAGTGAAATAAAAATAAAACACACCCTCCACTTGTGTGCTGTATGGGTCCTGTGAATGTGTTGGATAGAACAAATGTACCATACATGCATAACCCAACTATGCTCTATATATATACATGGCTATAATAAACATTAGTGGCGAACGATGCCACTTGGGAGTGGCAGAAAAGTTTTGGGAGCAAAGTTGAACGATGGCAGTCCTGTTGTTTTTGGTTGCGTGCATACTGCTGCTGACTAATGGAGGCTTTCCAAGACATTTTTGAAAATAGACAAGAAGCTAAGGAGCAAAATGAAGCCGCTGTAGATGTAAGTTTCCCAGCAAGGATTCAAGTGCTACAACCAAACAGAAAAGATACTTTTGCAACAAACAGACCCTTCGCAAGTATAAATTGACAAATTAAACTTGTTTGCAATTTAGCGTTAAAAATAACTTTGGACTTACAAACAAATCGAGTTGAAAATGGCATTCTGGTGTCAGGTGTTTGTAACCTGAAGACCCAGAGTGAAGAACCTGATGGATCTGTTTCAGAACTAAAAGCAATCGCTAATAAGCTCAGTGCAATTCTTAAAAAGACAAAAAAAACAAAAACAGATTATTACAAAGCAACAGCAACCTGGCCAATCTTGACTCCAGCGCAACCCGAGTAGCCCATAGTGCCAGCCTCACCGCAACAAAATATTCAGCCTTAACGTGTGACGCAAACAAAAAATGTCAGCGCTTGCAAGCCAAATTCTAAGCATAAAAGTTAACAGAAGTGATGAGAACAAAAAACAAATAAAATAAATAAAAGCAACAAAAGAAATGAGAGCAGCCAGTGGTATGTTTAGCATGTTTAATCTCAAAATAACTGATGGCAAAATAAAAATATTTACAGCACATATTGCGTAAACACTTATGGCTTCTGTACAAAGAAATATACATGCAAAAATAAAAAAGAAAAAAGTAATGTGGCAATACATATATAAAGGATAATGAAGGAACATATACACATTTAGTCCCAGTTTCCCAAAATTCTCGGTTTCTGTACAGCTTTACAATGATGAATAAATTAAAAAAAAAAAAAAACTTGACATGGGAATGTACAGACAGGTACGCAGCATCGCTCCTGGGGTGTTGAGCTAACCACCTGCCGATGGCAACACCTCTCCAGCTTGAGGCTGGGAGATTCTGCTCATGTGGCTCTGATGCACCTGGCCTGTGTTCAACACTAAAGACTGCACACATTAGCAGCTAAGATACGTCTATTACGTTTAGTGCAAGCTGTCTTCACCAAGGGCTTCAATCCCACCCACCCACCCAAAATCATTTGTCCGAGTTAGGAGCCCACCCCAGCAAACCCCAGACAGGACCGCCAGTCGATTGTAGGGCAAAAACACGGGCAATTTGTCACCAATGCACCTGAAACACATCTTTGGACTGTGGGAGGAAACAGAGCACCTGGAACACAAGGAGGAGATGCAAACTCCACACAGACTGACCTGGACCATGTCTGAACCCACAGCCCAGGAGTTGTGACGTGCCAGTGCTACCAGCTGCACCGCTGTGCTGCCCCAGCTTAAATCCCTTGAAATGCAAAACAAAATCAATGTGACAGGTATGTTCATATAAATAACATCCCCAGCATCCAAATATCCAGTCACATGTACAGTATACTACAGTTATGAAGGCAAATAAAGTGAACCCTAATGCAATTTCCAACAAATAATTCCTCGCTTCTGCCAAGCATTAGAAGTGTATGAATTAAGGAACAATCCTTAGAACATTTCCTCAAAAAATGATAAATAAAGCTATGTATAGTGAAATGTAAACATTCTTTTTAGGTTCATAATGACTTCAATAACTTAAGGTCGCAAAATGTCAAACAAGGAAAATAACGGTGGTTTAAAGCTTTGAATACTTTGGCATAAGATTGACTTAAAAACAACAATCAGGATGGGATCACAAGTTCGCTGTGGACCTCGGGGATTCAGGGAGGTAATACTGAACAAAAGAGCAAACGGTGCCGAAGAAACACCAACAACAGCGGAACTTGCAGTACCAAGTACGTGCTTTTCTATATATTTATTATTACAGGTACAACAGATGTCTTCATAAATAGTTGCATAAAATGTTAAAGCCGCAACATTGCACGATATGAGTTAAAAACATAACATACAAGTGCATTTACAGTAAATCCTCTTTGACAAACTGCCATCTGATTGGCTATTTCTGCTGCCACAAGGAGGCGCTGTAGCCATTTGACATCTCCTTATTGGCGGGGCGCTCGTCCTCCTTGCCGCGAGGGCCGGTTGGCTGGACAAGCCACCGCTCCGAATGAAAACAGCAGAGGCAGATACAGTCTGTGTACAAAGTAAGGCTTATACATCTTAAATCTGAGCAACACAATTTGTTCTAGTAAAAGCAAAATGATATTTGTCTTTTTTTTTGGAATTTGCACTTTCAGCACTTAAAATCTGTTGTTACTTGTGGCATGAATTTCATGGTTCCTTAGAATAAATAAGCAAGGCAGTCAAAAACCTCTGATTTCACTTAAAAATGTCTGAATGAAGCACCAGCTCTTCACTTTTAATTTGAGATGTTGGTGCCGTCGGTCCTTGGTCGTGTAAGCGATGCTTCACATGTGAAGAATATTTTGTCCATCTCTACTTTTTCCTTTCTTGGACAGGATCTCGAAAAGTTGACAAGAGCCATGCTCAGTTCTTCATACTCTTTTTCCCATTTGCTTTTAAGAAAGGAGAGTCCACACAAAAAATTCTGCTTGCCAGTCAAGCTAAGCAACCTGAATTGAATACTGAGAGGAAGAAAAAAGGAAAGAAAAAAAAAACACTCAGGAAAAAAGGTGCCTCTGGTTTAGGCAAAAGTTTGTTGTCGCCTTAGATGCTAACTCCATTTGCATGTTCCTTTTTTTAAGTTACACCTTTTCTGCAGGTATGTAATCTCCATTCATGACTAGGATCACGTAACTTGGCTATCATCCTACTCATGAAATTAAATTTTATCAGTTACTTCAACTTTTAAAATGAATCAAATTGACAGTCAGTCAGCAGCAGGGGTCTGGTACCAAACAGCAAGTCATTGCGTTTCCATGGGAACAAACTTTTACTGGTCCAGGACCGCTGGATTTCAAGATCTGGCAGGATGCCTTGTGTTCTAATTGGTTAGTGAAAGAGAATGAGATCAATGTTTTCCTTTGATTCAGGGATGTTTTCCGCTGTTTATGAGGGCCCAGGCAGGAGCCGGCTCTGCAGGAAGGCCTTGATGCTGCCAATGGGTCGAACGTCATTCTGGTGTTTGCGCCGGTCGATGAAGGAGATGAGGCGGGAGGTATCAATGCAAGGGGTGCTGATGGGGCAGGGCCTGCCTTCAGGCCCCCCTCCGGGCTGCAGCCAGGCCTCCTGAAGGCAACGAGCGGCGGGGGGCCGGTGGTACGGCTCGATCCGCAGCAGCAGGCACACAAAGTCGCGGGCAGCTTGGCTGATGCCTCGGAAGTAGTCGTCGGGAAAGCTGAAGTCCAGCCGGCAGATGTTGAGGCACGTCTCTTCCGTGCTCTCGTCCAGGAAGGGTGAGGCTCCACTCAGCAGCACATAGGTCAGCACGCCCAGGCTCCAGATGTCTGAGGCCAGCGATGCCGGCTCGCCCAGGATCAGCTCTGGGGCTGAGAACTCAGGGCTGCCCAGTAGTGGGTGCACATAGTGACTGCTGCTAAGCTGCACTGCGTCCCCCAGGTCCACAAGCTTCACGGTGGGCTGACTGGAGCTCTGGTCCACCAGCACATTTTCAGGCTTGGGGTACACACAGTGCAGTTATCACAAAAGTAACTGGGCACAGTAAGACAGGTGCCACACGAGAAAACAGCAGCCTCTCTTCCCATCCGCTATTCAAGATCAGCATGCACAACGGATCCAAAAGAAATTTTACTCACCTTTAAGTCCAAGTGGGCAATTCTGCAGTTATGCAGGTAATGTAAAGCTTCCAAAATCTCCCGCAGGTACATAGCCACCTTCTCTTCCGTGAGGTTACCCCAGCTCACAATGTAGTCCAGCAGACGGCCTTGGTCAGCCCTGGGGCAAAGATGGGTACAACCATGGAAAGGATCAATCGAAGTGCAACTGTGCCAGGTAAGCTCCATAACGCCAAAGGCCATGGGGAGAAGGGCAAACGGGAACACGTGTGAGAGGGAGATGCAGTGTTTAAGTGAGAATACGCACATCTCAAGGACCAGCACGTAGCTGGTGGCTGTCTCAAAGGTGTCCAGCAGGCGGACCACGTGGGTGTGCTGCAGGCGCTGCAGGAGGCCCAGCTCCTGGGTCACCTGGTCACGCTTCATCAGCTTCTTGTTGACCAGCTTGGCGGCTACAGGCCGCTTACTGCCCTTCTGGTCGCACCTCTTCACCACAGAGAACCTACCCCTGGTAAGTTCAGAAGAAGCGCAGTTCCAGTTAAAAACTCGGCTGAATCAAAGTTTCAGGGAAACGGGCCGGGCCCTGCTGTTGTGCCAAGCTGAACAGCCCACATTATATAAACAACTGCAATGGATACACAAACAAATATATAAACAGACACTACAAGTTTGAAATAAATTAGCGGTTTAGAACTTTAAAGCTAAAGGAAAATGAAAATAAAACACATTTTTCCCTCCTCGGAGTGCCTCGAATTTGGCTACATAAATTCAACTGAAATTGTTATATTCAAGCTATGCACGTATCTGCTTTACAGTGAAAAATATTTATATGATGGCAGCCATGTTGAAATCCACTTGGTGGCACTAAACCACGGAACTCAGAGCATGAAGCAGTACCTCTGTGATCATCCCCGCCACCACCTAGTATCCCTGGAAATACATGAAGATGGCTTTACCTTCCCAGCTCAGAGACCACTGTGTAGAAGGAGTCGAAGTTATCCTTCCATGTGACCTTCAGGCCGTCGCTGGTGGTACCTGAAAATGCCGTATTTTGAGATTGGGCGCGGGGGGGGGCACTTTTTTCGATTTTTTTCCATTGGAGATATGTGCATGCCAATAATGCTACGGAGTAATTTCAAATACTTTATTTGAACCTTGAGCTTTATCTCTAGAAACAACTTCTCACTTAAGAAGAGTGCTGCACTTCAAACTATAAAAGATATACACGGCATCTGTGACCTCAATTGTTAAAAGATGATAGAATATTACATTGACCCGGGAATATTCTTTGTTTAACGGACAACCAAGTTCACATTGATATACGAGTCACTCTTACCCAAAACTCTGAGGCAGGCTGAGGTAGACACTGTACCCACATCATTGGTGGCAATACAGCTGTAAACACCGTCGTCCTCAGAGGACACGCCCACGATGCGGAGAGTGGCTTCCCCCGTATCACTGTGGCAGAAAGTGGGTGGAGTTTAACTTTTACTCTTTAAATAGATGGTATGGTTAGAGTTTGGTATGTGGTGAGAGTTAAGGTCTCGGTTCACCTGTAGGCAATGCTGAAGTGTCCGTTGTTACTCAGAGTGTTCTGGTCGGGTCCCTTCCAGGTGACAGTAGCCCTTGGGCGGCCGCAGATCTTGCAGCGAAGTGTGACGCTCTCACCGGTGTCACAGGTGACGTCACTTAGGGGCAGGAGAACCTCAGGGGAAACTGGGCAACAGTAAGAAACAGTGAACCTTACTTGGGAAGAAACTGTGATGTTTAGCACACACACACACCTTAAACAAGGTCATTACATGTACACTGGCCCCTTGTACTGCAAACATTCAAATTACTGAAAGATGTTAATATTTTTCTTCACGTTTAATGAATTGGTAAAGGGAAAGCCATGTTACTTCTTTTTACTTACTGTACAAATAATACAAGTTAAAATGGCCAGAGGATCAAAAACATGGAACATGCTTCTGAATCAAATTGCCATAATAAAACTGAATACCAGGTTGTTGCAATTAAGCATTTACAGATATTCTAAATACATTTTAAAGTCAATAGCAAAAGTGTTCCATTGTGATGAACTGACATCTCAATCTGGTTGCATCCTGTCTCACCCCCTGTCTGCAACAGACGGAAGGTGGAAGTTTTTTTTTTTTTTTGTAATGGCCTCAGGTTTTTACAAAACCTAACATTAATTTCACGATAATTTGTACAGACAAAAGAAATAAACCAGAGAAATTCTGCAGACTTACCATCATAAATATAATTGGGATTCAGAAGCTGAAAGGGGAAAGAAAGGAAACGAAATGAACATGCGGCCTGATACTTTAGCTTGTCGCATTAAAGTGTAATAAAATTAAGCGAAAAACAGAAGTGCGGTATAAACAAATTATTAAATTAGTAAGTTAATTATTTTTAATTTCAAATTAGAACCAACAAGACATGGAATTTTAAATGTGGGATAAACTGCTCTACAATGACCACACACATCAGGGCCACTTGAGACCAAGAGAAATGAAACACTGAAGGAGCATAAATGAATCTTTTATCGATTTATTGTAATGTTTCACTACCACATGGCTCTGTGCAGCAGCTCACGCACCTTTACAGAAACCTTATTGGCCAAGCCATCGCGGGACTTCCTGTATCCGTTCTCCAGCTTGCTTTCCTTTTTGTTCTCCTTGTCTCTCCTCTCAGACTTCTTCCTGATGCGCAGCGATGTGTGCCAGGACGAGGACTTCCTATTACACAAATAGGACAGGCTCACTTTGCTATACAATCAATTTTAAAAAAGTTTTTGTATTTAGCACTAGCTTAATTTTCAAAAGAAAACTAACATTGATTTCACATAAGAAATTGTGTTCAAAACGCTAGAAAAAGACTGCATAATCAATACAATCTACATAAAAGAATGAACTAGAATAAGCAATAATATAAAAGCAAGGCTCCATTTGTCTTTAGTTTGCTTAACATTTCATTTGTTGAAAAATGAACCCCAGACAGAAATTATGGGTCACCAAATCCAAACGTTACATGGCATTATCTCAGTTTGCCATTGCAGTCCAAGGTTGAAATGTATTGTACTGTTTGAAAATCACATCTTAACCTGAGTAGTACTGGCCTAAAAGTGATATTTTTAAATTCCAGCAATCTTTAGCGGAAACCGAAGAATCGCAATTATTCTTAACTGTTTTAAATGGAATTTATTAGCCTATTAAGGACCAAAATATTTCTTTAATATGGTGGTCAATATGTAATGGGAGGTAATTCTTTATGAATGCAATCAATCCTAAGCTACTTTACGATGATCTCAGCTGGAGGTGGGATTTTGAACTTGGGTCCTTTAGGCCCAAAAGTGGTTGCTTGAACTACTACACTACCAGCTGCCTTTTCACAGGGATTCTGCTAAGTGATTTCAACCTTTCATTCATTAAGGGACTTATTACTCCAATACGTGGTTCAGTATTCATTTGTTCAATTGTCCTCATGAGGCAGCTCTGTGTCTCCTGGGAATTTCTGGCCCCTTACTTGATGGTCCCATCAGGGATGTCGGGGATGATGGTGGATGTGTGGCCCAACACATAGCCGGGGATCCAGCCCTCGGCGGCAGGGCTCTGCTCGTTGGCGGCGCGGAACACCAGAAACATGTTCTGCTGGTTGCTGGCCAGGATCTGGACCACTTCCCCCTGGAGCACATTGATCTCATCCTCTTTCACCGCCACATAGTCCTGTGTCACCAGCATGGTGGACATGTTGCTGCTGCTGCTGCTTTCACTCTGCAGAGGGGTTGTTGGAATTACTTTGTCTTTTCATTTAATGACAAAAATGCAAGTACATTCATGAAACTTCAACTTTTCAATTTCTGACCCAAATAATTTTAGTCAGAGGGTGAAAGGCAGAGGCAGATCATTTTAGTACCACAGAACACCCCCATTTTGCCTTGATTACCCAGAATGCCGCTGGCATGAAGAGACAGCCACAGACAAGCAGCAGAAACACTGCATGCATGACAGAAGGACAATGCCAACTTTCTCCTGATTTATTTGATTAGGAAACGCTGGGGAATGAGCCATTGACACCATAATATCCACCGTATGTTTAATGCCATTACATTTAGTAGAAATCCACAGTCCAAGAAAGACACAAAAGGGCTGAAGGAGATTTGAGAACCAGACTCTCTGTGCAGCAAAGAATAAGTTAATGCAATGAGGCTATTTGGAAGAAAAGAGTAGAAGCAAAGTAAAGGAGCCAAGGCCACCAGCAGATCACAGTCTGTCCTTTCACAACACTTTCCCTAATGTATCCTCAGAATCAAAAATGTTATACAGCAGACAAAACAAAAATGAAGACATTTGTGAGTAAAATCATTTTTACAAATCCCAGAGAGGTTGAAAAGAAGATGGATCGAGAAGAAAGGAATTTCTCTTGAAGAAGGTTAAGAAACCGGAAGAGAAGAAAGGAATCAGGGCGAATGGGAGTCGAGTGCCTTGGTGGCACAAAGCTAAAAGCATACAAGCAGTTACAAATTAGTAGCACAGTTGAGCTGTTACCGCGATCCAATATAAGCAGCCTTGGACAGTTAGTGAAAGCTTAGTTAAAGTAGTGACAAGGCGAGAAGAGTTGAGATTTTCCCTGAAGGTATCTGAAGGTTGCTCACAAGAACTGGTCGCGAGGAACAGTTAGAGAAGGGCAAAATGTAGCGGGCCAGTGACAGGAGTTAGTACTGAGAGCAGTGCCGAGGGGCCTGGGAGACAGGCAGGCTCTTACCCCGTTGCTCTGGGTGGACTGCACGGACTGCTCGCTGGCTGACGAGCAGGTGCTCATGCGGTCCGCATCCTTGCTGTGAGCAGAGTGGCGCTGGCCCTGCCGGTTTGGTGTGTCGGCCTCACCGGGGAAGGTGAAGGAGCCTGGCCGACTGGCAGGGGAGGCCGGGACAGAGTTCCAGAAGGAGAGCCCTTTCTGGGGGCTGCCGGGGGGGAATGATTCCTTGGCAAGGGCAGGGGTTGCCAGTGGGGAGGCCAGCGGGGAAATAGCCCCTGGGCGGGGCTTGCATAGGTTCAGGGGGCCAACAGCAGCCCGGGGAAGACGGGCCTGCGCTTCCTCAGGAACGTGCTTAGGGCCACTTTCACCCTGCCTGACACTGCACGGGCTCTCCAGCACCCGCATTCGAGGGATATCCCTGTGAGGGTCAGGCTCACTCGACTCACCCGCTGGGGTAGAGGAGAAAGATGAGGAGCATCCGGGGTTTGGGTGGGAAGACGTACCTGACATCTTGTCCAGCCCCTCGGACTCAGGGGCTCCTGGAACCAAGGAGGGGGGATGGTGGCGGAGGGGCTGTGGCAGGCGTGAGGGCTGAGGAATACGAGAGGGCCGGGAGCGGGAACCACCTGCCAGACTGCTGCTACCAGGCCCACTTGAGTTGACTGAGCCAACATGGTTCCGCTGATACTCAATGGGAGATGTCAGGGCTATGGGGAGGCAGGAAGACGTGCAATATTTCACATGGGGGGTTATAAAAGGGGCCCTGCTATGTTTTTGAGCTGGGCACTACAACATTCTTGCTCAAGCTCCAATGTACAACTATACGCTACATAATTCACTTGGCATAAGACTGTCATCCTTACAGTGCAATACACACAACACATGAATTTTCAGTGATCACAAGCAAACAATAAAAAAAAATTATAAAGTTAAAATTTGCAATGACAACCACTTTCACCACCACTTAGCATAAAAAGCATCTTTATAAATCAAATACTTCCATTGTCTAGAATGTACATTACAGAAGCTGGTTGCAGCACATGCTGCCACAGGATGGCACAGTACCGTTAAGGAAGTTGCGCTGGCTCTCCAGGATCTGACTGATCTGAAGGACCCAGACTTCACGCACTCCTGGGTGCGAAGAGTGCAGGATGAAAGTGTCTGTGCTGTTGCTGGAAATCCGCGAGGTTAGCGCAAACTTGCAGGGGTCATTGTCCACATTCTCTTCCAAGCCCAAGCAGCTTATCTACAAAGCACAAAGGGTGTGTTGAGTTTTTTTTGGTTCAGAAAATATGTACATACATGTAAATACTTGAAGCACAAGATGATAGTTTAAACGATAATATAGCAATAAATGATGAAGACAAAGCATTCCATTTAAACATGAGGACCAGCAAAACTGTACCTTGATGCTATTTTTATAGAGGAAGCCAGGCATGGAGAAACCTCTCGCCTTATCCAGGGGCTCGCTGAAAATGACAATTTGCTCAAAGAGGAAGACTCGCCTCTCCTTCATGCGGGCCAGGAGTCCACCATCCTGGTCCAAAACCATGAAGGTGTCCTGTAACAAGAGCTTGCCCTGGGCTACGATCTTCCCCTGTAGAACAGAGACCAGTTTGCTGAAAGTTTGTAGAAAACATTGGGCAGCCTTAACCTGTGGCCACGTTTACACTGAACAAAAACGTCATTCGGTATCATGTGTTATTGGTTTTTTTGTCACGTCCTCTAATTTCTTACATCGAAGCCTTGGAGTCGCCCCACATTCATCATGTCGTTGCACCTTTTTGGTACGATGCACATGATCTCTACTGCTTTCTGCAACACACAAGTCAAGAGACCAAAGAGACTTTAAAACAGACAGCTGGACACAGTCTCATCTTCACACCTTCATCAACAGGTGTGAAAGGATATTCTTACTGGCTGTGTCTTAACATGCGCAGCTAGGCAGGATTCAGTGCTAAATCCACATCTCGGGGCAGAAAAGCAAGCTCACCTCCAGCTCTGCAGAATCTAAACCAGCCTTTCTGGAAAATTTGAGGAAATCCTGAAATGAAAATGGCAAAGCAAACACACATGGGCTTAAGCAACAGTTCAAATATGAAGACTTGATTTATTATGAAATCTGCATACAACATGAATCAACTTGAAATTAAACCATCTGAGCTGAATTCAAACCCATGCCTGATCAGCCCAGGTGCTGTGAGGTGGCAGCACAAATAGAGGAAAATACTTCACATAAATCTGAGAGGCATTCAAATGATATTACTCTAACAAAGAAACTAATACAGATTTTGCATTTCAGTTTTAGAGGAACAGTAAAGACTTGCACTTTCATAGTTATTCACAGCAAAGTACGCTTAACTGTCCTGATGCCACTGACCTTCAGTAGGAGCTGGTACTTCATGATTCTCTGCACCGGCTTGATGAGCAGATCCGTAATCTGCAGGCGGTGGCCCAGGCGCTGCTTAAGGTCCTGAAAACAGTAACAATGCTTGCATTAGGAGCTCCTGGTGACAGAAGTCAGAGACATTGATGTGGTAAGCCTTATCTGAGCTACCCATAGCTGCATTTACTAACCGAACCTTCATGTTAAATGGAACCAGAAACAGACTGCATGATATGGCAAGATATCACCACAATAACAGCCATCTCTTGTAGGACAGCTGGGAGAAACATCCCATCCCAAGAAAGCTGCAGATTCTGTCGTGTAAGAAGAGCACTTGAGAAAGCCAACTTGAAGGCAAGAACTCCTGTTTAAACAGCTGGAGGAACACTAAGTACCATTGCTTCACCCTGCAACATCTCCCCAGTCAAACTGCTTCATGAGCAGATATCAAATACTACCCGTGAGGAGGCACACTGTCAGCAGTCTTACCTCAAAGTATGTATCGATGTACTCTGAAACAATATATTCTGACTTGGGCTTGTTCTGGCAGTAGACGATGTACATGTGCAACCTTCTCTCCTGTACATGAAAGAGGCGGGAGAACATTTATTCACAATTAAGATAAAATTAGTATGGGCAAATGCCGTAAATTTTAAAGAAACCATGACAACATGATGGATAACTGCTGCTGGAACACTGTTACAGATTAAGATTAAATCAGGGTTTAAATGATTAAGCTTTACCTGTGATCTGGTACCAAATATGTTGTTAATGTATATTATATTGTGATTTTACCCTGGTTTAAACCCCTGCCCTCAGAGTGAGGATCACTCACGTGTTTGACGAACAGTGGCCCCAACCTATCAGGGTCTTCGAGACACTTCTCCAGCTCACCCAGGAAGAAACTGAGTTTGAGGGGAAAAATGTGGGAAATTCACAAGCATCCAAAAGCTCCATATAGACTAGATAGTACTTTTACCCAGAAGTAGTACAGATGCAAAACAATCATTTTTACCGTGAAAGATGTGTTAACAGGGCTCGTTTACACTACTTACTCTCTGTGCCAATCATAGATCTGGTGGATGTTGCCAAATACTATCTTGTCCTTTCCTTTCATATCATCTGGCACACCGTCCTCCTTCATCCTGGCCATGTAGCCCTGGAAGAGACAAGCACTACTGAGCAAAGAATGGGCTCAGCTGACCCTATGGGTGCCTACTGTGTGCATCCATCTCATCCTGAGGCCTAATTGTGTAGCACCTACAGCTGACATTCACTACAGATCTCTTTGGATTTGCAAACAAAACAAATTAAGAATTGAGGTTTGTAAACTGAGAAGACCATACTCAAGCTTTCATTGTTTATTCTTGACTATGAATTGACCAAGCCACTTGGATTTTAATACAGTGACACAATTACATGAATCGGTATTTTTTTAAATGACTATTACTATGATTAAACATAATTCTATCTATCTAATTCTGGTTCCATCACTGTTTAAGAAAATGTAAGCAGTATAGCCCTTTCTTACCTCCACCACCAAACCCAGGTCCTTCACATAGTCCCTCTCTGTCTCGACAAGCTCCAGAAGGATGTAGCTGGTGGTACAGAAGGAAAACAAAGCAGCAGCATAAAGTTAGAAATCACAAGGCTTCTGATACATGACAGTATTTAGTTATTTGCTCTAAGTATTTATATGTTAGTATTAAGTAGGCCCTGAATCCTGACCAGTGCAATTACACAAATTTACAACAATTATTATTATTATTATTAACAATAACAGAGTTCTTTATGGTATTACAGGTCCGTACAAAAAACACATCAGAACTATTTAAACAGTTCTGCATTTGGATATCTACTTATCAACTAAACGTAGGCACCTTAATCAATGGTACCACGGGAGGAATGGGGAATAAAACTCTATTTGACAGTGATGGCTTGACAACTATAGAATCAGTGTCCCGTGAATATTAAAGTCACTGCATAAAATGTAGACTTCAAAGTGAAAACAGGTAAAAATTAAATGCTGGGGGGGACATACTGGCGCCGCTTGAGGAAGCCAGTTTTGCGCTCCTCCATCTCGTCAATGGGTGAGGAGGAGGACAGGAGGGAGTTGTCAGATGGGTTGAAGGATGGACTGCTGCTATCGCCCTGATCCACAGAGAGGGAACTGGGCCTGTCCTCTAACGCCTGTTATGAGTTGGGGGGGGACAGGATGATAACAGTTATAGATCTAAGTGGCTCTACAGAATTGCACAAGGAATTAAAAGTGATTATAAATGTAAAACCAGGTGTCTAAGCAGATCTCACCATCTTGCTTTTCACAAGCTCCTCGATGGCGCTGACTAGCTCAGCAGCACTGGGGGTCTCAGAGCTGCTGGGTCGCACAGACAGCCGTGAGGATGTCTAAAGGGGGCGATAAAAGATGTGTGTGAAGAAGCATTTCTGAATTAACATACACTTGTAACTACAGGCTTTTCAAAATTTCTCTTTATTACTGCTGTATATTTTACAGAAATACTTGGATTCAACATGACTACAAAAGGAGCTGAAGCAGGTAGGTCTATGAAACAAATGTTAGAGGGAAAAAAAAAAAAGCCACTTCTGATCCATCCATATTAAGAGAGCACTGAGCTTGAATACGGTATCTTCATTACAAAATTAAATAAATAAATAAAAACAGTTGGACAGTTTTTACAGCACTGCTATTTTATTATTCAATTCTAAACTTTCACAAATAGAAAATTTCAAATAATGTGTGCCATAAACTTTAACGTGCGAAGTCTCACAAGAAAAGATATGACTTGGCAAACTAAGCTGCTAATCACCATACAGAAACCATAAAGTCTTCTCAAAGAATTATGCAATATTATTTAAAATTGCATCTTAAAATTATATTAAAATATGCCTATCAGAATAAAAAAAAAAAAAAGCAAAGAAACTTCAAGAATGAGTTTCAGAAAATAACATTTTTAAAATCTCGTCATGAAATCAGACCATTTATTGTGGTTTTTCTGCATACGATAGCAGTTCATTTTTGGGTGAGCTGGGAAGCCATGCTTCTGTCAGGTAGGCATGAATAGAGTCCATCACAAAGAGGCAGAATTCTGCAGAAAGTCTCACCAATGTGGTGCCTTCGGGACACTGCCAATCCCCAAATAAGGTGGCATACAGCCGGTTCTGTGGCCTCGCCAGCTATTAGGTGCCAATTACAGGCAAGCATGGAAAATGGTGGTTCACGTACTGGGGTGGGAGAGTCAGGGGGAGGAGGAGGCTACGAGCATCAGAGTGATCCTCAGACACATGACGGTGTCGCACCAGTGGGCATCGCACCTTGTGTCGCATGTGCTGGTTGTTACTCTGAAAGTGCCCTGGACATGTCAGACACACGCCTCACAACCAAAGCGGGTGGAAGGGGTGGATGAGGCCCACCAATGTGCTTTGTCAACAGAAAAAGACAACACTGTATTGTTGGGAAACCCACAATGAATATATTTAGTCTGGGTACTGTAACACTACTTAACTGGGCCATAAATGTTTTCTTAAGGTGAAGTGTAAAAGTTTTTGCACAACATTAGGCAGAGTGAGTGGGTTCATTTTTAGGGGAAGTTAAAATGGATTCAAGGGGAAGCTTTTCAGTGGTAGCTGAAGCAGAGCTGGCAAGGTGCTCTTTAGTGGGAGTCAGGCAGAAGGAGTTTGCTTGACAGACTGTCCCTCTGGGGAAAAGCACCTGCTAAATGAATAAATGCAAATGTAAGGCAAAGCTGGCAGGTTGTCAGAGGGGTAGGGGGCTCCTCTTGGGTGGGAGTTAAAGCAGATATGTGGTGATGCTTTTCAGAAGTACTGACAATACAGAACAAGCTTTTAGTTGGTTTTCCTAAGCATTAATACAATATTTTGTTAGAAGTACCACTAACAGCGATCATCATCATCATGTCAGTTAAATTTTTAAGTCTTTAGCTAGACCTGCAGTAATTGCATCTTCTCAGAAAGCATTAATTTCAATAGGAATGGGAGGAATGTTTTTTTTTTTAATTTGCAACAAAACTTTTAAACTTAGAAACTAAGTGAATGTTGAAGAAAAAAAGGCCAAACAGAAAATGGGAGGAGAAAGATGGGGGAATGAATCATATGGAAAGGTATGGAAACTGTGATAAAGCAAAGACAGGACACAAATCAACAAAATGCTAAGGTAAACAATACAGTCAAGAAAACAAAGGAGAGAAAAGAAATCAGTGTCAGAGAAACATCACTTGCTGGGCAACTACACCATTTACCTCACCCATGTCTTTGTCTAAAACTTCACACACTGGACAATGCAATCCAATAATTTGGCATAATTCAGAGGGAGTCCCAGAAAACACAACTGAAAAGCAACAATCTGGCAAACTGCTGGATTCAGGGAGGAAGACACATCCACGGTGAAATTTCTCGCCAACAATGGGCAGCTGTCCCTCACTCCTGTGTTGCCCAGGACTCCACCAGAAAGCCAATGGAAAACAGCAGTGGTGGAGTATAAACAATGTGACGAATGAGGTAATGATGAAGCCCACCATCAGTATTTCTAAATGAATTCTGCAAAGTTGCTCAACACAATTTAAAACTTGAAAGAAAAGATGAATTTTAATACTTTGGGGAAAAAAAGGGTTAATTAAACACAGTTTATATAAACACTTCACCAAAAAAATTTATCTTTTTGGTCTTAAAGGTGAAAGGCCTTACTGCTTATACTTTGAACATGGCATCCTAGTTATCGTTGATAAAAATTTGCACAGTTTAAGAATGTGGGCAGGAATATGTGAATTAGGGTCAAGTTTGGAACATTTGAATAGTTATAGTGACATAAAACTATTTAAATGGTTGACACCTTTTCTGTTTCAAAATGCCATTTCAGATTTAGTTATCTGCTTAAACATTCCTATAAGAGCTGCGTGTAACCTGCCGGTCCATACTGTTAAACACATTTAAAATAGTTATAAAGTAGTTCACTATATTTTTAGTAAGTTAAAAAAATAGATTAAAAAAATGAACAGTTCATCCCTACGGGGGGGGGGGGGGTTAATTGTACCCTTTGCACTTAATTACTCAGAGGGTGTCTGCTCTCTACCCCCTGTGTGGTGTCAAGCCCACACATGTACCATAGCCCTCACCTTATCATCCTGTGAGTCAGGCTGCAGCAGGCTGTGCTGCTGGATAGCCATGGGGGGTGGCAGAGGCACAGCGTCGGCCCCCTCCTCGCCCTCCTCCTCCCCGCAGCTCTGCATCCCCGATGAGGACGATTTGGACAGCGTGCCGCTGCTGAGACCCTCGCTTCGCACCCTCTGCAGGGAGACCAGTTGTACCAGAGGTTATAGATCTGCGGCCTCAGCAACCCCACCTTGGACAAACAGATCTCCATACCATTTATAGTAATGCCTCTCTGGTTCTTTATGACTTGTTTCTGCTTGTAATTTTTCTATGAGCTTGATACAACCTTTAACGGCAGTCTGTTATTGTTATTATGAATAGTTAAATATCATTTATGAGTGACAGCTAAACAAAGTAGTAACTGTGTAATTAAATTTGTTTGCACAATAGCTTGGAAAGTGACCTAGGTGTATATGGAGAAACATGGAAAAGTGAGTCAAAAGTGACAGGCAGACCTCCTCTATTGTCTCATCCTGAGGTGTAGCAGCACTATCATCTGAGTCCTTCTGTGAGCCTCCATCAACACTCTTACGGACATCGCGACTCTTCTTGTGCTTGTGTGCCAGTTTCTTCACATGGCCGTCAGCCTTGCCGCTGCTTAGGCGCCGCACAGGGCTGGTTAACCACTTACGCAGAGTGTTTCCAGGGCGCTTGGGCCCTGGAGAGCTATGGGGACCTGACAAGTGGCCAGGCTGCAGAGTGGCTGAGGACCCTGGCATGATGGCATCGTTGCTGCACACGGACAGTGTGTCTGTGGGGACAAGAGAACAGGTTTCTCTGAGCAAGCCTCAGACGTAAAGTTCTGCTCCTACTACAAAGAGACTGACTATTTTAGCTTCACATCTGTCTCAATGGCTATTTCTGTTAAGGCTAAGCTAAAATGTAGTCCAATATCTGACCAGGTGCTCAAGATGCTCAATAAAACACGAGACACCTATTTTTAGCTTTTGAATACCGAAATAAGTGGGGGGTGGAGGATAAAGGGTCAACAGATACTAATGTAAGAATTGCAGAGTGGCCAAAAAAACTCTCTCAAAGTATATACTTCAACTAGATGCACATGTTCAGTTTAAGACTTTGGCCGAACTGCAGCCTCACATTATTTGCCCAGGCCAATGTGTACAATAAACAGTCGATTTATCTACCAATGATGACATCACAACAACATGTAGAATGCTGTAGCACAAGTTGCATTTGATTTGTCAATGTGTCTTCATGCATCTCCCTTCTCTGACAGCAGACACTAACGTGCAATGAATGTAGTGATGCAGATAGACCATATATCGGTAACCAGTCACCCAGCCCAAGCATACGGTACAAGAAACATTCAGCTCAGCACCTTAACAAAGGCAAAAAAGGAATGCCAAATAATCCTTTAAAACATTCTAAAAAATCTGAAACAATCGCACATTCGCTTTCACACCAGAATGCACCAGGCTGGTATATGGCCTGCTGGCTCTCTTAACTGTGATGTTCGACAAACATCCAACAACATCGTTGGCGTAACCATTTTAACTTTCAGCTTGACACTAACTTCTCAGTCTGATGAAGCACCTCTCTTGGAACATGCCAGAATGCAAACACTGCCCCAGCTTTGAAAGTGCATACATGCAGGTCAAAAACATGACTTGTACAGTACAAAAAGAGCACTAAGGCATGCTGGGAAATCGACTTGGCCAGACCTAAAATGTGCCTCCCACAGGGTGGCTCCTGAGGGAAAACTGCAGGAGGGTTTCAATACAATTCTGTTGACTAGCAAATGGATTAGAAACTGGTTACAATGGCCTCAGCTCCTCACATACCAGTGGAACATAGATAAAATCTTCAAAGCACTCAGATGGGACAAGGGAAATATTTCCTCAACACCTGATTGAAGGAGCATGAAGCCATAATTTATGTGTGACTTGCATCTCTACTTCCCCCCACAGGGGTGTTCTGTGCTGCTAGGGTATCAAACATAAAACCATTTCACACTTATAAGCTTTTGCTTTCAAGACATTAGATCAGACTCCACAAAAAACTGCCAATGCAAGTATTTACATCCAGCAGGCATGGCCATGGGTTCAGCAGAATGAGACCAAACCCAGGGGGGTGTCAAGTGGGAGGTCAGAATACAGTGCAGCTCCTCAGATAGGTGTGGCAGAGAGCAGGCCCTCCTTCCGTGGATGAGTTGACTGATGCAGAAAGTCAGATGTACAGCTGCCTTACCCAACCCCACCTCTATGTATTGAAATGAATAATGAACTATCACAATCCCTGGGGTTGTTCTACCTCTCTTTAATTTTAACGTCATTGATCCTAAAGGGGGGGAAGCTAACAAACACAGAACCGCAAGGTCCTCTGTACCTGAATAAACTGGCTGAATTGCCATATTTTGATTCTTTGTCTGTGGTACAGTTTCTGACTATGTTGACTGGAATGCCTGAAGACTACTACAGAGAAAATGACTGATGCAAGCACTGATGCTGGTGTTTAGTACTGCACAACTTTGCTGGACAGGGCTCGGCTCTAAGCCTCAACGTGCAGACCCACAGACCATCCCCCTCAGGGAAGTAAGTAGCCTCGGAGTCCTCACCCACACTGCCCTGTGGGCAGAGTCTCCTACTGCAAGCGTATCTGGAGATACGCAAAACATAGTTGCACAACAAATGCCTGCCACCCTGTGCAGAAAACAGATACATTTCCCGCATCTGCTCACGGTTACAGGATCGAGACACAGACGTATGCTGATCCCCACGGTCACAACAGCACAACACTTGTCACTAAAAATTTTCAGATGTTTGACACCAGCTAGGACTACTGGCCTACATCTGTCTACATTTGGGGCAGAATCCAAAAAGCACAAGAAGCTCTGATCTCAGCATTTTTAATTACTTTGATCCTTGTACACCAACCACTTCCTCTTCTGCTGCAAAGCATCATTCTATAATCATCCCTCTATAATGCACCCCAGTGGAAATGACCTTTTTAGCACACTGTCTGCAGTATATTGGGACTTCTGTGCATATCATACACCTATGTGAGTTCTCACTGCTGTTCTAAAAACACTCGAATAAAGCTTTCGTGAGTTTGCTGCAGTCAAAACTCACTACCACACATTTACCCAAAAGGCTGACCAAGTAAAAGCAGTGGACATCAAACAAAGAGAAAAGCAGACAAGGACAACTTCTGCACATATGGCTGTGGGAGTAGGGCTTCACCTAGTGCTGCCTACCTTTGTGGTTGAAGATGCCCTCCATCTCCATGCTGCTGCGTGAGTGGGCAATGCAGAGCATGGCACAGGGCACCAAGCCTTCCTGGGCAGGTGAGCGATCTGTGGTGCGAACCAGGCACCAGTCTGGTCGGTCGTGGTGCCGCTCCAGCACCTCTACTGTCTGTCCACGCCGCACTGTCAATTCATTGCTGTTGCCAGCCGCAAAGTCGTGGATGACAACAGTCAGCTCACAGCCACCAGAGAGCTAGACCGGGAGGAGGAAGACACACAAAAACATACCCGTATGTGCTGTCAACATTAGACGGTAGATATTTTAGCAAGAGACATGGTGCAATATTGGACCCATGAGAAAAACAGAAACACAGCAATGCTGCTGCCCGAAGCTATCACTACACAGAAAACCATGCCAAAGCAGATCTGGCACTGCAGCTGACCTTGTGCATATCAGTAGCTCTTATTTACAACTTGTTCAGGTCCCATCATAAGTCTCAGATTACATAATAAGTTCCCAAAACTCATGAGGACAACACAAACACTGACTATACTTCACTACAGACTGAAGCTCTTAGGCTACATCTTTATCTCACTGACGTAAAATGTAGTACTAGGAAGTATTGTTTCAAAGCCCAGGGAACAGACTGCGGTTTCCCAGCCTTCTGGAAAATTAATTTAAATCTTTCTTTTACGAGAAACTCAAAGGCTGTTGCAATTAGTCTCACCTTGTCGCTGTCCAGGGTATTCTGAGAAGTGCGGGAAGCCAGGGAGATTGTGTCAGGCTGACTGCTGCCGTCACCCTGACTGTCTAAATCTTCACCATCCCTAGAGACACAGAATCAACAGTTACCTCATGCTGTAGCTGAAGACCCAATAAGATGTGACTGGTCCAACATGTTTCACTCTAACAAAACACAGTATTTGTGGCAGAATGATGCACTGTGGTAGCCTATATGGGTTGCTGAAATAGTATCAGTTCAGAAACACAAATCCAAACAAACCGGCTGCATTTGCAAAATAAACATCAAAAATATCGGCCATTACAGACACTATTTGTGAGCAATGTCTCTAACCAAACACGTACCTCCTGCCCTTGTGTTTGGTAGTGGTTGCTTTGGGGATGTGGATAGGCTCCTTGAGAGCTCCCTTCAAGTGGATGGTGCGTTCCTGAATGACCTCTCGGATGTGCTTGATCCAATCCTGTTTGTTTTCGATGCTGGAAGCCTGAGGATTTTAATAGCAGGTGCTTAGAGACAGTCAGCCACTCTTTACCATTTAATGCAACTTAATTTACTCCAGTAACTGTACTGTTTCCATACTCACCATGGCGCCATATTTGCTTCCCTGACTTGGCTTAGTTTGAAATACAGAACAGAGAGTTTCACTGTTTTTTGGTGATATTATTGATAATTCACGATAACACACGGCTCGGACAGACAGACAACTGGACCAAACTGGTTTCCTGGTGCACCGAGGAATTTAGTGCATTATTTACTCTGATTCACAGCTGTCCTGTGTGACTCTGCTGGGATGCAAAGCACAGAAAGGGTGAACATTATGATGGCTTTATTTTCTCTATAGGAATTATTGCACAGAAAACGTTAAAAAAAACTTGGGCCAGATTTGCTCTTAACAGATTAAGTTTTTAAGATTAAGTCTTTACCACAACTGTTCAGAAGGTATACGAAAGACAGCTTTACTCCTTTCTCTCTACTGGTGCCAGTTAGGTTTTAAAAACACCATCAGTAGTGCATGCAGTGGAGGAAAAACTGTTGAGCAGAAAGAAAGCAAAATACTGCATAACAAGACACATGGCAGTAGACAGAACACTTCACTGGGTTAGTGTGGTGATGGATGCAATTACATTTTTTCCATTTAGCTGACGCTCGTCTCCAAGGCGACTTAGACTTACCCATTTATACAGCTGAGTAACTTTTACTGGAGAAATTCAAAGTACCTTGCTGAAGAGCACTCTTGAGTCTAGAAGTGGCAGCTCTAAATGCTGTGCAACCTGTGGCCCGAGTTCTATCTAGAATATCACCCTATCTAAAAACTGGATAACATGCTTTCCTCAGATAATTAACATCTCCACAAGTTTAAGAGTAATGGTAGATAATCAGACTGAAGGTGAGAAACTCGGATCAAAAAGTCATTTCATGAAAAATAAATTACATAAAAATAAATATTTGCCCAAGATGTGTGGGCAGGCTTTTGTGAAGAAATGAAAACACTGTAGGATGGAGAACTAAACAGTCAACTGAGTTGGCGTTAAAGCATGTTATCTAACAGTAATCACTTAAAATTCAGAGACATAAACATCTGAATAACAGAACTGCCAGTAGATGTACATTCGAGCTGGGCAATTCACTGAAGCTGCCACTCCACACAAAACAAAACTTACTGAGAATGGAAAAAGATTAACGTGTGACCAGTACCTAGCTAGCTGACCATTCACCCACACACAAGCACTTATGCAACTACGCACCCTTAGTTAGGGCTGTTGCTTTTGACCTGGCCTTGAATTTACCTTCAGCACAATCTTGTTGTCTGATGTTGGCGTACGGCCCACCCACAGGGCGAACTTGCAGGGGTCCCCTTCAACGTGCTCTGTCACTCCGAGCTCAGAAGTCTGAGAACCCGGAAAGATAAAACTTTGTCAGGTGGGACAAAAGACAGAGATCACGGTGCTAATCAGGAAGGGATTTTCTACTTACAAAGAGCTTGCTTTTGTAGATGTACTTGCTCCTCCCATTGGAGTCCTTGACCTCCTTGCTGAAGACGAGGGACATCTCAAAGAGGAAGAGATGCCTCTCACGGCCCTTACGAATGAGGGTCTTGGGGTCCCACACCTGGAAGGACTCCTGGAGGATGAGCTCGCCCTGTGAGTCAATGTTCTCATCGAAGCCTGAAGAGAACAAATAGCACCTTGAACCTGGGTTCTGGACAGGGAATTGGAGGGGAATCTGTGATTCTGCATGGTCTTTTGGCATCTTCCAAGAATGGCCATGCCACTCACCTTCCAGCATGCTGAGGTGCATGGCATCATTAGCACGCTTGGGAACGCTCAACATGACCTCCAAGCCATCCTTTATTTCTCCTTTACCTTCTTCACAGCAAGTGAGCAGCTCCTAAAATGAAGAGGGGAAAAAAAAAAAAATCAACTTTAACAGCTGTATATTTCCAGCCCAGATCTAGCAAAGTATTATAGTTCACAAAAGTAGTAATTTTAAAAAAAAAAAAAAAAAAAAAAGGAGACAAACACACCTTCAGAAGGAGCTGGTACTTGGTGATTCTTTGCACTGGTTTGATCAGGTACGAGGAGATGGAGTTGGCCAGTCTGTGTCTCTGCTGGATTTCCTGTAACACAGATACAAGAGTTAAACAGTCAAAGTATCATATTAAGGTGATGTAATGGTAACATACAGTACTTCGAGGAGTGATAATCAGGTGCAAAAAAAAGTGCAGCAGGACATGATAAAAACAGTTATATGACCAGAGGCCTACATATACCAGAGGAAGTGGAGGTATATGTGACTAACTCTTTTGACTTTGAATATGTCCCTTTGTTGCTAGATGGGTTTTGACCACAGGTTATGCGCAAAAGTTCAGTAGCCCTTGTTAATGTGCTTACAGTAAAAGTTTAAAGTTCTCTGAAAAATAAATATACTAATGTATAGTGCAGTGTGGGGGGGTCAGGAGACAAGCCATGTGAACCATGTTTAAAATCACCATGCAAAATTGTTTTAAACAAAATCCATCTGAAACATAATATGGGACACTTCCAGTATCACAAACCAATGTTTTGCCAAACAAAACACATAACATTATAGGCAATAATATATGTATGCAAGTAACAATTTACGCATAAAATTCCCATGTTGCATTTAACTGGAAACACTGGGGACAAAGTTCAGAGTGCCTTCGGAAAAAGCCATCTTTATACTCCTAGGTGGTTCAGTTGTGTGGAATGAAACTGACTGTTGATACTCACATCAAAATAGGGCCCGGCATGCTCCAATATGAGCTGTGTTGAGTCTGGTTTGTTCTTGCAGTAATTCACATACATCTGGAACTTGTCAGCCTGCAAATAGGCAACACCACACTGGGGCATCAGGAAAACACACAGAAATTGCTGGTTTCATTATGGAAAAAATGAGCTTCTCTTCTGGAAAGCAACACCTGTTTCAGCAAAGTTTGTGTGAAATTAATTCACAACAAAGCTGCAGGTGTGTGAGAACTATATATAATTTTTAACCACTGTTTCCTGCTGTAGTGTCAGTTATCCACCTACAGAGGCCTTATAGAGATGTGCGCTTAACGCTCATTTTCAGTGATGCAATTGTCCTTGTGGACCGATCACACCTCACACCCATGCACACTCACCCAGGTCACAAAGCAGTGGCCCACGTCCTCCGGCAGCTGCTCGTATTTCTCCAGCTCCTTCAGGAATATACTATGGTGGAGGGAGGGGAGCAATGGTATGAGCATGTGTTGTCATCCTACACCTACGAACCATACTAGAGTGAATGCCACACAGATGCGCCTCACCAAGTGTTCAAACGCAGCATGGACTAAGTACTAAGATGCATAATGATTCACTGTGGATCAAAAAGGATGCATGAAAACCCTGCTGAGTGCACTGGGGAAAGCCCACTTATTACTGTCTCACATCTACCTGTGATTTGCTATACACGCTACTTACACCGATTTACCCTTTTATACAGCTGTATTGATTCAGGGTATGCATCTTGATCAGGAGTACTATAGCATGAGCAAAAATCAAACATGGATCCAAGTCCTGCAAAGCAACAGCTGTAAACACTATACCACGTGCTGGCCTGCCATACCAGTTTACAATTATTTGCAAGCATGCTGCACAATGGGGCATGTTCACACTCACTTGTGATGAAACTCGTAGAGGTCCTGCATGTTGCCAAAGATGATGTGCTCCTTGTTGATGATCCCTGGCGGGATTTCCTCCACACCGCTTGTCATCTCCCACAGGTATGTCTAAGTACATGACAAGTAGGCTCATATACAAAGTGCAGCCCCAACCTTCAAAGACAAACTGATATAACAGGAAATATACCTAGACTACATGCAAGTATAAGCTAAACACCCCGGGCTGCAGTGTCAAAAAATGCTTCTAAAAAATTATCAAAAAATATGCTCATAAATATTTACTTTTTCATGAAATACATAGGCTGATAAACCAAGTGTAACACTTAATCTCCTCACTAGGCAGTAACTTCTCAGCTGAAGAATCAGACTAGTAACTGTGTGAGGTTGACAAATGTGTACTCACATCCATACACTCCCTGAGGTCCCTCACATATGCCTTTTCTGTCTGAATCAGTTCTGCCATGATGAATCTGAAAAGAACGACAAGTTGACCACACAGAGATTGACACTTCGCTTCTTAATTCCCTTGTGACTTGTAGCAAAAACATGGGATCATGACCACGCTAATGAAAGACAGTGGAGGCCTCTTGTTTACAAACTCCAGAACTGGAGAGGGAGGAGCCACAGGGAGTTTGCTTGCCCTTCATTCAATGCATATTTATACATGGAGGAAACCAGAAACTAAGAAAGTACTCCCTTTGTAAATGAGGAAAGATGCATTGGCCATAAAGCAGCTATACTGTTAAACAACGCAAATCACTCTCTTGAACACCTTTACCACTGAAAGACCTTAAATTAAATAAATAGTAGTAAAATACATTGTATTAAATTCTACACTAAGCAGAATTGTTGGAGCTTGTATAACAGCAGCTGAAGTCTTCATCAACGCCATCTAGCCTTATGTATCACATACATAACAGCTACACACATATCCATCCACGTTTGCCCGTGAGATGATCAAATACAGGAGGCGAGATGCTACTTGGCTCAGACAAATCACAGCACATTAATCTTGAATGTGACAGTTCGGAGGAAATTAAATTATAGTGGCGAGCTGACAACCCAAGGTAGATGTATGAGCATTAAATGTAGAGGAGGCCATTCCAGGATGATGAACATGAACAACCCTTGCATCCATCATTGTGCCGCGTCAGACACCCATACGAACAAGAGCAATTCAATTTGAAACCAGAGATCCGGCAGCCGTTAAGAGTCACCATTTTGGCAGATGTTTAAGCCGAGAAAAATTTCCCAGTTGAAAATAAACAGGTCCCCTGGTTGTTTATTTTGGCTCTCTCAGTAGCTTGGCTTCATCCACCTCAGGAAGTGCCCTAATATTAACCGTTATCAACCCCATGGCCTTGTCTCAGGACTCAAATCGTGGTTCTCGTACTCTTTCCGACGGGCTGACTTCCGCTTTTCCTCATTGAGCTCATGGGCTGCATCACGCAGCTTCACCTCAGACCCTGGGGCGCTGGCTGGGATGATGTCCAGTTGTAAATCTTTGCTCTGTGGTGAAAGGGGAAAGGCATGGCCGTTGGATGGACATTCAAATATAAACAAAACTCTCACTTGCCAACCTTCCACAGCGCTCATACGCACCGCCTTGTTCGAGTCAGAGGAAATGCCCAATGCCTTCTCCAAGGAGGTCCGGTATTTGTCCATGCGGAGGGAGAAGTCACGGTAACGTTTGTCTACCACCGTCACCCATTTCTTTATCTCCACGGCATGAGCGTGGCCTTTGTCACAAAAGCCATCAGCCAGCTGGATCAACAGCTTGACCCGCTCTTTGGTTTGCTGTTGATGCAGTGAATGAGAGGGGGAAGGGCAACGGGACAGGGTGTTTGTTAGCAGGCTGAATGGAATTTTGGTTGGGGCTAACACAGTGAAGAGGTGGGGCAGAGTGAACAAAAACACTGCTGTGACTCATTAGCTGGGCCTGGCACTGGGATGCTCCCTTACAGTGTACATAAAGCACCAAAAAAAAAAAAAAATGCAGGACAGGGAAAGTTTGTGCTTCAACGTCTTACTTTGGCTGTGATGTGGAACTCCTCGTGTTCTTTCAGCAGCTCCTGTGTGTGCTGGATGCTGGAGCCCGTAGAGGTGTGTGTGGATAGGTAGAACTCGCCTGTGTCGTGAATCCACTCCAGGGCCTGGAGGGGGCAAGGGATTAGGGGAGGCGTTTTAACATGTGGGCAAAACACGTTGCACACAGTACTGTACTGCTAACTTCAGGTGTGACTTTGTGACCAATTTGTTTGGCAGTAAATGTACTATCTTTGTCCTTCTTTGCTATAAATCACAGCAAAAAGAGGAGCAGCATGTAGCTATCGTTTTAAAGAATTAAAAATCCTTTCTGCAGACAATAAATCACTCACGCTTTCCAATACTTTATTATTAGTTCTACAGAGTAGGAATAGAGATTATCAAAAATGGATTTGATTATAAACAATGTCTTCAGAACACAGTAGTAAACAAAATAGAAAATAAAACTTCGGAAATGTCATGTTTTAAATTACTATGCTTGGAAATGACAGATGGGATCCAGAAGAGGGCGACAGGTTTGTTTCTCGCTGGCGCAGCAAATTATTCAATAAACGAACAGTATTGGAGTCAGAACACTACATAATCACGACTACAGATGTTTAGATGGGCTGCTGTCGCAAATCTTGCTCCTTTACAGTAAAAAAGGCAGCCTTCAGTATCCAGGACTGTGAGCACAACTCGTATTTGTACTAAAGATCTCACGCTGGAACACCCTGGAGAACGGCCATGTGCAGAGTCAGCGAGGGCATCAAATGTTTCTCGATTTACATTTGTGACCCCAACAGGAACCTGCTATGCTGCAACATGGGATATCTGTGTTGCTTTAATTTTGGAGGAAAAATTAACAAAACCGGTCCTCTGTTTACAGAGAAGAATGTTTTGGGGCAGTTTATGATCCTTCAGGGCCCTTAAGGGGCATGGAACTCACCTGTTTGGCACTGCGTTCAAACACCACGTACTGCTGACACTGATCCAGCCGCCGTTTGCGCATGGTCCAAAAGTGTAATACGCGGTTCTCCCTCTGCAGCAGCTCGTTCAGGATGTCTGTACATGCAAACACCAGGCACAGGCGCGCACGCACGCACACACGATCATGAAGATGGGCACATCTGCTGTGAGTGACACAAACCTCCTGACTAAACTCCTGAAGACATTTCTGGTACCTTCTGGGCTGAATTGTGTTGGGACTTTGGAGAAACTCAGACCTATTCATAACACACAGGTCTCCCTGCTGCTGTAATGAAGCGCCTGATTCACAAATGGCATTAGGGTAGAATGAGACACCCCTTTGCAATTGAACCCAACAGTTGACTCCCTAAAGGCACAGAGCGACCCATTTACTTTTTTGGAGCCTGTCATTAAACAGCAAACAGGCCATTATTCATAGAACCAGCATCAGCAGTTCCTGGGCAAGGAAGCCTTTGAAATAGGGCAGCACTGGGGAGGGGAAAACATATTTGGGGTGGGCAATACAACTGGGCCTTCTGGTTATCTGGCAGAAGTACAACCAGGGGTTGGAGCTAACCCTGCACTGGTCACTCAGTCACATAGGAATGCAACAGGACTTACTTTTTACTTGCTGCTCGGGGGCCTTGACATGGCTCAGCATGCCAGGCACATTCACACTGTTTCTGTGTAGGTATTTGAGGAAGACGTCCGCGTTACGCCTGGCCAGTGTGCACGCCTTGTGGAGGGTGGGGGAAGGGAGGAAGTCTGATCAGGGCAGAACCTAGCAAGGCCTGAGCAGTCCTGCAATTCTACAAATTGTCAGGAGGTGGCACCATACTAGTTCACTAAGAAACATTCTCCTCATTGAAAATATAAACAATTTAAATGTCTGAACTCTAATACTGAACAACTCAGAGGAGTATATTTGTAAAAGCAAGTGCTGGTTTTATTCCAACCTTCAGAAAGGCCTCCTTCTGTTCCAGATGCTTGCTGATCATGGGTGTGACATGGTCTGTCTCGCAGTTGGGACCTAGCTTGTCGGCTCCACCGCACCAGTCTTCCTCCCGTTTATATTCCTGCTCTAAGCTCTCCAGCACACTACACACCTTGGGTGTACACACACAGCAACATTAAACACCCTCAGTGCTCCATGCATTTTTAGCTCAAACATATTGTACATATTGCATCACAGAAAGCTGTAGCAAATTTGAAAAAATACATTGTTTAAAATATTACATCAAAAGTGTAATTTTAAGCAGTTTGAAGCTGTGTAGATAAAAATTCAGCTGGGAGACAAGTCGACAAGTTACATACCTTCAGGGTGACACAAACACGACCTGATAGCACTCACCTGCTCAGAGGTCTTGTAAAAGGCCACAGAGGCATTGACAAGCTTCAGGCGATCCTCCATTTTCAGCATCAACTGCTGCCAGTGTGAGGCCACGTTCTCTGCGCAGTCACGGATCAGGTCCATGTCATAGTGGTTGGCCTGCAGCATGGCCTCGGCTTTCTGCTGCACTTGAAGGGCACTCTGGTGCGTCTTCTGTGAGGGTGTCGGCATCATCCTCATTTATCTTAATACTATTTCCCAACGGTCTTATGCAGCTTACACTAGTGTCATTTTTCAAGAACTGGTGACCCACAGTGACCAAGTCCTCAAATCTCAAAATACTCCACTAGATATTGTGGGTCTCCTACTTTAGCACACAATTTGAACAAATACACCAATCTAAATATTTCAAAAAGCTATGAACTGGTCAAAAATTCAGAATTTAAAAGTTGGGGACCAACTATACGTTTAACCATACATCGCTCTTCCTTAACAGTTCGATAAAGAGCAGGTTGGATAAATTAAGGGAGGAATACGTGTGTGCGGAAACGGTGAAGTGACCTCAATGGCGTGCTGGAACTGCTCGTGCTCCCTCTGCAGCTGCTCAGCCTCCTGCAGGGAACTGGCCGTGATGAGACCTGCGTTCAGCATGGACTCGCCATTCCGGATCCAACCGAGCACCTGCCCAGGACGGACATGGAGAGTTGTGATTGAAACACAACAGCTCACACAAACACTGCCAAACAATTCAGGTCACCTGTATGCTTCTGTTGTGTGTAGTACTTTTCCTTGGCCAAACAGCAGCTGACTATGGGAGAGGGCTGAGCACACATTGCTTGACAGTGTGAGATGAGGGACAGCTCTGAAGAAGGCCGAGAGACCTTGACTAAAACAACTGAACAGAAATAAGGCTGGAAAAATAGCAGCACTGGTCCATTTCCTTTGTCAAACATCAGTGATACATGAATCCTGAAATGTGATTGAACAGGACACAAGGCTGCAACAATTTGGCTTGCTGCACATTCATTCAAACACTTGATGTTTTGTAAGCAAAGTATGAATGTGAAATGCTCAACTATACACATTTCAAGGATAAAGCCATAATGTCACTCTGGTGATAAAAAGTAGAGCAGAGTAAAAAACCTGCCTAAGAGGCTTACTCAAAGAATTAAAAGAACCTGGAAAATAGCTGTGCTGTGGAAGGAGAATTACTAAGCTTAGTATTTGCCCAAGCAGCAAAAGAAGCCAGAAGAGATTCTGGATTCATATACATTTAAAAGGCTACAGACCGCAGAATTTAGACAGCGGGTGTGTTGTTCCACCACCCTGCCCCCTGAAGAGCTTCATTTGCACAGATGGTTTGTTGAAAAAGCAAAAATGAGGTGCATTGGCAGGGGTAATCTGTGAGAGTCAACATGGTGTCCCCTAGTTGTGACCTCCTTTACAGGGAATCCTTCAGGAGTTTAATAAAAAAAAACCATCAGGCTGGATGCAGAGCTGGGAAAGATACTTTTCTCTTCAAAATTGCACACTCAGCCGGTCACTGGCCTTGACGTCTACCCATCATTAAATCTATAATGGCGTCTAATACGCTAACCTGTAATTGAGCTGGACTCTGTTGCAGCTTTTCTATGATGGCAGCTCTTCAGCCATTACACAACCTGTGGTCTGCATTGCTTGAAACCAGAGTCAAGGATTTTCACTTTAAAGGGCATTCTGGGCCAGTGTGTAAAATAAACGCAAGCAATGATGCTGGATTTAACGGTTCTATATAAGCCACGGCTTCTGAAAACACAATGTTAACAGCACTTAGTTTGCAGGAGAGAAATGGCACCTTCGGTTCACAGCAAAAAGGCTTGGGAGCTGTTACCTGCTTGACTTCGGCCTGCAGGTGGCGCAGTTGCACACACTGCTCCAGGTGCCGGCGATGCTGTTCGGCAGCAATGTCCAGCTCCTGTTGCTTCTCATGGAGGAACTCCAGCAAGTCTTGTACCCGTGTGGCCATGTCAACATCTCGGTCGCACAGCAGCTCCACACCTGGACAGAGTAATCGGGGGCACGAGAACAGTCTTCAGTCAAGAAAATGCAGCCCATCGTACACAGGTACCCAACATTCAGTGGACACAAAGCACACAAAGAGGACCCCATTAGTGGAACAAGCAGAACCAAGTTTTGCACAACAGAATGCTCAGCTACTCTTGGATGTAGGCATATGCACATAAGTCTGCCCAGAAGGCAGCAGGATGCATGACAAGATTGGGCTTACCGGATGCCTGCACCTCATTGACATACTGCAGCAGCTCTTGGCCCTGGTGGATGACGTCAAAGGTCAGGTTGTTCATTGTGAGGGCCTTATCGGCGTGATGTTGCAGCCGTTGCTCTGCAAGAGGCAGGTCTTCCGTGTCAAAGTCATTCATCTGCTGAGATAGCTCCTCGTTCCATGACTCGAGGTCCGAGATGATCTGTATTGAGAGAAGGATTACACAAAAGATCAAGTAAGGAGGCAACGGGTTCTGTACAGAGAGCTTAGTGACTAATTAAAAAGCTGCCTGTAATGGCTGTAGAAATGATTTTAGTTGCATTTTCTTCACTGGCGTAGTTTTAAACATTTCTTTAATCTGCAGTCCCCTTTATGCTAACACAACCAATAGATACCAGCAAGACTCACCTGAACAGAAAACGTGTACAAGACTACATTAATCCAACAGGTTTCACCACATTTGCAGCTGATATGTGGTGCTTATGAATTAATAAGATGACTGATACATGTTTACGGGATGAACTTAACGTGGGCATCACTTATTAAATAAGTTTGTGGACAATGCATTTTTATTTTCAGTCATTTTAAACGAATAATAAAAATAAAGTAGCCTTTTTTTAATACAAAAGCAAATGTGTAAATTGAGGAGTTAGTGTACTTACACCGAACTGGTGTGTGAAACACCTAATTGTTTTTACGGGTTAGGATTATATAAATTGTTGCTGGTGAATATTACGAAAAGCTAAGGAACTCAATAATAATGGTTGCAGAAAGATGTGGTGGACAGCATATTTCAGCCCCAGTACCTTTGGTGTGCATCGCAAACATAATCCAAGTCAATGAGTAAGTGATATGACAATGAGGCTGTGACAATGACTGTGGAATTGGGGGGGGGTCTATTCCTTATACACAGTCAGGTATTCAAAGTCAGATTTACTACTAGAGCCTTTCATTTAATGCCATGAACAAAACACAGGTCTCAGTGGATGTGATGACTAACATCTTCAGCTCTTTAAAGTGAAAGGCCTGTGTTCTGATAAAGGTATTTTTTACATTTACACATTAGCTGCACATATGTTTACTACTTGTTTCTGATACGAAGCCAAATAAGACACACATGGCAAAGCCCCTGCCCTACCAACGAAGCACTAAACACAGTTCATGCCGTACACGACACTGGGAAGCGTTTTCCAAAAGAGCTGTGATTAAAAACTGTATCAGTGCCCATTTACATGAACGCATTAAAATCCAATTTAAGCACAGCGGCGTTGGTGCGAATCATTCACGCTTCTATGGATACAGCCAGGAGCAGAGCGGGTCTTACACCTGAGCCCCTGTTGAAGCTGTACTCATCTGGGGGTCTGGAGTGGAAGCAGCAGTCTTCTAACACAGGAACAGTTGCACAGCACCTTTGTGGTGTTAACTCCTGATTAATCACAGTTAAGGTGGTGACAGGGGGTTGCTATACTATAGTAGGAAACTAAACCATTCAATCTCTAAACAGGCCCAGAAACAGCTTATTCTCAGCAGGTTGTTGCCTGACAGGAAAGGGACAGATCAGCACCATTAACCCACTCAGCCCACTGTATCATCGCAACCAACTGTTCCACTATGATGTTTGCACTGCTGCGTCACTTTACTTTAAATGCCCACATTCATCCTTATTTTATCCACTTACCCATATATCTGCCCATCTACCACAAGTTACCTCAGTTTGTCTGTGCTGTTCTTTATTATCATGCCTGTTTAAAATATTGCTCAAAGCTACATTTTGTGTTCTCATGCACATCTGTGTAAGTGCAGAATGACAATATGATGAACCCTAAATCGGTTTCATGTTACAGATGCATACTGAACATAACAGCTAAAAAAAGATGTTGGCTTATACATATTGGACAGCAGGACATATGGTTTCTTGGTACTGACTACTGGTCCCTCCATCTCAGTAATAAATAAAAAAAAGCTAGGAAAGAATGTAAAACAACCTTCCACAATCATCTGTTACCACTGGTTTTGATAATGTGTACCAGCAAAATGGTGAAGTAAAGCAACTAAAACTTGCGCAAACGGAAAACTTGTTTAACAAAATTGTTTATGCTTGCATGTTTCACTGCAGAAAAGCACCTGCTAAAGGAATAAGAGCAATTTTAAAATGAGAGCCAAAAGCTAAAAGGAACAAAAACAATATATTAAAAACAAGCAAAATATTAAAATCTCAGTCTAACAAATCTATGTTCTCTGAGTTTTATAGTTTGGTAGGAAAAAAAAAAAAACAGTAAAACACATTAAAAAAGCTAACCTTTAAGATTTTTGCAAAGCTGAAAGTAGGACACTAGCCTGTGCTAGAATACACCCATAATCTAAGTTTACATGTTTTAGGGTGGAGATGAGGGTGTGCAACATCCATTAGAGCTGCTGCTCTGATATCACATCTAACATGTCTGTTAACGCAGTGTCAACAAATCCCAAAAATCAACACTTCATTTCACAGCCATCTGTTCTTAAATACCCCAAGGATCTGCAGCATTGCATGACAAATGTGCTCTTTTAACGTGGACACCTTCTCAGTGTGGCCATTTCTAGTGTCTGAAGCCAATACACCATTCTGTACAAGCCTGGGTGTGAAGGTAATAAGAAGAGAGCAAGGCACTCACGTCAATAGCATCTCTCTCAAAGATGCGCAACTGCAGAAAGAGCTCTAGCTTGATCTTCCTCTCCTGGAAGAGCTCTTCCATCTGCGCTTGTGCCTCGTCTAGTTGCTGCAGGACACTTTCGATGTGATTGATAGAGCTGTTGTGGGGCGTCTTGTTGCTGGAGATGGCCGAGTCCCTGTACATAAATGGTCACATATGTCACCTCACACGACACAGATTTTTCTCATGCTACTTCCGGTTACCGATGCTATAAAAGTAATACTACTGATGCTTATAGGGTGGATGTTAGCAGGATGCGTACGGAGTATAATATGTTGCTGCAGAAAAGATCTTGCATTAATTCAAAATTTGGACCTGTAATTTGAATGTTCCTAGTTCAAGCCACACTCCCAACTGCTGCTGTAGTACCATTGGTCATGGTATTTACCCTGAATTGATATAGTAAAAACAGCTGGCTCTACAAACGGGCCCAATAGTTGCAGAATATTTTAGATAAAAGTGTCAGCTAAGAAACTAAGTAGTAGTAATTTTAACAAATAATAATATGTAACACCAGCTGAAACGCTGGTAGACTAAGACCCAGTCAACATTGTCCAAATGCGAGTCATCAGAAATCCTTTCTGGAGATTTGTGGCAGAAAATATATATATATATATTTTTTTTTTTGAATGTATGTTGCAGCACTTGAGTGCAAAAAAAATAAAATAATTTTTTTTTTTCTTCTTCATAAAAGTCACCCACCCAAGTGCATTAAAAAGCACAGGCTTTCTAGCAGACAACCGTCACAGGGTAAATCTGCGAGGACCCCCAAGCATGGTGCCACTGGCAGGGATGTGCGTAAAGCAGAATGTGACCCATGATCTCCTGACCAATCAGAACTGTGGCCACATTACACTTATGAACCATAATTAATAACGCTGTTATGAAAATAGGGTTACATAACCAGTGCTGGCGAGGGAACGGTGCCAGTGATTTAAATAATAATTTTAAAAAAAAAAAATTCTAGTTCTCAGATTAAACTCTCGGTAAACAAGCAGAGGAGAGCCAGCTGTGGACTTCTGGGGCTTTAAAACCTGCAGCTTTGGCACAAAGGGCCCAGGGCACTACAACTGTGCTTCTGTATTGGTCCCAAAAGAGCAGAGCAACACAATGGTGAAAGAAAGCATAAACAATATGAGCTAAAACAAAAAGTACCCTTTTCAGGGAAAAGTCCTTGATCAAGGACAGTACAGCAGGTGGAGAGAAAGGCCTGAACCTTAAGGTTAAAAATCTCTTTCTTCCCTGTTTAGTCAAGTTCAGATCTGAACACAAAGTGGACATTAAGACATGTTCGATTCTCTGAGAAGTACCAAGATGTACTGACTTTGATTGCAGTTTTGCGTGCTAGATACCCTGGGCATTTGTACAGGTTCTGCACAGTTATGCAAGAAGACATAACTTGGCAAGCCAGCAGAACAGGCAGCCCTGTGCTTCTGCCGCCCAAGATATAAATAGAAAGGCAAAGATGCTGCAGATCAGATCCCTCCTCTCTCCTGCCGTAACACTATGAGGTTTGCACTGTGGTTTTTATTAGTAGACTGAAAGCAGGCAAGGTTTGGTGGAGGGCACATCTGGTGGGTTTGAACATCTGACTCAATTTGCACAATAGGAATGGTTTAACAGGCAGGCATCACTCATTGGCTGTAATGAATGGTGGACGTACACGAGACGTTCAAGGACTCAAACAGGTGGGGCACAGTAAACTGGGGGCACACACATCTGGAGACGATCTGGGGTTCAGTAACAGGCTGGGATGCCGAGTTCCCTTGTCCTACCTCAGCTGCTGGATGAGGTCCTCACCCTCCTTGATCACATTGACGGTGACCTGCAAGGTGGTCTGCTGCTGCTGGCCAAAACGCTTGATGAGGTCCTGTACAGCTTCCACTGACTCGGCATACACATCATCCAGTAGCTCCTTCTGTAGATCTTCAAGCCAGGTCCACAACTGGGGAGGGGCAGTGAGAGCGTTAGTCATTAATGCCCAATTAAATATAGGTGTGTGGTTTGCCCACTGAGCTATACAAACAATGTTCAGTCATGTATCAGTGGTTCATTATTTTAGAACAGATCATTCTTCCATCCAGCTAACACAACTATCAGGCATTTTTCTTCAGCAACTAGCTGTATTCAAAAATAGAATTTCTGGAAAACAGCCATACCCTTGCAGGGTACCTCCCCTTTAAAATGTGCACTTCTGTTCTTTGGTTTTCTCTACAGTCAAAAAATATCACAAAACTTTACACACCACAGAAGGTGATGCAAAGTTGCTTTTGGACTGTCTCCCTTTAAGTGAAGTTCTAATGTGTCTTGTCTTGTTTGTGTAAAGTTGGAGGTGGAGGAGAGGGGGTTTCTATTTTTCTTAGAAACGTAACAAGAAAACAATAATGAGCTGCCAAATGAAAACACTGCTATGACCCAGCAGTAATGAGGTGCTCAGCAGAACAGGGACCACCTGAGGTTCATGTGTTTCACTGGTATCTAGTATCTAGTTGCTGTGTGACTTAAATTTCCTTTAAATGTAACCACGCACAGTCTCCTGTCGATTCAGAGCACATTTTGCTATATGGTATGCCCAGTAACCATGTAAGTGACAAATAAACTCTTTTGACTCTTTTGGTAAGATTTAGTGTGCACAACCTGTGGTTGTGGGTGTAAATGTACATACATTTGTGCATACAAACACATTGGCGAAATTACCTCCTTAACATGTGTGTGGAAGGACACGGACATGTCCAGCAGCACCTTGCGCTGCTCAACACGCCTCACAAAGTCCTGGATGCGATCCTCCAGTTGACGGGCTGCCTGATAGATCTCTTCAGGGTCACACTCTCCTGTTTGGGCGAGCTGTTCTGCTGCTTCCAAAAGCTTGTCTGCATTTGTGTATGTGTTCTAGAGGGTGAACACACAGCTTAGTTCCTCAAAGTTACATTAGCTTAAACATTTATGCTCCAACTTGCTGATGCCCAAAGTAAAAATATTAATATAGTTGATAGAGCAGCAGACCAGCCCACCTGAGCCACCTCTTCAAAGTCCTCGTGTCGCTTCTGCAACGCCCTTGCCCTGTGTAGCGACTTGCCCACACCCGTATGCTTGCTGAGAAAGGCCTCACCATGGTTCTCGATCCAGTCCAGCACCTGTAAACAGGTGTAAAGAGCTAGTAGAGTAGAATACAAAAAGTGGTGTAGCATTTGTGACAAAAATGCAATTACAGCTTAAAGACTGAAAGGGAAAGGGTCAAGGTGAGTGGCAGACTGGCCAGTCGCTATCGCCCCCCCATCGTGGTCATCTGATAGCACACACAAACACACTATTTATACAATCCAACTAATCCTCTGGGGCATTTTTCTTCATTATCTGTAATATGGGTTAAAGGAGTGTTACACGATGAGAGTGCTTGTGGCATGGAGTAAATCCAGTGATCCAGAAACACAGTTCTGCTTCATGCAGATGTGCTTTTTGTCCTGCAAAGAAATGTGTTATAATGGAGAATGCATGGTTTGGTAAGGATCCAAACCTGTCATCTCTGCCAGCCAGCTCATACTCTCATTAAAAACTTGTTTATAAACCATTTAATTTGTTAGATCAAATTGTGTGAAGACACAGCCCCGCCAGGGCCATCAGAAAGCAGGGAAAGGAGATCAAACTGACAGCAGGCAGATCCAACTGCACTGGACAGCCCACAGAATACCCCCAGATCCCACACCCTGTGCAGAAGTGAAGAGCAGCAACTATGATAAATTAAACTCCTGATGCCTGAGGTTAAGATAATAAAATGGCAATACACACAGCAGCTCATGTTGCAGATGACAGGCAATGAACTCACTGTGTCTTTTGAGGTTACTTGTTTTGTGTGCTGCAAAGGGGAACCACAATGAAAAGGAAAACCATAGCAACAGTTACCTAGCACACACACCACCCTTTGCCTCCAGGACTCAATACCACACACACACACACACACACACACACACACACACACACACACACACACACACACACACACACACACTGCTCTCCAATATCCAGCATAAATGGGCATGAGGCATAAACTGGGCTGGGGGAGGAGAGAAGAAAGGAATTGGACACTGAGATGGGCACACTTGACAGGAAGGTGAAGTGTTAAAAAGGAAGCCTGAACTGCTAGAGAACACTTTTAAGGGAAAGGAAAAGGAGGTCAGGATGAGTGCCACAAATTACAGACCACTATTTCTGTTTTATACATGTAGGAAAATAATCCCACAATGTGCAGTTAAGTAGTAGTACTGTGGTCTCTTTTCCCTTTAAACTGGGGCATTACCAGTAATTACAGCCCAAGGCCATCCCTGCAACACCCTGCCCCTTCCAGAAGGAGTGGAATAGAACTGGAATAGAACATGCAGCCAGAAACGTCTTATGCAACAAACCATGTAGCTTTGTGCATCATGGACACCCGGCAGCAGCTTTGTCTTATCAGTGCTGTATGGGCTCGATCCCCACCTGCTGGACGTCCTGCTGGAAGACACAGAGCTGCAGCCGCTGATGCAGCCGGACTTTGCGGTGCTGCCAAATGTTCTCCAGCTGCCGCTGGTGATGCAGCACCTCATGAATGATGTCCAGCACATGGTGAACCGCCTTGGAGTAATTAGCAGAGGCGGTGAGGGAGTCCGCACTGCCTGGTGTCAGGGGTCGCTGCAGCTTGTCCAGCAGTGCCTTGCCATCTTGACTCACCTGCCGAGATGCACAGCAGTGACTTAGCTTGGCTACTGAAACCCTAGAGTCTGATATATAACAGCGATAACAGTCATAATACTATTAATAATTAACAATTAACGTTTTGTTGTTTCAGTACTGTAATGGTCTGAGATGTTGCCTTGTATTCATAGGTGCGGAGTTAGTATCCCACTCCTGCCAACTAAAGTACTTCACCGTGAACTGATACAGTACAAATACCTAGCTGTATAAATGTGTAAATAAGTATAAATCCAACCTTGTAAGGCACTATGGACAAAGGAATTATCTAAACAATAAATGTAAAATTACTTTCAAACACAGTACTAAATTAACTTCTGACAAAAGCAGAGAAGAAAAAGCCTTTGTAAAAACAATAAACAACCTTTGAGTACCTGTTTGTAAGGGAGAGCTGTGTTCCTGCCCAATGTACCATGGAGCAGGCTTCACGGCTAAACCCATCTAAACTACAGTTCAGGAGTAAATGACAGTGACTTACTGCAGTGACTGACTGTACCTCAGAGTAGGCTGCTGTGATGTGCTCATAGAGGCCCTGGTGGTGGTGGATGGCGTCCTCCAAATCCTGCAGCTCCGAGGGCAAATCCACCTCCCCGCAGGCCTTGCACCACGAGTCCACGTTGCTCATGTACTGTTATGGGAGGGAGGAAAACGTTAAGAGAAACGACTGCAGCGCTGTCCTGAAAACCGTACAATTTGATCATAACCTTTTCTGCAACTGACAATGGAAAACACATTTAAACAGAACAAGAGTTTGGGACCACTTTCATCAACTCGTTTCCATAACATTCAAACTCCATTTTGTACTGCACATTTCTGTGATGAAAGTCAGTCAGCTTTGAACACGACTTAGTGGAGACAGGATGTTCATACTTTGTCATTCTAAGTAACTTTATCAAAATAAGTCTTATGGCATATTCTAATTCGAGCTTAACCTGAGGTTTTACAAAGCTAACTAAGTGTATGTCTGTATCACTAAGCTTCTATTGATTGAGACTTAGCAGTGAAAATGAGTTTGGATTTTAATTGTGTTTCTTAGTTGCAGAGTCAGCGTATTCTTATGTAAGTTCGCAAGTGGGTCTCTTTTGAAAGATGCAGTTCATTCAAACATGCGTCATGTAGAAAGTACTGACTGGCCCGATGTAATAAAATACAATAAGCAATCTACTTAGGAGTTAAATTTCAACTCACTGAAGCTATATGATGTGAGTAAAGACATAATAATAAGGTTTCTCTCTTTACATCAAACAATGTCCCTGCTCTGCATATTTGAAACTCCCTCAGAACCATTCATCATGTCCACATCTCACATACAGATTCAGATCAAAACGGAAGAATTTGCACTGGTCGATTTCTACAATGTTTGCCCACAAACCCTATAAGACCCTCCCGCTAACACACAAACAAATGGTATACAGTAAGAAAATGCTAAAAAGTCACAAAAAAAGTGCAATAGTAGAAATCTACAATGCATTTTAAAAGTCCTTCTTGGACAAATTTGGAACAAGTAGCAAACCTTTAACCTTTTAAAAAAAGGACATTAAGAAGATGAAAATTATTTCTGGCAAATGTGTCTTGCAGCTCACCTGATCACATTTCTGGTGGAAGACAGCAGACATCTCAAGTAGGGTGCTGCGCTCGTCCAGGGCTGCGGCGAATGCCTTCCACTCTTGCTCAAGCTGGTTGGTTATCTGCTTGATCTGCTGGGAGGCATAGTGTGACGACTCCAGCAGCCGGTTACCCACGGACATGATGCGGTTAATATTCACATAGACATTCTGCGGGGAAAGGGTGACAGTGAGGACACATGTTAGTGCATGGAAGGCCTTTCCCCTCGTGTCCTTTTCTGCCGCACTTGCTACAACATATGTTCTGGATTTATTAAGATTTTACAGGACTACACAGGACTGAACAATGTCATTCAAAATAGATCCATTATTACAAAAAAATGTATCCACCAGCTGTGAGGATGACAGATTTTGCCATCGCTGCATTTCATGTCAGGCCCTTCTGTAACCGTAAACAAAATGACGTATTAAGAACAGCCAAAGCCTCACGTGCACTTACCACCTTTTGCTTGCTGTTACTTCAGTATAACAGGAGGGTAAATTAAATCTAAAAAATGAGGGCATTATTTGGGACAAACCAGTATAGTCACCACTCAGTTTACAAATTTCTGACATACAAAAACTTATTAGTATAATCTGCTTCTGCCATTTCAACCTATGAGTGTTTCCCTGCAATAATGAATGAAGGCATGCGAAGAGCAATACAATTTTCTCTCCTTTGTACTCACGTTGCCTTTTATTCTTGCATCACAAACTGCAACACAAAAAACCCTTACTTTCTACCTTAGACATTCACAACGTGCAAAAAGCCATACAGTGTGTGGGTAACTAAATATTGCAAATGCACAAATATATTACCTGTCCCAATTACTAAACCATAGTTAACATAAGACACTTGGCACAATTCCCCCAAAACACTTATTAAACACAACTAAACACATAAAGCATGCAGCGAAGGATGATGGTAAGGGTTCAAAATCCTGGGTGGAAACCAATATTCTGTAATGCTTGTATGTTCGTACAAAATAGTGACATCACACACAGACAGACAGACAGACAGACAGACAGACAGACAGACAGACAGACAGACAGACAGACAGACACACACACACACACACAGATAAGATAATTTAAGTTATGTAATTTTCTGTTTATTTAAATACATTTAAAACATGTATTATTGTCCTCATAACTATTATTTTCATAGGTTTAAGAGCAACCTCTTTCTGCTATTCTTGTTCCAAAGATTTGATTTGGCAATACAAATGTGAAGCTGTTGCCCCTCCCAAAAAACACTGAAATAGGCATTCAGAAAATATGTACAAAAATACGGTTGTCTTTTATTCTCAATCTCAATATACTCTGCATTACCACCCTAGGAGTTATGGAAAATATGTATTCCTTCATAAGTACTTCACTTGCTGTTGCAAATGTCTAAATAATTATTGTATTAGTTTTACATAAACAAGTTTTAAGGACAGATGGAGGTGATGAATGGATAACTGCCACGTTGGACAGTTGGTAAGACCAGACACATTAAAAGTGTGCAAATAGTTGTTTAACAGTTGTGGGAAGTTATAACAGAGAAAAAAGCCCTTACGTTGTTCAGTGTGTTTAAGAGGAACAGTTGTGGTGCTGAATAGGTGCTACCATGTCAGACATGCCTTGTAAAATAGAATTTGTATTCCAGTGGCTCATCAGAACCCTTAAACACAGGTACAACTGAATGTACCGAAACAGTTTCTCAAAGGCATTACGAGTGTAGATTGAAGGATTGCTACACCAGGGGTACAAAATATGGGCCAGCAGATAATTCTTTCAGATATAGTTAGAGCCACAGCAGTTAGAGTATCACCTCTCACTCGAGGGACCCAATTTCAAATCCCACTCATGCTGTACAACTACTTAAGGTACTAATATTTAGTTCTTATTTATAAAGTACTTAATTACATAAATGGGTATATAACAGTAGATAGATTAAAATACAAACAGCGCATTGTGAATTGACTTAGAGAGTTTGGTAGATGCACACCAAGGTACTTCATATTTTTCTAGGCATACATTAGATCTCAGTCATTTCCTTCATTTGCTATTAAAATATGGGTCATTTTATCACACATATCTAAAATAATGTGACATCAAAAAGCATTTTTACATTTTAGTGTTAAGATTATACATATTAACTAGATAAATGTGACTAGGTCACTGAAAAGCAGTACACACCAAGTTAAAGAATACTCATATGCAAAGAAATGGTTATGCACGACATCACAGAGCATCAAGGCAAATACATCAAATATTCTTTCAGGTCAGGAAAGTACATCGAGGGCAGGATGGTGGCACAGAACCTAGGCCATTTATGCATACAGTATGTTTGAATCATGCCCAGTCTGTGTAGATGTTACATAATCTCCCTGTGTTTGAATGTGTTTCCTCCAAGTGCTGTGCCTTCTCCTAGATAAGCTTCAGGAGGATTAGGGGACGCAAACTGCCTGTAGTGTGGGAGAGTGAATTTTGCAACTCTGTGATGGAGTAGTAAATCAACCAGGGTGTTCCCTTCTTAGGGGAGATGCTTCAGTACACCATGCACTCTGCCAGAGCTCATTAGACAACATGAGAAGGAGCTACAGTGGCTTCTAGGAGCTTCAGCTGCATGATGGGTGCTACATGTGAATGACTGCAAAAGCACTCTGGATGAAGCCAACAAAGCTAAGGGAAAAACACTGTTTACAGGTCATGACTGCCAAAGAAATGGGCGCAGACCCGCCGCACTCATCCATCCTATGCTCTTGCTCACAGATACAGGACTCAGAAGTAAAAGACCAACATCAAACTGGGAGTGGGATACCACATGGTTAAAGGTACACTGAATAATTTTTTTTTTTTTTTTTTTACAAAATAGCAGATTTGCAGCAGATCAAAGTGGTTAAATATTCATTTAGCGAGCCTCTTTTGGCACATACCAACAGGTCAACCAGCACAGAAGTAGTGTAGAAATTGATACTTGAAGCGCCAAAAGTGAGCAACACTACCTTTTACAGAAGTAGTATGCTACCTAAAAGACACAATCCTTTTATCATGTTCACATTAACATTAAAAGCATCACTAAATTTCTCCTTTGTTCAGCACTGCTGATCAAAAATTAAAAAAAAAAAAAAAAAATCCAGTGTAGACAGGGTGCCCACACAGTGCAAGTTAAGCAAATTACATTAACTGCCTGTTAGAGCAATTCATGGGTGCAGGCCCAGACCTTCAACGCTAACTGCCACAACTGTCTGCTTATTACGACTTGTGGCCATTCACATTCTTGGAATTTGTGTGGATACACCAGAGACATTTCTCCAAAAACACGTGGAAACTGCAGACCTTAAGTGGCTTGAGGTCATATTTCCAGAACTTCAAGGGCTACCCACAATGTGGGTATTTGGAAAGCAGAAGAATGTGACAATGTCTGAAATACAACAGCTGTGGAATCCTAAACAGTGTTCTGCAGAAAGGAAGCCAAATAGCACTAATTCAAATGGTGAAAGGACAACCTACCAACCTGAGCATGCAGTCAAGAATATTCTTCATAATCCCACTTACTTACTTAAAACATTACTTCTCCCCTCTTCTGGCTAGACATCTATTTGGGGACCTCCCCCACCAGTGCTGAGTAAGTTGGGATAGATAAGAGTCCAGTGGACATGGCCCACCGCAAATAGCCCCACTCCCCATCCCCGTCAGTGGCAAACAGGAAGTCAGGCTTTTTCATTAACACTACACCCTGGAAGACCCTATATAGTCAACAGCACAATCTCCTATGGAGTATGCTGGCCAGCACCAGTTAACATATTTAACAAAGTGTTAAACCTTCATTGTTCATTGACATTCTCTGTTAATTTTTCCATTTGATGTCCTCACAAAACTTCAATGCAAAGCCACTGTGAGGGATGAATGAATGGTAATTCATCATCACATAAGAAATTTTATTTTCTGATGGACCTATGAGTAGAGTGTTGGTCCTTGTACTTACCATGCAGTTCATTGCAAAGTGATTGTGCTGTGTCTGAAGCTCCATGGCATGACTGTGGTTGGCCCCGATCTCTGTGTATCCAGCCAGGAACAGTCCCTTGTTGTGCATAATCCAGTCGAACATCTGCATGCCAAAACGAAGCACAGACATGGTGTATGGGAGGACAAGGGGGTTTATCGTCATTTGTGTGGATCTATGCAACTGTGTTTTTATACTCTGGAATACTCAACTAATAAAACTGTTTCCATTTAATGCAAAGTAGACATTAAATAACATGCTGCTTTCAGTTGTCACTACCAGTGCCTCTGATCTTTGCTATTAGTCTTATGATACTTCTCCCAGGTTCCTGTGCTTCTGTCAGATGCAAAAAGTTAGTTTTACAGGCACTTACTTCAGTAATGTGTACCAGCAATGGGCAGGTATCAGACAAACAAGCTATAACTTTATAAAGCTGCATCTATGTCTGAAGCTCTTCCTCTGTTACTGATTTGGATGTCGCTTAAGAGAAAAGTGTCTGCTAAATAAATGAACATACACTGCATTTGCGATACTGTAACCAACAGTACTTGCAAGCTTTTGAGGAGCTGTGCAGCCCTCACCTTCTCAGCATCCTGCTCAAACAAGCGCAGCTGGAAACACTGGTCCAGCTGCAGCTTACGCATATGCCACATCTGATGAAGCTGCTGGCGTGTTGAATGCAGCCTGTCCAACATGACAGCAACCTTGGGCACTAGGCCCTGCGTATCCACGTTGGTGGAGCCAGCAGTCCGGCCACCATGGCCTTCCCCATTCTGGATGCGCTGGAGCAGCCGCTGGCCCTCAACATCCAGCTCCTCAATAGGTGCTTTGATCACCTTCTTCTTCAGGCTTGCATGCTCCTCGATCATGCGCCGGGCTCCTTCCAGTTCCTGTGGGAAGTCTTTTTTGGAGAGGGTCTCCTGCAGCTCTTCTAGGCGAGCCAGCATGTGTGTGGCATTGGTAGTGAAGTCCTCGAAAGCAACCCGGATCTCAATCCATTCCTCGTGGTTGTAGTCCAGGCTGCCTTCAAAGTCTGGGGTGAGCTGGGAGGGGTCCACCACCTTGGACAGGCCTTCTAGAGACACCATGGTGGTCTGGTGCAAACAAGAGAGTTCACTTGCGTTAGTAACATCAAAAATGATAAAATACAAGAACATTACAATAGGGAACCTGTTACACTTTATAATTACACAAACAATATGTTCCTAAGCAACTAAGAGACAGAGTAGCAACAAAAACATCAACTGAGATCAAAAGAAAACATTTCATAGAGTCTAAGCTTCCATTTCACAAATTTAACTGACCCTGAGTTAACAGCATTAAAAATAGTGGAGAAAAATTATGCACATGTATTAGTTATGTAAAGTTACTTCTGTTACCTCTAAACAATGCAGACCACCCTGGTACAAAAAGGATTACTATATAAAATAAACAAAGATGTAATCTATAAGTAAAACGCAAGTATTTCAGCCGTATTTAACCTTAATGTAATGGACATCATTATTATATTAAACACTGAATCACAGGACAGAGGAAAGAGAAAATCATTGTCACACATCAGCAGCAGACAATATTACAGTCTCAGTCTCAACATCAATTGTCCTTGTCCTTGAGTCAGGAATCTTTGGGATGGGCAGGGCACAGCTTACCTCAAATTCAAACTTGGAGCTGCCAAAGTTGGTTCTCTGCTTTTGCCAGAAGTTGTCCGGCTTGATGATGAGAGCGACGTGGATGCAGGAGGGGAAGGACTCCTGCAGGATTTTCAGCAGCGGCTTGATGGAGTCCCATTTGGACCCACGCATATCCACAATGACTGTGAAGCCATGTTTAGACACATCCTCACTGAAAGCACAAACCAACACACTCAGTTTTCATAACAGAAGACCTATTAGGTTGCACTTTATACTCAGGTGCTGAGCAATTACACTGCAAAAAATACAAAAACAACATATGCCATGTCTGGGCATACAATTGGTGCAAGTAGGTGTCCTGTACATGCAACTGCCCATCTGGCTTCTCAATGTCTCCCAGGAGAGCCCTGTCTTTACAGAAAGCATCCCTGAACGCACCCCTCATTCACCCACCATATCTACAAACAGAAGAAGCAGGGACTTGCAACGGTCCTGTCCTGAAAGCAGTGATGTGGACAGCTTGCGTGATACCCACTCTTCAGCGCTCCTTGAGCATCCGCCAACAGAAACCGAGTAAACCTGCGAAACTGGCTCTCCAGTTTCCACACTCAAGCTGAAATGCAATCACTCTCTCTCTTGCTCTCTCTTTCTCCCACACACACTCTCTCACTCTCCTCTACCCACCAGTATGAGGGAGGAAGCGTGAGGGAGGATGCAGCAGGGTTCTGTAGTGGGCTGTTATTTGCCTGCAGTAATGGGAGGGACAGGAGCCCTAGGGAGGGAAGGATTGTCTATACAACGCACTGCACAACACTAGCCAGGTCTGACACTGGGAGAAAAATCTAGATATAATGACAACAAGGCAGAACTGGTGCAGTAAAACAAACTTTGCTACCCCAATGCAGATAATTCAGGGTTGTTAAAAGCAAAATGAGAGATTTCGGTTTAGCTGCAGGAAGTTTTATTAGGTCAATGTATTGTGTGTTGTAATGCTGCAACCACCAGGGTTTTGTCCACACAAAGATCTGATACGTAACACATGTGGCTATAGCTGATGCAGCCAACGAGCCTGCGGACTGGGGCAAATGTGTCTGTGTGGAAATAAAGCAGAACGTGTCCAACCTGGGGATCCCAGCAAGATAGGCAATGAGGCGTCGCAGGTCCTCCTGTCGTATTCTGTCGTGGTTGCTCCGTGACGGAAACGTCAGGACAGGACCGCCCCGCCGGTCTCGCCCCCCTGAGGTAGAAAGATGCGAGAGACCACATAAGTCTAAAAGATACTGACAATTACTTGCTGCATGAAAAGAAGAAAAAAGAAAACCTTCCGAGGGCTCAAACATTAGCTGACACTGGTCCTAGAAACTGTCTGGGTAAGACCCTTGCGTAAATTGATCCCATAAGTTCTCCTTTTTTTTTTTTTTTTTTTTAAATTTTTTTATTTTTAAGCAAAAACATTGTGTTCCCCATAAGGGCACTTCCATAATACTCTGGTGGAACTCATATTGCTACCCCAGGGAGGGAAATATACACAGAGTGCGCCATTCAAAAAGGTCAGAACAAAAGGCACTGCGACACACTGGGCCTCTTCCAGGATCATTATTTCTTGTGCTCCTCAGTCAGAAACATAAATGCAAAACAGCAGCCTAGTGCTCCCTCACTGAGTGCTCTGGTCCATACTGAGAAACACCATAAACACCCACACTCCTGCCTTTGGAACACTGTAGCTTACCTGACGGTCCCAAAATTACATCCCTACGTCTATATTTATACAATTGTCTATTTTATCAGGGAATCTGACACCTGCCAGTTCCTCTTTAGAAAGCTTTCCTCGGTCAAAAATCACAAACATCTGAGCAGGTCTTCCCACAAATGAAATTGTGCCGTTTCATGGCAGCTTTCGGATTTTTAAAAATCTGTATAAGCTAAAGAAGAGTGCCGGCATGCTCCAACAGGTCCAGATGTGCATTATTAACAAAAAACTTCATGATTCTGTGCGATTTGGAGAGTCCGAGCACAAATGAGTCCAAATGCCTTCACAAACAGCTGGAACTTCCCTGGCAAGTCATTTCCACTTAGCTGAAAATGAGAACACGTTTCTTCAGTAGGGTGAATATAACAATTTAAACAACATCTTTGGAGAAAGTCCAAACATTCTGGTTCCCTCGGGAGTGCGTTACTCTGAGGGGTTTGCCCAGCACTGACTGTTGAAGGTTGAAAAAGATCTTTTGGATTCTTGTTTCCAAACAGCAACAATTCAATCCATTGAATCCAAACTGTCAGTGGCTGCAGCTACTGTAATTGTTCTTCAATATCCATGGCGACAGCTTAATGTAGTGCTGAAAGTTGCTTACCCAAGTCTGCAGTTAGGAAGTCAGATTTTAACCAAAGAAAAGACATTGATAAGCATAGGTTCCCTAATAGATTTGGGCATTCTGTGACTGGTTCTTCTTATTCCACATAGGCATCTTTACCCTTTCTCTACTATTTCACACTGACTCATTTCAGTCCCTAAAACACAAGATAACAGACGTATGATGACTCATTTCAGGGCACTGCTGTCCACTGACATTCAGTATGAGGGAAAGCAGAAGACACAGCTGCAGCTATGCCGGAGCACAGTAACAGTGTTAGCGGGTAGGTAAGTATAACCCTAGTGACAAATTAAACTGGGGGGGTGTATACTATTGATTTCAAAACTCTCATTGCTCTCAAGAGCTCCATGTGAAATTCACTACAGCAATAGATCAGCCTAAACACTGCATTTTAAACATTGAAAACTGGGAATAGGGGAAAAGGCAGACCTTTAGAAACTTATTGCTAAACTTGCAGCAGTATGTGCAGTTGAAAGTGCCTTACAGCAGAGAAGCAGCAGAGAAGTTCAGCCCAGAGTCAAGGGTCTGGAATGTTGCATAACAATGACCGTTTAGTCATTAGGACCTAATATTTTATACCTGATAAGAAGGCAACTTTTTCCTTCAGGATAGGCAGGACTTCCATTGCTTTCATCTCTTCATTCCTGTGGAAACCTAAAAGGAGAAAAGACATTGAAAGGGTTACTGGACATGACACCATGTTAGGAAAATGTATGTTGATGGTTTCATCTTCATATTTCATCTTGCAATATTTTGAACTCATATGTGGTCAGTTGACTGGTTTGACTAGCATTTTGCCAAACATTTCTTATGCAACTAGAACAAAAAGCAAAATTAGCATGAAAAGTATTTTATTTTATCATATGAATATGGGCTAATGGCAAAAGAAGATCCCTGATAAAGGGGGAAAAAATGGGGTAAAGAAATCTTCTAGTGCTTAACTGATGAAAGTTTGCTGTGACTAGTAGGTCTGAATATCCCTTCAGGACTAGAAACTGTGGAGATTTGGGAGATTTGAATGATTTTCCTCCAAAACATCATTCTAATCCTGGCCTTCTGATAGTCTGACATTAAATCACAGAGCAGCATTAAAACTCTGTATTAACTGAATATTAATAAACATATAACTAATACTATCAATCCTCAATTGGTAAAGTAAATGAGTTACAATGGCTGTAGCCTCTACAAAAATAAAATTCAGATGTCAGCATTAACCTTGGACAACGTAGTTGAAATCTTACTGATAAACTTTCTAAACAGCACTTTTAATCCTCTCTAGATGCTAACAGCCATGGCCTTTTGTACAGCACGTACAAGCACAGTAAGACAACTCCTTTGGCCAAACCATGTGTACATGCAAGGAGTTGGAGAAAGCACAAACATCAAAAACAAAAATTTATACACACTAACTCCATATCATACCAGTTGCAAATTTTTGAAGATAAATACAACTTCTAGACAATTATGAACTGCATTTTCCCCACCTGTCTGTTCTCTTGAAATTTCTATTGTGGAGAAGTCACAAGCTATATTTCTCCCTCCAACCAGTAGATGTCAATAAAATGCACCAAATAAAAGCAGGCATATGGGGCTCCCTGAACTCAAATGGCTTCTACAGGGTTTACAGTTGATGTCCAGTGTTTGAGTGATCAATAACAAGAGGAAGCTGCACAATTCTGAAAGGGATCATTCACCACTGAATATTAGGAGTTCACAGACAAATGTATAGAAAGCTCAATCACTATAGCAACATCTTGAGACTTATTGAGGGTTATCCGCATTAGTTAAGCTTGTAAATATGACATACAAGTAAAAGTGGCTTTAGATTTATAAACAACCAGTCCATAAGCCAGGAGACAGTACATATTTGACTGTGAATCAAGATTCAGGGCTGCAACATACATATTGATGTACTAGGAACTTCACTATGATAACCATATGGAATACAAATCATTGCTATGTTCCCACATACACCAAAGCCATGATGCATCATCCATCTTCTCCAAACACGACACACTGACGAGAACCTGGACACAAGAGGCTTGATTTATGAGTGCCCCCACTTTGGCTCACTTAATCACTTCCACAACAGTTGCTGCATGGAGTTCTGCTGCTTCTCCTACTTTTGGGGTACATTCCACCCTCGTAGAGACCCTTAGTTGATTCATCAGTGCCAACAGCACATGCTTTTACACTCAGATGAGATGTTATTGATGTTCGTCCACCCACTTCCATAAATGTGCAAATATGAGCACTCCACAGTGTGCTCACAGGCCTGGGCAGGTGCTCTCCACCACACTACTGAGGGTGGATGCGTGAGCTCATTTACCTGGATCAGCCCGCAAGAGGAGCGGCAGTTTGCTTGATGAGGTTTCTTTGCTTAATGTTTGAAAGATTACTAAAAACAACTTCAAGAACTCCCGTACCCTTCTGTATTAAAACCAGTGAATTTAATCGCTATGCTCTTACAAGATGCAAATGAACAGCATAAGTGATATGTAAAAAAAAAATATATATATATATATATTTTTTTTTTTAACTAAAATCATCAAAAACTGCAACAGAACAAAAATGTGAAGGGTTTGTATATCGTTCCATGCAAGAGTATAAAGGTATTGATAAGTACATTTCCATTTCAAGTACCATCTAGTCTGCATTGTACAAAGAGTCTGAGAATCACTGCCGAACTAAAGTGACATTAATCCACACCCCTCCCACGCTGATAGCGCTGGACCAAGTGTGTGAAATTCACCAACAATAACTGAGACCGACATCAGACATCTCACTGAGGCTAGGCCCAGTTCTCAGCACAACTGAAAGGCGCAAAGCCAGCATTTATCAAACTGAGCCTGGGACACGTGCGGCAAGAGAAGCAGACACGTGAGCAGATTTCCAGGTGGGCACAGTGCCTGGGTTGTTGTAGCAGTGACTGCTATGAGGCCTCCCTGTGACCACCCCAACCCATGAGGCCCTTGTTGTTGCAGCTTCTGTGAGGAACTACAGCAAAGGTGATGCAACATCCACATATGGCCTGGACCTTGCAGGACTACCTTTTGTCTCTTTAACAACCACTCACAAATCATTGGTAAGAAGGTGAACCATTATCCTAAACTTATGAGATGTTTTGACATGACTACTCAAAGCCTCCATGCACTCAATCCAGAATCTTTTATCAAACACCCTGATACAAACAGAATACACAAGGGAGGATGCAATGATGATGCTTGGGTTCATGGTACACAATAGAGGGAAAAAAAAATTAGATATACATAAAGATTAATAAATATTAAGATTAAAAATATAAAAACAGATAAAGATCTGCTTTACTCTTCAGAAAGGTACTTCCCTATATTGTTCGAGTAAAAATTAACCAGCTGTTTAACAGGGTAAAGTGCTGTAAACATGTTCACATGGAGGGTTTCTTTTCCTAAAAAGGCATCAGTTAAATGAATAACTGACTTTACCTGGACAAGTGTGACCGATGGACAATTAGAAATTTGAGGAATGCATGGATTTAAAAGTGTTTGTAAATTGTGTCACTTAAGGAAGTTACGGCACACCAAACAAGCAATGATGCAAATGCACATAACTGACATAAGGAGACTGGGCACATGTAAGGTGCAATGCCAGAACCCAATCCATAAGCCTTGTCACCAAAAAATTAAAAAAATAAAAGGCATTGGTGTTTGCCATCTTTACCAATTAACAAAAAGCTACTCAACAAATAAGCAAAAGGACCAAGATCCTCCCCAGATGGTCCCAATGGAGAAAAATCTATTTATCTTTTCCAGCCTGTAAGCTGTGTTTTTCCCCCTCATCTTGCAGGCTACTGTGACATACTCCGGTGCAACGTGCATTTTAAAAAAATGCTTCTGTTATTTCAACCACTGATATGCCAATAACATTTTGATAAAAACACAATAAACTGCTACTGAATTAAGTTATTTATCCACCGGAGTGTATGTTTTTAATTGGCCTACAGGGAGTGGTTAAGAATACAAATGCATGCGTGGCCTGGTGAACCCATTCAGTGCATTGTGATCCTATGGCGCTTCTACTCCGGTGCCACTCATAGCCTGGAAAATACGGTACACGTTCATGCCTATACAGTATCACAACACAGCGCTAATATTAACAGTATAGAGTTACATAAAGAGTTACATAAAACAATAATAACATGGACTGCTTCTTTCAGCATTTCCCGTTGTAAACAATGGTTTCGCTGCTTTGTTAGCGTACCGATCCTGGCTGCTACCCTCGAGTCCTCATCTGGACAGGAGTGTCAGTTTGTCACTAAACAACAGGCAAACACTAAAACACACCGAGCTGTGGCCCTGAAGGACAGCCGTTTCCCACACCCCCTTCTAGGAACTACAAATCCTTCCGCAAACGGTGGGAGAGGATGAAATTAAGTTTACTTCACAGTAACTCCTTACTTACTATTACCAACGCCCTTTGTTTTTTCTTGTCATTGTGCAACCAATGCAATGAGCCCCATTTAAAATATATACCGGACTGTTATGACTGCTTATTTCTGTGCTAGACTTTGTTAGCAGAGAACCATTTCATCCTGGACTGTCATCACCCTGGTTGTTATTTGTAACAACATAAGCAGTGTTTTAGCTTGTATAATATAAAAGACCTTTAAGAAATGTGTCTTAACTTAGTGACAGTTAAGAATAAGCAAAATGCTTCATAAAAATAAAAAAAAATTAGGAAAAGTGCACTTAAACTTTTGACTGGTAGTGGTGGAGTTTTTTTTTTTTAAATTTTTTAAATTTTTTTAAATTAGTGCAAGAAGTTTAAAGGCTAACCTTTGGTTAAACACTGCCTTCATATTTCCGTAAATATGAATGAGCTGATAATCTCCTTAGTACCTACAGAGACAGGGTAAGGAAAATGGGTTTCTCTGCTCCTCTCCTCCCCATAGGCAGGCAGGATGGATAGGATTACCATATCAATCCGCATTTCCCAGACCCCACGCGGCCCTCCGATGCTTGGCTCCCTTTAATGCAGACGAACTGCTTCAGGCAGTCATGACAGAAATGGTTCTCGTGCTCTGTGCTAAATCTAAATGAACAATAAACAGATTTCTGGGAGTCATTAATGCAACCAGATTAAAAAGCAATGCAACCAAAACTATTAGGTAGATAAATGGAAAAGGTCAAAAATATAATGGGAGGCTTTGTATGCAGGTTTTTTCTTTTAGTGAAAACAAGCTAAATATAGGACTACGCTTAACGCTTCCAGCATAGAGACGGGGGAACCTCTTCCCACTTGCCAGCTGGTTGAGCTCATACAGCTGGTAGAAAGGCGGGTTCGAGGAAGACAGAACGGAGCCGCACAACAGGAGAAAAGAGGGGGGGGGGGGGGAAAAAAAAAAAAAAAAAAATCGAGGACCACGGAGGCTGCACTACCAATGCGCTGACAGGGAGGTGCCGCTCCTAAATGCCACTCAGAGTACCACACTAGAGCTGGGCATGCATGCAAAACCACAGTTTAACCCATTTATATATTTGGCAAATGTTTGAACATATAGTCAGGTTTAGATTCTGCAGGGCTGGCTGATCAATTGGTTGCGTAACTAAGGGGGAAATTACTTTTTCACATGGGTGACAAGGACATTAGATACTGCTGTTGTGTAAAAAATTGCGTTTACTCCAGGTTCCTTTGTCTAAAAATCTGGAAAAATTTGGTGTGACAAATGGCATCATAAGGGAAATCAGGAAGGGGACAAATACTTTTTTTCACAGCACTCTGCCTTCATTAGCGGTATTAAGGAATGAGACTGAAACCTAGGTTCTTTGCAAACCATCATAGTACCTGCTGCTGCCTTTTTTAAACAGTAAAATAAAAATCAGCAGCATTAAGTACTGCTAATGTTCAATATTCAGTGCTTCATAACAACAGCAAATACAGGCATGTTAAGAGAAGATGACAAGTTCTTACATCTTCCAGTACAGTCCTGCTTTGTGGGGGACCTGCAGAACTACCATTGTGCTGTGAACCCAAGAGGAAAACTCAAGCATCCCCAAAGGCAGCTGGTGAACTTTACAACAAATACCATGGCAAACATGTCAGTATTTCCAGGAAAAACTAGAGGAAATGCAGCTGTAAGAGACAATGAGGACACAGACACACACTTATCAAGCTTTTGGACAAAAAAGGTTGGTATGCAAAAAATGGATACACCATGCCAAATCCACCAAAAGAGCTTAGTAAAAACTTTTGCTCAAAAAAGTTTGTTGCCATCAAACAGGTAGATGTAAATGTTGACATGGTCAGACTTAGTGCAACAATACACATTCCCCTAGAACCATATCTTTTTCCAAAATGACACCTACCCTTAACAGCAGGATAATTTCCTTGCATTTTACAAGGCTGTCACAGCATCTTATGCTCACTAGAGACATAAAAATCATGGTGTTATGATGGCGAAGGCCTTGAACTCAGCAGAGTCCATGTAAACTGATCATATGAACCACATAAGAGTCATTGTGTGTCACCACTGAGGCAAAGCTCACACTTCTGTGGAATTTTCTGTTGGTATAACACCCATTCTTCCTTCAGTTTTGACATACCTCATCCCTGCTCATGAAAAGTATTCCTACAGCATACTACCGTCACCACCATGCTTCACAGTAGGGACGGGCAGTGTTATTTTTGCACCATATGACATTTTAGCTGAAAAGCAGTAGCGAGTTCTTATCCGACCATAAAACATTTTCCCACATTTTAGCCGGGACATTCACATGCTTTGCAGTGATTCTTTTTTGATTAATGACTTTTTTCTTGCCGTCCTCCCATGCAGGCCAGTTTTATGTAGTGCTCTTGATATTGTGAACTGTCCACTTCTACACTTTTAGGCACTGAGCTCTGCAGTTCCTTCACATTGACTGTGACAGTCTATGTGGCTCCCACCACAAGGCTACATCTTGCCTTGTCCAGTTGGTAGTCTGGATGGTATGATGTAGCTTCCACTTCCTGATTGAGCCAACAGTGCTGACTAGGAAATCAAAACACAAATCTTTGCATCTGTATGGATTCATCTCTAATGTTTTGGATATTTCAGTTTTCCATTTTATTTAAAACATCTGTAAACAAATTACCTTTTTTTGGCTCAGAGTCAATCTGGAGAAAAGCATCCAGTAAATTAATAAAACTAAATGTGTTGGCTTACTTGACAGTTTAATCTGAACTGCGACTGCTTTTCTTGCGGCTGAGCATCTTCACACACCTCAGATGCCAGTTTCAGCTAAAGATACCCTTATAAATATCCTCTGAAAGCCTGTAAACGCACAAGTCCTAGTGCTGTACATTTGCCACCTTTAACATCCATTTTCCACCACCACTACACCGCATAACATTTCCATTTATACAATTTAGAAACCAAACTGAACATTCACTTGAATGTTTTGGGGCCTGGGTTGTTGTAATATAGTATTTTAAAAGCTCTTAGTCATTTGTCAGAAGTCTCTGGTGAGTCAAAGCTGTGCTGCCTCTGCTCTGCTGAACCTTGCAGACATGAAACACAGTATACTCCTCTGTGTATACTCTGTCTTTAAAAGCCACTCATCATCCCAGGACTTGACCCCATCCCACCCTGAGCTATGGGAAGACTGAGAACAGCCTGAGTTACCTTATATTACATGTCTCACCTTCTCTTAAAGAGCCATGACTTGTGACTTGCTGGTAGCTTCTTGTGACCCCTGTAACCATGACAGCGCTCCGCAATGCCCCAAGTTATGACAAAAGACACCTTCACTGCCACCAATAACCATCAGCTTCTCAATTTCAGGGTTCAGCAGGAAAACAACAATGGAAACAGAGACAAGCACAGACTTTAGAAATTCTGTTAAACAAAAAAAAAAAAAGTACAATTCATTGATTCGAAGAATCAGGGCTGCACCAACCTTCTTATTCTAAAAACCTATTCGCAAGCCGGCAACATTTCATAGAGAAAACCAAAGAATTCATTGGTCATCACTGTTAACAACAGGTCAATTCTGTCACAGGCCTGGTCTTTTTATGGACTTGCACTAGGAGTTTCAGAGCAGAACTGGCATACACACTCTGAATCGAAAAAATGTGACGCTCAGATACAGACCACTTGATCGCATTTTGCGATATTGCCATGATGTACTTAAATTTAGACTGAACTCGTGTGTCTCACTGTTCAGAAATCATTCAATAGAACAGTGAAAAGAACTGAAAAGGCTCTTTTCCACTGTAGTGATTACAAACCAATTCCAAACAAGATGGCAGCAAAGTGATTTCACCTACAGCAATGCTGTTTACCAAGTTCTCAAATATCAGACTTCCTCAAGTGGTGTATTAATATCATCCTCCAGGAAACCTACTTTTCAGATATCAACAAGTCTCATTTGGCAAAGCTATAATTTCACAACATCCTATCATTACTCTCTGGATGACAGCTCTCGGTGTGAAAGCACCGGATGGATGCAGAGGCTTTCGCCCATCTTCCAACTCATAAGAGCTTAAATCCCAAAAGCGAGCAAAAATACATACACATTGTTTCCTTCAACAAACCAACATGAATGATAAAAGGAAATGAAACAGTGCCTTTCCACCAACCCTTACCACCCCAGTAGGACCTGCAGGCATTCCCACACATGTGCAATCCATGACAAAAGCAACCTATATACACAAACCAATGGAAAGGGATTTCAACAGGCAGCTATTTTGACACAAGGGTCAACAAAAATGGACACAAGGAGGAATGCAACAGAATTCTGGTTAAAAAAAAAAAAAACAAAAAAAAAAAACAGCAAAAATATACATCATACCTGCAAAAATAATCTTAGAATTGTACAAAGTATAAAAAGAATCTCTGCAGACAAAGCACAGTGGTAACATCAAACATCAGTAGAAGTAAACAGTATTTAGCCCCTAATTCAACCCAACATTATGTCCTTGTCCCAGTACATCAAGTCTGGAATGAAGAACAACATGTTTCAATAATTTCTATTTATTTTGTGACACCCTGACCAGACAGCCAAGACAACCGAGTAAGTCTATGCAGCCAAGTTCTGTGTGAACAAAAGGGCAACAGGTACCATAGCTCATAGATCAAAAACTTGAATAAATACTCAAATATTGCTGTTAATTTGTCAGAGAAAGAATGACAACGTACAAATTCTGGATACTGCATGTGGGTAATACCACGACTTTGAAATTAAAATTCACTTGTGTATTAATATTACCTTTCCCTTGATTCTGTAGTTCATTCATCAGATATCCTTTCCTGTCTCATAAATAATATCTAATATCTAAGGTTTTTGCTAGAGGAAGCAAAACAAAGGTGAGTTCAGTAGCAGCCAATGCTTGTGGAGTCTGGAAGAACCAAAAGATCCAGAGTGGTAACCCAGAGACCACAGCAATGTTTTCCTTTCAGCCCAATGAGTTTTAGCTGACCCAGTAGCCCAAGTGGCCAGAGGGGACAGCAACTTCAGAAGGAGAGTTAGAGGACAACACCTGGAAGACAAGATACTGCTGGTAGAAAGGGCCCACTGTTACAGGGGGGTGGTGGGGTTTGGGGATAGAAGGGACGCTCATGATGCCGCAGCTGTGGGAAAAGCAGTGGAACAGCTGTGACTGTGTGGGCCCATCTGCGGGATCCTTTGCTGTGCCTCCCATAAGTCCCTCAGTCTGGCACCATAGAAATTCATAGCATTCAGGGCAGGTGACCAAGTTCAAAATCTTAGTCACAGGCCCTATTGTGGGCAGGTGTAGGAGGGTGGACAATGGTCTCATTAACACTAACCGTTCCATCAAACTTCCCAGAAACCCCCCAAAGGGGGCCGACTCCAACAGCCATGGTCAATGCAAGACTGCAAGCCTGGAGTCAAACAGCAATGACTGCTGACAGTGAGGAGTGTGTCAACTGATCCAAAGCACAAAAACCAACAAAGGATGCTTTCATCAGCTCAGAAAGCCACTTGTCTGGAGCACCACCAAGGAGGGAGAGTACAAATAAACACAAGAGTGGCTAGTTCATCCAAAATAAAGGCCAAGCACAATGGGGCTGGGAGGGGGTCTACTGTTTAAATCACACAAAGAAATGGCACTGCTGGCTACCCAGCAGCCCTTCTACAGATTCCCTCACCTCAACACTAAAAACACGTTAATTTTCTTTTTTAAACTTTTTTATACAAGTAGCTGTGTGGTTTAAACTTTCATTCGTAACTCATTTGAAATGAACTCCTACTGTCAGACCTTTGATCAAGATACTTAGCCTGAACTGACAGAGTAAGAATCCCCTGCTGTTCAAATGGGTAAATCATTTTAAAGCCGATCATGCAACACTAAGTTACTTTGGGCAAAGATCTCAAGAAAATAATTGTTAATAATGGCTTTCAAAACAACCCATTTAACAAGTTCAATAGTATATAATGAGACAGGCCACTGGGGAAATGCTACCCAGAGGAATGAACCCGAGCGTGTTGCTGTTACCGAACGCCTTTTTTCATCCTGATGCTTTTCCTGTATTCCTGATAAATATTCCTTAACATCTGGACATTAAAAGAATCTTGAGGAGTAGGAGGAAAGACCATGAGAAGACAGAGGCAGGTGCTAAAGTTTACGCTGAAGCAGCATAATGAGTGGTCACCTGCAGAAACTCAGCATAGACTGACCACACACTTTCACATGGGAGAAGAGAAACTACTGTATTCCTGACAAAGATTTCAAATAATTATTAAAAATTACTTTTAAAAAGCCCATTTATCAAAAGGTCAATATTCTAAGGCAAGGTGGACAACAGATGGACACCAAAATGTGCCACCAACACAGGGTTAGTTACAAAGGAAGGTTGCTATAGTTACTTAAAATGGCAGTATTTATGAAGAGCAGTGGTACAACTGAAGAGTGTGTGTGTGTTCCAATCTAGAGTCTGCACCTGGAAGATAAACGTCACGCTCTCTCTCTCTCTGTGTGTGTGTGTGTGTGTGTGTGTGTGTGTGTGTGTGTGTGAGTGAGCGAGAGATTGCAGAACATCCCACCACACTTTTATAGCTTTGTAATATGTATGCATGTTTAAGCTTGTGTAAGCGTGTGTGAATGAATCACATACCAATTCTTCAAGAATGTGGCATTTGCTGAATGTATATATTCATAAGTACACGTGTACAAGCACGTGACAGTAAATGTGCATAAAACTATGACTGTGGGGAAAATGTGGGTTTGTGTGGGAATGCATGAACAGTGAGTGAAATGGTAAGCAGACTGGATGTGCGAGTGATGTATATAACTGTGTTATACACATACATATTTGCACTTGTGTTAAAGTGTGTGAGGGTGCCCATGTGAACAGCAGTCTATTTGAGGTGCTTGTGGTAAACTAGGGTGACAGTAGCAGTTGACAGGCTCACAGTTACAGACAGAAGGGAATGAAAGACCGAGGAATGGGCAGAGAGACACACACACAATATATATTTCTAGAAATTATTAAATTTGTTCATTATAATTTTTTTATGTACATTGGCCTTTGTTTTTATAAACACTTCATTTATGAAAACTCACCATAACAGTGTCATTTGGATGCATTATAGTGATTTACAAAGTTTTTCCTGCAATACTGAGAGACCAACTTGAATCCTCTATGGGAGGGCCACAATCATGCTGGAGACAAGAAAGGAGCTTCTTTCCCAAACTGTGGCCACAAGGCTGGAAGCATACAGTTATCTATAATGTGTGTGCGCTGTATGAATGTGGCTGAAAGAGCTAAACTCAATCACTAGAAGGGGGTACACAAACTTTTGGCCAAAGAGTGTACCTTGTAGAAATAAAATTTGTATAGCCACGGTCATTTCCTGCATCATCTGAACCATTAAACACGATTACCGTTGAAGCCAATTGGCTGTTTCCGATTTCCCGCTTTCGCCTTACAAATGGTTTTTTCATGAATGCGTTATGTTTGTAGATTCAGATTTCATCTGCTTTATTATGCAATATTCATCAAAAATAATCTTGTCTATGTAACTAACTGAACATTGCTTTGGCAATACATGAAGTGAGAGCTGTCACTGTCAGTAAATGTAGTGAGCCAGCCACCAGAGAACTCAGTGCACACTAAATCCGTATCAATAGTCCCCATGGCAGAATAAGGTATTTTCCAGACCATTGTTCCTACCTGCCCAGATTGAAACATCAGTTGTGTTCTTCCTCCAAATCTTATGGGATTAAATCCTGTGGCATTTCATAATTTCAATTCCAACACACAAATTGTATTAACTGGTTATGTAAAGAAAAACAGCACTAAATTACTTTGAATTCTAGAGATATTACAATTCATATTAAGTATTCTAAAAGCACTAGCCCCCCCCCCCCCAAAAAAAAAAAAAAAACACACACACACACACGGTGCTGAGGGACGAACACTGTATGCACAGACACACACAAGCCTGGCGGTCAATGAACTGCTCATGTACAACACTAACAGCATCTGGTCACTTGGACTTCTTTCTCATCATGCATTTTATAAAGTAACATTTAGTGAGCGGAAAAACATGAGCATACCCTTTGCATTTACAATACAAAAAAAAAGTTCAGGGGTTTTCGTGACTCCACCCGCATGTTGTGACAGGCTGACCCACATAGGCAGCAAAGGATGAAATGGGAGGGCTAATTAAGGCATCTTGAAGATGGCACTGCCAAGCGGGTAACCAGCAGGGCTGTTCGAGGCTGTGAGAAAGGAGAGGCCTGTTTAGGAACATGAAGAGGAAAATTGTTCTGCAGAGACCAGAGACTTAAAAGAAAACACTCTGGCCTCAAGACCTAGTACATCCCTTAAACTTGTTCAGTAAAGGGAATGGGGCAGATGGAGGAAGGAACCATGGCATGAGGAAAATCCCAAAGATCTAACTGTCTACAAGGATTTAGATGGGTAGTTTGTCAATAAAATAAAAAAAAAAAAATTAACTTGTATTACAGTCAGGATGGGACATAGTGGAGATGGAAAGGACCCAGAAAACCTGATCAATTTTCCAAAGGTGTCCAAGAGAGTTCTGTACCTCACCTCATGTCCCAATTATTGGAGATGAGTTGAAGCAATAGCAGCACTGAGACCATTTTCATAATCATTCCATTTCTTTCATTCAATTACAAAACAGACACGCAGAAAGGATTTTCATGAAACAGAGACAAATATAAAAAACAAAAAAAAATTTAAAAATTAATCTGACATTCAAAAGGTACTTACCACCTTGTTTCAAGGCACTTAATTTTTATACATGACTGTAAAAAAAAAATTATTAAAATGCTTAAGGCTGTAATACATCCAAACTTGAGATATTCTTTCATTCAGCTGGTGCTTTTCTCCAAAGCGACTTACACTGTTGTGTTTCTACATATAGCTATTGTACACTGATATACCACAGTATACAAGATAAGCATCTTCACCAAGGGTTCTGCAGCAGGAGTGGGTGATTGTGCCAGCTGCTATTTCACTGCCTCTGTGATTTTAAGGTCATCACAATTTACTCTTATCAGGCTGAAATAATCTCAAAAATGTTGGCCCCTTCTTGATAATACAAATCACAACAAAACAGGCTTGGGGCTTCCCAGCTGTACATCACTTCCACTGTAACAGACTTAGGAAACAAACAGGCACAGGACACAGAGGGAAAATGTCCCCGGTGGGGCCTAAAGTGGGCGGAACATGCTCTTCTGTGTATAAAAAGTGTGATGGCAATGAGATGACTTCCATATGTTTCATTTTATCCAATAAACGTGTATACTGGATGGTTAATATTATACAAAAAAAAAAAAAAGAATCCCTCAGCACATTCGATTTAGGACTCATATCAAAGGACAAAAACCACACGTCTCAGAAAGAAGAAAGATGAAATAAAAACAGGTAGAACAGCTCGATCATTTTGGGGTTAAAGCACTTCCCCCTGCATGATCAATGACATACAGGCCTCACCACACCCAACTTCCTGTCTTTACCAGATTACTGGAGCAGGTTAGAAAGCAGAACGGGGCAGGAACGCTACCCTGCATGCATGTCCCCTCCAATTTCCCAGCATTCATTAAGCATTTCCTGGTTTCGACACTGGAACAAAGTCCACGGTGCTCTATGAAACAAGTAAAACCTCTACGGTGGTCCCATCAACCGGCCTGAGGCAGGAAGCCTTACACCTCTTCCCCCCACCACACACACACCAAGCAATGAGTGGAGCCTGTGGACTTGGCAGTGGTCCACAGCAGCCTAGAATCATAGACAGACAACTGTACCACCTCCTGCTGCTCTGTAGTAATCTGGTTTATGAAGCATTACCTCAGGATTAATATGAGGAAACATGGCTGTGGGTGGATTTGGTCTTTCACTCTTCCAATTTAGTTACTGAATCATACATACATCGTTCAACAAGTACATATTATAGCTACTCAAGAATGCAAAAATCTAAGGAAAAGTCTGATTCCTCTGAAAGTACATGAACATTGCACAGTTTTAATGGGTATCTGTAAGGGGTATCTGGTCAAAGTAAGTTTTAACAAGACCTTACACATTTGCACCTTCTAAACTAAACTTGTCCTATTCTACCTTCTCCCGTCAAACAGTCAATGGCCAGGAATCACCGAGGATCTGCGCACTGGTGCCACTGAAAGAGAAAGTCTGCTGCCACCAAAACCTTTCCAAGATGAGTGATTTGAAAATGGATAGATGCGACCCTGAGGTTTGCTGCAACACATCTGTAGGGGCCAGAAATGGAACAGACTACAAAAACAGCAGCTGGAAAGATGACACTGGTCATCATGAAGGAGGATAATAGGCATTGCTGCTCATTCTTTGGTGTTCATAACCATAGTCTGACCTGTGTACCCTGAACAACCCTTCTTCTCTCTATGCAATTTGCTCAACATGCTGTGGACAAACTAGCAGAGCAGGCCTAAGGGTGGGGATTCCCAGAAATGAATTGCATTCCTACAATGCTTAGTAGAAGGACATTCAGCTGCAAGGCATGGAAAAGGACTGCTAGCAGGTTTCAGTCACAATCAATATACAAAACACTCGCAAGTGGCACTCTGAACATCTGCAAAGAGGGAGATGTATGCTGATCATCCTAACCGTTCAGTTTCCCTGTTGTCTTATCGGGGTTAAACTGAGTTGCCAAATCTGCCAGAGTGCAACCACATGCTAGCAGAGTAGGATTTGGCGACTGTGGCAGCGACACTATATTGGTATAGGCATGCAAAAACTAGGCCCTGATCATGTCTGACAAGGACAGTTCATCACCTAGTCAGCGATAAATGAAGGTACTGATGCTACCGGTCATATTTCTGACAGTGACAAAGTGATTACCATCATAAATCTGCCTTCAATTTGACAAAAATGTATTTTCTCTTTGGCATTCAGCTCACTCTGAGACCACTGTGTGAAATGATTTGCTTGACAACCCACGTCATCCTCAAGGGTGACACGCTCAAATGTTTCTTATTCGGAAACAAACAAGCACTGATAAATGCTTCGCCCTTATTCTCCACTTGAACTGTGATTGTTCAGCAGAGCCAAGACAGCGCTACCACTGGTAAAAGAGATGGGAAAGGGCTGACATTGCAGTGGAGCCCAGCAGTAGTTGCTGCAAATGCCAGTTACTAGCATGAGAACTAAGCAGGTAAAGTCATCGAACAAGCTGAAACATGAATTTTCCAAAATGAAACAGGACTATAAAGATCAGAACAGCTCAACCATCACTGATCCTTTCGCACTTTCCTTTGAAGTACACTAAAGCGCCACTGACAATTCTAAGAGTCTTGACCTCAGGCACCCCAGAGACAGGAGGTCTTCTACTCCACTCCAGTGATGATCTCACCATTAAATGAGAATATGACTGGCCCTCGCTTTCAGATTGCGTTGCGCGAAGGTTCACTACACGGAGCTACCAACACCACAAGGCAAAGGTCCTCCAAAGGTCCTGGGGAAACTTGTGCACGCCCACCCACCCTCAAATGAAATCAAAATCAGTGCCACAGTTATATTAGCTAAAGGCCTGCCATTCAGCAAGAGAACTGAGAAATGAGAGCAGCCAGTGCAAAAGAGTGTAAGGCAGAAAACATGCAAAGAATGTTTCCCTCCAATGGGGGAAAACCGAAAAACGGAAAAGAGTTGAGACCGAGCACTTAATTGATACCTACAAAAAAAAAAAGTGAATATTAAATTTGATTGTGTAACAATGTACTGAAAATAAATAATGTAAAATGAAAAAAACATACAATTCTCAACACTTTGCCTTAGAATACAAAGAACTTTCTGTACTAAGAAAAGCACATTTGAAATTTGCAGCCACAATACTAGTTGCATTGTGCAAACCATGTTCCTCTATCACATTACATCCAAATCTTGCAATTAAAACACATAGCAGAACTGAATGTACTTTTCAAAAGGAGAGATTTCAAGAGCCATTTACACAGAATAAAAACTTACTCCTATAAAGTAGTGACTCATATCTCATAAGTAATTTTTATGCAGGCCAGTAAAAGGCATTTAAAAGTTTTCCATCAAACATGTCACATGTCATTTACATACGCTGATGCTTTATGGCATAAATTTATACCTCAAACTGACAGTACCACATTAAGAACAAGAAAAATCATGACTGATCTTTTGCAAAAGAAATATAAACGTTCTCAGTGAGACATTTAAAATCAGTCAGTACAACAGCAAATCCTAGTAAAGGACCCTAAAATGTAAACCGCCGAGTAATGTCCACTGTATTTAAGTGCGAGTTTCCAACAGAAGGACAAGCCTGTCTCTGGAGCATCCCTGTTGCTATCAATGAAAAGCATGTAGATGCTGCTGAAAGGTATTGGCCAACGTAAATGCAACGTCACCATACAAACCCAATAAGCTGCTGCAGGGGGGACCTGTGAACATATGGAGGGGTAAGCCCCTCGACTAATACAGGAACTTGGACAGCCGTGGTACAGCTCTCCAGCCAGGGTGCTTGCTGAGAAGGAGAAAGAGGCCAGACTAAAAATACATGGTGATGCTGACCAATGAGAAGCCGCTGTAGCCTCATCCCACTGAGAAATGGAGCGAACCGTCTGGACCACAAGCTGAGGAGGACACCATCATCCGCTACATGTTACTCTGCCACACATTGAAACATAAACAGCCATGTATCAAAGGAACAAAAGTGGAAAAATACAACTTTACATAACACAATTTTATGCATCTTTTCTAACAGAAACTCTTGAATGTTTGGAAGAAAAAAAAATTTGTTCAATTTATGATTTTCTTGTGGCTTCTCAGATCCCCCCCCCCCCCATGAGACTTTACCTAATCTATAAAACAGTAAGTTACTCTTTTATTCTTGCACGGCAGCTACTTAAACTTACATCCTTCATTGCTGGAGGCTCTTGAATTGGTGGCTCTTGAATTTCAGCTCACCGACACCTGTCACTGTCAGTAAATGTAGTGAGCCAGCCACCAGGAGCAGGAGAGGTCACTTCAGTCAAATAAGATCATATAACCAGGAAAATTTCCACATGGTCTCCATTCAGTGTAATATGGACCCAAAAATTATTGTGGGAATTATAACAAATACTTGTTTAAGCACCTACTGACAGTTCTTAAATTCCCTATTATTTATGCCTTGTACCTATATAAAATGTCTTTTGCTGTACCCATTATACACCTACCGAAAAATATCATAGGATGCTAAGTTAGATGAAAAAGATGAGTTTCTGTGACAAATGCTGCTTCAAATAACTGTGGGAACTTCTGTCTTGCTCATTTATGTAAAGTCATCTAGGTCAGCTCCTCTGGGCCATCTGCTGTCCTCACACTGTCCTGTTGAGCACTACTGAATCAATGCAAACTCTTGCTGACCGTGCAGAATGCCTCTACATGCGTCTTGAAGCTTCACGGCCCATTCTCATTATTATCATTCCATTTGGCAGAAGGTTTTAATTGACTATCCGGATGTTTAACTGAAGCAATTCACGTTGTATACTTTAGAAATGCAACAGCAGCAAAGGCTGCACCTGAGACTCAAACAAACATACCCATGTTTGTGCACCTTTTTAACACCACCCTACCTGCAGGTAACACCCTCACATGTGCCATTTGATTTCCTCCTCAGATGTTCCACACTACCACAAATGGAGCACAACCGACAGCTCCACCATCATAGCTTACAATGCAAGATTATGATTTTACAACCAGTCCATGAAATGATAATAAAAAGGCCCGCTGGATTAAATACAGGACTTCGTATGTAGTTTTCGTATGGGTGAGATCCAAAGTGCCACTGGTATACCAGCACTCATTTACAATTAAACTACTAAACAGTAGTTGAAGCCCTCTTGCCCTCGAACGTGAGCTGCCTGTTCACGTGGCTGCTTGGGTGCTCAACTGGGTCTGAGAACCTCACCTCTGGTAGGGGGCCACTCACTGTGCAGCGCTTTACATTAATCATACTATGACAGTTACTGGAATATTTACAATCCATGTTTTAGGCGTCCATATAGCCCAAGTCTGCAACCAACAAGCAGTGTGAGCTACACAAGCGGGTCACTTAAACCCCTGAAAAGTGACCTGTAACGCAGATCTAGACGGTTCCATAGTGGGTCCAGGAGACAGCTGCTTATTGATTTCTGAAAGCAATTAGTGCAGACTCATGAAACATGGGCAGACGCACAAACACGAGCGTCCTAGAGCAGACACTAAATGCATGCTGTGTGCTGCTCTCCTCCCCCAATCCCACTAAGAACTGATGCCCTTAATTGTACGCATATGTCTCCATTCACCAGAGCTGGAAGTCATTTATAAGCAAGAATGAAATCCGAGGCACTGCAGTGACCTCATATGCACAGCCTCCCCCCACCACCCCCACCTCACCCCTGGCAGAAAAGCACAGGCCCCTTGAGGCCATTTGAGAGTCATCTAAAGGCAATGTCCATTGAACACAAAGAGCAGCTTCCTATTCTGTTTGAAAAATCAAAGTGGGTGGGTCCTGTCTGCAGCACCTCCCCGGCATGCAGCGGCCTGCGTCACTTCGCCAACCTCAAGACAACCGTAAAACACGTTCATCACAAGACAGCACTGAAACATGAGTGGCTTTAGTGCTGCAAAGGACGTGCTTCAAGAAACGGCCTCACAAATCCACACCCACAATGAGCGCATGGGCCCCTTAAGGAGTTCCCCCATACACCCACTCATCCTGTACCACCGCATTTCACAGATCAGAGGCATTCGGTGCTTCCTGTTTTTTTTTTTTTTTTTTTTTTTAAAAACAAACCCAAAATGCCAACTGGTTCGCAAACAGGAGTACAAAATCTCTGTGCTGTTACCCTACTGTTATAATAGAAAATGAGAAAACTACTAAGCAGACATAGCAGGAAAGTATCTAAATCTTCTCAAACTGAAAACCTGTCAATTGAAAGAATGAATTGATTCACTTATATTTCCTCCAGTTCTCTTAAAACTAAGAGGTGTGAAAGCAACTCACACCTGACGTTTCCATGAGCATGTCTTTTCTTGCCACCAGCTGGCCAGCAGGCCTGGTCAACCCAGATTAACAATCTGCTTGAGGCAAAGCAGCCCTTTGTTTAGATGCCAGGGGCCATGCTGACACCCCATGGGTAGCCATCTTGTGTGGACAATGACCCTGAGTGGACCCACGAACAGAAGCACAGCCTCCGGGTATGCAATGAAAACCAGGAGGAGGAGACTGACAAAAAGTCTAAAGGAGTTTTGATTTCTTTTGTTTGTCTTTAGATACCCATGTTTGAGAGCAGGGCTACTGCAAATAGTTCTCAGTTTACAACAAGATTCGCAAACCTTGATAAAAAAAAATAAATAAATAAATAAAATAATTTAAAAAATCCCCATGAAGAGTTTCAAACTGAAATGTAAGCTTCCCATTATCAAAAGAATGCTTTCTACTATGACAATGTAATATATAGCATTACTATATACTGCATTTTTAATTATCCCAATACTTAACTGAAACAATTTACTATAGTACTTTTTTAATGTTCCAGATAGATCTGCAGTGTCTTCAAAGTGCTCTTTGTAAAGAAACCAAATTACTCTCTAACCGTAAACTTTGAAAATGCAAAAGTAAGCTCCGAAACCATTTAATCTAACAACTTCAAATACCATCAACAAGCACCTAAGATCAGCTCCCTTTGTGAAGCTCAGATTGAACGCATTCTGGCAAGTGTCTGCAAGTTCTCCCTGGACAGACTTCACAGGCGAGCAGAGGGGCAAACAGAGTGGGGTGGACAGGCAAACAAGGAGCACAAACCAAGGGTCAAAGTCAGTGGCAGATCTCAGCTCCCAGCTGAGCAAGAGTGACAACCTGTGGAAAAAATAGCTCAGAACCATATTTCAGCAGCCATCTCTAACCTGTGGCGTTTAAAAAAGCCCCACTCCATACATTCAAAGAGCACTGTATACTACTACTCCAATAAGTGCCTGATTATGGTACTCTGTTGCAGGTAAAATAAAATATTTTTTAAAAATTGTCTTTCAGAAGCAGAACTGAGGAATGTTTTGAACAAATAAAATAGCAATTAAAAAGTCAAAGGAACCCTTATGAAGTCTTACTGTGATCAAACAGAAGAATCTACAGAAAGTAAGTCAAACATATAAACATATTTCAAACACTTTTGAACAGCAACGTGATGAGTATGAAATGCTCGAAACATCAGCTCCCTATGATTCAATGGGAGAAGCCATCAATACACTGCAGAGGGGATTTGGGCAGCAAGTGGAGAATTATGGGGTTTATACCAACTCCAGACATCATTCAAAGCAAGTATTCTCACAAATTGTAACATACAGCACACTACGGTCTGAGTAAAACAATGATTTACTTTAACAACTGCATTGTGAGACATGGAGGTAGATGATCCAACAGCTCAGTTAATTCATCACCAAGTGACCTAAATCAAGAAAAAATGTGGTGCACTGACAGGCAGGAGGTCTCCATTGGCACCACCTCATGGATTGCTTCTCCAGCAAAGTACGTAGAGGAACTGGCTCAAACCAAACCAAGGACCTGTTACTAAATTTGGTTGTGTGTGGGTTTTAATTTAAATTAAATGGCAATCACTATCTGTACCTGAAATGAGTAGTACCATGAAGCTCAGTTAGGCCTGTTTTATGCAACAGCAGCAAGAAACAACCATGACACTACACAATTGTTAATATAATTTAATTATGAGCTACAGGGCACACCATTAATATTGGTACCCTTGCTAAATATTGGGTCCCACAATTATTGGCACTCCTTTATTTGATACATTGCGCGCACCCCCCCACCCCCTTTGCCAAGATAACAGCTCCCAGTCTTCCATAATGGTTTAGGATGGGATGAGGTCACTGAACAATTTCTGTGATTATTTTGGATCATCGTTTTGCTGGAAGATCCAGCCACAGCCCAGTTTAGGCTTCCTGGCAGGGGTTTTGATTTAGTATCTGCTAATACTTGGGAGCCCATGATACCAGGTATTGCACCAAGTTGTCCAGGGCCTTTGGCAGAAACAGCATCTCAAAGATGCACTGCCATACTTCAGAGTGGAGATGAGGTACTTTTCTGCACAACTATCATTCACGCTACGCTAAAACCACCTCTGGTGTTTGTTGCCAAAAAACTGTGTCCCATTCTTAAGATCTCCAGTTAGTTTAAATTTATGAATTATTGCCCTGATAGTGGAATTGGGCATCATCAACTGTTTAGCCATTTTCTTCAGGTCATTTCCTGATTTGGGCAGCTCAACAACCTTTTGGTGCAAATCATTACTGTGTTCTCATGTTCTTCCCATTGTGATGAATGAATAAAGGAATTTGGCTTGTGTGTCACCTCATATTTATATCCCAGCGAAATAAGAAGTCATGGTTGACCACTTAAGTGTTCCTAATCACTCAGGGGAATTTAAAAGCATAAAATATGAATGGGAATGCACTTCAGTTAGATTTTATCTACACTTTCTACGGGTGCCAATAACTGTGGCACATATAAAACAAATATTTCTCTCAAATATGACTTTTTTTTTACTTTCAATTATTTTACTTCAAATAAAGGTTACATCTTTAATATTTTGAATTAGACATTTTTTTCACAGCCCATTTAGCTTTTATTTACCAAAGGTGCCAGTATTGGTGGAGGGCACTGTATACAATGGTACTTTGCGTAAACAGTGATCATAAGGAATGCAGAGTACATTTTCAAAACACACAAATATTCTGACCCCACAATGAACTTTTCCAGAGGACAATGGAAATGGGGGGAAGAAAAAAAGAAAAAAGGTAGCAAAATAGACCAAATGAAGCCAAATTGGTGGATTATTGAGCTTTACAGTAAGAACTATTTCTCGCTGTACCAGAACTAACTTACTGAGCATCTAGCATCACGGAGGGGGACTACTAGACAAGACAAAACAGAGATCTGTGAAATGGCAAGCAATTCGCTGCATTACAATTGCTCTCTCGGCTACCCTCACAAATGCGGAGGCAACTATCATTTATTTGTCAGTTGTCATTTATTCCACAAAACAAACACAACCTCTAGACAATGGTTTGGCTACACCTCTGTTTTCTCTCCCATCTGATGCTACTCTTGATAATAAAAAGAAAACAGGTCTCGGAAGCACTTCTGACACCCTTTTTCCAGCTCACGGTCAAAGCAGCATCATGCCATTGAATTCTTCACTAAACAGATCGCTTGATTTAGCCAAAGACAAAGCCTCAAAGAAACAAGGTCACAGCCTGAAGACACTCATTTATATTATGTCTGAATGCACTCCGTCATCCTGCTCCAATTCCGTTACCTTCTCTTATCATTGTACAAACACCATTTCTGTCATACGCATTTGTTTTCTTTGCTTTTCTACTGAAACTGTTAATTTTAAAAACTGGAATTCTAAACAATTTGAATGTCTATTCCTAATATATCTCAATTCATTCCATTAGCAACTAGAGATGTCAAACCAAAGGTGGATAAAGAGGCATTAAAAACAGATTAAAAAAATAACTTTACATTTCTTCATAAAAGGTTTAAACATTTTGTTTAAAAAAAAAAAAAAAAAAAAAAAAAAATCAGACGTACCTGCTTTTTGGCTGGACGTATCAACTTTAGGTTCATATTTTGGAAGAGAACAGTCTGTAAAATAAAAAAATGTGAAAATAAAAAAATAAATAAACAAAGGAGTTTATTCAGAAAGAACAGCTTCTGCCTTGACAGTAGTGGCCCATGACATCCGTGAAAACATTGGTGGTAAGGAACTTATCCTCCCTGCAGTGCAAAAGCTGTTTAAGTGATTCTTTTCCAGCTTGAGATTAAGCAGCGTTAAAATGTTGGGCCTGACAGAACTGAAAACTTTCTGCAGCTCAGCTGGCCAGGGGATTAGTTTCTTCCAAGGTAATGAGCATTAATGGCATAGTAACAGACCGGGGGGGAATTACAGTCAAGCTGGTTGAAAGAACCACATATGTGCGTGGTTTTAGGCCACGTTTGAAATGTGAACGATAGGCGTAACTGTGAGCTGCTGTAGGTTAATGAAAAAAAGCAGAATTCAGCTGAACTGTATAAACCCCAACACGGCTAGCATACAAAAACCTCAAGCTATGATGGGAGAGTGAATACATGCTGCAAGCCAAGAACAACGTCATTAAAGCAAAATATCCCCACTGCCAGCTATTTGAAGACCTGGTCTCTATACTCCTTCAAGAGAACCACGTGGTTGCTGTGCTACTGTCCCAACGAAGCAGCATTTAAGAAAATGGGGGGGGCAAAAAGCAGTGATTTTTGAACAGCTGCCATCGACTGCAGAGAAACCAAAACACATGTTACGAGCTGTGGCAAAGACAGGCATGAAAACCATTTCTTTGGCCACAAAGTGTGAAGGCCCCTGCAACCCATCACATACGTGCTATGCACATCGAATAAGAAAGGTACTGAGTTTAGGTGGGCGTGAACAACACCTCTTGTGTCATCTGGAATGGAGGCAGCAGACCCAACGCAATTCCAGATTACAACGCCTCTCACCCAGACCACAGGTTCTCTCCTCCTCCCATCCTGCAGGCACTACAGATGACTGTGCCCCAAAACTACCAAATACAAAAACGGTTTCTTCCCCCACTCTGTTATATCCATGAACAGCTGGTTGATTGTTAGTCTGTGCAGTATTTTCTCCCTCTTATTCCCTCCCTCATTATTTATTCTACCCACTGACTATTTATTCCATCCCTTGTTGTTTATACTTATTTTTTGGCGCTGTCAATGCATCTCTGCATTTGTTGTATGTATATATGTTTATGTGTGTGTATATGTATGTTTGTGGTTGTTTAGCTACTGTGCACTAAGAGCCATTAGGAGCCGAAGACAAATTCCCTGTATAGGTTTGCATACAAAGCAAAAAAGACCGATTCTGATGTCAGGGCTGAAGCCGCTAACCTTCTACTGACAGCACACTGAAGACAAACACACTTTGCTTGTAGCTAATAAATCAAAACCCAATAGGTAATTTCTTACCTCCGTCCAAACGACAGCCTTCAAAACCTCCTACTAAATCCAGCAAACTGAACTTTGACAGACATGAAGTGACAAAATTAGAATGAAGTTTCATAGGCAGCCACCAAAATATCTAATGAGCATTAAGCCTCAAAGAGAATCAATAACAATTTAGCTGAAACTCTAAAGCAACTTGTGCATTTATAGAGCAAGATATTCTTTACAGTATCAATTCAGAGCGAGTACCTTGGTCAAGGGTTCTACAGCAGATGACTGGTTTCAGAGTTCTTCAGTCTAAACATTACACCGCCTAATGACTTGAGTTTGCCTAAACCATACAATCATATATTTTTAAAGGTTCAGGTTGTACACATTAAACGAAATTAACCCTTCAGTGGGCTTAAACCTTACGCAGTTGCCAAAACTTAAAACTTAATATATTTCTCTTTGGTTTCTCAAGGGTCCTGGGACTAAAAAAAGAAAATGAGAAGGCAGACTTTTCCTCGATAAACGCACATGAATAATTGTGGACTCTGGCGACCTTCCAAAACTATGATGTCATCTCACATTTACGGCCACATGACAAAATGTGAGTCAAGGCTTTACTAAAGGAAGCGAAGGAATTACTGCCGCCTGCCCCTACCAATCACCTATCACCACAGGATGAGAATAACTTCCTGTGTCGAGCCGCACAGTACTGGCTACGCTCAGAACAAGAGTGATTCAGCCCGCTGTCTGGGCAGGGGGTGACAAACAAATTTTTGGGATAAAACTCCATTTTTAGAGTGCCACAATAAGCAGTCTTTCTTCATGACTCACCTTGTTGACTCTGAGCAGAAAACGTAAGAGCAGCCACCGGAACGCTGAACGGACGACTTGTTGGCTCAAGAATACCTGCTTCCATAATCATATCCATATCCTGGCTACATACTTCACAAATTCAAACCAAACATGCTTGAATGGAAGCTGGACTTTATCATTCATACAATGCATATCACTGTATCATAGCATGACTTTCTTTAAAAAAAAAATAATAATAATAATTTTAGCATAGACAAAATGTTATAACCAAACTGAGTTTTAACCAAAGCAAGTAGCAGAGCCTAAGGCTGATGTCATGTTTGAATCTCACTCCTGCTATACAACCCTTGATCAAGGCTATGAGGTGATGTAATAAAAATTACTCCGCCATAAATGGGTAAATCATTCAAAGGAGCGCCGTATACAAACCAAACACTGCAAGATGCCAGCTTAAAAAATGTTAATGGTAATCTGAAAACATTGGGGGGGAAGAGAAAAAAAAAAAAAAGAGGACAAAGCCTCAGCATCAGAGTCAAAATTAGTTTGACAGCCATATTCATACATTTCAAACTGCTGATGTTTGTCTTATTTACCCTGTCATACCTCTGCCAAAATTACAATGTTGAACCAGATATTTTACAGAGTCATTCAGACAGATCAAAATACACAGGAAATAAAAAAAATAACCAAATGATCTCACAACATTAAGGTAAAGAGAGATAAAGGGCTAAGGGCAGGGACTCACTGTAAAGATAATAAAACAGTTGCAAGTAATAAAAACATTTCTTAGCATCAAGTAACCAAAATGACTGTGCCATTTCATGAACTGAGCCACGCAGAAACGCGGCCAACATCGACTGTTGTTTATGTCTAGAATAAAGAGGTCACAGATGCCCTACAAGTTTATTTTGCAATGGATGATGTTCTATTTCTGTGGGCACCAATATCGGACACAGCCCTAATTCTCAGCTACCTTCTCCCTTGTGCCTGGAGATTTATTTTTGAGGGGGTCTGGGACAATCTGTGGATTAGTCAGCCAGTGGGGTGACGTGTAATTGGGGGGGGCAGCACGTGGCCACTTTACAACCGACAAACAGGCCTTTAGCGGAATGCAATACACTAAGGGAAACTTCCCTGTGAACGGCCTTCACATTCAAACAGTCTTCACTGCTTTTCCAAGCTTAATGTGCATTCACTTTCACTGACACGACTTTCAGTGGCTAAAGGAAAAAAAAACACTGCAAAACTAAAGTCTTTCCAGATGTTCCAGCTCAGTTTAGATTTGCAAACATGCCAGTTTAAATGAAGACTATTGTCATTTTACACGCTTTACGAGCCATTATAAACTCATCCATTTCAGCAGGACTCGAGCGCCGAGAAGCCAAAAAATTACTTTAAGGAGAAAATTCACAGCTCAGTTTCACACTTTTAATTTGTGCTGTGGCTTGGTTAACACAACTGAAGGGATTTTCAGATTTTCAATGCTGAATTCCCAAGCATGGCAGCCCGACGAGAGTAACGTGACCTGACGTGGTAAGCGTGCTCAAAGATATTAATTCTAACATCAGGTGCTGGCAGTTCTCACAGCCCCACACAGGAATTACTGGGTATTTTGAACAGTAGCCCGACCAGACACTGTTATTCTTGCCTTTAGATGCTCCGATCAAAACAAAAGGCACATTCTCAAACGGCAGAAAGCGGAAAACATTCCGGCGGCTGAACTGCCACATCGAACTAAATTTGACGAGCGCTGCTCGTCCTGCTTCCACTCCGGTGGTTGCAGACTTAAGACGTCAGGGGGAGGTCTTCCAGTTACTTTCCCTCATGCCCATTTCTGGATAATTTTCACCAGAACCCTGATTTGACCTCAAGATTGTGTACGTAGTGTCTTAAGGCTTCTGTGCACAAAAGAAACCCTTATGGCTGGGTTACATATTATGCAACCCATGCTGAACAAGAGGATTCTGTTTTTATGAGTTTGTACTTAGAGTAATGATATCTTCCCAATCCTCAGGTCCAAAGTCTGTCTTAAGGAAAAAACCTTGATTGAAATGTTTCTTTGCTCTACTGGGGTTTTTGCCACTATTCACATTTCCCAAAAGCAGAGAAATTACATTAAAACAAAAAACCAAACAAAATATTTTGAAATGTGACAAGACTGCTTTTTTGCTGCACCACAGGAGAAATACCTTTGCATTCCTGTAAATTTGCCCCCCCCCCATTTTTTGTTTCTTCTCCCCTATGGTAAGTGTTAAATTGAGCAAGACACAGTACAGAAGAAGACTTGACTTCAATTAAGCTCTTTAAGACGTGCCAACCGCCAAAGCTCTCCGGGGTCCAATAAAACCAGACAGAGGTGAGCTCTATCTGGGCCATAGCAACAAGGGCGGCACAACCAGTGGAGACATACTGGGCTAACTGACCACACGTTAATGGTTCATGGACCAGAGTGTTCCCAGCAACAAAAAAGACAAAAAAATAAAATAAAAATCACTCAAGACACCTGGAAATGGAGACCCTGCCCACCGAATCAACACTGAGCGAGTTGTAGCCTTAATCTACTCAAAAGAAATGCAATACTTTCCATAAGAAGGGAAAGGCATTTAGGGCACCGGAAAACTGTTAGCAGTAATAGCCAACAGTAAATCACAGGGTTTACTCGTTGTGTGGCACACAGGCACAAGAACCGCAGATACACAGGTGACAGTGGAGGAATCCTCTGGCTGGCTATCAGACTAAAGTACAAGTGGAGAAATTCTGGATGACCGTGGCTTCTCTGATGTCAATCACATCAATAATGGCTGGAAAACCATTACAACCTAATGGCAAGCAATACACTGAAAATAAAATGGAGATCTCGATGCTTTGGATGTTAACATTCAAATTTTTGTGTTTATCAAAACAGAACACAAATGCTGCTGTTGTACTTCTGACTCCAGTAAAAGACAGCATTTATGAACTATAGGGGCAATGTAAAAAATAATGAGACCATAAAACAATAGGACCACTACATTTAGCAGCAAGCAGATCACATGGAACCATGCATTTTTTGTTCAAGAGGAAGTAAAAGAAAGAAAGCCATTTCAGTTCCCAAGACCCAGCGAAAACACAGAGAACTGAAAAGTAGAGGCAGACATGTGCTGAGCCAAAGAGGAACATGCAGTTAGACAACACGAGAAGGAAACAAGGGGAATTCCATCAGGTGAGCAGACAGAGGAATGGAGGGCTTTTTTGGCCAACGATTGTTGAACATGCACTGCAGTGTATATGCAGCGTGCACCAAATTCAGACTGGCATCAGAAGTTTCAACAGACAACAAATAGTGTAAGTACCACAAATGGTCACAACTGCAAAATCTAAAGATGGTCACAATTCTGCAGACAGAACGTAGGCCTCAGACCAACACAAATAAACCTCCATAGTCCCATTCACAGCAGCTCAACATTCAACCAGGGAGCCAGTTTGTCTCATTTCAAAACTTCATGACCACACACTGTTTAACAGATACACTGTCAAGACAGGTAAACAGACAAGCAAACTCCTACTCACACAGAGCTCACATGCCGCAATACACAGGGATGTGCGGTGGAGTGCAGGGTAGGCCGGCTTGGGCCGACACACTTAGAGGCTGCCTGCTGCCGATGCTCCAGTTTCTGCACCTGCGCTTTGGGAAGCGTTTCAACAAACCCAGAGTGGCAACACAGGACCACAGAGCTAGCAATCCAGAAAGATCTCCAAGGTCTGCTTTTGTCACGCACCTGGGACATTATTCATCTTTTCTAAGCAGCTCTTTATCCACAGCAACTTTAAAATAAAAACAGGCAGAAGCACAAAAGCATATTCCACCAAATACAGCCCTACAAACAGATCAATGGAAAGAAATTCAATCAATCTGTCACATAGGCTTTAAACTTGAAGCAAACCCAAACCACTCATTTGCATCAAATTGCAAAACTCCAAATTCAAAACCAGCCACTCACATTTCTCATATTTCTACAACATATCCACTGCACAGGTTGGTCATTCTGGTGGTTACACTGAGCAAAGAAGCAGGATGCTGACCTGAATAAAAGACAACACAATGTCTATGACTGAAAGGCCACTGGCGCCAGAGCCAAGAGATGGAGTATTTCTGAGAAAAGGACTTAACATAAACGGTGTCAGTTAAAATGTCAATCACTAGGAATGGTTAAAATGCTCAGCTGCGGTTACAAGTGTTCAATAAGCAATGTAAACAAACAAGAGCTCAGTCATGTACGGACAGCTGTGGAAAACCAGCCAGATCAGGCTGTAAAATTACATCTTTAAGATGGAACCAAGAACTCCCTGAATACACAACTGCTCGTTTCATTGCATTTGTATCATCTCATGTCACAACTAGCGCCGAGGCAGTCACTTTTTTTTTTTTCTCCAAATAGCTCTGCTGAACTGGAGACTAACCAAAAGTATCTCCAGAACTTTTCTGCAAGTTTCTCATGGAACACAGAACTGTGTATTACATCTGGGAGTAAAAGCATCTCCTGGATTCACAAACACAGATCCCACAAAAACAATGGATTTCAGGCAACATCCTCCTGCGCTGATGCACACTGAACAATAATGTTGTTTTGCCACTTCCCCTATCAGCTTGTGACAAATGTGTCTTTGACCTTCATTTCCCCATGGCAGACGCTCCAACAGCACAGCACCCTCAAAGCCCAGACAGGTCACCTTTTCAGGTCAGCTGAGAAAGGCCTGTCTCCACACAAAGGTGATGCCATTCTCTACGCCATCGCTACCGCCTACGTGTCTCACAACCTCACTGTTCCATGAGGCAGCAGGTTTTCCAACATCATTGCTGCACCCTTTAGAAAGGATGTTTTGTATCCTGTGTTGCTTTATTAAAAACAAATCCGGCTGTATAAAACGTAAAGTGCAGTTTGACAACTCTGAATAAAAGTGTGTCCTAGGCAACCAGAATAAAAATAAATACACCCTCTTTACAAAGAGCAAGGAAAACACGTGCCTTGTTTTTGTCTCCAGGTGACAGAACAGGAGGAGGTCCCGCGATCTTCCGCGTTCCGCACGTCAACCACTGTGACTCGTGCTAAACTTTATAGACAGCAAAGTGAGGAAAGACAAGCAAATCCAGTGCCTTAAGTCCTCCCAGGTTCATTTTTCATGTCACTGCCACATTCTTAACAAAAGTTCATTCCTTCACACATACTGAGTGACTATCACCCATACTGACTCGCTGAGGATTTTACCAGTTCATTCTGTCCCACTGTGGGCCAACACTGAGAAGCATACTGCATGAGGTGGGGAAATACCCTTTATGAGAAGCCTGTTGAATTAAGAACAATGTTTGTTTTGAGTTGTGCTGTCATCTTTCAACAACTTAATTTTCAATGGCCATAAGCTGTACGATTTAAGGATACAAACAGTAATTCTGCTGTCCTACCAACTGCCAGTTTCAGCCCTTATTCCCAGTTCAGATCGTGTATCTTATAATGACTGTTGACTTAGAGGATCGGAACAAGGGAGGCCATTCTCCGCACACCACAAGAAAGTGATGCAATTACAGTGGGGTTGAGTATCATACAGAGGTCAGACTAGGGGTGCATACAGAGGATGCAGTGCAACATTTCCTGTAAGGACACAGCCTACAAGAGCACAAGGGTGCCGTGGGACCAAGGTTTTTCGGCACCACAACAACAGGCTACCTCAATTCACCCAGAAGTACAATAATGAGAAGCAAAACAAACTGTGCAGTGGAGGCACGTAAAAAGAGAACTAAATCCCAACATAAGTGTTTTGGGGAAATGACTCAGAAGGTTGATTAATACATTTTTTTAAAAATGAGAAGGTTAAAGACTGTAGCGACCGTCATTTTCCAGGACAGACAGCATCTTGCTAGCCACACAAAGAGGTCCTTCTACCAGTTCTTAAGCATAAGGGAGCCCTTGTACCTGGAGATTGCTAGAGGAGAGAAGCAGGAGCAGCAGCGGGTCAGAGCCAATGTAGGTCACATCAACCTTGCTCCAACACACACGGAGGAGCCTTGGGAGGGAACAGCGGGCGCCGTCCTTGGCAGCAGTCTTGTCATGAACTCCCTGTACCCATCACATTAGCCCTGTGTGCCAGTCTGGGTAAGCGCTGCTGACCACACACCTGAAATCTTAACAGTCTCCATGCTTGAAAAGCCAACATGGACAGAGACTTCTTGTTTTGGGTATAGATGTTATTCTGAGGCAAAAAGCTGGGGAAATGGGGGTCATATATCACAGAAGACTGATCAGACTTGAAAGAGGTCATTGTGTGGACCAGTAAATCATCATCTAAAAGACTATATCCCAACAAAAACCCACCAACCTATTCAACACGTACTTTTGGTTTAAAGTACACAAATTCCACTACAAGAAATATACCAAAGATGCCACTCACAACAACTTCTGGGGTCTAAGGAAAAACAATATCACTCTTTCTGGTCCAAAGTCAAGGTTTGTTTCTCACCAGATACTAAAGAAGGCCAGAACATGCAAATTGGAAATTTCAGTCAGCTGCATAATTTGATCCAGTTAAAGCTCTATGAGGATGATCTTATTTATGGTAGCACTGTTTAATATGTGAAAAACAGATTAAACATATCCCTTTAGTAGCAGAGGAACCCAACTGCGTGCATGAACACTGGACAGAATGGCCTGAATAAGCCATTTCAAGAAGGCGGAAAGTAGGCCATTCAAGCAGCACAATGTCCAAAGCGGCAGCCTGGAATCAAGAGGTAGGTAGCTTCGCTATTCCAACCTCTCATCTCTCAAGACAGGCATAACAGCATACAGGGATCTGAAAATAGACCAATAAGCTCACCAGAGCATAAGACCTCAGTATAAAGGGTAAAACACCAAAAAAATAAACCCAACAGGTGCTATTACAGAAGACAAACTTCCCATTATGGTGTAGGTTCAAACATGGTCGCTAGCATAGAAAGAAAGATGTAAGAGACCGGTACATGTGAAACACTGAGGAAGGGGAAGAAGGACTATGGTGTACTGCGAACAGAATGAGGGACTACCTTGTGTGGAAGAGGCAGAATGAAACTGGATGAGAAAGAAAAAAAAAGTGGAAGTACAGGTACGAGGCCTGGCTGCCTCCCTGAATGCATGGACTCCTGTAATACTGTTTTGGTTACCCCAAATTGTGCTCCGTCACATTTGATATCCTTCATAGCACTGGGGACAAAAATGGACAGTTATGAGAGCAAGGGCCCAAATCAACCGACAAGTAACTGAAGTTACCTCCCGACTCCGCAGGCTCTGTGTTTCACTGTTTTCCCCCCAAAATGTGATGCCCCTCTTCTCAACCCACAGCTCCAAGAATCCTACTGCACTACTGCGAACCAGAATGCCCTTCTGCTATCTGCTGCTCACCTGAGTCACAGAAACAGGTGATCATGCAAATGGCACCTCAGCCAGTTTGTAGGAACAATGCATAAAGCACTGTAAAAGGGTAGAGTTGTGATCTCTCTCTCTCTCTCACACACACACAATACTGGGAAATGGTCAGTAGGCCGAGATCTGCATACAGCTGTTCAGCTACCATCACAGCACTGCAAGTCAGAAAATGCCAATTCATTCCCCATCTGAGATTTGCAGTCTTCCGATTCTCAAGAAAAAGAAGCAGCTGAAAAAGAAATCACAGCAAACAGCAATACCACTTCCGGATGTGGTTCGCCATCTACACCTCGCACACATGAGCTGCAGCCACACCAAACTGTACGCAGCGGTAAAGCTGGAAAAGATCGGCAACCATTATCGAGGCTTCATAGGCACAGTCACACGTCATATTCTGCACAAAAAACATGCTAATGTATATGTGGTTCTATTTTACGCAGTGATGTAAACTGCTGTGCACGGATGTGCTCCTGAGGGACACATAGCAACAACAAGCCGGTGTGGAATGTCTTGCGGCACCTGTCTGCATTTATTGTTTGCATTTACTGTATTTAAACAAAAGACGAATATTTCAATGGAGCTGCGTATTTTATGGTAACCAGTGAGGTAAAGCCATTAGCCTTTGTCGTCAGGAGCCCATTTCACCGGCACCAGAAGGCTGTGCCGCTCACACCAAGAGACTACTTATATTGCTTTAACATTAAAATGATTATATATATATATATATATTATATATATATATTAAAAAGGTCATTTGCACTTTGTTCCGCTGTTTTGTCGCAGACAAAGTGAAGGTCCTGACGAGCCGAAACGAACAATCCGGGCAGCTGGGAGCGGACGTGTGTCAGCGCGCTTCGACTCACGGCGCGAACAGTTAGCACAGAAGTGCTCCTTTCACCATCCTTTTATTTCGGTATAAAATTGTGTCGAAGACGCGTGTTTTAACCGCCAAGTGGGTGTGTAACTGCAATAATGTCAATAACACAAGTCAATGTTGGGAATGAGTGAACGGCCCTTCGTGTTCGCGTCCATTTCGGTCAAGCTAACTCAGCTAGCAGTTGAGGGTGGGGGGGGCAAAAAAAGACTAAACCTCCAAATAAAAACTGGGACACAAGGCGAGCGAACACTTAAAAACGGATTCAGATTAAAACACTGCCACAATCAGCCGCTGAGAGGTTAAGACGGGGGTTAAAATACTAGACTAGGTTGGCGCTAGCTGGTAGCCATGCTAACAGAGACGCCTGACCACAAAGAAGGCCTCGGCGGCACCGCCAGCAGCTGCTTGTGTTGGCACCAAGACCGGCCAGAACTACGATGAAGACCCACGTGTCCACTCGTACAACAGTGTTTCATTTTAAAATATCAATAATAAATATTTAACACATCGTGCTAATGATACTGATGTTTACAACCAATGTCGGCTCCTGTTTTTATGGAAGTCCACCATCTTTCAGGTGCAGTAATCCACTGGCGGCTCCTAACTCCCTGTGTGAATAAGTGATAACCAGGGTGTTTCTCACCAACCAACCCATGCTCATGTGCTAGCTGGGTGTTGGTGTCAGATTTGGGGATAAACTGCCATGTGAGTCCAGCCTGGGATCCGGGATGTTGTTGCACCGCTGCCCAGGACGTCCTCCATTGCCATCCACAACTAACCAGTTCACACACAGCGTGAAAACCCAAGCGGCCTTACGCTAACCTGTCACGTCACGAACCAGTTGTGCGTACAGCTGCCAGCACCGAAGCGGTGGCCCTGCCTTCCTCTGAGAGATCGAACCCAATGAAACCCGGTTCGGCAAATCTGGAAGCCACGACCATCCCCACGGCGCTGCTGTCTTTTCTTCCGCACCGGTTCGCAGCCTTATGCCCTATTCCTCCCTCACAAAGCCAGGTTCGGCCAGAGATTCCTGTCGAATCACTTATTTCCTTGTTGCGGTTTCCGCGCCCTCGCTGTGGCCGCCACATTGGCAGATGCGCCTAAAAGCATGCAACACACACAATGCTCGGCGGGCTCACCGGGTCTGAAGAACGCCGCGATATCGGCCGCGTCCTTCGCCGTTTCCTCGGCTCCGTCCCCGGAGCTCATGGCCAGTGAGCGGTACCTGCGAACCTGCGAAAGAACCCCCGCGAACGGCTCCCTCTCCCGGGCTGCGTGGCGAGGCGCGGTAAACCGGCGCCCCTGACCTCCCTGCGCTGCTTGCCTGCGCTCAGCGCGAACCCCGCGCGAACTCGCCCTCCATCTTGGATCGCTGGTGCTGCACGGCGACCGGCGACTCACTTTCTCCCGATTCCAGCCGAGAGGAAGTCGGTGGGGAAGGGGCGGGGTCTCCGCGGCTTGCTGGCCAAGTCCGGTAGTACAGACGCGAACGGCGCCGGAGCATCGGGGAGCCGAGCCCGTAACCGTTACAAACGTTTAAAAAATACTTTTACACGCTCTCCCAATTTTACACCATACAATTGTAAGGGCAGAGGCGAGTTGACTTGGTCTGAAGCAACATTAATTGTGTGTAGTGATGTCTGACATTTCAACTTCAGCACTAGAGTAACTGCTACCCGATCAAACAGATGTAGCGATGGAAAGGTAAAAAGTTATAACAATATGTCATCATCAAACAGTTTTACCATTAAAACGGTTACTTTAGGGTAAGGTACCTTCTCAATAGTTTGTTAGCATAAAAGTGGTGTCTGATAAATTCTGTGGACACTTGATCATGATTCTGACGATTATTATGTATTTTTTTATTACCATTGATATAGGTGGAAATGGTCATTTTACCGGCATGTCGTTCTTTGTCTAATAGCCATTACCTAATTTATGAAGATCAGCACAACTTTCTCGTTTCCATTTGTGCATTCTCAAGTGTTCACCACGTTGCTGAATGACAAAGAGAATTTAATCCTCTTTGCCTCTCAAATTCACACCCTAGTGAAACAGGGATGAATCGATTACTGCTTAACAGTTTTTTTTTTTTAACACTCAGGTGAGTTTAATAAACTTAAATATTAACGGGAGCATCATTCAGTTACATTTTACTATTGTGCTGCATACCTGATCTCCACATCAACTGTTAACAAAAAAATTATTTTCTTTTTAAGGCATTGGAAGCTCGACAGTTTGGCGTCGGTGCGAAAATGCAGGAGTCGGGCGGGGGAGGGGCTTGGCATTTGCTCGCCCAGGAGCCCTCTGATTGGTTAATCCGGCCATGCCCTTACATTACTGCTATGCGCGCTCGTTATGTATAATTTCTTAATTTTTCTTTTTCCTCGGATGAAACACGCGGATGCACGGTAATAAATTATATCCCCAAACTTTATTATCTATATGCCCGTTCGAGTAAGGCGGTGTGCCAGCGTGTGTTGACGGTAATCTTTTCCAGCACTGAAGCCATTATTTGTTGGTTAACCATAGGCTAATTCACGTAGCGCGAGTATTAGAAATTAATGCAGGTCTGAGGATGTAATTCTAATAAAACGGATTTGAATTATTCGCAAGGGTGGATATAACAGCAGAAACTTCCCAGCTCACACTTTATTTCCACACACGTCCTTTTCAGATTCTTTATCCTGTGTCGCTTTATGAAGGACAAACGATCGTATACAGATCAAAGCTGTTTCACCGCCCCGTTTTTCCCAGGAGACACTGCGCGTCGAAGACCTAAAATGTAAAAACCGCAGATAACGTTAACCAGAACTGAAATTTGAAATTCTGAAAATGTTCTGCGATTAAACACTGCCCTCTGCAGACGTTCACTAAATGAACACTGAAAGAAAAATAATGCAACATTATGAGGAATTAAATAAATCTTTAGTCCTGATATAGAATATATGCAGAACAGTGTTTGACAGAGCGTCTGCATTTTTGCTTATTTCAACATAATAAAAAAAAGCCTTGCAAGTTGGGATGGCAGAAAATAAGGCGAACTACACAAAGGCGGCCTCATCGTCAACAAGCCGATCTGCATTTAAAAAAGATCTGTGATTTATTTTAATTGAATCTTTTATTTGTTCACGCATTTCTGTAAAATATACAGAATACTGTTGTACATTTCAAGTTTTAAGGTTTATTTGTCATGGGTGCACTAACAGCAGTAAAGCAGTGTTGTGTTGCTTCCAGATGTCCTCAGCAAATAAAATATATAAATAAGATATAAGAAAATTAAATAATAAATAGTGAAATTAAGAAAAATAAATAAATAATGCATGACAGACAGCTTCCACAAAAAGGTGCCTGGCCTGTGGTGTTGGTAACCGTACTGTAAAGGCTGGCGAAATGCTGCAGCACAGGAAGAGGATGCAGACGGCGCAGCACCAGATGGAAGCGCATGTCTTTTCCACAACTAGTTCACTGCTTTCTATTTCTGCCAGTGCTGACCCATTTCATGGTGGCCTCCCTGTGGAAGCACATAACTCTGCACTCTTGTCAAAAATGTGTCTCAGAGTTTGTCTTCAACAATCAAGCTGTGGTTGCAACAGACATTTTTATGGCTGGAGGCCCTTCCTGACCTCAGTCCTCATCATTCTCTGGGGCTTGGGACTGCCACTAAAGAATCAGTGATGTTTCACAATGTCTTTAGCATTCAATCTGCCACACAGTGTTGTGTTTACAGGCGTGTTTTGTACGGCACTTTATCTGAACACCTTTTCAGGGCAGCAGGTCACCATCCACCGCATTTCCTGGCAAAACAGGCCCCAAATTAGTGCTTAAAACACTGGAGCTATTGTTTCCATAATGTCCACTCCAAGTGCAGCATATGGCCAAAAGTATGTGGATGCCTGAGCATCACCCCCATCTATGCTTGTTAAACAAAGTGGAGTCGCCCCCCCCCCCCTTCACTGCTATAACAGCTCCCACTCTTCTGGGAAGGCTTTCCACCAGATTTTGGGAATTTGTGCCCATTCGGCCACAAGAGCATCAGCAAGGTTGGGCGAACAGGCCTGGCTCACAGTCAGTATTCCAGTTCATCCTCAAGGTGTTTAGCAGGGTTAGGTTAGGTCTCCATGTAGCCACTCAAGTTCCTCCACACCAACCTGGGCAAACCCCGTGTTTATGGAGTTCGCTTTGTGCATAGAGGTGCACAGTCATGCTAGAGCAGGAAAGAAGCTTCTTCCCCAAACTGTGGTCACAAAGCTGGAAACACACAATTATCTAAAATGTGTTTGTATGCTGGATGGGTGAAGGAAAAAAACAGTTCAACTCAGTCTTCAGAAAGGGGGTCCACATACTTTTGGCCATACAATGTATACAACATATTGTCATTGGATGCAGGTTGGGATCCGATCAGCCCTGGTTGAGTTGCTTGGGTGAAGATCCCCGATGATGCCAAAACGCCCAGTGACCTCAGGCTGCATCTCTGATGATGTGTCCAGGTAACATCCCAACATGCGTGAATTTAAATAGAAAAAGAGATAGACGGAATCACCGCTTGATGATTTTACTTAACATAGTTAATGACCAAAGCCAGCCATTTGCTTTCTGAAAAATCTTTCCTTGCGCATTAATAATACATGTGCATGTACCCCAGCTCAGGAGCGGGAACACAGACACCCACCTTTCCGCTCCATTACATTCATTAGGAAGATCATAATTTCGGTCCCAGTGGAGCACACGAATCCACATTAATAACCAAGTGTAAAGTTATTGAAAGGAATGTAAAGGTCACAGGTTTCCATCAAACAAGACTGCTAATATGTGTGACTAATAACCTGCAAATTGAAGTTTGTATAGGATACGCTTATAAATGGCTTCTCTTCATTTTCGCTTCACAGGTGCTGTTTTGGAGGCAGAAGATGTTGTGTTTGCTATTGTGTCCACAGCACAAATGTCTTTAGATCAGCAGGCAAGAAAAATAAATATTCTGGGAAAAAAATTGAGTTTTGTTGAATGGGGAGAGGGAATCTCATCCTTATATTTTGAGGAGGTGGCAGTGAGGTTAGGGTCTGTGCGATTCTGACACACACACACACGCACATACACACACTCTTTTTGCATTGATTTTAGGCCTGAAGAATAATAAAATATCATTCTGCATGCAAAGGTGAAACCTTACAAATCAAATACATGTAAGAATGTGCAGTATTCCATCGTACAGTCCAGTGGGTCTCCTCCAATCTGAATTGAAACCAAGAGTTGCCTTATTTCTCAAAATGATGACTACTATTTGTGTGTATTTTATGTTAGGCAGTTAGGAAAGTGGTTTTTGCATCTTTCTGTTTTATTTATTTATTTTATGTAGGCAAAATAGCCTGCATTTGATTTCACTTAGTCGGTTTTGTTTATTATTTTGGCCTGGGTCACTCCTGAAGCTTCACTGGTCTGGAAACACTTTTGGGATCTCACACACACACACACACACACACACACACACACACACACACACATATATATGTGTATATATGTGTGTGTGTGTATAAAAAATATTATTATTATTATTATTATTATATAAACACAATTTTTCACTTGTTTAATACGTATCACTGTGCCAAATGAATTCTGTTCCATCCTTCCATTCAGTTCCCCTCCATTCCCCACTTCACAACCATTCTGCTAGTCCTGACCCTAGACCGGGTCGTAACACTGTGAAATTATGAGTGAAAACAGCAGCCATTTTGGGTTAACTGGCACACCATCATTTATGTTACCCATTCTAGCACTCAACTGAACACAAACACTGGTCTCACTGATTTTAGGACACACCACAATCACATGATATATGACTTGTTGGAATGTACAATTTAAGTGAAGGTTGGGGCTGTGCCTAATAAACTGGCAACTCAGTTTGATAGTCTAAGACCTGAGTTAGCGCTCTCACCAGGAGGTGGCACAAAACAGCCTCATGGACAGAAACTCGACGGCTTTCTTGGTGACCATTCGCAGCAGCTGCCCTGTCACAAAGACAGCTTTCATGTAAAACAGAAAGCTGAGAGCTTCTGGAACATTCAGATGTGCTCATTTAAACCAATTTTTGTAGAAAGTTTTCTAACCATGACTCGTATTTGCTATGTCTGCTGTAAATTTAGAATTTTTCCTTCATATTTTGCAGTATTTTAGACCAAAAGGCTCAATACTTTTCAGTTTGAATTTAAAATATGTGCACAACAGAAATGCACTGAAAGCCTCAACTACTGGAGCATTTACAGTAAGAATTTTAATGTTTTAGTAAAACTTTAACTTTGTTAAAATGTCACATATGGCCCTCCAGCACCTGCATTCAGAGAACCCTGAAGCCTAAACACACACCTTTCCAAACATACCAAGCCCATATGAAGGTGCAAGATTGAAACACACATTTTTACTGTGAGGGATGAAGTGGTACCTGCAGCTCAAACCCAGCTTCCCGCCAGCGCATTCTCCATCTCCTGCTGATCCATTATACATCAGTCATGTTTGCTACTAACCATGCAAGAAGCTCTACCTTTTAAAATGGCCCTTAAATCTGAGATTTTTCCACAAGTTAATAGTTCACAGTAATTCTGTATGCGTGCATACTGTACTTCACAAAAATTAATATAGCACTGACACGTACTCATTGGATAGTTAGGTTATCAGTGAGAGTAATACCTAGCAAATATGTAGGAAAACATAAAAAATGTCCCTTCTTGCAGCAAAATTCTACTATTGTCCATTATGTTTAATATTTTCTAGACATACTGTATGTCAAGTTCAGCAAATCATCAACAATGAAGTCAGCTCACATGAACAACTTACATACAGTAAATGGCAAAGGCAAGGCCTCCAAGACTCTTAAAATTATATTTGAAAAAATTCTCTTTAAAACTCTTGAAGAGAATTAAAATTGTTACATTTTGAGAGCAAAAACAATGAAGAGTTGTGCAAAACTGATCCAAGAGGTACAGAAGATGAATGGGCCAAAGACGATCCGTGCAAAGCAAGAGCCCAGATGGTACCGGGCAAAAAAAATGTGAAAGCGCAGTCAGTGATGCTTCAAAGTCCAAGGTTTTATAAGATGGCAGAAGCAGGAACCGGACCTGTTCCTACGCTGCCTGTTCCTCAGCCTCACTGAAACAATGCGGGTTGAAAACAAAAGCATCTTCTGTGTTCATATTACACAAACAATGTAGAAGGCAATGGAACCTTAAACCTCAATAATAATAATAATAATAATAATAATAATAATAATAATAATAATAATAATTATTATTATTATTATTATTATTATTATTATTATTATTATTATTATTATTGAGGTTTAAGGTTCCATTGCCTTCTACATTGTTTGTGTAATATGAACACAGAAGATGCTTTTGTTTTCAACCCGCATTGTTTCAGTGAGGCTGAGGAACAGGCAGCGTAGGAACAGGTCCGGTTCCTGCTTCTGCCATCTTATAAAACCTTGGACTTTGAAGCATCACTGACTGCGCTTTCACATTTTTTTTGCCCGGTACCATCTGGGCTCTTGCTTTGCACGGATCGTCTTTGGCCCATTCATCTTCTGTACCTCTTGGATCAGTTTTGCACAACTCTTCATTGTTTTTGCTCTCAAAATGTAACAANTTATTATTATTATTAATAATACAATTTTTGAAGTTCCTCTGGAAACCTTTTTCCATTTTCTCTGCTTTTGCAGCTTTTTGATTTTAAATTAGATTTTCTTTGCCACTTTTACCAGCACACAAACAAAGGCTGAAAGAGAAAAAGTGTTTTTGTGTCATTTGTGGAAGAAAAAACCTTTTTCACAGCAGTGTGCCCTGTAGTTGGGTAATATTTAACAGTGACTAAAATGAATCCTTTCTTTATAATAAACACGGATATTTTCAAATTTATTCGTGCTTCCACTTAAGTTGGAAATAAAGATGAGAAGCGTGAACCTATATTTGCAGTCTCACCATTGTTTTATCTGGCACAGTCATTCATCTAAGGACCCTGAAGTCCTGGGGAAAGGAAAGGGCTTCAGGGTGATTGCGACCACTGGGCTCAAGCAGCACAAGAAGGTGTGGAGGAGGAGGCCATGGCAGCATGTGCCCACACTGGGGCTGTAATGCCATCTGTCATGACGCGCTGAGCTGGAAACCAGTCCGTTGACACAAGGCCCCAGGTGCTCTGTGCCTGTCCAGAAGCCAGAAGAATGTCAGTGTCTTCCTTTCACAAATCCGACTGGCACCTTCAGTCCTTCCGCATCTTTTTGAGTGAGGCCAAGACAAATGGAGAGCTGGAAATACAGCGAGTTTGTTTTTCCCTCCTCCTTAAGGAGAAGGCTGGTTCTGAGAGGAACAGGGCTGCCCAGCCTGAGTGTGGTGGAGCTTCTCATTGGAACGTCAGTAGCCTGCATGTGCTGGCGTAGTTCTTATGCACATTTTCTGGCACATCCCCTTCTGAATTACAATACATTGCAGTTCACATGCAGCTTTGTTTCAGCTTGCATGCACGGCCTTTGCTGCCAATGCTGAACTTTCAGCAGATATGGCAATAAGAGCAAAGACAGCGTCATTCTCTAATAAAATCTGATCCTTATATCCTTTGAATATACAGAGTGGCTCCAAAACAAACTAGAAGCCAAAATCACAAAAGTGCAAATCTCAAGAAAAAACATACACAAGTGCAGGGGATGGACAAAATGGCAGGTTTTTTAAAGTGGCAAAGCCTGAAGCTGATTGGTCTGAATGGAGGAAGTGAAAGTGGGGCTGATGATGATGGATAGGAAGAGGAACCAATGCCAGGCAGTGGACCTGCACAGGGATGGGACATCTTCTCATCTCAACCCGACCCATCGTGCTGCTCAAGAACTCCCAGGTCGCATGCAGAATGGCAATGTCAGATACTCTATGACCCCCGTGCTGGTAAAGACTGAGGTGGACTGGGTTGAAGAGCTGCTGTGTTTGTACGGGCTGGATTGTATGCGAAACAAAGGACAATGATGCTCAGCCCTTCAAACAATAATCATTAAGGTGGGATTCCTTAGTTTCTGCAAGGTACTTTTCCACGAGCACTTTTGTCATAGAAAACCTCCACAAGCCAGTTTCACAAAATTGCACTAGTTTGCCTTTCCATGATTTTCCCCTTGAAGAATTATTTACAACTTTTTACAAAATGTAAAAAGCCGATGCAGATCTTGCGGATGGAGACTGAGATGAAAGCAGCAAGGTTGACAGTCGGGGGTCTTCTTTCTCCTCTCTGCACTTAAATTATTTTGCTTTAGCTTTGCTACTCCAGTACCCATTTGAGGCCTGGACCAGTGTAGACTTTTGTACCCTCAGATGGTATCATCATTAAGTGCAGGTGGCATAAAAGCCCGGAGTGGTCCATTACACTGTAAATGGTTGTTTTGTTCTCCTAAGTTTAACTAAAAAACATATGCATCTAAGGAAAACCAGACTGCAAGCAGTAACTCAACCATAATGGTGTCTTCAGAGCCTCCAAATTCTGAGGCCTCTTCCTGTTCATTTAATGTCATTTTATACATGTTATATATTATTTTTACTATGTTATATTTGTATTATATTGTCTCTCAGTGACAGTGTGAGAAGTTCAGTGACTGGGAGAACATTGGAGTACAGCAGCTGCTCCTCCAGGATGCGAGCAGTCAATTGAGGTGGTTCAGGTGTTATAATGATATTCCTGACCCATTCCTGCTGGGGTTATACTGGGCTTGTCTCAGTGGGAGGAGACCCCAGGGTATGCTGGAGAGATTTTACCTTTCGGCTGGTCCGGGAACACCTCAAGGTCCCTCAAAGGGAACTGGAGATTGTTGCTGGGCAAAGGAGGGTCTGGGTTTGCCTGTTCAGGCTGCTCTCAACTGTGGCCCTTGAAAGGAAAAGTGGTAGAAAACTAACTGACTGTGTTGTCTTTGAGATGCTCATTTGAGAATTTTCATGCATTAGACTCCAGGTAGGAACTAAGTGAATTTCCCTTAGAATCAATACTACACCATAATGACTGTGTTTAGAAGCTCTAGTTTGACCTTCGATCCCGCACGTCCTGCCTCAGGCCCATAGCCTGCTTTTACAAAGCATCAGAACTACACACTTGCTGCCTGGATTCATTCTCCTGCCCACTGTCCCATTGCTTACACATGGATTTGCTCAGATGTGCAATACTGCCAAGGTCCCACCTCAGCATTATTCTCTTTCTTCTTCAAGGGTAGCACCTCGGTGCAGTTTGTAGTGCTGGTGGCAGTGATGGTACCTTGCAGCTTCTGGACCGTAGGTTTGGATGTGGGTTCAAATTCAGCTCAGTCTGCGCAGAGTTTGCATGTTCTTGCAACATTTATGCGGATTTCCTACCCCAGTCCTAATATCAAATATGTTTCTGGTTGCCTGGTGATCCTACATGAACACCAGAGTTCAAAAGTTTGGAATCAGTAAGAAATTATTTATTTATTTTTTTTAAAGAATTGTTATTGTTTTAATTAAGAAGCCATTAAATTGATTTAAAAATACAGCCAAGCCATAACTACTACCATGGCAAGGCATAACAACTATTACTGCTTGATACGATTGATGTATAATTTATTATTCACATCTGATTTTTAGAAGCCATTTCTTCAGTGTCCTAAAGGTGAACACTCTTAGCTCATCCTTAGTCATGTTTAAAAGATTATGGGTTATTGCAGAAACCTTTGTCATTGTGTTTGCATATCTAAAACCTCTTATTCTGCCGACAAAAGCAAGCAAATTGTCTTTCCTTGGGTTGAACGGTATTGACCTTCCAAAAGTTTATTCTTATGGTCAAAAATGGGCAAATTCTCAAGAAACACATCAGTCCAATAGTGTTTTACAAAATGATGGTTATTCCCTGTGCCACACTGGCAAAAAACTAAAGATTTCGTGCAAATGTGTCCATTACTGCCAGGAGAGAAGAGAGCAAACTGGATCTAGCCAGAGTAGAAGATGAAGCAGAAGGTCCACATGTACAACTGCACAAGAGAATAAGAACAACAGAATCAGTGGTCTGAGAAACAGACACCTTGGAGGTCCTCAGTTGGCGACTTCCTTAAATTGTACACACATTCAAATACCAGTAACCGACTGAAACGTCAAACTTTGACTCATCCTCCAATAATACTGTTTTCGTGTCAGGGTTTTCAGGTCAGGATCCAATGGCAGATTCAAGGGAAGGCAGGAGATTTATTACAGGGAAATCCAACTCATGGGGGCAAAAACAGGTCTAGAGAACCAGGATCTGAAAACCAGAGAAACAGATGACAAACAATCCAAACGTTGGGCAAAAACAGGTGAAGAAAAACAGGTTAAAAAACAGAGAAGCAATCAGCAAACAATCCAGCTCAGGAGAAATCACCAAAACCAGTAAAGCAAACAGAAACCACTATCACAGGAAAGAACGGTCACAATCCAACAGAAAACAGGTACAAACACAGGACTTAAATACTCAAAGCAACCAACCACCAAGACAGGCTATTGGGAAACACAAGAGGCAAAAATGAGGGTAAGAATAGTGATCAGGTGGGGAAGATGGGCAAGATGCACAGAAGTAAACAGGAGCACAGAGGAGCACAGCAGTACAAAGAATGGCCAAAAGGGCCATAACAGGAGGAGCACAGGCCAAAGTCCCCATGCAGGTTGGAGTCCTGACATTTCCAACTATTTACCATCCATGAGTTCTTTTGCCCACTTTAACCTTTTCTTTTTATTCAACAGTTTTAACTGAGGACCTCTAAGGTGTCTGTTCCTATTCTTGAAGTATAGGGCATGTGGCAGGAGACACCCTGGACCCAAGACTAGTCCATCATTGGGCAGTCTCACACACACGTATGCACACAAGCATTTAAAAATTTGGAATCACTTGCACTTTTGGACAGCCAGTACCTTGCAACGCAAGGAAAGAAAATTTGCTTTTCTGAATGGAGTAAGAGGTTTCAGCTGTGCTAACACAATTATAAAAGTTTCTGCAAGGACCCATTATCATTTAAACATCATGGCCTACACTGGACACACTGTTATTAATAATAATGGACGGAACAGGTTCTTCACTGCACAGCAGAACTTGTTGTTGGATAGAGGCATGTTTGAAACAAACAACAGATAACAACATTTATTAACTTGCTTCGGAGGCTAGTGACGTATGATGATTTATTTTTGTGTCTGAAGTCATAAATGCTCCGGCTAAAATGAGTGAATGAGTTTTTCGAACAGAAATGCACAGGAAGAGTGCTGTGAGAAAGAGGGTAAGACGTCATAAGATCCTCTTTGCAGAGGGATCTTGTTTATCACTGTCTTCACGGGAATTGCAAGGTTTGATGTGGATCCTCACAGATCCTCTCTGTCCACTACAACCCAATTTTTTAGCCAGACACACCGGCATCAGACAGATCCGTCTGAGATGCCGTTGCTTCGCAGATGCCAGATAACTGAAAGCAACAGGTGTCATTTTTTTCCCTTTTCCTGTTTTTAGTTTTCCAGGCTTCAAACCCGCGACTATCCACCTCAGAAATCTGTTTGTGTGGAACAAGCCAGATGCAAGATTTATTTCTGTTTATGCTGAAAAACTTCCATCCAGTCTGCATCAATTTTGACATTTTTTCCCATGCCTGCCAACACAAATGTCATTGGCTTGAACTCTAAATGAGATTTGGGTGCATTCAAATTTTCTAGACCTGCACTGCTCCCCTTTACAGAATGAAAAAGGGCAAAAACAATTCTTTACCTGGGATTACAGCAGTTCCAGTAGTTTGGCTGAATGTAGGAGAGCAAATCAGCAACATAAATTATATGAAGCTTTCTTTCACCTTCACATTTTCAGAGAATCGGCTGCAGGGGAAGCGATTTTCTGGCTCTGCCATTGCTAGTTATGCAATTGCGAGAAATAATGAGTTCTCCAAAAGGCCACCTTGTGTCTATCGATCTGAAGTAGCGGTGGAAAAGGTTGATTTGTCCATCTGACAAGCTTGCTTTCAGATGTCCATCTCAGACTATTAAACTGGACTGGCCTGGGTGAAGACACAGGGCTTGGAGAAGAGCGGAAGGTAAACCTTCGGTAAAGCAAATTATTTCTGTCCTTTAAACCACACGTGCACGCATGCACGCACGGAGCAGACAGACTGAGTGCGATTGCAAACAATATTTTCCATCTCCAGACACTGCTTAATTTTTATTATACTGAGTTTCAATGTATTATAACTGCAGGAGTGGCCAAGAGGATACTGGAACTTTGTGGTGTTTGAAAACGTGCAGAAGGCCACAGCACAAGCATCATAAACCTCAAATTCTGGTGGCCACTAATGTTTAGTTATATTTATTAATATTTGCTGAATAATTTTTAATTGCAGGTCATGTTGACAAAAACAAAAAAGTCAGATGAATTAATAATTCCATCAGTTTTTCTGACCCTTGTAATCTGGGTGCATAAATGTAAAAAGTTGTTAAACCAAAGGGTTGTGCACAAAATATAGTTCAAAATGTATCTCAAAATATATGTCAATTTTTTAATAATATGATTTGAAAAGCAAAAATTATGCAGATGTAGACCAACATAAAAATCTCCGCATGGAGTTTCAGTAACTGAGGACCTCCTGAGTGCACATCAAGTTAAGGAAGAGCCAAAAAGAGCGGTGCAGGTTATACATTTACTAGCAGCTGTGACAAAAAAATGCAGTTTGGAGGCAAGATTGGATGAGGGCCAAGGGAGATTAAATGTCCTACCAGAAGCGGAAGTTTAAACTGGTATCTTGGCAACCAAACAGGCGGAGAGACATTTGCCAAGTTTTTTTGTACTCTCTCCAGTTTTTCAATTTAAAGAACTTGTGAAAGGATTTTTTAGTTAGTTAGTAGCTTTAATATGCAAAATGGACCTTGTTGGAAAAACAAATCCAACTTCCAAACTGTCTGCTTTCGGCTGTATTCCAACTAGAATTGATCCACAGAGGTTCTAAGGTGATGGATGGAACAACAGCCAGGCCAGCCGGTGGAAGCTCAGCAGAAATGCATTTTGCGTTCGTATTTCGGGGACGTGAGTGAAGCTGGGCAGTGCCGTATTAAAGCTTATCAGTATTATTTATTAATTGCAGACAAAAAGAGGTACTGATATATGACCGCTTATTTCAACAAAGTGACGGTCATGATGAGAAGCCGCACAGAAACGATTGCGTTCTTGCCAGAGGCAGAGGTCTCATTTGGGCAGAGCTGATGTGGGTTTGCCTGCCAGTTTGCTGTGGTGCCAGGAACCATCCAGCTGTTTGTTCAGCTGTAGCAGTCGTTTCCGCATGCAGATGTGGCCAAAAGTATTGGTACCCTTGTATTTCAGTCAAATGATAGGCCATTCTGTCTGAAAAATTCTTAACTTTGAACATATGTTGTCATCAGTACATGCATTTCTTTGGTTTGCTGTACAACAAGACAAAAAGTCAGAGGAGGTTAGAAGGTAGCACTCAAGTATGGTCAATGTACATGACCATCTGCAAAGAGCTTGATGGTCCTGTGACCACTGCTGTCAGCATTATCTTGAAGAACTTAAAGAAGTTTAAAGCCCATGGGACTGTAGTCAATATCTCTGGATGTGGCCACAAGAGAAAACTGGACCCAGGGTTGAAGGAAAGATTCAAACGCAGGAGAAAGAACCAAGAAAAACAAAACAGATCCAAAATGGCCATCAAGTTCAAGGTGTAACGGTTTCAAGTTGCACCCTTTGCTACTGTCTGAACGAATTTGGACTACATGGTAGAAACACAAAGAACCCTGATTTGACCTTTCCAAAATGCAGGCTGGTAAGCTACCAGTGCCTTTGCAAGAATGTCCTTTGGACAGACAAAATTAAAAATGAGTTTAACTTTTTGGTAAATCACACCAACCCTATGTTCACAGAAAACACAACAAAGCTTTTAAAGAAAGAACACCATTCCTGCTGTGGAACAGGGAGGAGGCCTGGTGATATTCTGGGTTGCTTTACAGCCTCTGGCACCAGGTGTCTTGATTCTGTAGAACCAGAGCATGATGAAATCAGAAGACTGTCAAGATGTTTTGGAGAGCCATGGACAGTTCCATGCCAGAAAGCTGTGTCTTGGTCATAGGGTATGGATTCTCCAGCAGGGCAATGAGGCAAATGTCAAAAAAAGACAACGAATGGATGTAAAGTAAATATAAGACTGTTGTGATGTGGCCTCTCGTGAGTCCTGATCTGAATCCCATAGAATATCTGTGGAAAGAGCTGAAACCTGCAGTTGCAAGTAGGAACCCATCAAACGTGAGAGAACTGGAGCAGTTTGCTTGGAAAAAGTGTGAAAAACTAAAGGTGGAGAAGCGTAGAAACCTCATGCAGAGCTGCGGAAAGTCTTTCATTGCAAAAATTGGTGGATACCAAATACTTTTTCAGTTTTAGTTTATTACAGAGAAAACTGAGTGTTTTGGAAAAAGTGGAAGGGTACCAGTACTTTTGGCCACATCTCTACACACCACAGTGCTGTTTTCTGTTACTGGATTTACATGACAGAGTGAATTATAATTGAAATGGGACTTCTGGTGTTACTGTTATGCAAATCTGTCTGTTTCACTTTCATACGATTATATAATTTTATACAGTATACAACTGTACTTAAGGCAAAATAAGCGGCTTCATGTGGAGCGCATGGCTGCTTACTTTTATAACTTCACTAAGCGAAATGTGAGAGGTGGACATTTTTTCATCACAAGGATTTTTTTAACTGCCAGGATAAGCATTAAAAGCAGTTAAATATCCATAAAAATATATCCATCCATCCATCCATCCATCCATCCATCCATCCATCCATCCATCATTACAAGCATCTATTATTTAAACTGTGTGAAAAGCTATTTTCGAATGTCCCAATGTGGCACACGTTTATCTGGGTTTTGGAGTTGCAAATCCTTTCTTTCTCAAAGTGGAAGCACTGCAACGTTTCTAACCCCGAAGCCTAAAACAAAAAAGAAACCCCAGATATGTACAAACCTTTAATGGATATGTCTTACAAAACAATGGGTGTCTGTCAAACATAAAAACACCTTTTTTTTCTTTTTGTTTTCTTACTTACAAAACTTTGGGCGCTCTTACATGGCTGGGATGTGCACACTGGGTGTTATGAGATACAGATGCTGTACCGGTTAGGGAATCTGGTTGGAAACGCTGTGCATCTAAGGACACGGTGGCGCTATTTACAGATGCAGCCTGGTTGTGGTGGGCTGTAGTGTTGAGCTGGACCCCCTGTGGCAGTGCCCCTCGCTCGTCCTTCTCAAGGCATCACGTTCCCTTGTGATAGTGACCTAGTCATTTCTGTGTGGACAAAAAAGGTTTTCAGTTCTCCTTTGCCCTTCACGTTGATGATCCCCCTACAGGTGCACATGTAGCCCAGGGTCTGCAAGATGCGACTCGTCTCCTCTGTGACCTGCAAAACAGGAACGTGCGGACAGTGACCTGATACCCAGGATGCACAACATCAAGCATTTACAGTAGTGCCCACGTATCCACGGGTAAAATGTTCCAAGATCTACTGCGGTTATGTGAAACCGCGGATAACAGCAAACACTATATATAACGTGATATTCATGTAACAGACATAAATATGGTAAAGTTTACAGTAACTCTTAAATTACACATAATAAGACATTACCAGCACTAAATAAAGTGATAATAAAGTCTATAAAGCGCTTTCTGAACACAAACAGTGCGATAACACAGCGACTACGTTAGAAGCAGAATGGAGGCAAGTTCTGTGGGGAAATGTTGATATGAGGACAAAGGAAGAGAAGTCAAGTACTGGGCGCATTTGGGCTACTCAATTTCACCATGATATGGCCCGTTCTTGCTTGGTGCATGTTTTGAAACTTATGAACCATTTATTTCTTTAAATTTCCAATTTTTTTTTGGGCTGCTGTAAACCGCGGATAAAGGAAACCACGGATACGGGGGCATGACTGTATTAGTTTTGTATCCAGAGCTTGAAGTGCAATAAAACTAAAGGCCTGCATTTCCCCATTGCCATATTGCCTTGGGTTTTGTTTGGTATCAACAAGCTATTAAGCAATCGTAAATTTCTGCATCGAATCAAAGTTACTAGGAGATGTGGCCAATACGCACTGTGCACATTTCTTTAATAAAGTGGACACAAATGAGTTAAGCGTCACTTAGTGCACAGGGGGTAATGAAATGTAGCTATGGGGGCTGTTAATGCCTTGCACAACTGTTGTTTACTGGGAGTCGGCCAGAGAATCTGATCAGCTGGGAGGGGAAAGAGACCCGGCAGTTTATGACAAGTGTTGGTGTGCAAGGAAAATTCCTGGTTCTCCAAGAACAAAAGAGTGAAATGTGCCAATATTGTGCACTGTTGCGCGCCAGCCCACCTCAAGCGCTGCTTGAATCCAACATTCTTTGCCTCATCATGCAAGAAAATTGTATAAATTGTTTTTGCGTGTGCTTTGTTTTGCATAGCTTCTTGACGTGTTGCCAGCATTTCATCAATAAGTCCACAGTTTTCTATTAAGGTGTTTGGTCCACCACAGCCTGCACTCCCCCCAGTGAACCACCCATCTTCATTCCCCTGCCAGATGCCCTAATGGCGGCAAAGAAACAGGGTGCAACAGAAGAAGAGTGCATCGGTCACCTGGATTTTTCCCAGCACCCCAGTGCTGTCCATTCTGCTGGCGACATTCACTGTGTTTCCCCAGATGTCATACTGGGGCTTCTGGGCGCCTATCACTCCGGCGATCACGGGCCCGTGGTTAATGCCTGTCGGGAGAAACATGCAGCTTTTGGAAGAAACGTAGGGAAAGAAACATTGCCATTTTGTCTCACAGCTGCACCATCACAGAATCGTAGGAGCGTCCAAAACCAGAAGCTTTCGCAGGTTCAACCCATTACCGCATAGCACACAGTTTAGTTTGCTCTCCAACGTTGTCACATCAGCAATATTACAGTGTTTAGTGTGGCAGGCGGCAACAGTGTTTTGTGGGGTCCAGGCCCATCCTTCTATGTTGACTGATACGTCATATCGCAAATCCACAGCACACTCACCTACTCTCAGTTTGAAGTCATTGAAGGAGTGTTTGTTGATGACGTCCAGCTTCCCCACCAGAGCGAAGGCAAACTCTACCATCGTGCCAATATGCATGTACTGCCTGTCATGCTCCTGCAGGTAGATACAGAGTGGAAATGGGCCGAGCGGATTTATTTACAAGGGAGTAAACCTGTAATGAATCACCTTCCCCGTTCCTGATTCATTGCTATGAAACGGGCGTACTGGGGCACCCCATCTTCTAACTGACCAACGGCACAACACTTGGATCTGGCAAGTTTGTGTTCTGTTACCTGCGAGCACTCCGGCCCAGGAGTAGCATTCAGTCCAGTGGCTGCCATGTAGGTGCTGCCAATGGTCTTTATCTTCTCCACTCCGCTGAACTTTGGCTTGGACAGCAGCTGTTGGGGAGGATCAGTTTGTGAAGATGTCAAGCACCTGAACCATCTGGAGATCTAGAGCTGGGATTCTAGAAACCTTAATGCAGCTCCTTTGCTGCGTATCGTATACCAGTCGCGACCATTTCTCATTTGCAGTGCAATCGTTTAAATGCTGGCACGGTTTGCCGAATTAATGCAAAAGCACATTTTCAAGATTTTATTAGCTCCTTCGGCTAATAAAATAATGTTGATGTCACCATTAAATTTCTCAAAACTGAAAAACTTATTCGCTCACACCTTATGACACCAATAAATTATTCAATAAATCAAATTCAGATTTGTGTTTAACAATAAATGGACTTTCATTAATGAATTATTTACATGACCTCAGTAGGGTTTAGGGTTCAATAAGAAGAGCAGAGAAGCGAATGGCTACCTCATCAAAATCTGCAATGATCTCATTGAGCAGCCTCAGGCATTCCAAGCCTTCTTTGTTGACATCTGACTCTGTGTAGAACTCTTTGAAGTCTGGTATTGAGGCAAACATCACACACACCAGGTCATAGGACTGGTGATATAAATCCTGCAAGAAAAAAGCACTGAATTCGCTCTGCGGATGTCAAGTCAACGGCACAGGCGCGACGAAACGAGGTGGAACGTTGAACTTTGGCTATGGGTGTGTCGGTGGCTTGAGCAGGTAACCCTGGTGCCTCGCTGCACCCGTGCTGCGTGTTCAAATTCACGTTTGTAATTTGCATGGGTTTTCTTCACAGTCCAAAGATACATGGTTCATATGGATTGAGGAATCTAAATCACTTTTACTCTGTGTCAGTGAGTGCTAAATAGGCAAGTCACTATAAGGAGTTTAGTGCAATATACTGTACTAGCATTGGACAAAAGTATAATAAATTGCTAATAAATTGTATGTCTGTTAAATAAATAAATGGACCGCGTACAATCAATAGATATGTCATGTAAAGCAGCTTGCAGGACACGTATGCAACTTTCCCATCAGGCCCCTCCAATTCACCTCATTCTTCCAGTTGCGGGCCAGGAAGTGCTCGGCCACATGAGCGGGCAGAACATTCTCAAGGAGCACACGGTTGAGGTTCTCCATGGTCTCAATCTCTTCACATTCCTTCTTGAACTTATTCTTCCACAGGAAGTCTAACCTACAGTAATATTCATTCTGTTACAAGAGGACACAGAAGTAAAGAAAAACAGCAGACATCTGATCACCTTGCTGTGTAAAAGAGCAGCACATAAAAAAAAAACAACCCCAAACCCCATTCTCAGTGCAGCAGGCTTGGATTTTCATGTCTCTCCTGCCAATACTGACAATGACGACATCTACATGCTCATACACACCATCTACGGTACACGCCTTGCAGGCTTTTCGGATCAATCTGAAAAAACAGCCTTAAGTAAAGGACTGATAGGAAAGCATCCATCCAGCCTTCCACCTATCAGGATAACAAAGCAATGATTTCGCTGAACACAAGTGAGAAGACATTATGACATAAATAGAGAAAAGTTCATGTAACTTTTCTGCCTCAGTCAGCAATGGTTATTTTGCAAATATTATGGGTTTCACACCTTTGTAAATCACAGACCAGCATAGGTGCATTAAAGGCCAATTTTCTTTGATGTAATTCTTGTAATGTAATGTCACCAGTGATAAATATTTGTTGTATTAATAAAACTGTTATCACATGACTCATTGATACATTACATTTGGTTTATAACAGTAAATAGGGCTTTAAATTGTTTTGAAGGATGGGGCATGACTCCTTAGTGGCTAGGAGATACCAACGCAGGCCGTCTCTAAGGAAATCCTGCTCAAAACATCTGTTGATTCATGACAGAGAAATTCTGATGATGCCTTGCAGTACTCTATGCTACGCTTTATACATTTATTTCTCCAGGGCACTGTTTAATACAGTCACTTTTAGGTAAAACTGCTGTACCTCCTGGGATTTTGTGCAGCTTTGTCATATTTTCTATGCCTCTCTGAGCCTGCTTTCTGAATTTCTCCATAATGGTTCTAGGATACAGGAAAGTACAATAACAACAACATTGCCAGTGTGATGTGGACTGCGGAATATCTGTTATTCAGATCCAAATTACGGGGACATCCAGGCAGCGCTGTCACTTCCAACAATACAAATGAGCTGTGCCTAGTTTTCACGGTCAACATTTAAGGGATCATAGACGGAGCCGATTCCCTTAGCCACCCCGCAGTTTCCAAAGTAAAAGGATGGCTTTCAGATTCCGTGTGGCATGAAGGTATTTGCAGAATTACTCATGACAGAAATGGCTCACCTGTCTGGCCAGCACAAGAAGGGTAACAAAGAAAATGAAGAGAGAGACTGATCCCATAGTCTTCAAGTCTTTCAAAACTCCTGGCCTGAAATGCAAGAAAATGTAAAACATTATGTTACAGTGAAGGATCCATGTACT